>CAMGYJ010000011.1:52584948-53184948 GCA_946122785.1 Linum tenue | reverse complement strand
TGCGGAGGCAGGCCTAATTGCGAACGAAGTGGTGGAGAGCAGGAGGAAGAGCAGAAAACCGGGTCTCATGTTCAAGCTTGATATAGAAAAGGCTTTCGATAACGTAAATTGGGGGTGTCTTTTGAAGATTATGGAGCTGATGGGGTTTCCAGAGCGTTGGAGGAATTGGGTTAAAGGCTCGATGTTCGGATACAATGTTTCGATCCTCATTAACGGAGAAGCTAATGGTTTTTTCCCGGTCTCCAAAGGTCTTCGCCAAGGGGACCCCTTATCCCCTGGTCTGTTCGTGATGGTGATGGATGTGCTATCCTTGATGCTGGAAAAAGTGAGAGATAACGGGAAGTTCGAAGGCTTCTTCATGGACGAGAGGAAGAAGATCGGGGAAGTTACTCATCTGCTGTATGCTGATGACACCCTTATCTTCTGTGATGCGAACCATGATCAGGTTCTGAATATTCTGGCTACTCTTGTGCTGTTCCAAACCGTGACTGGATTGCGGATTAATTTGGATAAATCAGTAATGTATCCGGTTGGGGACGTTGCTGAACCGAGATATTTCGCTGCGATTTTCGGGTGCAAATGGAGTTGTGAGTCTCCGAAGTATCTTGGCTACCCTCTGGGTGCGAAACCTAATGACAGCTCGGTTTGGGATGGAATTGTGGAGAAATATCAAAACAGACTTAATGGCTGGGGAAGTAGAAAGTTGTCTTACGGGGCGAGGCTAGTTCTGATTAATGCGGTCCTTTCCGGCTCGCCAACTTATTTGTTTTCTCTTTTCAAGGCCCCGAAATCTGTCATTAAGGATCTTGAAAGATATCAAAGGAGGTTTCTTTGGAGCGGAAAGTCGGAGGGTAACAAGATGGCCTTGATAGATTGGGAGTGGTGTAAATCGCCTGTGAAGAAGGGAGGGCTGGGCATTCACGACTTAGTGACTTTCAACGATGCTTTGTTATCGAAATGGTTATGGAGATTCGCTACTGAAAGAGACAGCTGGTGGCGAGTTTTGATCAATTCTAAATATCCGAACGATTTATCGAGTTGGCAGACTAAGAGGGAAAGGCTCGGGTTCTCTAGGTCGGTTTGGGCCAACATCAGTAAAGAATATGATTTGTTTTGGAACTTTGCTACTATTGATCCGGGTAATGGTACTCAAGTCTCCTTCTGGTACGATTGTTGGATCCCGGGGATAGTGCTGGCTGCTTCGTTTCCGCGCGTCGCTGCTGCTGTCCTTGACCCTAAAGCCCGGCTTTCTGACATTGCTAATACCCAGGGTGAGTTAGTGAGTTGGAATTTTGATTTCAAGTATAATTTAAGGGGGGGGGGGGCAGCGAGGGAGAGAGATAATCTTTTAAATATTTTAAATTCTGTGAATTTGGCGCTTTCTTCTCATAGTCCGTGCAGGGTCTTTTGGAAACAAGAGGCAAACTCTATTTTCTCGGTGAAATCGCTTTATATGGAGCTGGTCGGCAGTCACTCAAGAGAGATCGAAGAGTTTCCTGCGAAGATTGTGTGGATTTCGTGGATTCCGAGTAAAATTTGCTTCTTCACTTGGCTCGTATACCATAATAGAGTGCTAACTCTTGACAATTTAAAGAGAAGAGGCCTGTCCTTAGCTAACAAATGTGTGCTATGCAAGAAGGAGGAGGAGAATGTTCAGCACATGCTTGTGGAATGTGATTTCGTGAGGAGTATCTGGATTATGATGTATGGCAGGAGGAGTAGGTCACCGAGGTGGAACGGGTTGATTGTCCAAGTTCTTGCAAATTGGGTTTCTGCTGACGGAGACGGAATTGAGAAGTGGTTTGATGGTTGTATTCTTCATTCCATTTGGTGGGCCGTGTGGCTCGAGAGGAATCAGAGGACATTCGAAGACAAAGAAACCTGCTGGTCGGTGGTGGGGAAAAGGGCAGCGAGGAAGGCGATCGAATGGATTGTGGTACATGGTAAGGCGCAGAAAGCAGAAGGGAGGAGTTGGCTGATAGATAAGGGATTAGTATAATTTTTGTGCTGGGTGGATTTGCGCCTGTTGATTTCCCTTCGGGGTCTGTTTTGATGCGCGGGGACTTGGCTGTCGGCGTTGGTAGACGCGGCGGGTGTGATGATTTTTTTCCCCTGGCTGAGGATCTGCTTCCCCTGGCTCGTCGTGGCTCTTTCTTGTCTGGATCGGGCACCCTGATCTTGCTTGAAGCTTGTCCAGTGCTGTGTCTTCGATGTATCCGTGATGGTCCATGCCGTTTCGGGTTTTGATGGTTGCTGTCCACTGCTGCTGGGGGGTGAGTTTGTTTGCTGTACTTCCAGGATCTTTTGCCAGGGTTTCTTGGCTTGCTGCCTCTATCTCCTTCTGGTTGATGGTTGTGGAGTTGAGTCTAGAAACAGAGTTTGTGACCCATTAGTTTGGACTTGTTTCTGCTATGTTTTGGGTCTTTCTCTTCTTCCTTTTCTTTTTGTTTTTGGACAAGTGGGAGCAGTCTGGTCTGCTTTGCTTTGTCGTCTTTTGGCGCTCCTGCCTGGTCTTATTGTCGCTTTCGTCTATTTTTTTCTTTCTTTCTTTTTAAGCTGTTTAGTTCGTTTGTGGCACTGTGAGATCAGGCCTTGTGATCTCCTTTGTCTGTACAGTGTGCTATTCTTCTCTTCTAGCAATAAATTTCATCACCATTATCAAAAAAAGTCAATACCCCAAAGCGTTAGGGCGGGTTTAGTCCAATAAGTTTGATCTGAATCATCATCGTTAGTCCCAACAAAAAGATTTAACTTGACCCACCACCTATATTTGTTTACTAATAAATCCACCAAAATTTTCCCACTTGGCGAGCTACCAGTAGGGGTCGTTTGGATTAGGGAATCTGTGCAGGGATTCTACCACAATTTCTAGTCATTATGGATTTTATCATAATCCTTCGTTTGGATAGGAATAAAAGAATTAGGTATTTTAGCAATAGGAATTTTGAAAACCCTGATGTTAAGAAATTTGAAATAGCTAATTACCCCCAAGTATTTCTAAATCCCTCATCTTATTTAATTTTTTCCCAATCTCTGCCCCTCTTATACCAGTTCCTCCTTGCGATCCTTCCCTTCTTCCTTTATGTCCCTGTACGAGATCAAGCAAGCTCGCAAGGCTACGACGCTCATCTCGTCGGCTATTTCAACGGAGTTTGACTAGTTCCGATCTACAACAACAATGGCGGCCTGATTTGGGGGATCTCCTCAAATCGATAGAGGGATTTTCCAGGTGGGCTGTTTCGGGTATTTCGTCATGGGCATCTCGCAAAACCTGCCGCAGACTCCAAGCTCCTGCCGAAGCC
This sequence comes from Linum tenue, assembly GCA_946122785.1. Classification (NCBI taxonomy): domain Eukaryota; kingdom Viridiplantae; phylum Streptophyta; class Magnoliopsida; order Malpighiales; family Linaceae; genus Linum; species Linum tenue. Next base: position 53,181,646 of record CAMGYJ010000011.1, on the reverse strand, counting down.
GACATCGATTTCTGGGTCCCATCGACGACGAAGAGAGGGGAAGGGAGGCAGATCTAGAGCTACCGGCGCAGCCACATCTCTCATCTCTGGTTCTTTGCGACGATGAGAGTCGAGAAAGAGGAGAGTGAGCGAACGTCTCCCAGATCTGATTCTCACCGGCGCCGCTCTACGTCTCTAGTTCTGATGCTCACCGGCGCCGCTCTCCGTCGAATGGGTTCAAGGTGTTCCTCTGCCGGATTGAGTGAGTTCACTAGCCTTAGCATAGTCGCCGGTCCTCCGCGAGTTCACTGGCAATTAACGAAGTCACGGCGGTCGCCAAATTATCAAGGTCGCCGGCGTTCCAGTCAATGTTTCGTTCAGCAAGAGATATCGGGATAGGAGGAAGAAGATAAGCATTTTGAGCCCAAATTCCTAATGTATTACCAAACAAGTTAATTGGCCCAAATTCCTCATTAAAATTATCTAGGTTTTTAAATCAGAGATTTGAGATCAAATCCTTGAAAAATCCCTCAAAATCAATTTCCTGATCCATACGATCCCAGGTATTTGGGAGTCCCACTACTTTTAGGTAAGCTGACTTTTGTTAATTGCCAATGTTTAGTTGACAAGATCACAAAACAGATCACAAGCTGGCAAGCTAGGACCTTGAGTTATGCGGGGAATCTCCAGTTGATTGAATCTTTTATCACTAGTGTTTTCAGTACTGGATGTCAGTTTTTCTGCTTCCAATGAAGGTATTAAAGATGATTGAGGATGCTTGCAATAAGTTCTTGTGGGATGTTGATGGTGACAAGAGGAAGAAAGCATTGGTAGCATGGTCGGAGATTGTTCTCCCGAGACAAGAAGGAGGTTTAGGTATCAAAGACTTTAAAAATTGGAACAAGGCTTGTGTGATTCGCCATTTGTGGAATCTGTTGGCCGAGGCTAGGGGTCTTTGTGGGTGGCGTGGATGAATCGATATAGAATTAAAGGAAGGAGTTTATGGCTCCTTTCGACTAGCTCTGTGAGTTCATGGGTTTGGAGGAAAATTCTGAAGTGCAGAATAAAACTCAAGTCTCTTGTCATTGGTTCAGGGGACACATTGGACTGGGATGGTAAGATGCTTGCTAAGTATTCTGTCAAGCTTGTTTGGTCATCTATTAGAGAACCCTCCCCTATTGTTTCATGGCATCACCTTGTGTGGGATAAGCCTATTTATCCTAAACACAACGTGCTTTTGTGGTTGATTGTACTTGGAAGGATCAGGACTAAGGATAAGGTGGCTGGTCGGGGACTAGCTTGTAATCCTTGCCGTGTCCTATGTCCAGGTGGAATTGAAAGCCGGGCTCCCCTGTTTGGAGATGGTTCGTTTGGGCGAGCAGTGCTCAAGTTAATTTTGCAGGATGTTTGTGCATTCGCTGAGTTTGCAGATTGGAGTTCCCAGTTGCAGTGGGCTGAACAACAGTGGGTGATGTCGAGTGATAAGGCTGTTGTTGGCTGTTTTGAGGGAAAGGAACTCCAGGTTGTATGGAAGTTCACGAGCTGCCTCCCCTGCTCAAGTCTCGGAGATGATATTGTCTGAGTTTGTCTTTTTAGTTTTTGCTATTAGATTGATGATTGTATAAGCACAGACACAGTTGTTACTTTTGAGAGGGAGTTTGCGAGTTGCAACTCCCCGCTTCAATGCAATTTTTAATTAACCATAAAAAAAATCAACACAATTAATAATACGTTACTTAACAACAACATGATATCATTATGTGACATCTTTTCATAAAGATATCACACGTGACATTCATTTTAATGACACAACAAACCTCCTGTACCGACCTATAAACTCCAGAAGCTGCCTCTTTCTTTCTATTTATTCATTCTTTTCCATTAATTTAGAAGGAAAAGAGGTTTAATAATAATAATCTAATATACTTCAAAGATTCGTAGCGTTAAATTTTGTTAAATTTTCTTCTCACGCGCCCATCACCCTCTTCCGTCTTTTTTTTTTTTTATGGTTACCCTCTTCCGTCTTCCCCTTCCCTCTTGTGGCGAAATCGTCTTCTTCTCCCACTCTCTCTCTGATTCAAAACTCTGAATTCTCCTCTTCTCTGAGCCATACGAACAATTCCCGATAAACCTCCCGCGGCCATATCCGGCGCCAGCCACCGCCTCTGCATGAACGCCACCTCATCTCCATCAAAGCCTTGACGTCCTCGGATTCTCTTCCTCTCCCTCCCTCCCTCCCGTTCTCTTTTTCTACTCTCCTTTGCCCGCTGCTGCTTCGTCGCTTCTCCCCGCTGCTTCCTCTTCTTCTTTCTCTTCCAATGGCGGTGCTCGACACCCCCGACAACAATCACATAAACCCCGCCGCCGCCGCCTCTTCCGATCTCAACGGCCTTCGACACCGGCCGCCCGCCGACGAACCTGCTTCTTCTTCCGCCGCCGTGAATCCCCCTGGGCCACCGACCGATTCCGGAGCTGAGAAGGTGATTGACGGTCGGGACGGTCAAGTTGCTAGATCGGATATCAAATTCACGTACCGCCCTTCCAGGCCGGCTCACGTTGTGGTTAAGGAGAGCCCCCTTAGTTCCGGCGCCATTTTTAAGCAGGTCAGAAAACGTTTTCTAGTCACATTCCTTATCGAGCGAGCAGCGTTTTATGAACTAGAATTGCTACATTGGTTGGTAATAGTGGAGAACATTTGTTCTATATGCTTTGGTTTCTTGTCACCTGCTGCAAGGCGTGTGGTCTGGCAGAGATTCGTTTGCATTTGACCAGCTTTCCGTTAATATTGTTCGCAGTAAGCAATAATGAATGCCACAAGTGGGTTAGTGGGGAACTATTGGGACAGAGCTTAGGGTTAGCTTCCTACTGGCAAGCACAGTGTTGGAATCAAACTATTGATTGATTTCTCCTTTACTTTTCTGGATTCTTAGCTCTTCATTTGGTCGTTCTTGCTCTTAGTTGTTTTCTTTGTTTCTTTTGCTCCTTCCCCCCTCAATTTGTCAGAGCCATGCAGGCCTATTCAACCTCTGTATTGTAGTGCTGGTTGCAGTCAACAGCAGGCTCATTATCGAGAATCTCATGAAGGTTTGTCCATTTCACTCTTCGTCATTTCTTTGTTTGTTAAGTCATGTTGAACTTCACATTACCACTCTTCGTCACTCTTCTTATAGTTCTCGGTTTATGCTTTGGCAGTATGGTTGGTTGATTAGGACAGGATTCTGGTTTAGTTCGAAATCCTTGAGAGATTGGCCCCTTTTCATGTGCTGGTAATGTTTCATATTGATCCCATTTGCTGTAACCAACATGTTGTTTAGGTTGTCAGACGTGTTGCTCTTTTCTTTTGGGATGGAAGATTAACCGTGTTGCTTGATGTGGGTTTCTTTTGTTGCAGTCTGTCCCTTCCTCTGTTCGCTTTTGCTGCATATCTAGTTGAAAAGTTTGCGTATCGCAAGTATCTTTCTGAACCAGTAAGTATTCAGCTCTTTTGTGAATGATGGAGCTAATTTTTCGCAAATCCCTTCTCAAGAATAGCTTGTTGAACCCACTGACTAGTAGTGACAACTTGTCTCTTGCTATTACAGATAGTTGTTTCCCTTCATATACTCATCTCTGTGGCAGCAGTTGTGTACCCTGTTTCAGTGATTCTCAGGTTTGTCTTCATCACTTCGCCTTATAAAAACCATTGCTTTTTTCATTTTTGTGGGCTTGTGGCAGGTCCGTCACCTGTCTGTTAATGTTGTTGAGATATTCCACGAAGAGATGTGTTAAGAGAGTTGGATATGTCATAGAGTGTGCAACTAGAAAACCGTAACATAATGCACCATGGTTGTTAATTTTGTTGTCGATTTATGCAAGATAGAATTGAAGGATTTATTTGCAGTCCCACAATAACAGATACAGAAGGGGCTGTTATGAGTTTGATAATTTCAAGTTTGACGAAATTAGGTAGTGTTTATGTTCCCAAAAGCAAACCTAACTGTCTCTCAATTATGTCGAATCACCTGATCTTCACATGTTTAGCATAGCTGCACTTCTTAGGGAACAATGATCGTGCATCAGCCATTAAACTGTTCCTAGCATTTTTGCTTATTGTTGGAAATGTGGATGTTTTCTTTTTTGCAGCTGTGACTCTGCATTTTTATCTGGTGTGACATTGATGCTTTTTGCTTGCATTGTATGGTTGAAATTGGTCTCATATGCTCATACGAACTATGATATGAGGGCAGTTGCCAAGTCATTTGAAAAGGTATCAATTTCATTGTCTTCTCCTTCTTTGGTTTACATTCTGTATCCGTTACTCTAGTGTGATGTTTTGTTAATTGCGACAGTTAATCTGATTATCTGGCATTAGCTTGGTGTACTCTGATTATGGCCCTGGTGCTCATCACATATCATCAGATATCTCATGTTGTTGCCCTTTCAATGTTAATTTAAATGCAATCTATGTTATTTTTGTTTGACTAATTCGTATCCTCTGGTATTCCTTAGATTATGTAATCAATTTGCCAATCTTCCCTGTTCCACTTTGTCAGGTGAACAGATGGAAGGAAAAGAACAATAGCAGTTCAAATACATGTTCTTGTCCTGCCCCAATCTTGTTACACAAATATTCATTCCGAATTGGCCGCTTTGATTGCAGGGAGAAGCTCCTTCTGCTGCTCTCAATGTGGACTATTCTTATGATGTTAACTTCAACAGCTTGGTATATTTCATGATTGCTCCTACATTATGTTATCAGGTAAGAAGTCCTTGACCTGCTAACAGAGTATGGATTCTTCGGCCTTTTTGATTGCTTAGAACTTAGGTTATCTCTCCCCCTGTTAAAAACATAAGAGAAGAGAAAGTATAGGGGGGACACAGCTGAAAATGAAAAACAATTGGTGTATAGAAAAGAGACGCTGTTGCCATATCTAGTACTGGATGGTTAACCTCCATTGCAATACTGCTCAACTTGCTTGGAAGAAGATTATTAAGCATTTCGAATTCTTTTTTTCTAATACCTTTTTTTTTCTGCCAGTGCACATTTGTAGTATACTTGTGTTTTTGGTGAGAACATTTTTAAAATCTGCGCTGTTCATTAGGTGGCGTATAAACTGCCAAGCTCAGGAGTGTTGGTTTTAGTTCTAGTTATGCTTCTCCCTATCCTTGATATTGATACAAGTTCTTATGTTATGATTTGTAATTTTCAGCCAAGCTATCCTCGCACACCATCTATCCGAAAAGGTTGGGTGGTTCGCCAGTTCATCAAGTTGGTGATATTTACTGGTTTAATGGGATTTATAATTGAACAGGCGAGTAGAAGCTCAGTGTTGAAGTTAGCTTTCAATTCCCTTTTCTTTTCCACTAATTTCATACCATGTGGTTGGTTCTGCAGTACATTAATCCTATTATCCAGAACTCACAGCATCCTTTTAAAGGGAATCTCTTGTATGGAATTGAGAGGGTTTTGAAGCTTTCAGTCCCAAACTTGTATGTGTGGCTGTGCATGTTCTACTGCTTCTTTCATTTGTGGTGAGTTTACTTTTATTTATTCCCTGGTACTGCAGGTTCTCCTTCTAATCAAGTTTCTGATGATTTATGTTCCGTCAGTATCGTGCCCGCTGTGCATTGCATGTTGTCATGTTCTTGCCTGCATCCAAACTAGCTAGTTTGCTGTAATGCATTAACATAAACAAAGGATCTATTTTGGCAACCTCCATATGAAAATTTATCTTTCTTTTCTATCAGCTTGTCAGATCAAAATCAATCAATCCTTAAGTGAAAATATGCTAGTGTCTTTTTACTTTTTTATCCTACGGGTGTCTTCCTTTCTTAGAGTTAATGTTGTATATTTCTCCACCCTTGCATTTTTAAAACCCAGACATTATTATTAACCTATCAGTGTATCTCCTTTTAAACATTTGTTTAATAGCTTGAGACCAAGAACAATGATTTTCCCCTTTTTCTCTTTCCTAGTTTCCAACTTGTTTCATGTGGTAGTAACATAGAGAATAGTTCCTATTTTCAGCTTGGTGGTGATTTTACCATGCAGCTTTCTCTGTTTATGTGTCTCTCACTTCTCCCTGAATAACATCTTGCTACTATGTGAATGCTCTTTTTTACCCTTCCCCGTGTAAAAATCCATGCCTGAGCTCAGTTATCCTTACCTCCATTGCTGCAAAAATAGGTTAAACATACTTGCAGAGCTCTTGCGTTTTGGTGACCGAGAATTCTATAAAGATTGGTGGAATGCGAAAACTGTTGAAGAGGTAGGGGTTTGCAGTCATTGAATTAGTTCTTTGTTTCTCTTAAAATGCTTCTGATTCTGATTCTGTATGGTTGGCAATTATCCCGGATTTGCTGCTTTCCTCAGTACTGGAGAATGTGGAATATGGTACACCTCTTTTCTCAATATTCTAGTCTTCCTCTCCTTTTTCCAGACTCCATCTGAGCTTGCATCCCTTCTGTCAATCGGCAGTTGTTGAAATAAGTATTGACTGATTGCTAACTGATCACAGCCAGTTCACAAGTGGATGGTTCGCCATATCTATTTTCCTTGCCTGCGGCACAAAATCCCCAAGGTAAGTGCCGGCACTCATATTGGAGTTGTATTTCAATCAACTAGATAAATATGAAGTTTTTTCATGCAAATTCTTGGGAAAAGCTATATTCTAACTGTGTATTTCCGTTGCGCAGGGAGTAGCAATATTTATTGCGTTCTTTGTTTCCGCTGCATTTCATGAGGTATAATTGAGCCTCCTGCAATTTATTTTTTCTGACCCCGTCTCCCTGGTACATTGGTTTTCTTGTATAGCAATAGGTCATATACTTTATTTTAAGTTACAAGCAAAACAGGAGTGACTATTGGCCGTTGCCATTACTCAGTACTATAGATACAAAATGTAACACTGGATCCTTATCATGGGCTGTAGGCATCCTCATGTACATTATGAGGATAGATTACCAATTTTGCACTGGCTTTCTCTCATGGTGTCCTGTTGACTGTGTAATTCCCTGCTTGCCCATCTAATAGATGGCCCTTCATGTTCGATTGCCTTTCATCTATATGCCGTTTTTGAACTGCTCTGTTCAGTTGGATAATATGTTGTTTGTGTCCATCCTAAGATAAGATATTTGTCATCCGCAGCTGTGCATTGCTGTTCCTTGCCACATCTTCAAGCTCTGGGCGTTTCTTGGAATTATGTTCCAGGTACGGTTGAGCCATATCACAACTAATTACTTCACTCTTGTACCCATTTATGTCTGGAGAAATTTTTAAGGGAATTTAGAATTCTTGAATTATCACGCACGGGGTATCATAGAGATGCAGCACCTGAACACATAACGATGCCTGAACCTTTTTCTTGACAGATCCCACTTGTCTGGCTTACAAATGTTCTTCAGGAGAAGTTCAAGAGCTCAATGGTAATGTCTTAAACTTCCATTTTCAGGATTATAAGTGTGCAAACGGGGAACTGCAGATGTTATCTCCAAAAAAGCAGAAGGAACCACTCTTGATTCAGGTCGTTAACATTTGTTTACGTTTGACAGGTGGGGAACATGATCTTTTGGTCAATGTTCTGCATATTTGGCCAACCAATGTGTGTGCTTCTCTACTACCACGACCTGATGAACAGGAACGGGAAAGATGGAATCTGAAGGGGGAACACTTGGAGCACATGGTGTGCTCTATTTCACAATCTACAGAACAGTTCCACTTGATTGACTGTTGTTGCTGCCTCGCACCGGGAAATTATATATACGCTCTTTCAAGATGAAGATGTGATCATCAGAGAAGTAAAATCGTCATTCGTCGGGCACTCTCTCAAACACTGTATATCACGGGGATCCCTTTCGAGACGCTGGGGAACGCAAAGGCAGTTTTGAAACCCAGCAGAGAGCAGAGGCACATATAAAGCTAACAACAAGGTGTCTGGCCGTCATGATTAGGATGAAAAGCCAAAGTAGAGCAGGAGATGGATGTGGATTAGTGGTTTAGCAAAAGCTGGGGAATTTGTAAATCGAAAGGCTATCAAAATGTGTGTTGATGCTCTGATCCTCTCATAGAATGTTGCTGCAATGTTGTGGTCCCTTGGCTAAATACAAAGAAGAAAATCAATGGAAGCATGATGTGATGATGGTCTAGATAAAATTGGAGCACAGGTCAAAGCACGGGCATTACCTGTTTTAGGCAAATGATTGTAAAATCTTATCTTAGGAGTTTTTTTCTCTCTCCAAAAGATCACTCGTATTATCGAGAAAACAACCAGATACAAAAGAGTCACATAGCTGAAAATAGCTAAGAAACAAAATCGAACCCCACCAAAGAAAGGGACAACGAAAGGGCTTTTCTTGCCACAAAATGGGTATCCCTATTAAATTCCCGACCCAAAAAAATAACCCGAAACTCCTGGAACAAGCCTCGCATACTTCGGAGTTTGGTATCGGATAAGTTGGTGGTAGGTTATTTTGTTGTTAGAATTATGATTAATTTAATCGTTTTATATCGATAAAAATTCTATACCGATTTGATGTTGAAAAAACAGTTTTTCAACTGGATATCTGTAGGTGGTAAGCAGTTTTCTGCCCTTCAGTCTTATTCTCTTTCTAAAATTGGTGATGATTATCTCATGAGTATCCTAACCACATTCCAAGTCTCCCGAATCAAATGAGTGGGTAATGGCCAATCAATCATATGACATTTCCGTAATACATGAAGGGTTAATGCTTTAAAAATTGCCACTCGACCATTATTTAATAACTAAGAGGAAAAGGTTATGGATGGCCTTACCTAATCTAATGATTGAAAATAGACCAAGACATTTCGAAAAATTGTTGAGGACATTTTGGTCTGGAACGTAGACCGTTAAGAATTGTATTGTCTAGTCTATAACATATTTTATAGAATATATTGATTACCTGGCTCGGTCTAGACCACGGTTTATCGTACTAAACAATGGTCCCAACCCAGGAAAAAATCCCAGAATACACCAATTATTAAAAAAATTACCAAAATACAGTACTTATAAAAGTAATTCCCAAAATACAGCAGTTTCAACATCACTGTCTTTGTCTAAGACAGTGATGTTGATCACCGTTTTGGTCTAAAACGATGATACATCACCGCTTTAGACAAAAGCAGTGATGTTATCACCGCTTTGAACCAAAGCAGTGATGCCATCATCGCTGTCAAGGACGACAGTGATGGCATCACCGTTGATGTGGCAGGCAGTGAAGCCTTCACCATTGGATCCAACAGCGGTGAAGGGGCGCGGATCGCTGACGTGGACGCGCGCGGGCACTTCACCGCTGAAGACCAAAGCGGTGATAGCCCCGCTTTCCACGTCAGCGATCCGCGCCCCACCCCGCGCCTTCACCGCTGCCGTCGGATGCAGTTATGCGCGGATTGTGGTTTTTCTCCACAATCCGACGCATCAGGAGAGGCCACGTCAGCGATCCCTGCCCATCACCGCGTCCAACAAAGGCGGTGATGGCGCTGTGTTTGTTTGGGGCGGTGATAACTGGCCAGGTGTTTTCCCAGCCCCAAACCCTATAAATACCCATCCCCCCTCTCATTCCAAACCACACCACCACTTCATACTTCTTTCTCCCTCCATTTTTCACTCTAGTTTCGTTCTAAGTATGCTCTGTGGTTGCGGCTAAGTCCGATCTTCCGCATCAGAAAGAATTACTAGAGTTTTTGTTTTGTTGTTTTGTCGATACTCTCGCTAGCTTTTCGGCAAAAAATGGACGAAGAGGCTTTGAGAGTACGTAAATTTATTTAATTCTTTTGTGCTTTTTTTTTACATGGGTGCTAAAATTTAAATTGATTTGATTTCATATTTTTTTATAGATGGGTGCTGAGATATACGACCCTAGATTGTATATCGATCCTGGCCCAAGGGATCGAAGGTATTTAACCGGGCAAGATCAACATCGCTCTCGTTCAATTTGGAACAATAATCCGGTAGATACACTACAATTATTTCAATAGTTTTAAAGTTTTTATTTTGCTTTCTAAGTTTTTATTTTGCTTTCTATTGACTGACAATATTGTGTTTTTTGTTTTGTAGGAATCACTTATTCCCATCAGTCATCGAGGTACATGTCGATTGCCCCGTTGGCATCCTCGACTGCATCCCTATCTAGAGAGGGCGGGATTGCACAATTTGAGGCACTTTATGAGGCTAGATATTGACAACGATCTGCTGACGGCAATGGCAGAGCGATGGCGCCCTGAGCTGCATACCTTCCACTTTCCCGAGGGTGAAATGACGATCACCCTCAAAGATGTTGCCATCCTCACCGGGCTCCCGATCACCGGAGATGCCATCATCGACAGCTCGAGAAAACCAGAAGATGGTTGGGGGCCATTGATTCAGGAACGTCTGGGGTTCAACATGCCGACCACCACGCCCGTCGAAGGGGTTGGGCATCCACCACTGAATGCGGGGCAAGTATCGATCCCGTGGCTTGTTGACCACATCCAATTGGAGGTTAATATAGGCCCGGATACTCCTGAAGATCAGGTGGAGCGGTATGCACGTGTATACCTAATTGCCTTGGTTGGTGGGTTTCTGTTCCCCGACAAGTCAAATAAGTGGATACAAGGCATGTGGTTCCCTATGCTCCTCGGTGACTGGGACGAGATCGGGAGAAAAAGTTGGGGGTCGGCCGTCTTGGCTGGAATCTACCGAGAGTTGTGTACTTGCTCGAGGTTGGGAGCGAAACAAGCTGGTGGTGCGATGTTCATACTTCAACTCTGGGCATGGGAGCATCTTCCGTTTCTCGCACCTCAAGACCCTCGGGAATTCTGGTTGCCAGATGATGAGCTACGATTTGTAGCAAATCCCCCATATGGTTTCAAGTAAGTTCAATTTAAGTTGAATTTATTTTAGATATGCAATGGTAGCTAGTTAGGTGAATTTAGATTTTAGTGAACTTAGTGAACTTAGTATGCAATTTTAAGTATGCAATTATAGTATTTTAGTGAACTTAGCTATCTTCCAACTAAGCGAATTTAGAGACATTTTAGGTCTGCAATTCTAGTATTTTAGTGAATTTAGATATCTTCCAAGTAAGTGAATTTGGATTTATTCTAACCAAATCGTATTTAGCTAATTTAAAAATTGCTTATATATGTACTTTTGCTTAATTAGGTGGATCGGAGCAAATACTAACGACCACCAGGCCGAGCACTCTTTACTGTTTTATCGTGCTGAATTTGATAAGCCTTGGTGGAACCAGGTAAAAATATTGAATGTCATGATTTTCAATTTATTAGGTGGAGTGGATATAATTTTTACTAATTACGTGAATTGTAATGATTGTAGGCGGTATGGGATCCATATCCAAATGAAGTGGTTGAGTTGCATCGTCTTAGACATCCCGAGGATCAAGAGACATGGTTGTGCAAGGTGCCCTTAATCTGCTGGCACATGGTGGAGTGGCACCTGCCCGATCGATCTTTGAGGCAATATCGATTGGAGCAACCAATTCCAGCATCCCCACCTCAAGGGTTCAGGGAGCTCCACGCCATTGACCTACGCTACAACAAAAAGGATTGGACCCGCAAGCATGAATTCTACATCAACATATGGGAGAATAGAAATCAGTGGGTAGTCCAAGGGGCGCCGGAGACAAGGCCAATGGGGTACCACGATGGCTACATGCGGTGGTATCGGCACTTCACGCTAAGATGGGTGTCAAAGCAAGGTGCTGTTTGGGGCGCAGTGGTAAGTGAATTCCATTTTGGCCTATTTTAGTTAATTTTTGTAGTATAATTACATGCCTATATTTGCTAGAATGTTAATTAACATTATTAGATTTAATGTTAGTTAATTTTTGTAGTATAATTACATGCCTATATTTGCTAGAATGTTAATTAACATTATTAGATTTAATGTTAGTTAATTTTTGTAGTATAATTACATGCCTATATTTGCTAGAATGTTAATTAACATTATTAGATTTAATGTTAGTTAATTTTTGGAGTATGATTACATGCCTATATTAGCTAGAATGTTAATTATCTATATTAGAGTTAATTTTAGTTAATTTTTGTAGTATGATTACATGCCTATATTAGATGATAGAAATCATTATTAGATTTACTATTAGTTAATTTTGTACAACAATTTATTAGGTTGACGGTTTGGAGCATGCGAAGCACACCGTCAAGAGTGCACCCACCATGGATGAGCGGAAGACATCTTTTTTGCGCAGGCTTTTCAACAACTTGCTCTGTTGTACCAGAGAGCAAAGGAGGGATGTCATATTATACCCTCCAGTGCCTGCTCCGGCCCGACCTTCATTCCGTGCTGATGAGAGGATTGTGCCCCCAGAAGAGCCCCCACGGAGGAGCAGAAGAAGGGTGAGAGAACACATTGATGAGCTTCGTCCGTCTCAACAAACTCAACTTCCTCAACCATGGCCACATTGTGAGTGGGCTACTAGTACTGAGGGAACCGGAGGGTCGTCAAGCTATGCCCCGACGATGGAGCATGACATGTTCACCCAAGCCACCCCTCAGTTCCACCATCAGCAACAAACTACTCAGTATCAGACCCCGCAACAACAACATACATCATCGACTTTCTACCACACTTCTGGTCCAACTCAGCAACCTCCACCCCCACCACCTGTCTACACTCCGGTGGGTGGTCGGGTTAAGAGGAATCCGCGCGCAGTTGTCCAGCGGGCTCGTGAAGAAGGAGGAGGAGGTAGAGAGGGCGGAAGAAGGGGCCGAGGAGGTCGTGGAGGAAGAGGAAGAGGAAGAGAAGGGGAAGTGGAGGGAAATGAAGACAACCAGTGAACTATCTATGTCGTTCTAATTTACAACCCTCTCCAGCATTCTTACAAATGACATGCAGTTGTCCCTTGTCAGAATATTTTACCTTCCATTCGAAATTACGCCGCATGGCTTCTTCGCTAAAAGCGTCTTGCACATCGGCTTTCGAAGTGAACGCCATACCCACTTCCAAATTAGCAGTTGGATTATACACAGGCATGGGCCGATAGTCAGGGGCATCGTTCTGACCATATAAAAATTGATCAGGAACCTCTGTGTAGTAAGGCGTTGGTGCCTGTCGGAACGCCACCTCACTGTCATCGATATCGTCGTTATCGTCCGCATCTTCCTCCTCACTGACTGATCTCAAATCTTCCTCACTTTCATCGTCACTGGAGGCGAATGGATAGCTCGGCGAAGGAGGGTCATCGTTAGCAGCATAACCAGCATCGCCTTCTTGGTCATGGGAAGTACGCCCAGTTCGAAGGGTGTTTTCAATGTCACCCCACTCTGGACCCCAAGCAGGCCATTGGTCACCGTCGGGCTGAACGATATCGACGGCAGTCTCACCACCATGTGGCAGGTATTCTTCCCACCCAACACCTCCTTCAGAACTACCTCCTCCGTAGTTGCTTGAAGTACCTCCCCAACCATACCCTCCGGCAGAAGAACCTGCTCCGTAGTTACTTGAACTACCACCCCAGCCATACCCTCCTGCAAAACCATCATCATAAGAATACTGGTGAGAATGAGTTTCACCGACCGGCTCGGTCTCGACATACACCTCTGCAAGCCGCACCCCGTTCTCAGATATGAACTGTGTCATCATGTTCGCGTCGTCATCGTCATTTATGTCAACTCTTTCGTACATGACTCCGTCAGCACTCATGTTGGGATACCGGTAAGTAATTTGACGAACTCTCATTTGCCCATCCGTACAAGTCCTTTCTGCACACCTGTCATGGAGTTCTTGCCACGAGAATCTCGACTCAATTGTAAGCGAACTGGATTCGCCATCTTCATAGTCGATCCCAATGTTCGAGTTTGTCACCCGACCATTCCAATAAATAATAAGCCGAAACTTCTTAAATTTACCCATGTCTGCAATTTATAATAATTAAGTATAGTATATAATTAGTACATCTTGGATACAAAAACAATATCATCCAAAGCGATAATAAAATGCAACTAATTTATCTATTATGAGAAAACTAAACAAATTCATCTAAATTCATAACTAGCTAACTAACATCTATCATATCATAATTAAACTAAATAATATCATAACATATTTTCCAATAACCGCAATTCACTAAATACAGACAGTATAATTACTAACACATCAACATGTAAAAAATACATACTTATAACATACTCAATCCCGATCTATCATGATAACTAAACAAATTAATCTAAATTCAGTACTAACTAACTAACATATATCATTAATCTAAATATATAATTCTAACATACCTAATTCTAGCACATAATCAAAATGTAAACAATACATAATTCTAACATACCGAATCCCGACGAGTTTCTTGAGCAGTAAACTACGGAGGAACCAGCTGCGAAAACGACTTAACAAAACGATAATTTTGGTACTAATTTTCTGTTTGGCAGCAGGAGTGTTTGGCAGCAGGAGGGAAGAGGGGGCGTGGCTTTTTATAGGAAAAAATTGGGGGCAATCACCGCTTTGGACAAAGGCGGTGAACCATCATCGCCTTAGTCAACAGCGGTGATGGCTAGGTAGCTGTTACCTACCTGTCCACCTACCAGGGCTGTGTAAAACGTGGGGGCAATCACTGCTGTGGACAAAAGCGGTGATGGCTTCACTGTTGATGTCCAAAGCGGGGATACGTTCCCCGCTTTTGTCAAAAGCAGGGATACAATCCCCGCCTTGGACAAAAGCGGGGAACGTATCACCGCTTTTGACCACAGCGATGATGCATTCCCCGCTTTTGTCCAAGGCGGTGATGCGTACCCCGCTGCTTCACTGCTTTGGACAAAAGCGGTGATCAACATCACTGTCTTAGACAAAGACAGTGATGTTGAAACTGCTGTATTTTGGAAATTACTTTTATAAGTACTGTATTTAGGGAATTTTTTTTAATAACTCGCGTATTCTGGGATTTTTTCCCCCAACCCACTTCCCATTTCATTTGGCAACTCACTCAGCCACTCCCCTGACTCATTAACGAGATATAGTGCTCAACCCTAATTTTGCGAATCTTGTCTCCTCATTTATTCATAAATCATTCTCCGTCACAATGGTGTATCCACATATGACATTATGTCAACATTTATGACAGGTACAAGTTGGGTTGTTCTAACTTTGTATTTTTGTTATTTATTTGGATTTATGGTATCAAAATTATACATGCGTGTTAGAATTTATATTGTAAGGGGAAAAAAACATATATTTTTTCGTTATTATTGATTATTTTTCATGTGGTTGACAAAAGAAACGGTTCATCTTTTGTTCAATATGATTTATATGGTCCACGCCATTACATACCAGACCGCACAAACGTGATATGATATAAACCTTGTAATATTTTGGAATGATCTCGATTTATCTCCCGACTTCTCGCGATCTAAACCATAAACCATATGTACGATCCGATCTAGACCACAATGCATCGTTTTCCAGGCCTAGCCTTCCCATCCCCTCCTCTCCCCTACTTCCTACTGAAGTCAGCGCCAATTGCCCTCAGTCAAAATTTTGAAAATTAAGACAACAGGACAAAATGGGGGAAAACAATAATTACCAATAGAAAGAAAAAAAAATTCATGTTTAACTGTAAAGAGGAGGCCAACACTCCCCCATTTCTCAAGGATTCTTCTTCCCTTTTTCCCCCAATTCCAATGGCCGCTCCCTCCTCTCCCAGATAAAAAATCTTCATCCTTTACAGCTACCCAGTTCAGATCCTCTCTAATTCTTCGAAATGGAAGATTACAGATCCAAATCCTACGCCGACGGACGCTCCTCCCAGCTAGACCTCTACCACTACGGCCCACCGCCCACCGCCGCCGGAAGCGGCGGCGGCGGTGGTGGTATGCAAGATCTCAGGTGCTACAGCGCCTCCTACGCGGCGTCCTCCGTCTACCCGGCTCAGACCGGCGGAATCGGCGGCCAGTTGGAGATGAACAACAACAACAACAACAAGGACCTGAGGTTGAAGAAAGGCAAGTCGGCAAACGGGTCGGTTTCCAAGACGTGGAGCTTCAACGACCCGGAGTTGCAGCGGAGGAAGCGGGTGGCTAGCTACAAGGTGTACACGGTGGAAGGCAAAGTGAAAGGCTCGTTCAAGAAGAGCTTCCGCTGGCTCAAGGATCGATACACCAGAGTCGTCCATGGCTGGTGGTAGTAGTAGCAGCAGCTAGATTCGGGTTTCCTTCTTCTTTGATTGTTTGTATCTCTGTGCAACTGTTGTAAGCCGTCCGTTCCTCTGGTCTATTGTGTTGTCTGGGTGTTTTGTAAGCTGTTTTTGCACCATAAAGTATATGATTAGTGTCATCAAAATACTCTACAGTTTGGAAATTGAAATCCATCAATGGTGTCTGATTTGATCCAGCCGATCGAATTGCCCTCTTTGTGCTTGTGGGTTTGTTTCACAATCCAAGTATCTCTGCCTATCGATTATGGGTTTTGTCTCAGAATCTTGGATGAAGCTGAGAAGACTGCCAGATTGATCGTTGTGGTTTAGAAGGAAGTGGTTCATATCTGGCGAATTGTATGGTTCTGCAAGTGGAATGGAAGGATTCCTTACTTCCTTTCCTTGCTGGTATGATTCCCAAGTAAAGAAGGGAGGAAAAAGGGAGGATCTTTGGCAGAAAGTGGAATGAAGGAAAGGGCACCTGAGGAGGGAAAAGCAAGGGTTTTGGAATGGGAAAGTTGGCTGTTGCGGAGCACGACACCTTGTGCAACGGGAAAGTAGACGGCGGCAGAGGCAGGTTGCCGGAATTGACCATTTGCCATTCCATGTTATCGGAAACTGCAAAGTAATAAAATTATCTTTTGACGTCTGATTTGTTGGGATGGTAGCAGCTTTCTTGGGGCAATTGTGAGACAAAATGTCTACTCTGCTACAAAGTTTGGTTTATGAATAAAGAAGTGGACAAAATTCACAAAATTATAGTTGAGACTTGAAAGTCATTGAGAAGTTAGAAGAAAGGTCGAGTGAGCTATCAACACAAATTAGTAACGGAGCTGCATCCCCCTTTTGGTTTTGTGAAGTACGGTTTGGAGTTTGGACTATACAATTCATATTCCCCAAATTTCTCATTTGCCGCCACAGTGAAAAAATGCAGAAGAGAGCTTAGAGGATCTTAGAATCTGATTATGAGAACTGAGCAGAGTAGCAAATACCAAAGAACAAGCAAATTCACTACATTGATGAATCGGTGATGCCGAAAACCTGTCAATGTGCAACCTGGCTCACGCCAATAATCGAGATACAAGGATATGGTCGTGTGAACTGAAAAGCAAATGCAGGATAAACGAAATCTTACGCGGAGGAACTACAACGATAAGAGAAGATTTAAAGCTTAAGATGACCAGGGCAAATTATATGATCAACCTGGGATGGTTTAAACGGGCGCAAATTCATAGTTGGAACTAAAATGGCTTACACACAGCATCTGTTGCAGAGAGCAACAATTCAATCCCCAGAAGCTTTGCCTCTCTATTTTCATGTATGTGCACTTCCCGGGTGTTCAAACCGGAAATAAAATCCGGCCTTAACACTCTTTTTCCACCTTCAACAACAAACTCATCACACCCTTGTACCAAACTAGTCTACCCAGCTGAGCGACAACAGCACACATCATTGGAGATCCTCCTGCTTTACAAACAAATTTTTAGTTCTTGCTTATCAGCTGCCCGCCTCAGCCTGCTTGCAGAAGATATAGAGAGAATCTCTCTTAATATGGAACTTTGTCATCACTGTCAACAGTCAGACCCTCAATTCCCTTCAGGGCGGATTCGAATGTAGTCTTTATCTGCGTTGTATTTCTAGCAGAGGATGATGTACGCCTGGCAGGGTCCCCCGACGAACCAACAGGAGGGGGGCTTCTTTGACCACTCGAAACTTTCACCAGACCAGCACCTCCACCAGACTCGCTTCTTCCAGCGGCAAACATATCGCCATGGCTGCTCGAAACAGCTGCTGCAGCACGCCTCGACGATCGACCCAAGAAGTTGGAGCTTGGTAACTGCATACTCATCATCAACCATAAGATCCTGTCAATTCATGTCAAACTGTCTTTAACTGGATCTGCAACCAAGTAAAAAGCGACATATTTAGAACCTACAATGGGATCCTTAGGAGCATCATTTCCAACCGGACTCTTTTGCTTATTATTTGTATAACTTCCAGAGTTCAATATTGGTCCAGAGAATCTCCGTCGAGCGGGGTCCATGGACTGCCCAGCAGCAGGACGTGCCTCTTCAGCTGCCAGGACACGGGCAAAAAGTACAAACACAACATCACACTCATATAATTCTGATAACCAAAAGAGTACAAATGAACTGTCCATTGCTGACAGTAGTAGTACCTCTACGAGTACGAGATCTAATGACAAGAGTAAAAAGGAAAGACCAAGGTTGTAGTATATATCCAGTTCCTTAATCCACAAGAAAACACTATAAACTCATGGTATGCTAAACAAGCTACCATTAACAGTACCTGTCTGTCTATCCACACTGGCAATAGGAGGCATTCCAGAACTAGTTCCAACACCCGGAGCCTACGCAAAACAAAAACCATTTTAAGCTGCTGTCCTGCTAAGGACTAACATTAACATAAAATGAAATGCTACAACTAAGACTTACAAGGCCACGAGCAGGAGGATTAGCCAGCTGGGCTTGCTGATACTTCAATATTGTCCAGTCAAAGACATAATCAAACTGGAAGCCTGTCATACATCATTTCAAAATACCGTTAAAGGACTGAATAAACAGACTCCATCTTTCACTCAGCCACCTCCGGAAAGCTAAGAGCAGAAAAATAATACACAGGACAGGAAGAGTGACTGTACCTTCACGAATGAAGAGATCACGGAATATTCTTTTCAAGTATGCATAATCTGGCTTATCGTCGAACCGTAATGAACGGCAGTAATGAAAGTACGAAGCAAATTCACTTGGATATCCCCGACACAAGGCCTGATGAAACATTGAATATCAGATCTACTTCATGAACTCAAGTAAAAAAGCAACGTGTGATATCTTACCTCAATTGAAGTAGAAACCTTCTTTTCACTAATTTTCTCATACTTCTGTTTCTTCGTTCCTGCTTTTAGTCCCTGCCAAGGAAGGCTACAAGGACATTGACTGATGAGAACGGGCACTAGGAGGATATAGTATCAGATGCAGGAGATAGGGGCAATAATCACCTTCCTCTCAGGAAGTACATAAGAACATAACCAAGAGACTCTAGATCATCCCTTCTGCTTTGCTCTGTCAAATACCAAAAGATAAGGAAAAAGAGCATCAGAGAAGAAAGTACAGCTAAAAGAAGATAGACATTAAAGCAGCATAAGTGCATACCAATCCCAAGATGAGTATTCATGCTTGCATATCTAGCAGTGCCAGTCAAACTTTTGTTTTCCCTGCAATTTTTATCATCCGTTTAAGTTACCATCATCAAGTTTCAACCAAATTCTGACTAAACAGAAATGGCAGGAATAAAGTAGCTTCAACGATCAAAACCACATGAATAAGAAAGTGAATGTAAAATAATTTTAAATAAGCAACAAAAAGAAACTAATTGTAGATACTGTAGTTGCAGTAGCTCAAGCATTCTGCACGTATCGATAAAGCAGTGTAAATGTGAACAAAACATTACCCAAGATACTGGTAACATGTAAGAATCATGATACTACAGCAGTATAATAGTAGCATAAACCATCCCATGAAACAAATAAGGTCAGTTTGGGTCTTAGATGGCAACGTAGTGGCAGACCTGTATGGAATGTGCTGATGAGTTGAGCTATCCCGATATTTCTTAGCCAAACCAAAATCAATGATGTATACCTACAAGTATGCAATGACAGCTTCATTTAATTTTCCAATTGTAGAAAAGAAAGAGCTCGTAGGAAAGTTATTTCCAAAATAAATAAAAACCTGATTGGCCCGTCTTCCAAGACCCATCAGAAAATTGTCTGGCTTGATGTCTCGATGTAAGAAGGACTTAGTGTGAACAAATTCTACTCGATTGATCTAACAGCAGGTAAGAAACAGTATAAGGACGAAATTGTCATCATGTACAGAAGCTTGCAGCAAAACAGGAAGATAAAGAAGCATACCATCTGATCTGCAAGCATAAGAACAGACTTTAAAGAGAGTTTCCGACTGCAAAAATTAAATAGGTCTTCAAGACTAGGACCAAGCAAATCCATCACCAGAACATTGTAGTCTCCTTCAACACCAAACCACCTCACATTTGGAATACCAGCTGGTGCATAAACAAAAATAAATATATCAGAACGGATTAGCACGCAAGCCAGATTTTAGCCATGCACGTCTTATAGATGAAACATACAGTTCAAAATATACAACCAGATAAAATAACCAATGAATAAACTATGATCTCAGTAAGTATGATTACTTCCTCCCTGCAAGATTCTGTATAACTTGGATTCATACAACAGCTGAGGATGCTTTGTCTTCACACTCTCCTGCACATCATGAAACAGCATTGTTCAACATGCAACTTAAGCAATCAATTTTAGCCGAAAGGATTTCAAATAAAGTGCGCGAAAATTTCAAAAGGCATCACATGATGAATTAGTCAGAGTACAGATACAGATCTGGCCAAGCCAAGCCAAGCCAAAAATGACTTTTACTTTCACAAATAAAAAAATCACCTCAGTTAATGGATGCATTCAATGAAGAAGAGTGTCGCGAAACAAAGAAAAAGCATAACACTTGAATTACCTTTTAATGACAAGATATAAAGTCTCATGAAGAGGCAAAAACACATTCAGAAGATATTTCTAGAAAGCACAGACACAAGTTATTAGCACATGAACAGCCGCTAAAGACATGCATTGAGAGGCCAGATAACATGGACTAAAATCCTACAGATAGATAAACATCATAACAAAGGTAATAAGATGAATTTTTCTCAGGGACATGCATGTTCCACAGGTAGAACTTGCAGATGAGGGTCATTTAGGAGCTAGTTAAAGCATGCATGAGGAATATTCCTATCGACAATAGTATACAACAGACAATCAATTTACTAAGTTCTTTACGATTTCAAAACACGGGCTTAGGCGAAAGGGCACAGAAACAGCTTGGAGCTCGCGAAACCACTTGAACCACAAATAGACTACTACACTCTTGACTAGAACACGCTTATAATCTTTAAGTCCATGAAAAACTTAGCACTGCGCGTGGTCAACTTTTGCACATTAACCAACTAACCCATATTTTTTTATGAGCCAACTAACCCATATTCCAAAGCTAATTATGTCATTAGCTCAAATACGTGAATATTACAACTCATAAATCTCGTCATTGAATTCTTAACTAGCTCAATGACCCACCAATTCTAATGAATCTGCACAGTAACTAGACTAGAGTACTTGACTACAACAAACAATTTCAACATTCAAATGTAGCAAAATGCTCCATACTCTGAGTAGCGTGCACACATCAGCTACTATCAAGCTACAAGATAAAATTTCATCTCCTAGAGCTTCCAAGTCAAAAGTAGTCGTCCATGACTTTTTCTCATGGATAGCTTTTGCTCCACCACAGGCATCCCCTATCAACACTAAGATATAGGCAACTCTAATTACACAAACGCAAAATCAACGAACCCAACAAGAGTGAAGTTCCAAGTCAAAGGTTTGAAAAGATCAAAGGCATAGCTTAAAATTTGAGAAATCAGTAGTCAGAAAGAAGGACTCACCAGCTTAATTGCAACCTCCTCATTGGTTTGAATATTCGTGCCTGAAAGAACACAAGCGAGGTGAAGTTCCAGTTAGATAAAGCAGACCCAAAATTCAGAAAAGTAAGAAGAGTAAAACCAGAGCGAGGTAAAAGCTCATAAATTTGACGAACCCAGATAGATCTCCCCGAACGACCCGCTGCCGATCTTACGACCGAGCCGGAACTTATTGCCAACACGGGGCTCCATCGGAGAAGAACAAACGGAAGGAACCCACGGGAGCGCGGAGAATAGAAACGAAAAGAAACCCCCCTAGCTAGAGTAGCGAAACCCTAATCCAACGTTTTTGAACAGCAGCAGAGTGAAGAGAAAGAATAAGAATAGGGTTCACAGACACAATATACAGGGAATAATCAACCCCCCACCGACAAAAGAAAAGGGGGAGGGCCGATTCGGATAGATCTAAACAAACAGAGGAGCTGCTTCCGCCAACTGTTTTCGAGCGATAGGAGACGGTAAGTAAAGATAAGAAGAAGAACCCAAAAAAAAAAAAACCTGCTAGGAAGGGAGGGTCGGATTTTAATTACAGCAAGGAAGTGATAGATGGAAAGTAAGGAAGTCAAAGAGAGGAGGAATTGTGGGGAAGGGGAAGAAGAAGAAGAGCCGGTGCCGACGGAGCAGTAATCATGTTTTTGCTGGCGGCGGCGGCGGCGGAGGAAGAGGGGGTGAGGGAGTGAGATTGTGGCTGGATTCGCTCCGTCTCTGTGGCAACGGCTGGTTCCATGGAAGGAAGAGAAAGCCTCCAAAAAGAAGAAAAGAAGACTGAGACTGACGAACGACGACGGACCGTAGTGGTTTGGGGCCGTGGTCTAGGTGGCTGTGCGCCCTTTTCTCTCTTTTTCTTCCTATCTTTCTTTTTTCCCTTTCTCAATTCCTTTTCACAATCCCTTTCTCCTTCGTTCTTTGTGGTGTTTGTTTATAACACTTTAAGCGAATCCCACATCGACAAAACACGGGAGAGATCCATGATTCATAAATTGGAAACTGGCTTTAACTAACAAGATGCGTTTTGGAGTGAAATGGAGGAGTTCTTGTGAGAACTCCGAAGTTAAACGTGTTCGGTGTGGAGTACAACAAGGATGGGTGACCTTATGAGAAGTCACTTTGAATTGCACCCCAAGGCAAAAACCGTGAGGGTGGAGGCCCAAAGCGGTCAATATCTTGCTCAGGAAAAGGTTCGGGATGTTACAAGTGATATCAGAGCCTCTCCGCGTCCCTCTTGAACGATGGTGGGGGCAAACCTCAACGAGGGCGTTGAGTCCCAAGGGGGGAGGTGTATGTAACACCTTAGGCGAATCCCACATCGACAAAGCACGGGAGAGGTCCATGGTTCATAAGTAGGAAACCGGCCTTAACTGACAAGACACGTTTTGGGGTGAAATGGAGGAGTTATTGTGAGAACTCCGAAGATAAACGTGCTCAGTGTGGAGTACAACAAGGATGGGTGACCTTATGGGAAGTCACTTTGAATTACACCCCAAGGCAAACTACCATTTTATTTATAATATATCTGATTTCTGGGTTTTTTTTGTTTGCTTTATTGACTTATCTTTGGAAGAAAATATGATGAGTATCAACTTCAGGATTTTTATTACACTGCACAATTGCAAATGACCATAGGAGTCAGGACCCTACACTGGGTGAGCTGGAAAAATAACCCCACTATGATGAATTCAAGGTACTTGACAAAAAGAAATAATAAATAAAATTAATGAACAAAGAAAGGATTAAGGAACAAACATGTGTCCCAAACCAAAAAGCAAAAAAAAGAAGAATATGAATTTCATGCTAACCCCTATTTCTATCTACCCTCCCCCTACCTAATTGTGTTTCTTTCCCACCTATAATCTACCTAATCACTTAATCACTTTTTAACCCTTTCAATTAGTTACAGAAATCGTGGGGGTCCTTGGGCTAGGCAGGCCCATGTACGAAAGCCTAGGAGAGAGCTTGATCTTCGGGCTGGGCCTGGGAGAAGGGATGGGCCCAAAGCTGGCGGGAGCCATTCTGGGAGACAACTTGACTTGCTCCAGCGCTCTGAATTGCAGCTGCGTAGGGTAGTCCCGCACGCACCCGATCCGTGGCCCGGCGCCGGTGCTCCACTTGCAGGACAACCGGCCGGCCTTCCCCGAGTCAAACATCGGCGGCGTGCCCGCCGTCCTATCTTCTTCCCCGTCCACCTTCTTGACCGACACGGCTGCGTCTGCCACGTCCGACGACGCGACGTCTCCCGCCATTGATTTTGACGGCTGTGTTGATCCACCTTCTCCGTTGACTTTGTATTCGGTGTCATCATCCACGGCGTATCTCTGCCCGTAAAAAAAAAGGTTAATTACTGATTACTGACACTAGACACTAATTTAATTATGCTGACTGCCAATTTTTTTTAAAAAAATTATTATTCGAGATTTTACCTTAACATTGGCAAGATCGACATTGTTCTCCTGGAGGAAGCTTACGAATTCTCTGAAGTTTTCCTCCGTCGGTTGGTAATGTCCACTGTACGGCCATATTGCCTGCCAAGATCCAAACCCAAAATTCCAATTAAGCCCCCCAAGTGGTTTCTCATCGATTAAACTTGTTACGATCGGACAATCGACAAAGCAAGAAAATAACGAGGGGTTTCTCATCAATTAAACTTGTTACGATCGGACAATCGACAAAGCAAGAAAGTAACGAGGCTAAGAATTCGACTAGCATCCACCCTCTTTTTGGTTAATTTTTAGCTGGAAACTTATGTGTCACATTCAGAAAACAAACCCAGAACCAACTTTGAGAGGGAAAACCAAAAAGGGAAAAAGCAAGTCATTACCTGGAGGACGCCGCCGCGAGCAACGAGGCGGCCGGCGGCGGAGGTGGCACCGCCGGCGAGGAAGCTGGAGTGCTGGAAAGCCCCTTTCTTTTTCTGACCCACGTACAAAACCCTGGAAGTGCTAAGCACAAATATCCATTTGGAACCTTCCGTCGTCTCCACCGGCAGCCCGCTGCCTCTGTACACCAACTTCCCTTCTTCCACCATCACTTCGTATTCCTCCCTTTCTTTCTGATCAAACACAAAACACAAATCAGGCCAATTTAGTCGACGATCCAATCGGCACCGGTGAATATGAAGGGTTACCGGCGCGACGTACCGGTCCTAGGTACCGGATGCACTGCCGTTGAAGAAGCGACCTCGGACATTTCTCCAGATTCACTTCTTTCCCGTCTCCCACGTCCAGCCTAGTCATTATTACACCCCAAAAGAAGAAAAAATCATCATCGTGATGTTCAAAACTCGTAGCTAGTCGCCGGAAATCATTTACTGGTCGGAGAATCAACAATTCAACATACCAGTAGAAGAACGGCTGGCAGCTCTCAGACTTGAACCACAGATCGTAATAGAAATGGAGGTTGTGACCGTACCGATGCCGTGGATCGATCTGTAGACATCCGATTGATTGTCAATTAATGAGATGATTAAGAAGAGGGATTTCATTTAATTTAATTTAATTAACAGAGAGGGACAGAGGAATGAAAAATGGATCTTAGTTAATTACCGCTTCGAGCCAGTGCTGCAAGGCGAGCTTCTGGGCCTTGTCGTCCTTGGACAGACCTTTGCCGACCTTGGCGGCCCGGGTCCGGGCCCGGGCCCAACGGGAGACGGCGGTCTCGGGCTTGCGGTCGTCGAAGAAGGAGACGGAGCTCCGCCGCAGGGCCGCGAAATCGAGGGCCTTCCACCACAGCTCCTCCACCACCACGGCGCAATCCGCCAGGTTCCTCCGCGTCCTGTAGCTCTTGTAGAACTTCTGCAGCTTCACCGCCGCGTCGTCCAGCTCGCTCGCGGGCCTCGGCGAGAACATGATCGCCGCCGCCGCCGGCGGCGGCGGTTCAGTATTGTCCCCTGTTGCGACGATTGATCTCGCATCCTTTTGAAGCTTGATCCTCTGCGGCCTGCAGAGGTTCAACTTGACGCTGGGGGTTCGGGTGAACTTGTTGGGGGCATTGGTGGGCTCCGATTTGAGTCCGCCATTTTTGGGGATGAGGGAGAAGTTGCTGTAGGCGAGGGAGAGGAAGCTTTGGCGGAGGATTTCTTCCCAAGCTGAGTGGAGCACCGACAGGGATAAACCCATATGTGAATTGGGGGAAATTCCCGTGCTGCCAACCAGTTGATCGAGGTTTTGAATTGGGGGTGGAGATTGGGATTTTTTTTTTTTTTGCTGTTGGTTTTGGGGTTTTGGGAGGATGAATGTAGGTGGGGTTCGGGGTTTCTGACTCTTGACCGGTGGGGTTTTATATATAGAGAGCAGAGAAAAGGGTTGAGAGGGACGGGGACCGCCATGGCAGATTGAAAAAGAAGTAGCAGACTAGCATAGGCGTGGAAAGTCTTCGGCGAGGGAAGAAGACGACCGAGTCGGGTCGGGTCGGGTTTCTGTTTTGGAAAGATTGGGTTTTTTTTAGAGTAGCGTGGGCTGTGGGTTGGGCCACACTGAATAGTTTGGCAGTTACTTCTTGACATCGAAAAATGACACATTATTAATGATCAGTTGTTAATTTATTGTTATACGACCACCGCGTTTCACTAATTTAGTAATTTGCATGTTCCATGCATATGTAAGAATCCCAGTTAATGACTTAATTCCCCCCCACGTAACAAATAAGGTTTAAAAAAAACAAGATGAGATTTCTTTAGTAGAAGAGCTTTAGGGATATTGAGATTGTGAGAAAAGAGGAGTTCTTACATCGGTACGTGTATGTTGTAATAAATCATATATGATCTCGTTGTGCATGTTTATTGTGAGATATTAGTTTAGATGACATTGTTAAACATGGTTAACAATGTGTTAAAAAAAGACCCATGTATCATGTATGTATGTGTGGTAATTGGGATAAGTGGATGAGACATGTGTGCGTGCACGACGTACATGCATTATGTAGGGTTCAAGTATTCCTCTACGCAGATAAAATTGCAATTTATTTCAAATATGTCGATGAAAAGCGGCGGAGTTGTGTTTTTAATGAGGGATGGTAGTGATTCATGGCTCGACTTCTAAATTAGTGTAAAAAAATCTTACAATACATATACAATTATAAAAAAAAATTACGACCAGGACAAACTGTTGATCCTTCTGCCCAGCTACCACGCTTCAAACTATACTAGATATATAGGGATGGGATACAAATATTGAAATACCGTACCGGAGGTCCTACCGGAAAAGTCAGCGATAGGGTATTTTATGTTCAAACCGATAAGAACCTTATTACTTTCGGAATTTTTTGGGTCCTTCAACCATTATTATCCTTTCTTTTTTCGGTTTAAACCGAAACCCCGATAAGAAACCACAAGCATTAGGTGAGTGGCAGAGGAGGGTTCGGTTTCGATTGGGAGTGCAGACATTTCGGGTTTTCGTTTCGTCTAAACCGAAAATGAACTTGTTAAAGGCTTACAAGGATGAAAATGAGATTACCATTTTCCTAATGAATTATAAGCCAACTACCCACCCTCGCCTTGGATTTTGTGGGAATGTGTGAAACTGGATAGAAGGGAGATGGGCGCACGATTTGGTGATTAATAATTTAAGCGTCGTTTGCTTGTTGGATTTGAAAAATGAGGGTTTTGGCTAACAAAAACTTTGGGATTTATGTTGGATTTATTGGATTATGGATTTGAATAGTCTAATGTTTGCATGCTAGATTTGATGATGGATTTGTTAAATAAATAACTAACCATCAAGAATTTGCAAATCCCAAATCAATATGTGGGATTTACAAGTCCGTGGGGTCCACGGATTTGGTTCCAAAATAAAGACCAAATCCGTGGACCCCACGAATTTAGCACCCTTCAACAAACAATGGACTTATGTTAAATCCATCAAACTTGGGATTTGAGTACCAAATCCAACAAGCAAACGACCCCTAATGATTTCAATGGATTAAAGTCTACTTCTTCATGGATTTTGTTCCAATGTACTTGTCTCCATAACCCATTACAAAAAGAGGGGAGAGGACTTTTCCCGGAAGATTTGAATTTGAATAATGAAAAGACGAAATGAAAGCGTAGTAACTAAACTAGGTTTTGGTCGTGAAGGTGGAAAATTGGAAGAAGGCGGTCAAAGGAAGTAGCCTCCACTTATTATAAAGGCCTCTGTCACTGTGTATGCACCGGCGACGGCGACATCTGGCCGCCGGGAAATGGCGGCTCCCGGAGAATTGGGTGTACTTCAAATCAAATCTGTACACATTTATATTGAGCATAGGTCGGGTCGGGTCGGGTCGGGTCGGGTCGGTTCATGGGCAGAGAAAGAGGTTTGAAGATGTCACCATCGTCAGTAGGCATGGCGTTGTAGAGATAAATTTATGTAAATTTTGTAACAAATTCCTAAAAATAAATAAGTTGGTAAAACTTTAACTTATTTCTACAAAATACGGAACCTGCGGGACTTGAATTTAGGGATGATGATGGAATTTTTTTTTCCAAACATGGCACATTGAAGAAACACAATTAATTGGTAAAACTTTTTCGGATATTTATTCAAGTAAGGATGGTTAAGTATTAATGTATATAGTTATATAATTTGGTTACATCTTGTATTGCCATCAAAGTACATTTACGGTAGTAATTAAGGACATGCAATATAACTACATATTGATATTGATTTTTGACACAACATTAAAAAAATTACAAGGTTCATGAAGAAATATTTCAATACCTTCTTTTCGACAATGGGTAACATCTACTCTCATAATTTGACAATCTTGTGTTGAAGTTGCACGCTTGTGTTCCGATATACTTCTATCTTATGTAGAAAGTTCCGTGTATACGGCAATGTACTTATATACTCACTCACGTTTACATCAATAACATGCAACATGAAAATTCCAACCTTATTAATAAGTAAATAACTACATCAACAATCAACCATAATTATATTTCTCTTGGCAAAAATGTTACTTTAATTAATATTAATACAGGGAAGTTTTCAGGCGCTAAAGTTGAATTAGAAGAAGAGGATATATTTTGTCAAATCCATCGCTTTGGTTACTTGGGAATTGAGACGCGGGGATTTGTTGTGCCCCCTCCACTCTCCCGCCACGAGTCATTGAATTGACCAAGGCCCCTTGAAGTATGTTGTTCAATATTTGAAAGTTTTGAACCGATGTATTTTCAAATATTTATGCAGTAAATCATTGGGATCTCTTCAAATATTTAGTTATAGTTCAATGATTAGTGCTAATTTTATGATAAATTACAAGGCCTTACATTGTAGGAATTCTAGATTTTGAAGATATATAAGAGTTTTTTTTTTAAGTATTGAAGGGGAAATTATATATGCTAATAGCTAATCACAATTAGTATGTTACCCATTTCTTTCTATATATATTTTTAAAGTAAGATGGTTCTTTTAATAGTTTTGGATCAAGAAGCAAAACATATTTGACCTAATTATGGATTGTTTGCAGTTTTCAACTAATCCCCTCTCTAACTTCCAAAATACCAATAGCTAGCTAGCTGGGAAAGTGGTTATATAGCTCTTGTCATAAGACTTTGAAAGATTATAAGGAACATCGACATGCATGCACCCAAAAGAAAGAATTGTAGAAAACTAAAACCGCCTATACCCTAATAAACCCATGCGTAAGTCTAAACCCTAAATGAAAGTTGAGGGTTTGAATTCTTCAAATTTCTGTGCGTAGATTTCTGTTTCTTTACATTTGTTTTCCTCAAATGGACATATTATTATTAATTATAAAGAGTCTTTCTGGATCGTTCAATAATCGCATTCGCCACATACCTGACTTTCTCCATGATTGATGCTTAATTTTCTGTATGTCCCAAAAGTGAAAAAGGAAGAAATGGAAAAAAGGAAACCATTGATTGGAGGGCCAGAAAGGAAAAGGAGGAGGAAAAAGCCACTGTAATCTTTACTTCATTCACTATTATATCGAATTCCCAAATTGGATTTATGGATGACGTGTTTCGTACACTGAAAAAATTGTAAAATACAATCGGTGTCTAACAATGCTTTATAAATCTCTCTCGATATATTTTACTAGACTAGAGGGAGCCCGTAATTGGGTTTAATCGTTAGCTTTTGAACATAATAGGGATAAAAAATAGCCTTTTACTATTATATTTGGATTTGAATACAAGAACAAATGAGTTATAGTCTAATGAAAAATATGTTTACTAATAGTAGCATCAACCCAAGTTCAAATCACATAGGCAACCACTTAAATATTTATATTTACCCATACACAAACTACTATTGGGGAATTATAATCATTTTCCCAAATTTTAGGAGCCTTACGCTACCACTTAATTTTTTTTCTACCCATATGCAAACTACTATCGGAGGTTGAATAATTGTGTTCCCAAATTTTAGGGGGACACCCCTAGAGCCCCATGGATCCGCCACTGGGTGGATCCATGGATCAAATGAATTTGATTCAATGGATTTGTGAATTCATGAATCGGATTGGTGGATTGATCCACAAATCCAAATGACATCCAAGTCTTGATCCATTATGTAAATTTTGAAAAGTTTAGGTACTAAAATATTATAATAAAAAATGTTAAGTACCAAGGCGCAATTTTCCAATCAAATTTTTCGTGTAAAAATAAATTTTAGGTACCAAAATATAAAAAATTATATATACTAAACCGTAATTTACCATTGGATATTCATGAATTCACCAATCTAGTTGGATTTGGATAAAATGAATTGGATTCATGAATATAGTTGCTACTATTACATCACTAGCTAGGTAGACTTTTGAGGGGACAGGGAAATCCGTTGACCTCACAGCTGGGTGAGGGAAATAGCAGTTACGTTACGTAGTTACGGACCTGTTGCTCAATCTTCCTATAGGATCATTCTATGGAGATCTGAAAGTATTCTGAACCGAGATGATTAATCATTTATTAGCCTCTCCATGGTCGGAAATCAAACCAACCCCGTTGCGTAAACGGTTTCGTTGCAACCGGATCGATTAATATGGTCTGATTTTCAGTTTAACCGAATAATCGAATCAACATCAAGTGAACTCTAAAAGGCACAACGAGACATGCATAGACGAGTGCGGGTGCGGAGACATTCTTCTTGCTAATGCATGCAATGGGATTAGAGGTGGAAAATAGATTGGATTCATAGATATTATTGAATTTAGGAATTTGGAGGAAGTGGATTGGTGGATTTGGATCAAATAGATTGATGCTGTAATGGATCGAATCAAATTGATTGATAGATTGGATTCATGGATCTAAGTGACATCTAAACATTGGAACAATAGGTAGATTTTGAAAATTTTAGGTACTAAAATGTCAAAATAAAAAAGTTTCAAGTACTAAAACCAATGTTGTCAGAACCGAACCGGAGTATAACCCGGTAATGCGAACGACTCGCACTTTAGTGGTCCAACCGACATTAGACCATCTAAAAACCGTTAGAGAACCGGTACCTAATAAACGTTATCAGTATAGATAGTGGACATTTCTTAATCAGAGCTCGTCTCTTTCCTTCGAAATTGTGAAATGGAAATAAAGATTCAGTTTGAGAGCATGACGTTTTTGGTTTATTTCAATTTTCAATTTTCTACAATTTTTTTTAATTAAATTTAACGGCTGAATGACAAAACCCGGACTAACAGACACACAGTCATAAAATGTGCCACAGACCCCAACAAGTGAACCAAAAAGATCTATCCATTCCACTCTCCCGACGACCCTTCCTTCAAAAACCCAGAAGCCCCCAATCTCCAGCAAAGGATCTGAATCGTCTCGACTAAATCTCAATAGTTCGTTTGCTAACCGTCCACCGCCAGTGGAGTCGGTGTTGAGTAGTGGTAGATCCAGTCACACTGTCGGCTTAGCAGATACCAAAGCCTTTGGTTCATAGTGCTTGATCAATCCAGGCAAAGATCTAGCCTGGAGCGATGAAGAGGTCGTGGTGGTGCGATGGCTGAGTGGCGGGAGAATTGGATGGTCACTTTGAGAGATTGGGAATGGAAATTTTTTTATAAGTCTACTAGTATCTAGAGGAATTTGAAGCAAGAAATTCCATGTATTGGTACATTGGTAGCACTAGAGTTACATGGATTTACCTCATGAAGCATCAATATGATGCTAATACTTTTTAACTTTTGTTCTTATATTGTTACCCTTTTTAATTTGGTCGTTAAAACAACAGGGACTGACAATTCACAAGAATTTAACATTTGGATTTTTATGCATCTAATGGCATTTTACACTTAGTTACGACACATAGTTACAGTAGCTAGAGCACTCATGTTTCAAGCTTATTTGCCACTGCAATTTTTGGGGTTATGTTGTCCTTCACTCACCTCATTAACATGCTTCCTTCTCCTCTACCAAAAAACAGTTCTCCTTTTGCTACTTTTAAAGTTTCTCACCAAGATCTATGATACTTGAAACTATTTGGATATCTTGCAAATGTTAGTACATTGAGTCAGAACATACCAACATTTGAATGTCGAGTTACTCCTTGTATTTTCCTCGTGTTACTCCTTTGGTATAAAAGGTTACAAACTCCTTGACCTTCACACTAATAGTTGTCTTGGGTCTATGGATGTGGTCTTCCACGAACACATTTTTTCATATAAAAGTCTCTTGCTAGTAATCTTCCAGATTCTAAGTTCATCTTTCATAATCTAGAATTCTTAACAATTAGACCCAAGATGGGTTGAGGCCATGAACGTTGATGCCCTTAATACTACTTGGACTTGGCAAATGACACCTTTTCTTTCGAATAAAATGTTATAGGATATAAATGTATCAAATATAAGCCATGTGGTACCGTTGAACGTTTTAAAGCAAGATTAGTTGTCAAAGATTGTACACAAACCAAAGGCATAGACTAGCACAAAACTTTCTCGCCTGTAGCGAAATGACTACCTTTAGAACACTTCTTTCTTTAACTTCGGATTGGAAAATAGAGCAATTGGATGTTAATTATGCTTTTTTACAAGGAAATGTAATAGAAGAGGTTTAAATGAAGATACGTCAAGACTTAACATTAGGAATCCAATATATCGTTTGCCTGAGTCCTTGGACTTAAGCAAGCTAGAGCCTAGAAGACAATGGAATTCCAAACTAATAGAGTTTTTAATTAAAGATGGTTTTCAACAGTCCAAATCATATCATACCCTATATATACTGAACACAAATAGTTAGTTTCTTACCCTTTTAGTTTTAGGTTTAATACACTTGCATATCCAAAACTTTCACGGTTGTGCCAATAATATCCAAATTTCCCGAAATACCACTTATATCCATGTTTTAAAGTTGTTCTTTGCCAAATCTATCCATTTCTCAATATATTTTTTGTTAAATACACTTGTATATCCAAAAACACCGTTAAAGAATGTGGCGGAATTGGATATAAGTGGTATTTCAAGAAATTTGGATATTATTGGCACAACCTTGAAAGTTTTGGATATACAAGTGTATTTAACCTTAGTTTTATGTTGATGATTTTATTCTCATAAGGGATGACTTACATATATTGAAATCTATTATAAATGAACTTGATAAGGCTTTTAAAATAAAAGTCTCAGGGTCACTTTGTTGCTTTCCTGGCTTGGAAATAGCTCATACCTCTAAAGATCTAACCCTTTGTCGATACTTGTAATTTATAGTTTTGGATACTAGATGGTAATGTGGCTTGTGTTAGTTGTGTATATAAAGATGTACAATGCACATTGCAACACTTCAACCTTTTCTGTCTAACTGAATATTAATCTCTGTCTTCAGCATACCCTAATTTCGATTGAAAACACATCTCAAGATTGATTTTCCAATCAACTTAGTTTTAATTGAACTTTATGAGGAGCAACCTTATAGGAGTGTTTGTCGGTCCGGTCGGTTGTAACTTATAACCATAACTGTATAGTCAGTTATCGGTTACCTAACTAACGATTTTTACTCACAGATAAACCATACCGTTTATATTTGTAGGTTAACCATAATTGTATAGTCGACTATGTTTTATTGGTTATCGAATAACCATTTAGCAAGTCATTTAGCATGATTAGACCAAAATAACCGATCATTAACCTAACAAACAAAAGGCCTCCTTTTTAATTGTGCGTTTTTGTAGATTTTTCTCTGCATACATATGCATTCTCTTTTTAAAATTTTATCATTAAATAAAAATAATTTAACAAAGATATTAATCCATAATCAACTCAATCCTACATGAGTGCACAATAACACCATTCTACCGTCAAATTTGATTAAAGAAACTGGCAAGTAAAAGGGACCCAACAACAATTACTCAACTCATAAACCCCACCAAATTACATGAAAGCTTAAATGTTGTTGATTGAATATCAAACTTTTTTTATTACCCAACTCTTCTACATAATCATACAGGTGAACATATCTCATGTTAAGGTAGATAACTATATAAAACGCTACTTCGGAAGTAAGAACATTCATGTTTTGACACCGGCACAAAATCGATGTCTTATTCTCCATGAGACCACATTCAAATGTCATTATTGCAATATAATTCTTCTAGGTACTGCAAAACAGAGTTTTGGCATAAGTGTATCTTTTTTGTTTTACCGTGCTCCTTCTATAACCCTTCCCCTGAAATTATTCTCATATGAAACTAAGTCGCTACAACAAGTAGGGTTCTTGCATGCCTTCAAACACCACATTATTTTCACCCTATGCTTGTGTCTCATCGATGTCTATTATTTTCGACCCTAACTGTGAGGATGACCGTCAACGGTTAATTGGTTAATCGTTAACCTATCAGTTACTAATTAGCTAAATTGGACTACCATAATTTATGTTTAATCTATTATGAGTATAATCGTTAATCATCAATTACCGTTACAATTAGATTGAGTTCGAAGTGTCGAGGGTAAAAAAAAAGAGAGAGGGAAAGTGGGCCTCACAACAGATCGAGTTCGAAGTGGAACCCACGGCAGGGTCTAGATATGGAAATGGTCTGTGTTCTAGATGGGTGTGGGCTGGTCCAGTACCTTCCCTCATTAAGCTACAACACCAACCACAAACAATCACCATCCTTCGCTTCACTCTGCTAATAATTCCCTCCAACGTGGCTTCACTTGAACCAGAGAATGATGCACTAACATGGTCTGGGTTTGGCTTAAA
Organism: Linum tenue; assembly: GCA_946122785.1. Lineage (NCBI taxonomy): Eukaryota > Viridiplantae > Streptophyta > Magnoliopsida > Malpighiales > Linaceae > Linum > Linum tenue. The sequence goes on along the minus strand of CAMGYJ010000011.1, from coordinate 53,146,815 downwards.
CGTACGTATCCCTGCTTGGAACCACTCCAGGTTTAGTCCTAATCGTGTTTTATATATCCTCTTCTTCGAGGACACGTAAACAAACTTGCCTTCCTGTCAGCTGGTGGGGAAAACACATCAATCCCAGCCAAGCTCTGGTGTAGGATCAGGACGTGCTTACGTCGTTGGATTTATACGATCCTCAATAGAGTTTGATGCAAAATCACTGCATTACTGTAAAATGTGAACGTATCAACGCGACTGTAGAGAGAGCCGTATCTTTAAAACTTCCATGTACAGAGGAGGATCATACAAACAACGTAAGAAATAAATCTATTCATAGCAGTGTTCTAAAGTGGATTCTTAAGTTGGAAACCTATACCAGTTGGGGAGAAACCAAAGAGAAAACAAAAAACAACAATCTACTACACTAAAGCAATAGATCAAACCCTAAGTTTTTCTGCTGCTGGTATGTACATTGTATACCGGTTATTATTATACAGCACAAGTTCCAAACAAAAGTGGCAGGTTTTTCGTTGCCAGAGGCTAAGCATAATCCCAGCTGCTTCACACAGCCAATCCAACTCTGCTGCTGCCGAGCAAATCCTCCAACTCCAAGTAGAATTTGGAGTCATTCATGTCCAGATCTTCATCCTCCACCGGTGTGTAGTCCACAGCCGGGTCTTCCTCATCCAAAGACATCAGATCATAAACCGAGGAGATATCGTCAGGGTTATCCTGATCGTCGTTCTTCTGATCAGGATCGTCAATTGGGCTGCCGAATTCGCCACTTGGCACCGGAGCAGCCGAGAACAACAGCTTCGAGACCGAAGACGACAACCCGGTTCCAGCCTCGCCGTCGTGATCAGCCGGCAGTACCTGGTCGAGCTCGGTCTGCATCGTGGCCAAGTGGTGCCGCGCCAGGTTCCTGCAGTTGATATCATCGTGAACCGAGGTCTCGGCAGGTTGGTGGCGTGGAGGAGTTGGCAGCAGTTTCCTCTTCTTCTTTCCTGCCATTTCACCGCTGTAACCCAACTGCTGCTGAGATTTCCTCTTCTGGATTAGCCGCTGGATGAAGCCCGGGTTTCTGGTTGCTTTGGCGAAGAACATGAACATCTGGAGTTGCTTGCACTCTGCCGCCCGGATCCTCTCCTCTACTGCGACCATCTGGCTGTTGGAATCCTCCTGTTCCTGCCTCAGCTTCAGGATTTCCAGTTTCAGCAGGTCCTGATCATTCTTCAAGCTCTCGAACTCCGTCTCCAACTTGGGTTTCGCTAAATCACCGCCATTGATGAGCGTTGCACCTGATTGTTGCTGTTGTTGCTGCTGTTTGTTATACCTGCTTCTTCTCTTGATGTTCTTGAGCAAATGTCTCTTCCCTCCTTGGAACCCTTCATTGGCGAACTCCCATCTGTCCGGATCAATCTTCCGGAATCCCTAAAAACCCCCAATTTCCGGAGAAACACAGTTAGAAACGAATCAGATTACAACACACAGCAAACTGCTCGACGAAATGCCTCAGAGAAAAAAAAGAGAGAAGAAAACAGAACTCACATAGGTGTTGAGCTGGCGAATGAAGCTGGAGAAATTACTGTGCTTAAAATACTTGGGCAAGAGATGCTTAGCAAACTCGTGAGAATCCCAAACCACGAAGCTATCCCTGTTCTTGCTCCACGAGACGATGGGATCCGTGTTGCGATCGTCCACCATCTCGAACGTCTTCTTCAGGAAAGGGGGCGGGCCGGAGTCGTTCAATCCCTCCATCGGTTTCGGAACAACCGCCGCAGACGACGACGACGTCGCAGAGGAAGAAGACCCGCCGCTGTCGCCGTTGCTGTTGTTCGGAACTTCTTCACCGCCACCGCTGCCGAATCCTTTCAAGTAGCTAAGCACCCCATCACCACCGTCATCATCCTCGTCTTCCTGATCCTCTTCTTTCACCACCACCACAGCCGCCGCCGCAGCCTCGGTGCTCTTCTCTGCTTCAACCACCAAGCTCACCAACTCCACTTCCTCCCCTGCATCGGGGGAAGACGGGAAGAGGCAGGGAGAGACGACTCCGCTAGTGGGTTCGGATCCTTGAGAAACCACCATTTTTTTGCCGGATTTGGTGCTGTCAGAGGAAATTTTGGGGATATGCAGTGATCGTTGTTTGAGATATAAATTGGGGTTGAGGGGGGAAGCGGTGGACGGAGGAAGGGGAAACGGAGGTGGTGATTCAACAAAATGGAACGGAGAGGTGGGAGAGGAAGGGGCCACGTAACCCTTGGCTTTCTCTCTTTCATTGCTTTTTTGCCATTTGTAGAAAAGGTCCCACCATTGTTTTTTTCCTTTCATTATCACAGTTGCACTTTTACATTCCGCGCAAGAGGTGGCTGGCTAGCGGTTGGGATAAGCATGGGATCGGTCATTCCTATTTCCTTAATTACACGTCCGTATCACTCATTTTATGACCTAAACACGACAGTCGATAACTAGTCGAATTGTCGATGAATGAGCTTTTTGTGCTAAATGGACAGCCCGGTTGTACATGTGAGGGGTAAAAGTACAATCGAAAGAACTAAACGAAAACCGCATCAACCGAATCTCCTCCATTATTTGCTCCGCCCATCCCATGCTCCACCCACCGTTCTCGAACGCGCCGGACCAGTGATTGGCAATGCCCACACCAAATTGATAACAAGGAGGGACACCACTGCATTGCATCCCACAAAGTTAGAAATTCCATAAGAAACATATCCGTCAAACCTGGATAGTATTTCCCAAAAGCACACACCAAGTCACCGTCCACCGAGAACCCTGCAAAGCTAATAGCTCCACCGTGGTCCTTCCGCCAAGCACCATCAAACCTAACAAGGATTCCCCCCTGCTGGACAAGCGCCCGACGTCTCCCTCCCTTTCACATACTTTAATTATGAGTCATCTCACTGTTCAGTTTCATTAACTTTATTCGCCCGAAGCGCGTCTGCCATGGGCCTATTTTGCCCGGACGTTGAGGCCCGTCAACGGGTGGCAGGAAACCCGTAGCCCGTCAAACGTGGGTCGCAGGCGGGCATGATCCACTCATATCCGCCCCACGACCCACCCGACGGATTATCCGTGCATAAAATGATGTCATTTTGGCATGCATATATAAATGACGCCTAACATAGCAACCACCTCTTTCTTCTCTTTATCCCTCATTCACTCTCGACTCCCCCAATTTCTGAAACCCTAATCCTCTCTCTCTAGCAATTGGTGATCGCACAAATAAATTTGCTCGATCAACGCACGATTTTGCCAATTTTTTGTCATTGTCCAATCGAACTCTCACCTAGAATCTGGAATCTATAATATCTCATCTTCAATTCCTCCAATCACATGACAGGAAGAGAAATCATTCGACTGTGATTTTGTCGATCACAACACCCGAAAGAGTCGTTTGGAGTTCTATCGATCACAAATAAGGAACAACATGCTTTCTAGCATTCATTATTTCTTTTCTTTCTAAGTTAGAATTCGAACTAGCTCTTCATTCTTCCCCTTTTCTACTGCTATATAAAGGGAATTTCTGAGCGAGTCTTTCTATCTCATCATCTGGCCATCTTCTTCTCTTATGGGTAGCGAGTTTTGAGTTCTAATATCCAGAACTTCCCAAAGAAAGAGAGGCAGGGACCAGACTCTAGTGTTTAGGGTAAGAGTTACAATATTACTTATTCGATGTTATTTTTTAGATCAGTGGTTTAATAGACATGCATGGATGATCCAAATATTTTTAACTGTGATTTTATTTTTTTGTTCATTTGTCTTTGCATATGGCAGGTGAACTGAATGTGGAACCTGTTGTTGAAATTGTCCAACCTGAACAAGCTGTTGTTGATGCATCGTGCTAATGGTAACGAGGAAGAACTGGTAGAACAATGTACATAGGTTAACATTTGATGTGGGGCCTCACTTCACTAGAGTGAGGATTAATGGGGGTAATGAAAGCAATGTGTAAGTACGGCAGGAAATCACTTTGTGGGGAAACAATCAACGGAACTTCACATATGAGGAACCATATCATGTACCCAGAATAAGATACATGATGTATCTCAGAAATTTTTTGGCCCCAACTATCGATCTGCAGGTAATCCCCAACTCTCTGCTTCTCGGTACAATTCTGATGTGCGTAGGAAGGAACTCTGTTCTATGATTTTGGTCCATGAGTACCCACTTAGCATTGATCACTTAGGGTTGAAGCATTTATGTTGTTATTTGCAATCTCAGTTCACTGTTCCTTGTAGAAACACTGTGAAAAAGGATTAGTGGTTTTGTATGAGGTTCAAAGTAGCAAACATCAAAGCATTCTTAGTTGTAACTTGTATAGGATTTCTGTGACTACTGATTTGTGGTCTGCCTCAAATAAGAAAAAGGGGGTATATTGCTATAACTGGCCACTTTATTGAAAACTCTTGGAAGCTTTGTAACATTATGATGAGGTTTATATATGTTCCAGCCCTCACGCAAGTTAAAGACTTGTTGACAGATTGTTTGATTCTGTTTTGGATTGGAATATTGATAGTAAATTGTCCTCAATCACACTGGAGAACTGCACCACTAATGATTCAATGATATTTCATTTGAAAAATAAGCTTGTGACGAGTGATATGTTGCTGGATGGTAAATTGGATCATATGAGGTGTTAGCTCATATTCTGAACTTGATTGTGAGGAATGGTTTGGATGTAGTCAATGATGTTATACATTTGATTTGGAAGAGTGTAGTTTACTGGAATTCTATACCTACGAGGATTCAAACCTTCTTCGAAACTGCTAAGCAACTGAAATTGTCTTTTGTGAAGAAGCTCTTACTTGATTGCCCAACTATATGTAATTCTACATTCATATGCTCTATGTTGTTCTTCCATATAAGGATGTGTTTTTTCGTTTGAGCATGAAAGACAGTCAATACACATGAGTTCCTTCTAATGCTCATTGGGAATTTGCATATGGTGTGATTGAGAAGATTGAAATTTTCTCTGAGATTACTGTGTTGTTCTTCGATTCCAAGTATCCAATGGCCAACCCCCCGGAAGATTTGTGATCTTATATTGAAAATGATTAAGTGGGGTGTTGATCCCAATCCTGTGATTTTTGAGATGGTCAGTAAGATGTCCATGAAGTTTGCTAAGTACCCGAATGATGTCCATCTTGTTCTTGTTGTCTCAGATGTTTTGGATCATTGACATAACCTACATTTTATTAAGTACTATGCTGCAAAGTTTGGCAATAATAATAATACTGATTTGGTGGCTGAGACCATCAAGCAAATTATCTGTGGTTTGATTCTTGATTATCAAACCAAAGTTGAAAAAAATCTGGTTCTAGAATTGGAACTTCTTCTGCTAGTTTTGCACCTTTCTCGGCCACTGAAATTGACGTTGAGCTGTTTGTAAGTCAAAGGAAAAATAGTAAAGTACTTTGATTACTACTGAGTTGGACCACTATCTTGCTGAGGATATTATTCACCGGACAAACAGAGTTTGATATTCTCTTGTGGTGAAAATTGAACGACCTCAAGTAGGGGTGGAAGTTTGGGTTGGAGGGTGTGGATAACCCGCAAACCACACCATTCCACACCCATTGTGGGTAGTGAGTTGGGTGTAGGTAGTAAACTAATGATTTTTTAGGTTATTGATTACCCACTACCCACCGTGGTTAACCCACAAAATCCATAATAACAACACTAATTATATTTATTTACCAATACTACATTATAATATAATAGTATTTGAAAAGTGGGAGACTAAAAATTAAAGTAGCACCAAAATCAAATACACACATAAACAATTTTATATGATAATTTTTTAGTTTATACAACACTATAATCGAGAGAGTGGAGAATAATCGATTCATGGAATTTAAAGTAGGCACCTTTAGGAACTTTTCTCTGTGGGGTCGTTTGGATGTAGGTTTGTAATGAGAGATTTGTTAGAGATTTTAAAACAATCACTCATTATGCAGGATTTTAAAACAATCACGCGTTTGTAAAGATGAGAGATTGTGGGCATCAGTAATTTTGAAAACCTACATACGTGGGATTTCAAAATAGCTGACGGGGATCAGCTATTCTCAAATCTCTCGTTTTTATTTCATATTTTCCAATCTTTACCCCTCTTTCGTCCCTACTCCCTACGAACCTTCTTCATTCGCCTCTGTCATGTGATCTCTGAAAAAATCCAGGTCTGGGTTCTGGGTTGCTCCCTTCGGTGTTGGTTCGTGTTCCTGGCAATTTCAAAGCTGTCGATCAAGAAGAAGAACAAGAAGAACAACCGTCTGGCCACGACCGTCACTGAAATTTTTCCGCGCAGTCTGCCTCTTCCACCTTCGCAAATCTGTTGATGGTGATTCAACGGCGGTGTTGCTTTCTTAGTTTGGTGTTGTCTCATTCATGTTGTTGTATGTTGCCATTGCATGAAAAGGTGCCTGCAGATTTGACTTGGTGTGATTTCTGGGTCGGTGTCAACGCCCTCTGCTTCTCCGCTCACCGTCAACCGCTCCCGAGACGAGTCCATTAGATGCTAGAGTGCTCCAAAATCAGTCGATTTCCCCTCTCCTCTTTCCATCGCTAATCCTCCCGACGGGAAACTTTCTTCCTGGTGGAAGAAACAAGCTCGGCGACTGATGCTTCTTCCCAGCACCCGCAACGACTTGATGGGGAATTGGAAAATTGAGGATCCAGATCCATCTTCTCTCATCGCCATCGTGACACCATAGCAAGGACCCAACATCTACAACATCCTTCATCATCTCCCAACCCGTCGAGATCTAGGAATTGTGATTTGGTATTAGATTTATGGGTTCTAAGGTTTAGTTTCTGGTTGTTGGACAGAATCCTAGGTTTTAGGAAACCTGGATCCAAACTACCCATGTGTGTTTTTTCTTTTGTGTGAAAGAAAATACCAGATCATATTTAATTATTATATTCCACCCCTAGTGAGTGACACATGAAATCACAGCTTCCTGACACAAAACTTGAAAAGAAAAAATCTCCACATTGAGTAAGATCGATATACAAAATTGTATCTCCACGAACAACACAATTGTATATCACTATAGTCTAGCTACGAACAACAAATACGTTAGTGGCAACGTCAACTCCATACTTGCAAAGATGGATTTTTTAAGGTAATCACATCCAACCCGCACAAACCCACAGTGGGTAGTGGTTACCCGCTAGCCACTGCGGTGCGGGGCGTGGTTAGCATAATTGTGAAATTGTGGATGAGAGTACTCGCAAAATGTGGGGCGGGTAACCACACCCGCTCAATTTCCACTCCTAGTCTCAAGTATTCCACCTTGCAAGCAATTGCAAGGGACTTTTTTGGCAATCCTACTTACCTTTGTAGCTTCTCATAGTTTTTTTTAGTTATACTGGGAGGTTGTTAGACCCTCACCGGAGCATCCTGCATTATTCAACCATGGAAGCAATGATGCGCACACGAAGCTGTATAATGGAAGACCTGCAATGAGGTAAGTTGTAACCACACCTCTCAATTTGATTACATCTTTATTTGCTTAAGCGTTAACCTTATTCTCCTATTTCTTCAGATACTGAGGTTGTTGTGGAGGCATTGTATGAAGTATTTTGTACGATGTCCATTGAAGATACCTCTGTTAAAGAGACATAACCTAGGGGTAAGACACTAAAACTTTTCCCTAATCTTTCAAAGTTTTGACTTTGTTTATTCAGACAGAATGACTAATGTGTTTTTGCTTTCTTTTTTCAGGTCCAGGAATGGTGTTCATGAGATCAACATTTGGGCATGAAGAATGATTATTGAAGAATTTTTTGTTGCCTGTTTTGGTTTTCTCTGCTAGAGGTTCATCATTTTCGGTGCCACTGTGATTTTTAGAAGAAGGGCAATCCATATGTGATTTTCTTTATTAAATCGCTAGATGACTTCCATTTTTACGGTAAGAAATTGGAGCTAGGTAAGCATTTCTTACTTTTTCATGTTCACTCTAGTGACATCATGGTGCTTGACAATAATGGTTTGATTTAAAGCTAATGACTTGGTTTGTATTTGTTGGGGTAATAAGAGAGAAGCCCATGATAGTTAAGAGCCTATTGGGCCTTGTAGGGATAGTGGAAAAGAGCTCATGAAAGTTAGGAGCCTGTTGGGCCTGAAGCCCATTTATGGCCCATAAGGGTGTGACCTAGATGACTATAGAGGAGAAGGGGCGCATGACGACAAAATAGGCTCGCAGACAAGGGAGTACAGGTGGACAAGGTCAGAAGGGCGCCACGAGGCAAGTGGTCCCCCTATGCGCCCCGACGTGGAAAATGGACGATATGCCACGTGTAGGCGCGTAGGCGCCAGGGGAGACCGAGCATTTAATGCTAGGCTGACATGAGTCTTGGTGGCAGAAGTTGGTCGGAGCTTGGTCGAGAAGCTCGAGTATTATAAATAGCACTTGGTAGGTAGCATTTAAGCAGGTCGGTCTTTCTCACACTAAACTTCTTTCTTCACTTCTCTCTCTAGAGTCGCACCTGACTTGATCGTTGGAGTGCTAACGGACGGGTTTAGCCCTCTAGGCGCCCGTCCTGCAGGGTTCAAGCGCTTGGCGTGGGGCGGAAGGAAGAGACACGTGGAGGGGAGAGTATCTTGGCTTCAACAATTGGCGCGCCAGGAAGGGGGCGTTCGGCAAGTTAAGACGGATGGAGGACTTGAACGTGGGAAGTGAAGGCGCCGAGGATGCGGGGACGGAGAATTCCAGTCAGGATGGGAGTGAGCGGCGGCCAAGCCCAGTAGTGAGCATGGACGTGGAGGACGAAAGCCGTGAGCGCCCATCCATGGAGAGTGATTCTTTGTCAAAAAGGGAGCTGTTCAAGATTATTGCTGATCAAGACCGAGCGATAGCAATGCTTCGGAGGGAATTGGAGGGAGGAAGGAGCGTCGATACAAGGGAGTACAGCCCCCCAGTGAGGAAGAGGGATAGGCTTGTGGATGATTCGGAGGTTAGCGAGTATGGTCGCCCGGGCTATGAGGGTCACAATCCTGAGGTAACACCACCTAGGCGCTCGGGCGTGTGGAGGGCGCCAGGCGAGTGGACCATCCCGGCGCCGGAAGAACAGAACCCTTGGACGCCCAAACGTCAGGCCAGGCGCTTTGGGATCAGACAACCCTTGGCGCAAAGTGTGTTGATGGAACCAGCGGGAACTACGCTCCCACCACTGACCAGCTATGATGGAGTCACTGACCCAGAGGATCATCTGAATAGCTATTTCACGAAGATGCAATTATACAATAGCACGGATGCAACGTTGTGTAAGGTGTTCCCTTCGACGTTCGCAGGGGTAGTCTTAGATTGGTATCATCAGTTGGAGGAGGGGCGCATAGAGTGCTTTGAGCAATTTGCAGAGCTATTCTTGTCCAAGTTTGCTAGTCGTAAGCGACGGACGTTGACTATAGGCGCTTTGTTTAAAATCAAGCAGAGAGAGGGTGAAGCGCTTAGAGAGTTCTATGACCGTTGGATTTCGGTCGCCATGGCCGTGAAGGACGTGCAACCGCCCGTCCTGGGAGTGTGTTTGGAGGAATGTACGAATAGTGACGAGTTGTGTCGGGTGCTATCTAAGAGGGCTGTAGTATCGACTGAGGATCTGGATCGAAGGGTTCAAAAGGTTATTGCCTTGGAGGAAACATTGGCCGCAAGGAGGGCAGAGAAAAGGCGTGTTGGTAGAGAAGAAGTGGAGGTGCGCCAGGCGCCTAGACCATTCATTGTGAACAACGCTCCGCAAAGGAGGATGGAGAGTCAGCGCCCACCACCCAGGAGTGCGGGAAATTTCACGGAATATAACGACTCCCTGAAAAACATTATACAATACGTGAAGGACAGGGGATACCATGTGCGTTGGCCGGGACCTATGCGTGGGCAACCAAACGAGCGGAATCTAGATCGGTATTGTGACTTTCACCGGGATAAGGGGCATCATACGGCCGATTGCTACCAATTGAAATCGGAGTTGCAGACGTTAGCCGACCGAGGAATGCTCAACGACTTCATAAGAAAGACGGAAGAGAGGATGCACCGCGCGTATGTCACAAGAGAGACGAGGTCAGCGCCTGCTGTGGTGGTAGAACCTCAAGCGCCTACTCTTCCCGTCGTGCAACAGGCGCCTGGCCATATTCCTGCGCTCGAAGCCCTACCTCCTCCGCTTGAAATACCCCCACCTCCGTTTGAGCTGAATCAAGAAGGGGAACCCAACCGAGTTAGGCTCACGGTGGAATCCATAACCGGAACCGTCGATTTACGGGACAAGTTGGACAGGTCTAGACGCCTACGGGCTGCATCTGAAGAGGCGAAGGCGGCGGTTCAAATATGCTTTAATCAAGAGGCGGATGAAGCGTGTCAAGTGCCCTCAGAGGAAGCCTTGGAAATCCAGGGGGTCATTGCAGGGTGTAAGGTAAAGAGGATGTTGGTGGATACGGGAAGCTCGATGGATGTTTTGTTCAAAAGCACCTTCGAGCGCATGCAGCTAGCGCCGGAATTGGTAAGCCCATCTGATTCGGTGCTGATCGGGTTTTCGGGGGCGCCTGCCCATGTGATCGGACGCGTGCGCCTCCCGGTAACATTGGGTGACGAAGTGCACCGAGTGACACATGCCGTGGAGTTTGGGATAGTGGATTGCCCCTCGCCATACAACGTCATACTGGGAAGACCACTGTTGGCGTTATTCAATGGGGTAGCCTCGACTTGCCACCAAACATTGAAGTTCGTTGCCCCACAAGGCATAGGGATTTCACGGGGAGAAGGCGCCCCCCGCTACGCGCGAGAAGAGGAAGGAAGAAGGAGGGGCGCGCGGAGACACCGAGTGAACAACATAGATATTCGGCCAGAGGAGGCGCCTAGAGCAGAGCCTATGGATGATGAGTTTAGGGTGCCGATCGAAGAGGGGCGCCCGGACAGGCAGGTACGAGTGTCAGCACAGGCTCCTGAACACATGAGGGCGCCCTTGATCGAATTGTTGCTGGAATTTGGGGAGCTATTCGCTTGGAGCCCACAGGACATGCCGGGAGTATCACCAGATGTGGCGGAGCATCGATTGGCCGTTGAGGAAGGAAAGAAGCCTGTCTAGCAAAAGCGAAGGAATTTGACTCAAGAAAAGGAAGAAGCTCTAAGGAAGGAAGTCGATAAATTGCTCGAGGCTGGGTTCGTTGAAGAGGCTAGATACATCACATGGCTATCGAACGTGGTATTTGTCCCAAAGCCGTCGGGGGATTGGAGGATGTGTGTTGACTTCACGAACCTTAATCGGGCGTGCCCAACAGACGCCTACCCCATGCCACGCATTGATATACTAGTGGACGCCACGGCTTACCATGAGGCGCTGAGCTTCCTTGATATGTTTTCGGGGTATCATCAAATTCCCATGGTGAAGGAGGATAGAGCAAAGACCGCCTTCATGACGCCCTTTGGTAACTTCTGCTATAAAGTGATGGCATTTGGATTGAAGAATGCAGGTGCCACATATCAGCGCATGGTGAATCAAATCTTTCGGAGGCAGTTGGGAAGGAACGTGGAGGCGTACGTTGATGATTTGATCGTGAAGAGTAAGAGGCGCCAAGACCACATTTTGGACTTGCGTGAGACATTTGAGACTATGCGCTCATACAACCTGCGACTAAACCCACAGAAATGTGTGTTCCTTGCGGAGGCCGGCAAGTTCTTGGGATTCATGATCACGAAGAGAGGAATTGAGGCCAACCCCAAGCAAGTTGAAGCAATTATGAGGTTGGCTCCTCCCCGAACACCGAAGGAAGTGCAGGGGTTGACGGGAAGGTTGGCAGCGCTTGGGCGCTTCATTCCGAGGTCCTCGGATAGAGGCGCCCCTTTCTTCCGAACATTGAAGAAGGCTAGCAAATTTAAATGGACGGAGGAGTGCGATGAGGCCTTCGGGGATCTAAAGAAGTTGCTGATTGCGCCTACGGTGATGACGGCGCCCAGGCCTAAGGAGACTCTGTACTTGTACATTGCGGTCTCTCGGATTGCTGTGAGTGCGGTGTTGGTGTCTAAAGATCCGTCAACAAATGAAGAGCGGCCGGTGTACTACGTAAGTCGTACGATGGTGGTACATGAAACGAGGTATGCGCCTATTGAGAAGGCGGCGCTGGCAGTGGTAATGGCGGCAAACAAACTCAGGCCCTACTTCCAGGCTCATAGCATCGTCGTGCTCACAAATTTACCTCTCCGAACGGTCTTGGGGTCCATGGATGTGTCCGGGCGTCTGGTTAAGTGGGCTGTTCAGTTGAGCGAATTCGACGTGAGCTATGCGCCCCGACCGGCCATTAAGGCTCAAGTGTTGGCCGATTTCGTGGCCGAAGGAGTGGTTGATATGGGAAGCGGCATGGAAGAGTGTTGGCAAGTTCAGGTAGATGGAGCCGCAAGTCGAGCTGGTGCGGGAGCGGGTATTGTGCTAATTAGCCCCCTGGGTACCATGCATGAGGTCGCTCTGCGATTTGCAACCCTTAAGACGAACAATGCGGCGGAGTATGAGGCTGTGTTAGCGGGGCTTCACATGGCAAGGGAGCTAGGCGCCCAGAAGGTTAATGTCCAAACCGACTCAGCACTGGTTGTCAATCAGTTGAACGACGTGTATGAAGTCAAAGAGGAGGCGCTAGGCGCGTATGTTCGTACCGTCAAAGAAAAGTGTGCGTGGTTTCGGGAGGCAACGTTCACACATGTTCCAAGGGAGGAGAACGCCCATGCGGATGCGCTATCCAAGTTGGCCACGGCGTTGGATTTTGGAGAGGATAGAAAGGTGATAGTCACCAAAGAGGCTCCGCGCGAGGAAAGGATTATGGCAACTTTTCTCGGAGAAGTAGTAGATGGGTGGATGGCGCCTATCATGTTGTTCCTAACACAAGGGGTGGTCCCGGAAGACCCGAAAGAGGCTTGGCGTTTGAGAAGGAAGGCGGCTCGGTGCGTCATCATGGAGGGAGTGTTGTACAAAAGGTCACATTCAGGCGCCTACCTTCGATGCCTCACAGAAGCTGAAGGGCAAAAGGCCATCACAGAGGTGCATCAGGGAACGTGTGGGATGCATGCAGGCGCTCGGAGTCTGGAAAAAGTGTTGCTAAGGCAGGGTTATTATTGGCCGACTATGAGAGCAGACGCCGGGAAGCACGTGGCCGCATGCCGTCAATGTCAAATTCATGCCAATGACATACATGTACCGGGGGCGCCCATGCAAGGCAACGTAGGCGCCTGGCCCTTTTCTCAATGGGGTATGGACCTCCTGGGTCCCTTCCCAAAGGCGCCCGGGCAGTTCAAGTATCTAATTGTGGCTATTGATTATTTCACCAAGTGGATTGAGGCAGAACCGTTGGCGTCCATCACAGAGGCGCAAGTGCGGAAGTTCACAAGGAAGAACATTTTCACAAGGTTCGGGCTGCCTGAATCGATCATCACCGACCATGGCAAACAGTTTGACTGCAAGAAGTTCATTGACTTCTGCGACGAAAACGGGGTGGTTTTGAGGTTCTCCTCCGTGGCTTATCCGCAGGCAAACGGGCAAGCTGAGGCGGCTAACAAAAGTATATTGCATGGGCTGCATACCAGGCTCGAAGAGGCCAAGGGGAACTGGGTGGAGGAACTTCCAAGCGTCCTATGGGCGCACAGGACCACCTTCAAAGTGGCAACAGGGGAAACGCCTTTCGCACTCACATATGGGAGTGAGGCGGTACTGCCAGTGGAAGTGCGTATCCCGACCTTTCGAATGGCGCATAGGGAGGATTCAATGGAAGAGCAGGAGCGGGTCAATGAATTGGACCTTCTTGATGAACGCCGCGAAAGAGCAGCCCTGCGCCTGGAGGCAATGAAGTCGCAAGTGGCCCGATACTACAACAAAAAGATGCGCCCACATGGCATTGTGGCCGGAAGCTTAGTGTTGAAGCGCGACTTTCGACCGAAAGCCACCGAGGGGAAGTTGGCACCCAAGTGGAAGGGACCGTACCGAGTGCAGGAGGTAGTAGGGCCTGGCACGTTTAAGTTGGAACATTTGTCGGGAAAGAAGGTAAAGAGAACGTGGAATGCCCAGAATTTGCGAAGGTATGGGTGTGCGGAGGCCAATGAGATGGAAGCAGAGGGTAGGGTGACAGAAGGGGCGCCCAGCATTTGGTAGTTGCGAGGAAAGCGTATCAAGCCTCGGGGTGTTGTTTTTTTGGTAGAAGTATGGGAAAACGCCTAAATGCGCCCGTACTATTAGCGCCCGGGATACTTAAAGCGCCCGGTAATAGCGCCCTGAGGTTGTTTTTTGAAATCGGAATACATATACATAGCTGCTACATTACCTTGCTCGTAGTCGTAGTTTAAAGCGCCCTCATGCGCCCGAAACATTTATGTAAAGCGCCCTTATGCGCCCGGAATATCAATGTATAGCGCCCCTCAGCGCCCGGGATACTTAAAGCGCCCGGTGGTAGCGCCCCAAGGTTGTTTTTTAAGTTGGAATATATATACAGTGGTTTCGTTAACTTGCTTGTGGATGCGCCTATAGCACCCAATCATCGTGCCCAAACATGCGCCCAATAAATTCATGTAGTACACATCATATGATAAGGTAAAATGTTAGGTAAAATGTTGAGGTAAGGCAAATGAAACGCGAGTCATCGCGCCCCTGAATGCGCCCAATATATACGCTGCTACGCGCCCAATCTTTACTATGCGCCCCATCCAATGACGAAAGCATAGAAGCAGGGCGCGAAGGTCATAAGAAAGGAAGGGACACTTGTCTTAGCATAAAGAAAAGCAAAATAAAAAACCAAGTCCCATGATCAAAAGATGAACATGCATGGTAGACAAGAAAAAAGCGAGTCTGGCAGTACGGGCGCATGAAGCGCCTATAAACATGCAACAAAACAAGGAAACACATGGGAAGTCTGACATAAAATGGCAAATCAATCTTCTTCATTCGCGCCCTCCTCGTCGCTAGACTCCGAGCTCGACCCGGAACCCACTTCATCCGCTTGCTCTTGAGGAGGCGCAGGAGCAGCATCGACAATAGGGCGCCCACTGGCCATAAAATCGATCACAAAGTTGGCCATCTCCGTTACATCCCAAGTGATGTTGGGATGATCAGCCTCCAACTTCCTCTTCAGGATGAGGATGCTATTCAGGGACGCCTGGGCCTTGACCGCCAAGTCTGAAGCAGGCGCCTCGGAAGACGCCTTCTCACTCTTAAGCGCCTCTAGCTCCTCTTGGCGCCTCTTACCTTCTCGGACCAAATGTCTGTTCTCCTTCTGTAAAGCCTTCTTCTCGTCGGTGAGAAGATCGATTTCACTCCTTTGAGCGCCGGCCTCATTGTCCAGATCGGCCTTCTCCTTCATAAGCTTGGCCACCTCTTCATGGTGCGCCCTCTTGATCTTCTCCAGCTCGGCCGCGTGTTCTAGCTTCAACTTCTCCTTCTCTTCGTCCACCCTTTGCTGAAGGAGAGATGCGGCTTTGGCGGCCTCAAGATTGGCATGTTCGCACTCCTGTGCCAGCTCTGTTTGGCGCTTACGCGCCGTTTCCAGATCGTCCTGTGCCACGCCAAGGGCGTTGGACAATTCCACCCCGCCTAGGCGCAGCGTCTCTTGCGCCATGGCACCATTCTTGGCCAAGTGTAGCATCTGCGCCAAAGCAAAAATAGCAAGTATAAAATCGTGCGCATAGGCGCATACCATGGTGAAACAAAGTAAAGCATAAAAATGAAAAGTGTTAACTTAGTACATACCATGGCTGCTATGCGCGCCACCTCTCCCCATAGGTTCCTCCCCTCGACGTTGGAAGGCGCCCGCAGTACCTCAGCAGCGTGGAATGCAAAACCAAGCGCCGAGCCTCGCTCCAGGGCGGACCTATCTGAGCATTCCACTACAACCCTGTGCTTGGGCGGTTGCAGCCACTTCTCTACAAAGGTAGGCACCTGCGCCTCCTCGTCAGTGCGCTGCCTCTTGCCATGCGCCGATTCACCACCATCTGTCTTCCTTTTGAGCTTCTGAGAAAGAGGGACATCATCAATGGCCAAGGCATGGTCGGACTGAGCAGACCCAGGCGCCTCCGTATCAGGGGGGATGTCAGCAGGCGCATCCTTCTCGCCAGCCACTCTCTGTGGCTTTATCCTCCGGGGGCTTGAGCGCCCCTTTTCCTTACCGGATGGCGCAACGGGCGCATCAGCTGCACTTGCACCCTTTGCGCGGGATGAAGCGGGCTTGCCCTTCCCTTTCTGGGAAGCGCCCTTCTTCGGACGAGAGCGCGCCGTGCCTGGAATCACAGGCGCCTGGTATTCCAAACCCATGTTCGCGAGCTGGGTTTTCATCAATGAGGCAATCGAAGTGAAGTCCACGCCTGCAAAGGAAAGGCACAAGGGAGTTAGAATAATTTTATGCAAGTAATTATGGCACAGGCGCCACTACACGCTACTATGCGCATACCCACCATCTGCATAATACTCATGTAATACAGGGGTACGCGCGGCGGTGGAACTCAAGTTAACAGGGTGAAGGGACAGCAGGCGCGCGTGCTCCTCCTCCTCCCTGGTTAACGCTTCTTCAACATTGAAGCGGGACGTATTACCAACCCTCCAACGCCGAGTGAACCGGCCGCCACTCTCATAGAAGGAGTCTGCGTGTGGCTTGATAAAGAAGTAGGATCTATACCAAGAACGCCCCAACTTAGGGCAATCCTCCACGAAATGTCCCGGAATGTCCAGGCGCCTCTGAAGGGATAAGCAGTTCTTCATGCTGGTCATCGTAAAAAAGTGTTTGAAGAGCTTGAATGTCGGGGAGATGTTGTTCTGACGGCATTTCAGTTTGAACAGCACATGTATCAAGAAAACCGACGGTGATAGGCGCCCAATGGGACAGGCGCATGTCTCCAAAATCCCCTCTAGAATCGAATCCAACGGAAAGCGCAACCCGAACTTAAAATACTCTCGGTAGATCCCAATCCAGCGCGGGCCTACGACGCCTACCCTGGTCACCCGCGAGGCAGGCGCGTAAGACCAGCTCCGGGGCAAGTTGCACGATGTTATCAGTCGGTGCAACTCTGCTAGTTTGACGGTGGTCACGTGGTCCGGCCCGGCTTGAGTCACAGACAAACTGCTCGTGCTTTCAGGCGCCCCACCTTGCGGCCAGGTATCAGCCCAATCAATTATCTTGAAGGACCCATCTTCAGGGGCGCCTGAGTGGGTAGAAGCCGGAGAATTCTGCAACTCACCCGATTCTGACGAGGTAGGCGCGGCATCTGAGGTAGGCGCGGAGCCTAAAAGTGATCCAATCGCCCTCGGTCAATGACACGGGCCTAAGATTGCTAATGGGCGCCTAACAAAGGAATAACGAAAAAGCGCAAGGTTTGGAAAATAGAAGTGTATGAGGAAACTACCTTGGTTAGTGGTCGAGGCCGTCGCCGTGGACTCAGAAGGCGCCTCTGTATCTTCAGGCGCGTGCGTGGCCTCTTTAGCCGATGATTGCGCCTCCGTCGCGGCAGGCGCTGAAGCGGTAGGGGTGGGCGTTGTCTTCTTAGGCGCCTCCTTAGTTGAGCGAGACGCTCGTTGATCTTGATTCCGTAGCGGATCGGGCGATAGGTGCTTCTCGAGCACATCGAGAACGCTCGGCGCCGGGTTCCCCTCCTTGTCCGTGGCGGTGCGGGTCGTGCCGGAGTCAGATCGCGACATGTTGACGAGACGAAAAAAGGCGCACGGGACACGAAAGCGGCAGGCGTGTGGGTGTGAAAGAGGGAGAGCAGCTAGAGAGAGGAAGTAGAGAGAGAAGCAGATTTGGGGCGAATGGGGGGAATGGTGAGGAGAGCAAATATTTATAAGAGGAAGGGAGGAGGTGAAGAGTCACCTCGGAAATCGCGCGCGGAACAATCCAATCCTCGCCCTCCGTTCAAAATTTGAATTTTGAAATTCAAAATTTGAACGCACGACGAGTGGGGGGCAGAAGGTACGGTCATGCGCCTGTTGGGATCAAAAATCGAGGCGTCATGCGCCTGGTAGGATCGAAGTCGAGGCGTCATGCGCCTGGTAGGATCGAAGTCGAGGCGCCTTGGGGGTAGATTAAATAAGATTAAAGAAAGGAATTTGTTCTAGTTAGATGAGGGGGGCAAGGCAACCCTGAACGCCCCTTTCACCTATTAGGCGCAGGCCCATTGGAGGCAGGCGCAAGGAAACTGGGGGATCGATTAAGTAAACGTAAAGGGGAGAAAGTCTTCTTAAACTAGGAGAGGGGGGCAAGGTGACCCTAAGCGCCCCTTCCATCGTTGAGAAGCGCAAGGCATTTTATCGTCGCGACCGCTGTGAAGCCTCAGGTTGACCGGGGTCATAGTTAGGCGCTCACCAGTGAACACCTAACTGGGGGGCAATTGTTGGGGTAATAAGAGAGAAGCCCATGATAGTTAAGAGCCTATTGGGCCTTGTAGGGATAGTGGAAAAGAGCTCATGAAAGTTAGGAGCCTGTTGGGCCTGAAGCCCATTTATGGCCCATAAGGGTGTGACCTAGATGACTATAGAGGAGAAGGGGCGCATGACGACAAAATAGGCTCGCAGACAAGGGAGTACAGGTGGACAAGGTCAGAAGGGCGCCACGAGGCAAGTGGTCCCCCTATGCGCCCCGACGTGGAAAATGGACGATATGCCACGTGTAGGCGCGTAGGCGCCAGGGGAGACCGAGCATTTAATGCTAGGCTGACATGAGTCTTGGTGGCAGAAGTTGGTCGGAGCTTGGTCGAGAAGCTCGAGTAGTATAAATAGCACTTGGTAGGTAGCATTTAAGCAGGTCGGTCTTTCTCACACTAAACTTCTTTCTTCACTTCTCTCTCTAGAGTCGCACCTGACTTGATCGTTGGAGTGCTAACGGACGGGTTTAGCCCTCTAGGCGCCCGTCCTGCAGGGTTCAAGCGCTTGGCGTGGGGCGGAAGGAAGAGACACGTGGAGGGGAGAGTATCTTGGCTTCAACAGTATTGTTTTTCAGTATTTATGTATTATTGTTTCTTTTGTAATGCAATGGGATCGTTAAGGGAAACGGCATGGCGTTTTGGACTAGTCCAAGCTAATATGGGCGTCGTATTACGGTGATACTCCGTGTCGTATTAGTTATTACGGTGCTAAAGCCTGGAAAGAAAAAGCCTCGGAAACAAATTGGCGTCCCTCAGCCGCACTCCGACTTCTCCGTCGTCACTCTCTCACTCAAAGAATCGAGTCGGCGGAGATGGTAACTTCCACGATCTAATCGCTTCCAATTATCCGAGCACAGTCGAGGAATCCGCCGCCGCCCGTTCCTTCTGCTCCCTCCGCCCGACTTGCTGTGAGTAAACCGAACTTTGTCTACACACTCACTCTAGGGTAGATCTGTTTGCTCATTCATTTTCTTGATCTTTGAATCCTCAACTGGTAACTGTAATTGGAAATTGCAACAACCCATTGACTGAAGATGTTTGATTTTGTTCTGGGTTCTTCGGAATCTTTTGAATCCATCACCCTCCAATCCTTCATTCTATTATATTCCTTGGGTTGCTTTTGTTTCGATGGTGCGCTTCCGCTTTCCTATTTCGCACGCCTATTAATTTCGAGCTTATTCTTGCATATTCGCTTTTCTTGACCGGAGAAGGATTTCCAGATACTCTAGCTTCCACACTACTTGCTTTTGCTGCTAAGATTCAGTCTGTTGGGATGGGCGAGAACAACGATGATCATTCCTCGCCTAAAAAGGAAAACCCAGATCATGATTCCGAGACTCCTAACCCTAGTGATTCCCAGGAGGATAACTCCCTCGAAACCATAGTTCGAAAGTTTCAGGACTCGATTTCTGTAGGCAAGCAACACAAGTTTTGGGAAACCCAACCAGTGGGGCAGTTCAAGGATGTCGGAGTCACGGATTTGCCTGAGGGACCTATTGAGCCAGCAACTCCTTTGTCCGAGGTCAAACAAGAGCCTTACAACCTGCCTGCACAATATGAGTGGACTACTTGTGACATGGAGTCTGATGAGACCTGCAATGAGGTCTATGCTCTGCTGAAGAACAACTATGTTGAGGATGATGAGAACATGTTCAGGTTCAATTACTCCAAGGAGTTCCTCAGCTGGGCGTTGCGCCCTCCCGGCTACTATAAGAGCTGGCACATTGGGGTACGTGCTAAAGCTTCCAAAAAGCTTGTTGCTTTCATCACGGGGATTCCAGCAAGGATCAGGGTACGTGGGGAAGTGGTGAAGATGGCTGAGGTCAACTTCCTGTGTGTTCATAAGAAACTAAGGTCAAAGAGGCTTGCACCGGTCATGATCAAAGAGGTCACTAGGAGGGTTCATTTGGAGAACATTTGGCAAGCAGCTTATACAGCTGGTGTGGTTCTGCCAACACCAGTAACCACTGCTCAGTATTGGCACAGGTCGTTGAACCCCAAGAAGCTTATTGATGTCGGCTTCTCCAGGCTTGGTGCAAGGATGACAATGAGCAGAACTATAAAGCTTTACAAGTTGCCAGATTCACCGGTTACTCCTGGATTCAGAAAAATGGAGCTGCGTGATGTGCCAGCTGTCACTCGGTTACTTAGGAACTACTTGGCTCAGTTTGTTGTTGCACCTGATTTTGACGAGGACGATGTTGAGCACTGGCTTCGCCCGGTCGAGAATGTCATTGACAGTTTCGTGGTTGAGAGCCCAGAGACTCATGAGATCACTGACTTCTGCAGCTTTTACACTCTGCCGTCCTCTATCCTCGGCAATCAGAACTACTCGACTTTGAAAGCTGCTTATTCCTATTACAATGTCCCCACCAAGACCCCATTACTACAGTTGATGAATGATGCGCTGATAGTAGCCAAGCAGAAGGATTTTGATGTCTTCAACGCCCTCGATGTTATGTTCAATGAGTCGTTTGTGAAGGAGCTGAAATTCGGGCCAGGTGACGGGCAGCTTCACTATTACCTTTATAACTACCGTTTGCAGCAGGCACTTCGGCCATCTGAACTTGGTCTGGTTCTCTTGTAGTTCATGGTCGATGTAGGGGATCTTACATGGATTTTTCCAGTTACCATTGGATTGTTACCCCAGAACAGTTTTGTTTGCTCTTATCTTCATGTTTTAGCTGGTTGTATGTCGCCCATGAAAGTTTACACAATGTTGGTTGTTGGTTATATGGATGTTGATGTGGGTGATTGAATAACATTTTGAGTTCGCCGGAATCTGTCGATGCTGAGTTTGTAATATTGTCAGGTAGTTTCTCTTGTTGGTGCTGCAGGCCTTAAGGGCACTTTGTATGCACTTCGTATTTGAACAATTGAAGTTTGAGATTAATGGATACTAAACTGTTCAAGAACATTAGATTGAGGGAATTCGGCTTACGATGATGTGTTGATAATGTAATTATGAATTCGTTCTCTGCCCTTCAACAATCGGATTGGATGATGAACCGAATGCAGAAAACCGTGCAAAACTAAAGTGTTCTTCAAAACTAAAGTGAGACGTCTATTGATCCATGATTGCTATAAAAATGTAGTTGTCACATAAATCCTTATCTTTATGCAAAAACCAAGAAGATTTACTACCAAACCATGATCAAACTAAGAGCGAATTGGTCTGCAACACTGCATTAGTTTTGAGAAACACCAACGGTCCAAATAGCTCTGCAAGAACAGAGTCTGCCGTGCTTAATTTTTTTTTGGGTGATATTACAAAGACTATCAGACCGAATAATCAGCAGCTAGCTACCTATCCATACTACAGAACCCAACTAAAAATTGAAATGCTTGGCCTGGTTCGTGGAATGATTGACCAACTGAACTGAGCATTACATCTAATTAACCAGAGACTCGACTTGAAATAACAATTAGAGCTAACTAAGCAAAAAGTCTTCCTCCGCAATCAATGTGCTAATTTGAACTACTACCATTCCTTGCCAACAGGTGCCCTTCATCATTCATTTCCACGATCGAGCATGTGCAGTGCAGAATCGCCCACTCAAAGTTTGGCAGCTGCAAAATCCTGACAGGAGCAACAGAGCTTTCATCAGAAACTGAGAACTTGAAAATACCGAGAGCATTTTCAGCTCCGATTTTGAGATTCCAAAATGATAATAGGCTATATCTGTCAACCAAAGAAGGCAAAGGGTAAGTCGAAGATCTTCCCTTCAGTCATGTACCACAGCTCCCCTCCTGAGTTTGGAGCATGCTTGTTGAAAATCTGGTTCACTTGAGAGGTGCACAAGCATGCATCTTCAAGAAGCAAACACATACTGAAGAAACCAAACAAGCAAGTAGTACTAGTAGAGTAGCAGTACTAGTTAGCTCATCAAAACAAGAGGTTAATAGGTAAGAACCTAAAATGCATCAAGTTATAGACTGAGTGAACAATTAAGCAATGTATATACATACTTCCCTTCCATTCCCTTTAGTGGAAATCACATTGCTTGCCTGCCTCCCTGCACGACTCACAAATATATATGAGTAATCAGCTAGTCACCGCATAGACATGAGAATGCGGATCCTTCTCTCCCTTTTCGCCCCCTTCTTGTTCGCGCTAGTGTTGTGCTTCACCCTCCGAAGTTCCCCGATGATAAATCTATCAACTATCCGGATCCAGTCGATAAATCTTTTCCCCGTTGGCAGTAAGCACTCTGACCCTGCAAATAGCCGATTTACAGAAGCATCATGGAGCATTTGGCCACGATGATCACTAGAATGATCAGTGGAGCAGCAGCGGAGTTTGACTCCACTTGCCGAAGGAACATGAAATGGCGATCCGGTGATGTTGCGGTCGCTGAGATCAAACCGATATGCAGCCGCCGCTGGTGGCGGTTGTGGAGGTAGTGATTCGTGCGATTCAGGAGGGGAATCACAGAAGTTGAGCTTCCTCCTGGTTCCTCCGACGCCACTCAGCACCTGTTCTCTCCTCCTCCTTTTAGCACCATGTGTCAAGAATTCTCCCTGCCAAACCCAACAAAAAAACACGAACACCATCAGCACAAACAAAGCACAACCTCCAATTGGTCGGGGAAACGATTCAGCTAATTTAGGGTTTCTCCGTAAGAAATTAGGGTTTCCGCAATATTCATCCCCCTGACCCATTTGGGCATTTCGTTCTCCGAGTTCGTAAAACGAAGACGGAGAATCTCAAAACCCAACCAAATTTTTTAGACAGGAATAGAAATCGGAAAGAGCGAGTGGAATTGGGGATACCTGGAGCGAAGAGGCTGAGCGCGAACCGCGATGATCGTGAAGTAAAGTTGGAGAAGAAGGCGATCGATCAGCTACCGAAGCGGAATTTAGATTCACCGGACTGGGAGTCCCAAACGGGGAGCCGTCGTTGCCGGAGTTCGATGACAGCATGGTTCCGACGAGAGAGAGATCAAGAACTTGACGTGGAAGGTTGAGCGAGAGGGAGAGACGGCCGGCGGAGAAGAGAAAAGGGAAATTATGGAAAAAGGAAGAAGTGAAATGGAATCAGACCCGCGCTTCCTTCCCTTTTTATTGACGATTCCCAAACGGTCACAATTTTTTTAGAATTTTAGCGCGGGAACACAGGGCCTGCAAGTTCCTTCCCGCTTCGTATTGACGCTACCCGAACGACTAGTTTTTTTTTATTTTATATTTTATATTTTAACGCGGGAAAGCACGTGCAAACGGTAAATAAAAAAATAATATGCATAATACCCAAAGTATTATTATGATGTTGGTAAATATTAAGAAAAGTTACTATAAAAGGTGAATTAATAAGAGGAGAAAACACATTTAAAACAAAACAAAATTTGTAACAATTCTGTACTAATTAAATATTTTAAATTCTTAATTTTTGCTTGTATTTTCCTCATATCTTCTTGTTGATATGACTTGAATCGGACTATCAGCCGCTACGACTGGTAATCGGGGGTATGGGCTCAATGTTATTTGGGTTCGGGTTCTGGGCCTGGTCTGTAACCGTTTCCTTTGTCAGATTGGATTAGATTTAGACCCACATGGAGAAATACTATAAATACTTCTCATACTCCTCTGTAATCTGTAATCTCCTTGATATAGTGAAATCGGCTCTCTCTCGCCCGTGGACGTAGCTAACACACATCGTGTTAGTGAACCACGTAAATCGTGTGTCGTGTTTTCGATTCTCGCTTTTGTTACTTTTCTTAAGTTTTCTTACCGCCGCCATATTCCGCGGCCCCCGATACACTCCACGGCGTCGTTTCATAAGTCGGTTTCAAACGATGCCGTCGCTTGTTTCTCGCAATTAGGGCTTTTGATTTTGCTGGCTTGGCGGAGGAGACGGTGCCAAGGAGGAGAGAAGAAACACAGTTAGGCGGCAAGCGTCACCGCCGTGAACAAAACATCTCAGGTTTAGCTGAAGGAATTCGCCGGCGTGTTTTGGGTGGAGCAAGGAAATAAGAGAACGAAAGAGATGGGGAATCCGAAACAAAAATGGACGGCGGAGGAGGAAGAAGCTCTGCGGGCTGGGGTAGCCAAACACGGCACGGGCAAGTGGAAGAACATTCAGCAGGACCCGGAGTTCAATCCCCACCTCTCCACTCGCTCCAACATCGATCTCAAGGTTTCTCTCTCTATCTCTCGCCCTGCGCTGTGGTTTGTTTATGGCGTTTTGCAAATCGAGTAAGCCTTTATCGTCTCTCTGTTTTTCGCTTTTCACAGGACAAATGGCGGAATATGAGCGTTGGCTCCGGCGAGAAATCCCGGACGCCGAAGCCCAAATTCGCCGCCGCCGATGCTTCTGTGGCCGCAGCAGTGCCAATGCCCATTGCTCAAGCTCCCGCTCCCACCCCAGCTGCTGCTTCAGCTCCAGCTCCAGCTCCTGCTGCTGTTGCGATTGCGCCTACCTCGACCGATGTAACAATGGAGGATACCAAGCCTGTGATTATGTTTGGTACTGAGGTGAAAATTGCTTCCAAGTAATGCTCTATTACCATTGTCCTTTCTCAGTTCGGCTATCTTAGTTTCTTGGATAATCACTTACCCTGACACGCCTCCTGAAGGGAAGCATTCATTCAGTCTCTGAAACTGAAGTGGTTGGCTTACCGTTTCAGTGCAATGCTTGTTTCACTATATCTTGGTTTCCCTCTGGGCAACCAACCTTGTTTCCATTCTGGGCCGTAAGTTGCCTTTGTTAAATCTTTTGTGTCATGGAATGCGATTCGATTTCTCAAGTCTGCTTAGAAAGGCCTACAATTTTACCTTTTCACTCATCGAGCACTCCAGCTCACTGAAACCTTAAGGCTTGTTTGGACCTCTCCAAGGATTTGTTGAACTCTTTAGGGTAAAAGGTTGATTAGTGATTCGATTTCTCAAGCCTACTTTTTCACTCCTCAGCTTGGGGGTTGAGATTACCGAAGATGGAGGGACAGTGTATGAGTGAGTAGGATCTTCGGTGGTAACATAGAAGATAACTAAATGATATAAATCGACGAATCTTCAGTTGCAAGGCAGTGTACTCCGCATCCAGTAGACTAGATGTTACAACTAACTTCTCGTTATTCCATTTAGTTATAAGGCACACTGCTCTGTTCAATGAAATCTGTAATCTCTAATGGACTTTAGTTAAATTTTGTACAGGTATGATCCAATGATATTTGAAGCAATTACGGCCTTGACTCGAGTCGAGACAAATGTTGTTGATATCAGTGCAATTATCAGCTTCATTGAGGTATGATGGTAATCTCAGTCACCATGTCATTATCTTCGCTTAAAGTTTCAGTTGGTCTCACCATAAGAACACCACCTACCCTCTTAAGTGTTAGAAACATGAGTACCTGTTCCCATGTTGTGCAGCTTATATATTTGTTGTGGTGTCCCTTTTCTCATGTTTTGTGACTGAAAAGGCATCTCTTGTGGTTTACTGAATGATATATGCAGCAAAGGCAAGAATTGCCACAAAATGGTAGGAAGCAAGTAACTTCAAGGTTGAGACGCTTGGTTCAAAAGGAAAAACTTGAAAAGGTTGGTAGTCCTGTTTTTCAATGGCCACTCGTCGATGACTTCTCATTTTTTTTTTTTTTTGTAACTATGCACGTCCCATCTCTCCCTATTGAACTAAAGTGTTCCACTTCATTCTTCTTTTGCCTGTATGTATAGACAAAGAATGTTATATAAGATCTAGTTTCCAACTACTGATTTGTTTCCCCATACCCTTTTCTTCTTTTTGATTGGTAAGAAGAATGACAGGTTGATAAGAAAGCATAGCATTGATGAATTATCAACTACATCTCCAACGCTAATAAAAACACTCATCTGACCGCAATGTGCACCCTTCCAGAAAATAAAAAGGAAGAAAATGGAAAATACGTAAAATCTTGAATTGGTTTTAGAGTTTCAGTTCTTATTAATGTTCCCAGTGGCAAATATTTCTAGCTTCTGATTGCTGTTTTATGTTTCTTTACTGTTCTTCAATGAAGTACTGCATGTCTATTTCACCTCAGCAAAAGATTACATATTAGAGTTGGCAAATTCTTCTTTGTTTGTCGAATTCAGATAGATGAGAATCGTTATATGTGATGTGAGTTCTACTGAAAATGGTGTTTGGGTGCTGGCCGATGTATTATGTTATGCAGATTCAGAATTCGTATAGGTTCAAGGAAAGCGACCCAACCACTGTTACAAATGCACCTCCCGTCACACAAGCATCTTCTCCGAAGAAGGAAGTCAAACCTATACCGTTGAAGAGCACTGATTTGGTTACCTCGGATGAAACCGTGGAAGAAGCAGCAGTTTCTGCTGCATACAGAATCGCCGAAGCAGAGAACAAATCCTTTGTGGCCGCTGAAGCTGTGAAGGAAGTGGAAAGGATTTTGGAATTCGCTGAAGAATCGGAATCAAATTTGCAACTCGCCAATCAGATATTTGAAAAATGTAAGCAGAACACTTTTGTTGGTTTTGTTTATGATTACTATTTTCTTCTCGGTTTCATTGTCTGCCAACCTTGAGTCTCAAGTAAGCAAAGCAAAGCAAAGCTCTAAAATACAGGCTCTCTTGACATGGCAGGTTCGCAGGGGGAGACTGTAATGTTGTCATGAGATGTTGGTCGAGAGTCAATCGAGGGGGCGAAGCTGAGCATTCTCGTACTAAGGTGCACTGTAAATACTGTGTGTCATTTCAGTAGGCGCTCATCAGGGCTAAATTTTGTGATCGGCTCGCTAGTCTAGTGTATAGTATACGTATGGTGATGTATTCTTTCCCCCCCCCACCCCCCCCCCCCCCCCCCATAGAATTCTGCTGTTTATGCAGCAAACCATTTGATTAAGCTTCCTGAAGTTAGGATCCGAACCAAGCGAATCAGTCCCTTACTGCATTGTCGTTGAGCTGCAGTCGAGTTTTTCCGGAATCGAATCAATTAATTGAGCATTACATATCTTGTTCATATATAGGCTAACTGAGAGCGAGTGGGGCTCTAATCGAAATGTAGTGTCAGTTCAAATATGTAACGGTTTGTTGATTTGGAAACTATAGCGTCAATGTGATATAGATATCGTTGTAGTTTGTCGAGCAATGAAGCAATATTATTCACGTCGATCCGTTGAGGTTTCGGTTCAAAACTTGTAGCCACCTATCGAAGAAAACTTCAGCACCTCAAGAAATTGGGACGAAGAATTATGGTTCATAGCAGCAACTTCCATGCTGCTGCTGCTTCACAATATTCAACTTCAGCTCTTCCAAATCGTTTCTCAACTGCACAAGCCCATCAAGCCCAAGTTCATCAATTGGATATATCGTCCAACAGTTCTGTTGGGCTTTCATCGCCTGGCCCACCAGTTCCAGTTGGGTGAGAATCTGAGCCAGCTGCGCGTTCTTCGGCCCACCATCGCCCGCCTTAACAAGGCCTCCGCCGAACGGAATTTGGTTGCGATCAGTCAAGAACCTGCCGACAACCGGACCCACCGCAGGTAGGAATGGCAATGGGCAGGTCCGGGGCGGGTATTTCGATACCCATACCCGCCCCATGGCAAGTCGGGTTCAGGTTGGGTAATTTATTACGGAGCGCGGGTCGGGGCAGGTCGACCCATTGGGTATGTAATTTATGTGAAAAAATTTAGAAATATTCATTCTTTTCATTGAAAGACCAAGAAAGAAACCATAATATGATAAAATGTAGTTAAATTACTGAAGAAATTGAGTTTTTCACTTATTTACAACTTTATTATAGCTAAAATATAATGTAATAAGAGGAAAATCTTAAGTAATTTGACTAAGATTATATGTAATTTAGGCAAGAACGGGTCTAGAATGGGGCGGGTCAGGGCAGGTCGGGTCGATGAGAGGTACCCATGCCCGTCCCGCTCCGCTTACGGGGCGGGTTTGACCCGCCCCAAAACAGGTCAAACAGGTCGGGTAAATCGGGTCAGGTCGAAATTGCCATCCCTAACCGCAGGATGTCCGAACGAGTAAGCCTTGCCGGCCGAAGAGAAAACGATGACGGCGATTTGGATCCCACACAGGGTGCACAGCTCGCTAGCCTTTTTGAAAAGTCCGGCGCGGCGCTTGGAGAAGGTTACCTGTAAACGGTTCTTGTTGGGTATTTTCCGGATCGGAATCTTCCGGCGACCCGGATTTGACATTTTGTCAAGAAGCCGATGAAAAAAAGGAAGACGGTGATGTACTAGGGACCCTAGTACTTGATTTTGCTGATAAGAAAAACCTGGTCTATTTATAGGGATTGATCTCTCCAAATTATTGGCATTGTTATGGAGGGTTTTGTAATTGCTTATGGCTCTTTAATTTTGGTTGTTTGGTGTGATCATTGCACATTTGGGGTGGGAGGTTTAGGGCTGAAAATTTGCCTGTCCCGTTACTGTCCCGTCCCTGACTCTGTCTGTCCCGTCCCTAAAGGGACAGCTTGCATAATCGACCCGTCCCGTCCCTGTTCTCTTCTTGACCCTGTCTGACCCTTTAGGGTCAGGACGGAACGGGTCAGCGGGTCGACCCTCTCCGACACAAAATTAAATACCAAATTATAAAAAAAAACAGAAAATTAATTAATTAATTCATATAATAATTTATTTATGAAATTATTTCAGAAAATTAATCAATTACGAAATTAATTTCAAAAAATAATTTTTTTATGAATTTCAGTTCAGATAATTATTTATTCATCAAATTAATTCCAAAAAATTAATTAATCACCAAAATAATTCCAAAAATTTAATTAATCACCAACATAATTCCAAAATATTAATCAATTGTCAAAATAATTCCAGAAAATTATTTATTTACCCAATTTATTCTAGAATATCATTTATTTATCAAATTAATTCCAGAAAATTAATTAATTAGTTAAATAATTTATTTATGAAATTATTTCAGAAAATTAATCAATTACGAAATTAATTTCAAAAAATCATTTTATTTACGAATCTCTGTTCATAAAATTATCTATTCATCAAATTAATTCCAAAAAATTAATTAATCACCAAAATATTCCAAAAATTATTCGATAATAGTCAAGTACATCATACTCATGATCACACAAGACATCATTGTTCGATAATAATCAACCACACCATTCTTCAATCATCGTCAACTAAATCACTCATGATAGTACAATCATCCAAGCAAGACTCTTTCAACTCTGCAAAATTAACAACACATCAAATAAATTAATAATGATCTAAATAAAATAGTGAATGTTAAAAACAAATTACTTTTCATACCTTGTTCAAGTTCTTCGATTTCTTCAAAATTCTCTTCCATGTCGATTGGAAGTAACCCCTCTCATCAACACTTCTTGATGAGCTTTCACAAGTAACCCCTCTCATTTCCGAATAGTCATTAAACATATCCTCCAAAAATCCCTTCACACTCTCAAACAACTCAGCTTTAGTCCAAATTCCCCCATGTTCTATCCCATAAACCTCATCAAGCGCAAAACAAACATACTCCAACTTGTACCTCGGGTCAAGAACCACAACAATAAACAGCAAAGGGTTGATGTTATCAAAGGAGCCCCAATAGGGAAGATGGTAGACAAGTACCCGACCAACTGAAGGGAGAAACAACTCAGTCAAGTTATCAACAAGACTTCAAAAGAGTAAATCCAGATTAATATGATAGATAGAGACCTCATCACTGACCTGTTCTATTATGGTCTTCCCAGAGTAACCTTCAATGACCAAACCTGCTGTGAGACCTATGGCTATCATCCCCCATGCTCCATTGATCGCCTCGATATCATGCCGGCTGTACCAGAATTAGACAATACCAATTTTGCTTAGAGACAATATAACAACAATTTTTGTGTTCTGGAAGTTACTACACAAAATTAGCAACCAGTTACTACACTTAATTTACATTCCAAGTATCATAGTTGAATCAGTAAAGGGTTGCCATAAAGAAAATACCCAGTGGTAAATTCATAACCAGGAAAGGTTAAAAGCAAAAAACACAGAAGAACAGGGATGATCTGAAGTATGCCACATGCCCATGAACTTGAGAGAAGAACTAGAAAGACAAGAACAGACCAGACGGACATATATAGGGAATATAATAGACTACAAATGGAGTAATAATAGTTCCCTTAGATTAATTGAAAGGGAAACTCTGTGTTGACCCAAATTGCTTTCATCATCCTCTTCTTCTCACCTTACTCCCTTTCCCTCATCTCAAATCCCAAACCCTCCTTCCAAAAGTCCAAACGACAATTACTACTACAACAACAGCCAGCCATCTATCCACAGTCCACAACCCACTCAAAAAGGAATCAAATTCCCCCATCGTACCTTTTCTTGGGTTTTCAAAAGGATCGGAAGAAAGTAACAACAAAATGAAAAGAAAAGAAAACACCCTAGTGGGGTTCGTTGGTCAATCAATCGAGGTTTGTAACACAGCAAAGGAGAGGATACTTACCGCAACAATCAGTCGAGCTTTTAGGGTTAATGGATGAGAGGGATGGAGGGTTCGTGAAGGGATTCTCCAAGCCCTCGCGGCCGACGAGGAAGGCAATCGTCCTTGCGGTTGGAGAAGGAGGACTGGGCGTCGACGCCGGACGACAATCGCCGGCAGTCGCCGAGAATGAAGGGTGAAGATTGAATGGTTTTAGGTCAATGGAAATACGAAAGTAATCGAGAGGAATGGAGAGTGGAGAAGTGTTTGTTCTCTTTAGTTTTCAAATTTTTACGGGTCTAAAGTGGGGTTTCGGGTCAGATGGGCTTTTTTAGGGACAGAGTACAGTTTGACCCGACCCTTACAGGGACAAGGAGAAGACCCGTCCCAAAGTTGTCCCTCTATGCAAATAGACCCGGCCCGACCCTTAGGGACGGGTCGGGTCGGGTCTTCGGGTTTTCAGGGTCAGCATTGCACCCCTAGGGAGGTTATGTTATATTCCAGCATTATTCCCAAAGTAATTACAATTATATTATTTCACCAACAATTGAATGCGCTGACTGAATGGCAATAGTAGCCTAGTAGGAACGATTGCCTTTGGTTAGTGGATGACCCAATTGTCAACCAATCAAATCCATGGTGGCGGGTACCTGACTTCCTCCGATCCAGTCAACGTGGAGAATTCCCTTTTTGATGGGGTATGGGGCGGGTATGGATAAAACCCGCAAAAAGGTTGATGGGGATGGGGGTATTGTTTTGGACTCCCCCGCCCCATACCCATATCCAAACCCGCCTCACCAAGGATTTTTTTTTTTATAGTAACCTGTGGGCTTTTCATTCAAAGTTTAAAGCTGGCCTAAACGGGATCGGCCCAGATCGGCCTCAAAAACACAAAGAAGTGACAAAGGTGGATTATCTACCCAAACTAACTGTCTATCCCTGTAGGAGATCGAATGAGCCAGCCAGTGAGCTGGGTTGTTGTTCTTCCTTGGAGTGAAGTTCCAGATCGTAGGAAACCCCGAGAAAGACTCATTGATCTTAGCCAGTTTCCTGATCTTATCACACCAAATTTACAGTTCCGTAACATCACTTTCATCCTTGGCAAGTTTGCAGAACCTCTGGCAGTTCGATTCAACAATCGGAGGGCTGATTTCTCTTCAGTTAGCCTCTCGAATCCCCATCAAGATTGTTTTTGCCTCAGCTTCAATAGATCTGCAGACACCCCTCTCCTTCTTCGCAGTAGCACCGCAAAAGTTTCCCCTCTAATCCCTGATCACACATCCGAATCCCACCCCATCTGTTTAAAAACACCCGCATCAGAGTTCAGCTTGAAGAAATCTTCGAGGGGAGGACACCAGCCTTCGGATCTACTAGGGCATGCAGCTCCGCCCGAAAACATAGGAGCTCGGGCTTTAATGAAGGATTGCAGCCAACCCAAAGCTTCAGGGATGATCTGGTCTTCGTCAATCTTATGGTTGTTGTTCAGGTGGTTACATCTCTCCTTCCACATGTACCAAAGCACAACACTAAACTTCTAAATATGTTCTATTGTTGAATTTTTCCATATCTCCTTGAGCCAATCAATACACGATTTTCCTTCTCCGGTCTCAAACAATTTCTTTTCTTCCCATGACTGCCATCTACTCCTAATCCAACTGCATTCTCGGAGGGCATGGAGCTGATTTTCAGGGAGTCCACAAAAGGGACAGTGCGTGCAAGTTTCGTCAATCTATTCTTCAATGTGGCACCCAACCGGTAATTGCATATTTGATTTTCGGATACCCATTGGAAGACTATGTTTGTTAACTTGCAATAGCAAAGGATATAAAATACTATTCACCCTATTATTATTATTATTATTATTATTTTCTCTAGTAACCACCACATAGGTTGACATAGGGATGGCAAGGGGCAGGTTTGCCTAAACCAGCCTCATTCCCATTTTCAATTAACCAAACCAATATCCACCCCATACCCATGTGGTGGAAGGTTTTACAAATTCATCCTCGTACCTGCGGTTTTTGAATACACATGGGTAGTACCCAGTCCATGCAAGCTTCGTCAATCCATTCTTCAATGTGTCCACAAAAGGGACAATTCCGTAACATCACTTTCATCCTTGGAGAGTTGAGCCATCTATATTTTCTGTTACAAACTTGTCAAAAATAAGAAATAAAAATAATACGAACAAAAACAACTATTGAACTAATGTTGACTTTTATCATCATCTTCGACTTCTTTGACCGGCGACTAAGATCACGGTGGAGAAAACAGCAAACGATGGGGGGACTCTTTCGTTAAGACTGACTTCGTCTCCTATGATCTCCCACCCAGACGGTCAAACCCCAACTCAAAGCCTTTACATGATCGGAATTTAAATCGACGAAGTCAGCCCCGGCACCGTATGTTTATCAGGTAAGTGATGTCTTTGGGTTCGATTACGAGTGGGAAAGAAAGTGGCTGATTGGAATGTGTAGTCACTATTTGGAGTGAGAAAGAAAGTGGCTGATTGGGAACAATCCAATCCAAACAAGAACAGATTGACCTTTGGTCGCCAGAGTATGCACCACCTCTGAGACCACTTCCACGCTGGATCCAAGCTGAAGATGGCAGCTTTGATCCCGGTGTGGCGATCAGAGAGGATTGTCGGGTTTGACTCTCTTGCTTCTGATGGCACGGACCCTAGCCTTGCATTCCTCGTGTTGATTCTGGCATTTAACTATGAGCCTTCTCTTGTTAGAATGATTTGTGCACCACCATTCAAAACTCCGATTCATTGCTTTAGTGTCAACAGCGTGCCACACCTCTTTCTTCATACCAAATTGTTGGCCCTTCTTAGCCCAGTGGTTGGACCCCATATTGGCACCTCTGGCGGCTCCATGTCGGCATCAACATATCAATTTTCATATGAAATGCCCATGTAGTACGTGATAGTCACACGTCCACGGGACACCTCCTCATCAGTCGAGTCTGAATCTCAATCTGAATCATCAGCACCTTCAAGAGGGTCGAAGTTGTCTGCACTGATGCTACCTTCCTCTTCTTCGTCTTCAAGGTTACTAACTGGACCCAGCAGCGCATCTTCCATATCGTCTAGATCATGAAAGACACCTTCATCAGCTCTGAAATGGTAGTTGTGATAACTACTGTTGCCTAAATGAAAGTTGTACTCGGGTTGGTACTAGTAGCGTTCTTGTTGGTTATCATGGTATCATTGGACTTCTTCTTCATGTGATGGGAAGGATTGATGATGATGAACTCTACCTCCTTCTTGGTACTCATGGTAGGAATGATGATCATGGTGACCTTGATAGAGATGATCTTCATATACTCCACTCCCACCGTGGATACTAGATGTTTGACCATCTCCAAAATGACCTTCACCGCCTTCAACCTGCTTGGTGTAAACAAACATCTCTGCTTTGGAAATGTTATTGAGATTCAAAAATTCGAGCATGCCATCAACTTCCTCTTGAGTGGTTATGAACAATTCCTCATGCCACAACGACACATCCTCTCTGTTTGGATATCTATACACCATACAATCAACTCGATCTCGTGTCGTCCATGCAAGTAACCGTAGAACACATTTGACGGAGCTCTTCAAGGTTCGGTCTCGTATCGACCTTCAATTTCTGAAAATCACCACCGATGTAACGTACCCTATTTCCAGTCTCTTCAGTGTAACCATTCCACCGTAACCGAAGCGTGAACTTTCGTAATGTCATCTGCAATAAAATCGTAACTCGCTTAATACCATAAAATTTGTGAAAGACATACACATGAATACTTTTTGAATGATAATCATTTAAAAATCACAAATCAAAATAAAAATAATACAAAACAAACTTACGAACAAACTTACGAAGTAACATTAATTGCAAAAACTCTAAAAAGGTAGGGAACCGAATTTTAAAGAAGAGGGAGAGGGAGTGAAGAGCTGAGGTTTTTGGGGCTGCCTTTTATAGGCAAAATGTCAGGTGAAAACCGCCACCCCCGCCGCATTCCACTGAAAACCGCTGGGGGTGGCAGTTTTCACTTGACATGCAAACCCTACTTTTGCACCCCTGCATGCCTACATGTCAGCTGTCAGTTTATGTAAAAAGAGTGGTATATAAAGAATTAATTCGGGGTCGTTTGGAAGTTGCGATAGTTTTGTTGAGATTGTCATTATGCATGTATTGTTTACAATGCATCATTTTTTTGTTTTTTAGCAGAAACAATACATGGATTGTTTCTGTGATGTGACAGAAACTATCACTCATTTTGAGTGATTGTTATATCTCAACTTTTAGTTGTGATTGTTGAGATAGTTGAGTTGAAATTGTTTTGTCTCAGCTTTTAGCTGATGCGACATACACAATCACACATACCAAACGTTGTATTCTACAATGCATCAAATTCAACAATACATGTATAATATTATACATCCATTCTCAACAATACATCTATTTAACAATCACAACTTCCAAACGACCCCTTCGAAAAGGATTGGTATTTTTGTAATTATTTAGTTAGACGGTGATATTTCTAGGGGAAAAAATCTTTGGAGACGAGGACCATACCGATACCACATGAGTTGTGGCATTTTGAAACTACGTTGAAATCGATGGTATTCGGTGACGCCACTTGGCCGGCTGATCAAGGTCGATCTTCACTCTTCAGTTCACCTAAAATTGTCAATGTTCGAATCGATCAGAAACGTACTACAAAACACATCTGCTAGCTGCTCTTTGGTTATTGGAATGATTGGCTCCTTCCCCGCAAGTTGACCAATGGGTTAGGTCTCTCTCTCTCTCCTTTCCTCGAATACGTTAATGGATGGAATAATTCCCCCCCGTTGTTGGGTCGTTGGGATATGAATTAAATAAGACCGTGATCTGCAGAAACAAGAAGAAAGTAATAGTTTACGACCCGATGATCTCCATTCTTCGCCAATATATATTTGCTTATTTGTCACTGGCAAGTGGCAACAGCTCTCAGATCAGTCCTTTGAAACAGGTCCGACTTCATGGAAATGCTTTCGATTCTTGTTATTGCGTTGAGCAGCTGTGTCCTGCTCCATTGCCATGAAGCCGTTGAAGGTTCCCGCTACCCAGAAACTGGGAACTCGGAATGCCGCATTCTGGAGCAACAGCAGCCGTATCTGCCCTCTTTCCACTTCAGACCTCCCCAAAATTGGCTCAATGGTAAAAACCCCGTTGACTATGAGAGCTTTTCCTCTTTCCTTCTATTTTGATCCACTGACCCTTCATTACAAAGTTCTGATCTTTTTCTGTTTTCAATCGATTGTCGTCTAATCTGGTGTGTGCTGGATTGATGGGTTTCTCTTACTCTGCAGATCCTAATGGTATGTTCATCAAATTCCTTTCTTTGATGTATTATGATCTCTTTCAAAGATCACATATATGTTTGAAGTTTGAACTGGCCTATTCAAAGATGCATTTGCTTCTGCTGCTGCTGCTGCAGGTCCAATGTGGTATAATGGGATGTACCATTTGTTCTATCAGTACAACCCAGAAGGTCCGTTGTTTGGTGACAAGATGGTATGGGCACATTCAGTTTCCCGTGACATGATTCATTGGGTCGACCTCGATCTCGCCCTAACCCCAACCGAGCCATTCGACATGAAGAGCTGTTGGTCCGGTTCGATCACCATTCTTCCGGGGAACATACCCATGATTCTGTACACCGGCATTGATTCCAATGGTGTTCAGGTTCAGAACCTGGCATTCCCCAAGAACCTCTCCGACCCGCTCCTGGAGCAATGGGAGAAATCGACACGAAATCCCATCATGACCCCTCCCCAGGGCGTTCCAGGGGACTTCTTTAGAGATCCAACCACTGCTTGGCGGGATCCTGGTCCTGATGGGAAGTGGAATGTGATTGTTGGTGGCCTGATAAAAAATGAAGGGATGGCAATACTGTATCAGAGTGAGGATTTTGTTAGCTGGACAAAAGTTGAGCACCCACTCTATTCATCCCCGGGGACTGGGATGTGGGAATGTCCTGATTTTTTCCCTGTGTCTCTTAATAGTAGCAACGGGGTTGATACGTCGGTTGTAGATCCCAGCGTTAAGCATGTGTTGAAGATCAGCTCGTTCAGTAATGTGCATGATTACTATGTGTTAGGCTCGTATGCTCCTAAAACTAGTAAATATGTTCCAGACAATGAATACACAGGTAGTAGTACAGATTTGAGGTATGACTATGGGAAGTTTTATGCTTCAAAGACTTTCTTTGATCAACCAAAGAGCAGGAGAATCCTATGGGGATGGGCGAATGAGTCCGACACCATGGAAGATGACCTTGCCAAGGGATGGGCTGGAGTTCAGGTGAGTTTTGCAGCAGGCCTTTCGTTTCCTTACTGCTAATACCCTTCTGGGTTTTGACTTGGCTTCTTCTTGGAAAGAAGTAAAAGAAAGCATCAAGTTCTGACATATACTCTGTGACTCTACATTACAGGCAATACCAAGGGAAATATGGCTTCACAGTAGTGGAAAGCAACTAGTCCAGTGGCCAGTCGAAGAATTGAACAAATTACGCGGCCAACATGTACAAGTCTTGGATGAAAAGCTGCATAGTGGATCAGTATTTGAAGTTGAAGGCATCACTGCTTCACAGGTAATTACATATAACGAGTTATTTTCACATCAATGGTGCTTCATCAATCCGGCTTCTTTTCATGTCTATCAACTTAAATGCTTTCTTATTATCTTCCAAGGCAGATATAGAGATTGAGTTTGAATTGCACAGCCTAGAAGAGTCAGCTGAGGTCTTGGATACTACTGGGACCGATCCCCAACAACTTTGTAGTGACTCAAATGCATCGGTTAGAGGCGGAGTTGGTCCATTTGGGTTGCTGGCTTTAGCAACAAAGGAACTGACTGAGCACACTGCAATCTTCTTTATGATATTCAAAGGCAGTAATGGATTCGTGGTGCTCATGTGCAGTGATCAAAGAAGGTATAATAACAACATCGAACTTACTTTCTTCTTCTGTACTGTAACATGGGGAACTCCATCATGAACTTTTGAATTGTTGCCTGCCAAAATTGCAGGTCTTCTCTGAGGGACGGTTTGGACAAAACCCCTTACGGAGCTTTTCTGGACATTGATCCTCAACACGAAAAGATTGCATTGCGAACACTGGTGAGTTTTGCATAAGGTTATGCCATAATCCCAAAGTTCCAGCACGAAATTTGGCGATATGATTTACGTTGCTTGTCACTACTGTATATGTTGCAGATTGATCACTCTATTGTTGAGAGCTTTGGTGGGGGAGGGAAGACTTGTATCAGCAGCAGGGTGTATCCTAAGCTGGCCATTAACTCAGAAGCTCGACTCTTTGTGTTCAACAATGGGACACTAGATGTAGCAATCTCAAGCTTGAATGCTTGGAGCATGAACACTGCCCAAAAGAATCGGCCCACACAGAGTTACGCGCTGCTGGACTGATGATCGCAATACGCATCAAATCGTGGGAGCTGGGAAACCTCCAGTAATATCCATCAGCATTTGCCACTTTGAGTTCATAACATAAAGGAAATTGTTGATGTCAAATTTGATGATTGTTGTAAGGGATTTATGAGTGTCTACATACTTGCTGGTTGGAAGGGATCTATTCATTCCAAGTCTAGACACATTTTCATTGTCTCTGCATGGGAAAGTGCAATAATGATGCTCCACCATAACCTCCATTTGCTGTTACCTGAATCCAGAATGAACAAAAGGGATCTGAATGCATCAGAAGAAGCACGACCGAATTGAATATTCTCTTCCTTAACCCTAATTTCCTCCTAAGCCACATTCATTCATCACTCTATAAATAATGATGCTCCATCTTCTCCTCCTCAACCCTAACGCAATCATCTGATTCTGCCTTCTCCGCCTTCTAATATAGTCCTTAGCCCTGGTGTCTATCTAATCCATGGCGGGAGCGGGATAGTATAAGTGATGTTATTTTGGGAATCATGTTGATGTGATCCATCGTGATCTGAAACCACAGAATATCCTGTTAGACAGAAATTAGTCAATTACTGAGGTTGTCCCTGACAATGTCACCAAGTACAGAGTCTCTATGCTCGCTGAAACCCTTTTTTTACATGAACCCTGAGTACCAGAGGACAGGGACCATCCGCCCCAAATCAGAGCTCTATGCCGTTTTGAAGAAGCACTTAAAAGTGACACCTTGGCCAAGGTTCTGGATGTCAAGAACCAGTTGGTCCCAATAACTCGAGTTGTTGGGAGAAGGTTCTGCTGGATCTTATACCACTCTCTAACACGCCCCCTCAAACGAAAGCCAACCCATGGGCTTGAAGTTTGCACAGGCCCACCATACTATGTGCTTGAAAGACAGCAGTTAATATTGGGGGTCGTGGAGATTCGAACACATGACCTTTCGGTTCTAGGCTCTGATACCATGTCAAGAACCAGTTGGTCCCAATAACTCGAGTTGTTGGGAGAAGGTTCTGCTGGATCTTATACCACTCTCTAACACTGGATCCATCAATTGCTGATTGGCCACTTGTCGAAGCTAAGGAGCTTGCCCAGATTGCTCTGAACTGTGTAAAGCTCCGTTGCAGAGACAGGCCAGTCCTTGACACTCAAGTGCTACCAGTTCTTAGAAGACTCAGCGAAGTAGCAGATGCTAGCATGATGACAGAGAAAGGCAGCATCTATGCACCAAGCTACTGCTTTTGTCCAATCCTTAAGGTTGCCAAAAACAGAGCTCCAAACAACCTTTTTCTTGTTAAAGCTGAAACAAACACAGCCTTAATTGAACAAGGATCTGCACCGAAGGCCCTCTAATGTTTGCTTCATACAACTGCAGGAAGTAATGGATGATCCTCAAATTGTTGCTGATGGTTTTACCTACGAGAAAACAGCCATCAAGGCATGGCTGGAGATGCACACAACATATCACCAGTGACAAAGCTTCGGCTCCAACATTCTGCATTGACCCCCGAATCACATACCTACGAGAAAACAGCCATCAAGGCATGGATGTCCCGCGTGAATTCGCGATAGCCAATCAAAGCATCAGTCTTCCCCTTCCATTCATTCTTCTTTCTCTTAGAAGTTGATGATGACTGTTATCAGCACAAATGTACAGCATACTGCATACACATACACAACACACTTGGGGAAATCCGAACAGAACTAGTTAAAGAAAATCAAAACACACAACATGTATAGGGGAAAAAGAGAAGTGCATTATATTTGAAGGGGGGAAGTGGTTCTATGTACAGCGCTGTATAATTCATCTACTCTGCATTTATCCA
Source organism: Linum tenue (assembly GCA_946122785.1). Classification (NCBI taxonomy): domain Eukaryota; kingdom Viridiplantae; phylum Streptophyta; class Magnoliopsida; order Malpighiales; family Linaceae; genus Linum; species Linum tenue. The sequence continues at coordinate 53,106,755 of CAMGYJ010000011.1, read as the reverse complement.
GATTACTACATACATCCATATGAAAATTCCAATGGCATTCAGGAGTTAATCGACTTGAGTGAACTCCAGCGCATTCGCATCAGGATCTCGCGTGAAGATTGCAGGCCTCCCGGACCGGCTAAGCGTGTAAGGATGTCCTGCACAAACCATTCAAAACATGGCCTCAGGCCACAACCCAAATGCAAACTGAAGAAGGCGGGAAATTGAAATGGGAAAGTTACCAGCTTGATCAAGGATCTGTTTGAGCTTGGAGACGTCTCGAATGGCGAGGCAGGCGTGGCGGTCGCGGCCGCCGTGTTGAGGGCGTCCGGTTAAAGGGTCCGGATTGGGGAGCTCCATCAGGTGGATCATCTCGGCGCCCACCCACAGCCAAGCGCCTCTGTATGGCAATTTGTCGTGAGGCCTCGCCTCGTTTATCTCCAGACCCAACATCCCCTGGTAGAATTCGATCGACCTCTCGAGGTTTTCGCACAGGATCCCGACGTGGTGAACTCCAACGACTCCATAATCTGTAAAAGAAAAAACAGAGCAGGCAAGATGAACATTGGGGGAAAGCAATAAACACGGTGGTAGTATGTTTTATCGATGGTGGTGGGTTACCGATTTTGGGACTGGGAGTGGCAGCGACTGCCGCAGCAACATTCGATTCGGAAGTAGATAGGTTGGGTCTTGTTGTTCTTGTGAATCGGCCATGGCGGCTGAGAAACGTTTCGCCGGAGTTGGGTTTCACGCTGAGATAGGAAGGGGGCTGACGGCGGAGCTGAGGCGGGGCGACGGTGGATGATGGGGCGAGTGGTGGAAGAGAAGCCATGGCAGCGGGAGACGAACGGGGGGATTGGGCAGAAGGTTTGATTAGAATTTGGTTCACTTCTCTTCGGTAATTTTGTTCTTGTTCTAAGGTGTGATTTCTTTTCTTGGTTCCGCTAATTTTGACGGCTCAGTTCAGGCCACCAGTTTTGTCCACTGCGGGCCACGTTTGGGTAAAAATTATTTGTAGCCATGGCCCATGGGCCTGGAGCCTTACGCTTGCTGCCATCTTCAAATTTGTACACCTCACTCTTTTCTAATTTATCTTTACTAAAAATGTACTTACGAGCGTCTTAATCTAATTTACTCATGTTAATTTTGATATAGTTCGTTATCATTTTTAAATACAAATTTTTTGATAGATTTTTTTTTAATTTCGAGAACGAATTTTTTGGGTTTACACATTAAAACCCATAATCATCCTCATTAAATCATTATACATTAAACTCCTAATCAATAAACCCCCTGATTAAACCATTTACATTTTTTGGCAAAAAAAAAACCATTTACATTTAAAAAAAATATAAATAAAGGGGCTAGTGGCGGGGACAACTGCCTGCCCGTCTCATCCCCATTTTTGTCGGGCATCGCCATTTCCTCCCCCACAAATGGAGATCCAAATGGCGATAGTCCCCATTTTTGCCGAGAATTCCATAAATGCCGGCTGCATTGGAGTCAGCCCTAGCTCACCTCTTTTGGCAGAGTCTCTTGAACATAAACTTATAGGTATCCATTCCGATCCAAACTAGTCAAAAGCGAGTGAAATTCAGTATTGACGGCTTCGATACAATGAAATAACATGATTTGGACTTAAATTTACTGAACCCTATAATATGATACCAATAGAGCATAACATTTGATTAGTTAATGATGAAAATTTTGACTATGGTTCTTTTTTTCATCATGACATGTATCATGCATGACATACAAAATTAATATATCATACATCATACAAAAGAGTCGACATTCAAATAATATCGAATACCAATGAATTCAATATTAAGTCTAGTACATCTCAAATATTGATATCAAACTTCCATCCGAGCCGTCAACAAAGTGAGGCCTGCTCTTCCCGTAGTTGGTAAGAGCATATTACAAAACCTTCTTCTGCCCATTGTATTTCTTTCTTTCTTGTGTGTTGTGTGACACGAGGTTGACTTGAGTTTTGCGTCTTGCTTCCCCCATCTCTTTTGCTTTCCAACATGTCCGATTTGACCCAATTAATTACGCGTTATTCTGTTGGTTGCCGCTACGGTCGTCTCAGTCGTACGGGTACATGAACATGGTACTTTGTCTGAACAGTTGACGGCCGTTATTTTTTCGTTGTTGTTGTTCTGAGGTCGTCGTCGGATTCATACTAGTCAACGTGCCAATGTCAAAGCCTTCTGCCTCTGGCTCTGCCTGCCTGCAACGAGAACAACAACAACCAACGAGAATTGCAAAGTATATTAATGAACAAGTGGACTTCCCACTTGATGATTCCCACAATAATAATAAATTAACTAGTCGATCGTACATTGGCTGGGAGCCTCCAGAAATGGGATGGATTCAACTGCAATCTGATGGATCTGTCCTAGCACAAACGGGAGCTGCAGCTGCAGGAGGACTTCTCAGGGATCACCTGGGACACTGTGTGGAAGCGTTCACCTGCAACCTTGGGAGATGTTCCATCACTGCAGCAGAATTAAAAGGTGCGGTTGAGGGACTTAAGATTGCTTGGAACAGGGGCTATCGAAAGGTTCACCTCAAGATGGACTCCACTACAGCAATTGAGATCATAAGAAACAGAGAGAATGAAGATCACAGACATGGCAGCATTGCTAGCCAATTCAGACAACTCCTCAACCTTGAATGGGAGGTTAAAATCGATCACGTGTACAGAGAGGCCAATTTTGCAGCCGACTACTTGGCGAATCTCGGCCATGATTTTCATTTTGGTACACACAATCTCAATGTGCGAGATTCTGGTTTAGTTCAATGGCTTTGCCATGATGTTTTGGGAACATCCCATGAACGTTCTGTTAATATGATATAGACGCTATTTGCGTCACTCTTTCTACCAAAAAAAAAAAAAAACTAGTCGATCGTAACGATAGTTGGGAACAAAAGAAAAAAAATGAACATGTCCGGTTTTGTTTCAAATCGAATTTGTTTGAAATTGATCAAACCAGGTCAAGATCGTCTCGATGTTAATGGCTTGAGAGAACAATTGAGATGTAGAGTCCTATGGTGTATGGGAGGTTTTGTTGACGTGTCGAGTACTTTTACATGTTCGTGTACCTTCATTAATCCGGTCAATATGGGAATGAAGTACAAAAATCTTAACTAAAAATCTACATTAATCTAAAGAAAGTGTCAAACTTCTTAACGATGAATTGATTATTATTACTATGAATTTGTCCACTGTAATCGAGAGTCATATAAAATTCTCACTATATTAATACATGAGAAAAACAAACCCTACAAAACTCTTAACTATTAAGATAATTTATAAAAAAATTCAAACCTAAATATTCCCACCATCACGCCGGATCCAAGCTAGTATCTTTTACGGAGGAGAAATCATCTAGGACGAATATGAAAATAGAAATTAGAAGGGGAAAGAAATAAGAAAAGAAATAGTATTTTCCATATATATATGAAGTAAGCAATGAGGTTAGCATGAGCGTGATAGTGTGGCGAGTGGACGGAAGGGATATGATATGGATGCCAATTATTGATTGGCAGATACTATATATTATGACGACGTGTAGGGATTGGATATGTATAGTATGTAGGCATGCAAATTTCGATCAAAGTCGTTTTATTCGATATGTTTGACATGTTTTTTTGTGATAAGCAGATATAAATACTCTCCTTGACCTGATTTGTTCTAGTCTATCTCGTTCTCTATGCAATTTTATTCAAATTATTAGCTACTGGTTTCATTTTTTGGGTCATTATTTACGTTTGAGGTTTGACCCATATTTCACCCTTTTGGCATTTGCATGTATGTAGCAATCAAGATTCAAGGGTCGTGTGCGGTGGTTTTCTTGCTGGAGACACGCTTCCGTTATCAATTGACGTTGATGTCGCACTCACTCAAGTTGATCAACACTACTCAATATTATAATTCTTGGTTTGTTCAATTACATGATCGAATTTGAGAGGTGAAATTGAGTTTTTGTAAATTTTATGGATGGTGAAAAAAAAGATGGAATATAATAAATTCTGTATAACTCACATCTGGATTATTCGATCCTCTATTACGCCCGATGGTCGAGGGTTCGACGGCGAATTAGGAGAAGGAGAAGAAGAGAAGATGGGGGTGAAGAAGAAACAATCAATATCGGAGAAAGATCGGGGGTGGAATTTGTGGAAAGGAGGAAGGAAAGTCTGGGTTTGCTGGATCTGGGTTTGCTCGAAGGAAGGAGCTCTTTAGAGCTAGTCGGAGAGGAGGAGAGAGCGTAAGAAGAAGAGGGAGATTTCTTTTAATTTTTATATTTTTTTCTTTCATTTTCTTAATTATTTAATAATTTATTTTTTAAAATTAAAATATGATATAGTGACCGACACATAAAAGCGAGCTCAGCATTGTAAAAGTTTAGTCAACATTACTAACGGAATTGCTAATAGACAGTTACTGTTTGGCTAATAATTTGTATTTTGATAATTATGACTATAATTTCACGCTTCTTAATAGTTATACCTGATATATTATAGATTTACCCTAAAAAATTTCAAATTCTAGATCCACCCAAATCATTGATACACTCATATAATTTAAGTTATTTGCAAAAGGATCAATATCAAACTCCGAATTATCCACCCATATGCCCACCCGAGTTCCCAACCACCGCCCATCTAACGCATCTGTTAACCCATTGACATTGTAGAACTCAAAGCGTTACACACACACAGAGGCTTACACGGGTTGTTGTTGTTGATTATTTTGGATCGGTCAACCAAGTTCACAAATGAAATGACGCAACGCTGGCAATTAGACCACCAGTCCAATAAATAATAATAATAATAAATTAATATTTTTTCAAATTTAAATAAATAAAACCCCATAGACCACATCAGTTTCGGAGCAAGGCGAGCAAACCCACGGGTCGACTCCCAATTGACCCGGCTTGACCCGGAATTAGTGAAAAAAATAGGAGCCACCGAGAGGATTCGCCGTAAGGTTCTCTGATTGGAGGTCATACGGTTTCTTTCCGGTTTTCCTCTTCGTGTAACCATGTCTTTAAAGTTTTAAGTTGAACATTTAAATATATTTTGTTAATGAGTGGGTTTGAATTTTATTATATGATGGATCCAAGTACGAACTATTATTTTTTGTGTAATGTTTAATGTTATATGTTATTGTCCATGTCGATTTGTTAGATGCAATTTGCTATAATCTATAAATGTATGAACTCTACAATAAATTTTTATATATATTCGAGCTAAACCGAGACAAAATTATCGAACCATTAATTCTCAATCCACTTACTCGCCCAGACTTACGAGCTAAATCGAGTTGACAACTTTGCGAAGAAGCGAGTCTGTGTTGTACTATTGTACCAAATTAAAAATAAAATAAAAAATCCGTCCGCGGTTGTGCTCCTCGGGTCCTGCCCGATCCGACCCTTCCCCCACCGCGTAAAAACCCTTTTAATCATCAAAATCCAAAAAAAAAAAAAGTCAAGTCACCGTCAAAAGCAGCAGCAACGCGTTCACATTTCCGCACACGTTTCATTTCTCGCTTCATTCATCCCACCATCTTCATCTTCTTCTACCTTCCTCTTCAATTTCCTTCCTTTCCACCACACCCTATATATCATCCATGGACTTCCCACTACCAGTCTCCAATTCCCATTTCTATTCTTCTTCTTCTCCCTATCTTCTTCTCTTCCTCTGCCGCTCTACGTTTGAACGCTCCCTCTGTTTTCGCACCTGTCTTCCTTCTTTGAAGCATTTCGTCGAACACTTTTCTGACCCTTTCCTATTCCTTCAAATCCTCTCTCAGTGGGTGGGTCGGTCGGTCAGCTTGTATGGAAATATCTACTTCGTTCCCATTCCTCAACCCGGAAGAGATTTCAAACTTCTACTCCCTCTTCCAGGAAATGGACTATAACTTCCCCGACAGCAGCGGCAGTTACGGAGGGGAAGGGATCAGCGGCAGCGGTGGATTTTACAGCGGCGACAATAGCGTTGATATAAATACTAGCAATACTTCCTCGAAGAAGCGGAGAAGGAAGGACGCTGGCGGCGGTGAAGACGAGAGTAGTAGTGGTAAAGGCGAGGGGGAGTTGAAGAAGGAGAATGCGGTGAAGGATATCCTCAGCTCGCTTATGCTATTGGACGAGGGGGAGAAGCAAGAGCAGAATCAGTGGCTTGTGGAGTCGCAGCACGATCAGAAGGTGCGAGTCATGAATGATTTCGGTTCCGGTATGCAAACCCATTTCTCCAATTTGGACGAATCCAGGACCAAACGCTCCCGCGGCTCTGCTTCAGCGGTGGCTACGGCGGCGGCGGGTTTGGGGGATTCGGTTCAGACTGGGAATCGGGGAGGTGGGTCGACGAGCACGGCGCCGCCGCAGCAGCAGCGGCGATTGTGGGTGAAGGACAGGTCAAAGGACTGGTGGGATCGGTGTAACCATCCCGATTTCCCCGAGGAAGAGTTCAAGAGGGCGTTCCGCATGAGCAAGGCGACGTTCAGCATGATCTGCGAGGAACTTGATTCCGCGGTGATGAAGAAGAACACAATGCTGCGGGATGCGATCCCTGTCCGCCAGCGGGTTGCGGTGTGCATCTGGAGGCTGGCCACAGGGGAGCCACTCCGAATCGTGTCGAAGAAGTTCGGATTGGGGATCTCCACTTGCCACAAGCTGGTTCTCGAGGTGTGTTCAGCAATCAGCAAGGTGCTGATGCCCAAGTTTATCCACTGGCCGGACGAGGAGAAGATGAGAGGGATTAAAGGCGAGTACGAATCGATCTCGGGGATACCGAATGTTGGTGGGTCGATGTACACAACCCACATCCCAATCATCGCTCCCAAGACCAGTGTAGGCTCTTACTTCAACAAGAGGCACACAGAGAGGAACCAGAAGACATCGTACTCGATCACGGTTCAAGGCGTGGTGAATCCGAGAGGTGTGTTCACAGATGTGTGCATTGGCTTGCCTGGCTCAATGTCAGATGATCAGGTGCTTGAGAAGTCTGCACTTTACCAGAGAGCAAGCATGGGCTTACTGAAAGATGTCTCGATCGTGGGGACTTGCGGGCACCCTTTGATGGACTGGCTTCTGGTGCCCTACACTCACCAGAACCTGACATGGCCGCAGAACGCTTTCAACGAGAAGATTGGGGAGATTCGAGGCGTCGCCAAAGATGCATTCGCCAGGCTGAAAGGGAGGTGGACTTGCTTGCAGAAGAGGACGGAGGTGAAGCTACAAGACTTGCCTGCTGTTCTTGGGGCTTGCTGTGTGCTTCACAACATCTGCGAGATGAGGAACGAGGTGATGGAGCCTGAACTCGAGTTCGATCTTTTCGACGACGAGATGATACCAGACAACAACAGCCTGAGATCAGCCGGTGCGGCACAGGCTAGGGATCACATTGCTCACAACCTCTTGCATCATGGCCTTGCCGGAACTTCTTTCCTGTAGGTTTAGCAGCTTCTTCATTTCATCATTCCATACATGAAGTTAACAGCTTTTCTTCTTGTTTTGCTTGCCCTTTTTCGGATTTCTAGGAAAGCTCTATACTTGTAGACTTGTAGTGTTAGGGTGGCTTTCCTGAGTTGGTTGTATTCTTCTATACACAGGCAGTGTAGTGTCATTCTTTTGATGGGTCCTTGTATGTATAATAACCCCGTCTGCAGATTAAGAACAAAGCATCACAGTTTTCTGTTCCAAAAAGTGCAGCAGCAATTGAGTTCATACTATGGTGGAAAGACCATGTATCAGTGATCAAGTGGATATACCGTTATACCACGGATTCGTGGCGATTTTGTTTCCTTTCTGGGTTGGTTGTGTACAGTTTGGTTGCAATTGCAAGTCAGCTGCTGCTACTGCTATGGATACTGATTGTTAATTGTTCATGTAAGATGTTGTTAAAGGTTGCTGTTGCTTTCTTATCTGTTCCAGTCTCTCTGTCTATTTCCCAAACGGTGGAAGACAAACTTTACATATTGTTAACCATCTTTTTATGCCTACATTTATTCGATTAAATGCATCCCGCCGTGTTTGGAATTTTGATTGATTATTTCGCCAACACTATTGTCAAGAATCTGGGCTTTGACAAATGAAACCAAATCTTGTGCAAACAGAAAGATTGGTGAGCGACATCAGCACTCACGCAATGCTTATGTCTTCATTTCAGCAACAGTCATGTTAGACCATAAAGGGGGTTATTAACGCTTTCTTAGGCTTAGGTCAGTATTTAGGCCCAAAATGTTACTTGGGCTTCGACGTGAGAGTTTGTGCTCAAGGTGCATCCTTCAGCTTCGAGGGATAGACGATTTAGAAACCTCCACAAATTATCGCATGCACTTCACATCTGGGTCATTCAAGTGGTAATGTGTTCAAAAACATAATGAATTAGTTGAAAGTACCATAAATGAGGACTGCTAAAGGTCGCCCTTAAAATTGCTAAATGTCGCCCTAAAAAACATCAAAGTTACCAATTTAACCTTTTAGCTTCTTTACTTTTCCTTTAGCAAACAAACACCACTTAGTAAAGAAAATAAAACATTTTTCAAAAGAGAGAATCCAACATCGTCATTTTGGAGTTGGAATCGTCGATATGATGTCTGGATCATGACTAGCGACTCTGAATCGGTAAAGTTCACTAAAAAAATTGAAAAAAAAACCCAAAAAAAGCAAACCGTAGCTCATTTGCGGTTGCACCATGGGCCAACCGCAACTCACTTGCGGTTGCACCATGGGCCAACCGCAGCTCACTTGCGGTTGGTCCATGGTGCAACCGCAGCTCACTTGCGGTTGGTCCATGGTGCAACCGTAACTTGCCTTAGGTTGAGCATTGTTTTGGAAATTTCGTTAGAGAACGGGCGACGACGACGGCGGGAAAGACGCCGACGAACTGGTGCGTCGAGAGGGATTCGCGAAGAAGGCAGACGAGGGGTTAGGTATTGTTTGGTTTGTTTAAATTTTGAAATTTTATTGGGGGGTATATAAGTCATTTATCATTAGAGTTAGGACGACCGTTAGCAATTTTAAGAGCGACATTTAGCGATTCAGTATTTATATTGTTCGATGGTGATTGAGAGCATTTAATGTTATGTAGAGCGTCTTGGTGAGTTCCATTAATTGTGAGTCGGGCGGTCGATTGTTTTTGGTGTTCTCATACTGTTTATAGTAGGTAGGTTGTTCCCCCAAAGCGTGTGGTTCTCCCGATGTGTAGATGATGGGTTCGATGCGGTTTACATGACATGTGGGGGCCTCACGACCGCTTTGTTGGCGATACCCATCCAAATGTGATGTGGGCTTCTTGGGCCTGATGGGCCTCGTCCTTGTATTGGGCTTGGTGGGTCTGAGAGAACATTTAATTTTGAAGACTTTTTAAATTTAAGGATTTGATCACAATTAATGTTGATTTTTAAAAGAAGGGACACGATTGTCATTTTTAAAAATTATAGCAGGGACACGCATGTGGCGTTGCTCGTTTATTCTACATCCCATCCTTAGCTAGCTGCGACCACAAGTATCATAAAGCATACCAAAAAAAACGCAAACCAGAAACACGACAAATTAACATGAAGTATACCAGAAAAACCCAAAAGTCATCCTCTCTGACTCCCCTACTAGTCTTTGTTTCTTTTGATGCTTGTGGATGATGATGATCTTGTGGTTCTTGTTTTTGATGTTTTGGTAGTTGGTATTCACTAATTAGATGAAATCGATTGATTATTTTATGTGTTGGAGTTTGGATTTGGATTATGAATTCAAGATGGATGTTGTCTTGATGTTATTTCTTATCATTAGTATTTTATGTTAATTATGTAGAAGTCTAGTTACATTGTTTTACAGGTGGTTAGGATTAAATGACACTTTTAAATTTAATTGGACGATGTTTCATTGATTTGTGTATTACAAGTGTTTTTTTTTTCACTTTTATTATATTTCATGAAAGTAAACATAAGTTAATTGTTTGATTAGCTATATTTGTACTTGTTGGAACATATGTTAGTAGTAATTAATTAATCGCCAAACTGACCGCTAACCGAACTGATAAGAGACGTTAATCGACAAGACTTATAAGTTTGATTATCAGTATGAGTTTTTTCTTATCGGTTAGTAGTTAACCGACACCGAACCGATTGTCACCCTCTTCCAAAAATTTATATAAAGAGAAAAAGACTTGAAGAAGCCAACTTGAGAAAATATAAAATAAAATCTTATTAATACATGGAAAATAAAAGAAAAGATTCAACGACCATAAAAACGACGCCGTAGAACTGCTGTCCAGCCTCGTTTGCCGATCCTTTGTTCCATTATTCTTCTTCCTCTTCGATTCACTTCGCCTCACACCGGGCCTCCCCAACTCGCCGGCGCAAATCTCCCTCCTTCCCTTCCGCCTCTCCCTTAATTGCTCTGTATCCCTAATTACTCATTAATAATCCCTTCCGCTAAATCCCTAATTCCTCAAACGGCTTCGGAGGAGCAATTCCGCCAACATCTCCTCCATTCAATCCTCGTTGGAAGCTTCATCAAATTCTTCTTTTTGGGTTGATTTCAAGTTGTGGCAACTGGTAGAGCAACTCAGAAGATTGTTCGCATTACCGCCGAATCGCCCCCTTCAGCAGGCGAGTTCGAAATAAAGCTTGCTACGGTGAAATCAAGACTTCCCGCGAGTCTTCTTACTTTAAGCAAAACAGGAAGGTCGGAGGCTAAAGGTCGTAGCTTGCCTCGAACTTCCTTTTCCACTTCTTCTTATTTTAGCAGGTTTGTGCTTTCAGGTTTTTTGTTTAAAGGTTTGTTTGCCAGTACTGCTGCTGACTGCTTTCCGGACTTCAATTCTAATTTTCTTTTTGTTGGGTTGTTTTGTTGATTTGATATGATCCCAATTTTTCGGGCTGCTTTTGTTTTCCATTTCTGGAATGGTTGAATTCAGTTCGAATGTTGAAGTTGAGTTGAGTGCTGCAAGTGGAGAAAAAAAAAAAAAAAAAAGAGAGAACACATTCTACTGTATATTGCCTTTCACGATTTAAGTAGTTAGGCTAGTGGTTTTCCAGATTTACTGGGCGGAATCTTTGGGAATGTGAACGCAATGGAAGTTTTGTTTGTGTTTGGAAAGTTACTACTGATTGACCAAAACTTGGAAAAGGTGGCTAATGTTACTAATCTGAGAGCTATTAGTTGGTTATCTGTTTGACGGTTGGTTGCACTGATCACCTGTTAGAAGATGAAGGAAAATTCCATTATATTTTATTCGTTGTTTCACTCTACTGCATTGATTAATTGGGTTTACCTGAAATTAAGTGAGTGAAGCATCGCTTGTCTAGTTTCGAGTTCGTGATGGTTTGTCATTTTGTTCATTTCTCTGTCACAATCAGGACCATCAAAAGATTGGGAGATCATGGCATTTTTAACTGGTGATTGGTTCCTGCCATTATGAGCTTCGACTAGGTTTCTCATCGTTCTAGTTCCTTCTTTGCAGGTGCATTGACCTTTGAAGTCTTGGACTGGTCTTTATGTGCTGCAGCCTGCAGTGTTACAGTTTGTCATGTATTGTTGCATGTATTGGGTTCATAACACAGTGAATGTAAGACAACCTATACAATGGCTACTTCTAGTAAGTTTGATACATCTTCTGGTAGCCCAGATAGGCCAGTATACAACAGTGGCCAGCGTGGATCCCATGCCATCACTCAACTGGATAGATCAAGTAGTTTCCGTGAGAGTATGGAGGGTGGTCCAGTCCCATCCTCTCTTCCGAACATGATCAGAAGTAGTTCTGTGCTATCACAGGGAGATGTGACAAATTTTCTCCAATGCTTGCGTTTCGATCCAAAAAATGTTGCAGCAGACCATAAAGCTAGTCGTCAAGGGGATTTTAGAAGACACCTAAACATTGCCCTTAATGTCTCAATGGATGATTCCCAATCTGTTTCATCGAAAGGAAAGGTTACTCAGGCTCCTATACCTGAGGAGATAAAGAGAGTCAGGGCTAGTCTTCGTGAATGCTCTGTGAAAGCAAGGTAGGGTTTCTAGATCTTCAAACCCTTCATACTTGTAATTGCAGTGTGATGGTTTTATTTGCTAATTATATTTGCTCCCAATGGCAGGGAGCGTATGAAGATCTTCAGTGAAGCTTTATCTGTTTTTAACAAGTTCTTCCCAGCCATACCCTCAAAGAAGAGATCTAGATCAGAAAGTTTTTCAAATGACCGATCTAGTTCAATATTGTCTAGTGATCGTTCAGTTTTGGGCCAAAGCCTTAGTAAGATGGGAGTTCAGAATCATGGTGTTACCAGCAGCTTTGAGCTGGAACAGCAGAAGCCAGAAGAACGAACCAAAAGTGTTGTTCCAAACAAGCGCACTCGCACTTCTTTGGTGGATGTGAGGGTTTGTATTATATTACCTGTACTTCCTTGTATACATGAAATGGTGATTCCCCTTTGTTTGACCCTCTTAGTTGACTTGTTATGTCCACAAGTACCTTCTCCATGGGTGGAATTGTCAGCCACTTTCTGCCTGTGAATTACTTCCCATTTTTCTGGTCTCTATGTTGATCCGTAGATGTCTAGCCATATTCTCTACAAATTAGTGGTCTGGATTTATTTAATTTTCATCTTGGGTATTCCAGACATTAGTTTATGCTAATAGGTTTGTACTAGTTTCTCTTTTGGCTCTCAAGGAGACGTGCCCTTTCCTGCATCTACTAACAGGAAAGTTTGCTTTTATTTTAATGCACAGAGCAATAACCTTGCCAGAGCTCCTGGTGCTGCAGATCAAGAGAGAGAAGCGCTGAGGCTCGCAAGTAACGGCACTGTTCAGACTGATGAACGGACATTATCAATCGGTGTTGATGGTTGGGAAAAGACAAAAATGAAGAAAAAGCGCTCTGGGATTAAACCTGATGCTTCTTCAAGTTCAGTCTCTACAAAGCCCACTGACTTATATCGTGACCCTAAACAGGGGCTGCAGCAAAGAGCTGCTACTGATCCCCGTTCCAGGTTGAACGGCGACGCTCAAGGTTTCAGGTGTGTAAGTGGTGTCTATTTATTGTTTCTTGCTGCATACATCTGTAACTAAAGTGTTAATTTGGTGCTTGATTGTGCAGAAACTTGAGGCCCCTTCTTCATTCGTTTTTGGCAACCTACTTGATAATGTTTGTTTGAACTTGAATCGGCATATTTCTAAAGAAATAGTGAGGAAATTCAAAATGTTGAATGTTTCAACATCTTCCAGACTTTGGTGATTTTGATTCAAATAGTGGTTCCTTTTTGTTTGTACGTTTTTCCATACTGCGATGTGGCATGGTTTCCATCTCTTGGTTTAGCCTTGAACAAGTAAGTAAAGTGTCTCTGGACTCAACAGGAAGAGTAAAACACCTTGGTTGATACATCCTCATACTGACGAAATCTTAAAATTGTTTTTTGAATTCTTGATCATGCTTAGAAGTTCAATTTTCTTTAGTTTGTGGTATGTTAACTACTCTTAGACGTTGGACTATGAAGAACTTTCCGTTAGGGTTTTACTTATGTGGCCTGTATCATGTTGGAAGGTTCTGAAGTTCTAGTGTACCTGAACTGTGGTTTGTTCTGAAATGTGAACATTGTGCGCGATGCTTGCCGAAAATGATCAAAAGTAACTGTCTGTGGTCCATGCTTGATTCTCAGTTTCATTTTGATACCCCAACTCAATTTGTTTCAGTATTCATTTAAGCACAAAGTTCAGCATTTTCTTTACCACAAGATCATGCACTCTTTTGACGATTATTGTTTTATATATTAAACTCTAGGCAAGGAGTTGCAAGTGCTGTTGGTGTTGGAAAATCCGAAGGTGCCTCTCAGTCACCATGCTTGAGCTCGCGTTCATCCTTCCCTAGGGCAGACCTAGAAAATGGTTCTGTTCTAAATGATAGGAGAGAGCGCTCAGTTAGTTCAGATAAAGAAAGGCCAAATATTAGAAGTGTTAACAAGTATGTACACACCTCTGATTCCATTGAAGTAGGGATTATGTAATATTACCCTTCTACTGCTGCTTATTTGTTTGTTCAGATAAAGAAAGGCCAAATATTTCTCTGTTTTTGTTTTTCAATCTCTCTCTCTCTCACACTAGCTTGCTCACAAGATAATGGGTGAGTGGGGAGAAGTAGTGGTAGTCAGACGCTCTTACTGTCGTAATGCACTGACTTCCTTTGTTGTCGACAGGTCAAATGTTCGAGATGATTTAAACTCAGCTAGTCCTACTTCAAGCACAAAAGCAAGTCCATCTGTTCGGGCTCCCCGCACAGGCTCTGTTGGTGCACCCAAGTTGTCCCCGGTTGTGCACAGGGCAACTGCTGCCAGTGATTGGGAGCTTTCTCATTGTAAAAACAAGCCACCTGCTATTGGAGCTAATATTCGCAAACGCACTGCATCTAATCGTTCTTCATCCCCACCTGTTGCCCAGTGGGCTGGCCAAAGGCCTCAGAAGATCTCCCGCACAGCAAGAAGAACAAATTTGATGCCTATAGTTTCTAGTAATGACGAGGTTTCAGCTGTAGATACTGTATCCGATGTCTCAGGTAATGAAACTGGGATAGGACTTTCTACTCCCAGACGTTTGTCCGCTGGCTCTCCTCAACAGGTAAAACTAAAAAGTGAGCCCTTATCCTCTACTGCGTTATCTGAAAGTGAAGAATCAGGGGCTCCTGAAATCAAATCTTGGGACAAACCCAAAAAGTCTGATGAAATGGATGAAAAGGTTGGGCAAAATGTTCAGAAAGTATCAAGTCTTGGTACACCATCAAGGAAGAATAAGCTGATGCAAGGAGAAGACCTAGGAGATGGTGTGCGAAGGCAAGGAAGGACCGGGCGTGCTATCTCCACAACTAGGTCTCTCACGCCCGTTGGCATTGAGAAGCTTGGACCAGCAAAACAGATTCGAAGTGCAAGGGCTGGTTCTGACAAGAATGAAAGGTCAAACATTTGATCTCCGACTTTATTCTTTCCCAGGATCTTTTGTACATCTTGATTGCTACTGGGTTATTTTCTTATGATGCTTATAGTTGATTTTTAATTCTTTGCTCAGTAAGCCTGGTCGTCCACCAACCAGAAAACTATCCGACCGCAAAGCATATACGCGTCAAAAGCATACTGCTGTTCAGGCAACACCAGATTTTTTTGGTATTGCACTCAGCATTCTTTTGAATAAAACTAACCGATGAATGCTGAGGTTTCCGTACTATTGTTAACTTTTTTGGCTTGATCATTTTAGTTGCCTCTGATGACGGGCAGGAAGAGTTACTGGCTGCTGCTAATGCTGCTATTAGTCATGGTAATGTGGTGCTATATTGACATGACACTTTCCTTGTTGGAGAACATTTTTTTGGGTGTTTGCTTACTATGTATTAATTTATTGTTTTCTACCTCCTAGCATCTCAAGTGCTGTCTAGTTCATTTTGGAGGCAAATGGAACAATTCTTTGGCTGCATAGCTGATGTCGACCTTGATTATTTGAAACAGCAGGTAAGCAACATTGTTTTGGGTCATCTATAAAAGCATTATCAATTCTGAAACTAGCTTACCTTGTTGTAATGTGTTCAATCATTTGTTTATTGGCAGGTAAATCTGGATCCTATTGTGTCGACAGCGCCGTTTTCCTCTGTTGCCCACATATGCAGTAACATCTCTACTGGATATAGATTAATTGAACAAGGGGTAGAAGTTGGGTGTACCGTTGAAACTACTGGATTTGAACTTCAATCAAGAGAGTATGTGCCTAGTGCAGGGGATAGTTCTCTCTGCCAGATGCTTTTAGCAGCTATAATCTCAGAGGATGATTGTGGCCTTGAAGATGAGGACAATGAGTTTGGTGCATATGCAACCGGATTTGAACCAGATCGGGTGCTGGGTTTAAGTGGATTGGATCACCTTGATATTTTCCAGGCATCTTCGCAAGCTATATTTAATGACTACAAAGTGACAGTAAAGCCAGGACGTGATTCTTCAGAAATTAATGTATTGGGTATCCCAAAGGAAGGTACTTATTCAAACTCCATTCATGCCGCAAATGGTGTATTTTCAGATCAGACACCAATACCTATAGCAGCTTCAGAACTCCAGTTCGATAACATGCGGTTAAATGAAAAGCTGCTTCTGGAGGTTCAAAGCATTGGAATATTTCCAGAATCAGTGGTAGGTTTCTAATACAGAGTTTTTCTTTATAGTGTTTGGTTTCATTGATAAGTCATTATTTTATTGTTTGTCAGTTAGTGTTTTTTGGGATACTTTGTGATTTAGTACCTGTGATGTGCGTTTAGGCTGAATATAGAGCTTGTTTGTGTCCTTGTTACTTATATGTGCTCTCCTGTTGCACTCCATTTCTTTCATTGCAGCCCAGCATGCATACAGACGATCAAGGGATCACTGTGGACATCTGTAAGTTGGAGGAGAAGCATGCCGAACAGGTATTTCTTAGAACATTGTCTAGGCTCCCATATCAGGCTAGGTAGCTTACCTCTTCAACTGTACTTATAAGTATACATGCATCTATTAATTCACCAGCCCTCCAACCTATGTTGATAGTTTTTTTTTTTTTTTTGGTGTGTGGTGCACTGTGTTGATCACAGATCAGAAGTTGGTCAAATCATTTTTGTGTTCATGCAGTACTATTCACTTCTCACATTTTGAAGGTCCTTGATGATCATGTCTCTAACTTTGGCTGTTGCGGCAATAGGTCTTGAAGAAGAGAGGTTTGCTTGATCATTTGTTGAAAGATGCCATGAATACAAAAGAAATTCAAGAGAAGTAAGGATTCATCTTTACTGGGCAAATGAAGCACATTTTGTTCCTTTTCGGCTTTTGCTGTTTCCTTATCATGACTCAAAGTGCAATATGTCTATTAGGGAATTTGAGCAACGTGCTTATGACAAGCTCACTACAATGGCTTACTACAAATACATGGTAAGTTCACACCTAACCTGTGTATGGTAAGTCACTTGTTACTACTGTTAATCTGGTATGCTAAATAGGATACTCCAGGTGAGCACCATCCTTCATTTGCTATGAGGGCATGATTTTGAACTAGGAACAGCAAAAGAAGCAATTTTCTCAGTAAGATTGAACTATGCTGCTTTCCTGAATAGGCTTGTTGTGGTCCCGCTGGCGGGAAGAATTCCAACAACAAAATGGCCAAGCAAGCCTCCTTAGCATTTATTAAGCGTACGCTGGAGAGGTGCTATAATTATGAAGATACGGGTAAGGGCTGCTTCAGTGAACCCATGTTTAAAGAACTATTCCTCTCTGCACCTTCACAAGTCAATGGTCCACAAATGGTGAACACTGTGGATGGCGAACCTGCAAAACCATTTGTTGCGGCCCCAAGCCGATTAGTTTCAGGTACTGTTGTGATACTTCGGTTTTGCTTGATCATTTTTATGGTTTTCAACTGCTACCAGATGCATTTCTCTGGTCTTCCCATGTGTTTTTTTGCTTTTTCTCGACATCTGGCGGAAGTTGGACTGTTCTTTTTCTATCTTCTTTGCAGCTACCACTGTGTCACAGCTAAGTCCTCAAACTCCTCGACTTGGTCAGAATGGGGATGTCTTTGTTGCTAATCACCTTGACATGCTTCCACCTGTACATCGTGGATCTGGTAAAGAAGAAACATGGTCAAATAGGGTGAAGAAGAGGGAGTTGTTGCTGGACGATGTTGGTGGTGGTACTACTGGTACCTCTTCAGGGATTGAAGGATCGTTATCAAGCAGTACAAAAGGAAAGAGGAGTGAGAGAGACAGGGAGGGAAAGGTACACAACAGAGAGATATCATCTAGGAACGGAACAAATAGAAGTGGCAGACCAGCTCTTTCAAACTCCAGAGGAGAAAGGAAATCTAAAGCAAAGCCGAAGCAGAAAACAACTCAATTATCTGTTTCGGTGAATGGCCTTCTGGGCAAGACAGAACAGCCCAAACCAACATTGCCCTCCGAGTCTAAGCCGACTCATCCAACTGGCAGCAATGCCAAAGAAAAAGATGGGTTTGGTTTGGATGAACTTGACGACCCTGATTCTCTTGATTTATCCAATATGTTACCAGGAATCGATGATGATGGCCAAGGACAGGATCTAGGTTCATGGTTGAATATTGACGATGATGGGTTGCAAGACCTTGATTTCATGGGTCTTGAGATCCCCATGGATGACCTTTCGGACTTGAATATGATGGTTTGAAGTCTTTCTTCTGTATAGTCTTGTTCATTATACTATTGACAAACAAACATAAGCGATGTTATAAAAGAGAGGTGACCACTTACTTGTATGGTCATTTTGCTGCTGGTCCACAGTTAGGTTATATAGATTCTTTTGTAGGGTTCACAAGATTTTCAAATGAATTTCCGGACCTATTTTACGATTCTGTATCAAGTTAGTGACTTCGACTGTAAAGATATCTGTTCAATGTTCAAGTTAGTATGTCTCGCTGTTTACGTCTGAGCAACAACACTGTATCCTGGTTGTAGCTTCTGCAAATCAGAGAACAGTTCATTGTACATACATTTTGTTTTTCTAATAAGATGAGCTTTTCATTCTGTTCAATTTGTTTCTTGGTTACTAACTCATTTTGGAATTGCCATTACGATTTTTCAGATGATCTTTTTTTGTGCTAGATTATACTTCTGTAAGATTTCATTAATTTCTTATACCAGCATGGATTGGGTTGCGGGGCACTCTTATGTATAATATCCCCCTGTCAGTAAGGTAGCATTGAAAGATTTAAGATTTTGGTTGCTGCATACTTCAGATTTCTTAGGGTTTTGTCTTGCTTACATAGTAATCTACCAGGCTATGGTAAGATCTTTCCTGTCTCTCTTTATTCATAGTAACATTGTTCCCGCATTATTTTCTTCCAATAGTTCTTTGTTAGTTCTTGCTTGCAGATTTCAATTATCCAGGAGATGCCCAAGTTTGGTCAAATCATGTTTCGTGCCTGCAGAATCTGCGTAAGCTAATTTGTCGCGCCATTGTGCCTATCTTGTAACTGACAAGCAATGTGTGTTTCTGACTAATGCTTATGATAATATTGGAAGGGAATTATGTTCGTTACTGGTCTCTACCTTGGACCTGGAACGCCTGTTCGAACCACCAAGTGAATCATGCATCACATTGTGGATTGCAGATATATAATATTATCCTTGTGGTCTGTGTGCTTATTTGTGCGTTGAGGTAGGTCATAATACATGTTCATCCAGAATTTGTCTCCTGCCTCGGTATGGTGCCTGCTCATGTGGCTCGTAGACTTGGTTGGTCGGTTTTAGTTTCGGCTCTTGAAATCACTCTTTTCTGGGGAGGGTTGAAAATGAAATCGACTAATACAGGAACATCCATATCGAAGGCCATTTATTATGTTCTTAGATGTTTTGTGAATCTGGCTGCTTGCTTGTGTGAGTTTGTATACATCCAATGGTTGGTTATGCTGGGTGTCCTGTTTCCACATTACTTAGCTGATACAATATAGTAGTCTTAGGTGAGAAGATCTGGGTTGAATTTTGTGGGTGCTGGTTTAATTGGAGCAGCTTCATTTCCCTCCTATTCTTTGGTATCTTTCTGAGTTTGGTTTATTATCCAAATAGGGATTCTACTGGAGTTGTAGCTTTTTGTAGGAAACAAGATTTCCTACAGGATGGGAATTGGGGAATTTAGCTAGATCAATTAGGGATTGATCTAACTAGGAATTAGAATTGGGGATTTAGAACAATTGAGAGAGGGAATTGAGGGTGCTGCTGCCGCAGCTCTTGGGAAAGAAGAGAGGAGGGTTCGGCGCTGGGAGAGAGGAAGGAGAGAGAGAGTTAGGTTTTAGGAATTTGATTAACTTTCTGCTTAATGAAAAATAAGACCCTAGTACAGAATAAATAGTCTGCCTAATTCCCAATGACTACCCAACTAATTAGTCTTAACATTCAACTCCCTGTTTATTCCCGAATACCCCAAATAATACCCAAAATCATAAAAACCGATGATAATCCGAACTAACAAAATACTGTAAATAATGTGTTTCCCACATCCCCTCTTCCTTCGAAAAACAACCTTGTCCCCAAGGTTGTCCCTCTAGCTTACTAGGCCTCTTCCTCTCCATTGCCCTCATCCTCGGCTTCCTCCTTTGCTTCATCTTCCCAACGTCCAACCAGCATCATCAAGTCCGGCTTCGGGCACTGGTGACCAATGGTGAACCGGCCATCACAGTTGAAGCACTTGCCCTCCCGCCTCTTCTGCTCAATCTCTGCTGGTGTCAGTCGCACGAATCCCTTCGGTATGGCCCGCGGCCCCACCCTTGCCACCGGAGCCGGTCCCCCACTGCCCGCATTGGCTCCAGTCGAGCCTCCCCCGGGTGCCCCTCCTGGGCCGCCACCAGTACTGCTGCTTCCTCCACCTCCGCTTGGCCTTGAGAACCGGCCAATGGTGCTTCTCCAGCTAGCCAGCTCTTCCTCCTTATGACCTGCAAGACGAAAAGCAGTTTTCACAGAATCGGGCTCGAACACTCTGACAGCCGCGGCTATCTCAGGTTTGAGACCTGCCATGCACAGCCCCACCAAAGTGTCCTCCGAGACTCCCTTACACTGGTTCCCTAACTTGAAGAACTCCGCACGGTACTCAGCCACCGTGCCGGTCTGCTTCAGCTTCGCCAACTGCTCAGGAGCCCACCATTGGAGTGCATCGCCCTCCAGATAGAACGATGCCAGATAGGCTTTCCTCTCCTCCAGAATTGGGTGATTCTTAAACCACCTCTCAACTGTATACAACCAAAGACCTGCATCCTCCTGCCCATTGAATTTGGGAAACTCAATGGTAGGAGGCTTAGCTCGAAAAACTATCCCATCCATTCCCTCATAGTTTGGATACTGGGACCCATACCTGTCATTTCCTGGCGTCCTCCATGGCTGCCCCCAATGAGAGCACTGCATCTGGTTAGGATTCCCGTGTCCATAGTCACCCGGGTAGTAGCCCGGCTGATTCGGGTATCCCCCTGGGACATGAGGCGCCTCATATGGGCCCTCTCCTCCTCCTGGACCCCTGCTGTCCGCCCTCCGGTTCGGCTGAGCGGTTGGACTCGGTCGATGCCCGGTTCGACCCACCTCGGGTCGACCCATCCCGGTTCGTCCCAGTCCGGTTCGGCTCAACTCGGTCCGATCAGCATCGGTCCGCCCGATCCCGGTTCGGACCGACCCGCCCCTGGTTCAGCCACCTGTCCCGGCCCAATAGGAGGCGACCCGCTTGGCCCCCTCTGGTCGGCGGCCCTACTCGGCCCGCCAGGCCCCCTCCGGTTCATCTCCTGCTCTGCCCACTGGGCCGGCTGCCCCATCAAGCTCAGTTTGTCATACTCGGGCCCATATTCTAGATCTAGCCATCCCAGCCCGTTATGGATCCTCGTATACTGGCCCAACTGTCCCGGCCCACTATTCATAGGAGGCCCATCTGCGTCATACCCAGCCATCTTAGCCTTTCCCTTTCGGGCCGCAATTTCTTGGGCCGTGGGTGTCGGTAACAGGCCCGAGCCCAGCCCTAATGGAGTCCGATCAGCCCGGCCCGGTGTCCGCCACCCGGCTCCCCTCGGCCCCCTCACTCGGCGCGACCGCCTGAGCCGCCGCCGCCCTCGCCGGGCCCGTCCCGCCGCCGGCCCCGCTGCTCGCCCCGGCCGCCGCGGTCCTCGCCTCCGCCGGCGCTTCCAACGCCGCTGCCGCGGCGCCCCCACCGCCCGCCGACTCTTCCGCCACGCCAGGGCCGCCTCCTCCTTCGTTCGTCAGCTCCGCCGGGGTCGGCGCTCTCTCTGGTCTGCTCCCCCTTGCCTGCAACGAGGTAATTGCCCTCATCAGGTCTTCCAGCCTCTGACGCAGATCGTCAGCATCCTCCTTCGCATCCGCCTGCACTCTTGCCAGGCCTTCTTCGAGCCTGGCCAGCGCATCAGAGTGCTCGTGCACCACCTCCTTCACCGCCTCCAGCTCGGTAAGGTCCTCCATCACCACCCCGTCACGATCAACACCGCCCGTCGCGCTGCCCCTTTCGGCCTCCTGCGTTGCCTTCTCCGCCGCCTTCATCGATTTCGTTGACACCATTGTTGCTTTCCCTGGTTCAAGAGTTCAAAGGAATTCACTCTCGAGCCAGGCTCTGATACCAGAGGTAGGAAACAAGATTTCCTACAGGATGGGAATTGGGGAATTTAGCTAGATCAATTAGGGATTGATCTAACTAGGGATTAGAATTGGGGATTTAGAACAATTAAGAGAGGGAATTGAGGGTGCTGCTGCCGCAGCTCTTGGGAAAGAAGAGAGGAGGGTTCGGCGCTGGGAGAGAGGAAGGAGAGAGAGAGTTAGGTTTTAGGAATTTGATTAACTTTCTGCTTAATGAAAAATAAGACCCTAGTACAGAATAAATAGTCTGCCTAATTCCCAATGACTATCCAACTAATTAGTCTTAACATTCAACTCCCTGTTTATTTCCGAATACCCCAAATAATACCCAAAATCATAAAAACCGATGATAATCCGAACTAACAAAATACTGTAAATAATGTGTTTCCCACACTTTTATTTGGTTGGTTCTTACTTGAGAATACATGTTGGCTAATGCATGTCTCTGAATTCAGTTGTTATTCTCACATATGCAGGGTGTTTGATTCCATCTTCTACCTTTCGCTGCCGATGTTCAGCTATTTTACTCGACCTTTTCGATCATCGAGGTCAGTCTCAATTGGAAGTTTCGATCTGCTAATTCAGTATCCATTGGAAGTTCATGCTGACTGAGCTTGAGTGTTGTGTGAGTTACCGTGAATTACAAGCAAACTCCCAGAATTGGCAGGCCAGGCCGGTTTCCCATCGGCGCGGCTAGTAAAGCAGCCCATTCAAAAGGCCAAAGGCCCATCCACCTCAAAATTTCGCTGGGCGTTAATGTACTGGGCCGGATGCCCGTAGGCCGTATCCATTAGTCTGCCCAAACATAAAATCATGTATCATCCTGTCACACAAATAAAAAACATTTCTATGCTAACAAAAAAATATTATATTTTTTTAAGTGTTGGGAACATCATAAAAATAAGTATCTGGATAGCATTAGATTGTTAGGAGAGTGTGCTGCAAGCTATGTTTTTTTTTATATTAATTTTTTTAGGGAGATGAATGAATAGGGCGTGCGGAACAGAGCAATGGGCACAAAAGTTTAGAGCAAGATTTGAAGAAAGAATTATGTATTGATTATTTTTGGGCAGAAAGGAAACAACAAAACTAATAATACGAAACAAACAATCAACTTATAGAAACCACTACCACACGCACCCAAACACCAACATTATGGATTGGATAGTCGAGATTCGTCATCTACGTTAATTGATTTGGATGGTTTAGGTCGACCATAGTTTTTTAAGAGTCACAATTTTGTGACGAACTCGGAGCATTCATTTTTTATAGACGAAGAACATATTTGTAATGCTTCTTCAGACTCGATTGACTACCGATCGTGTTTTTTTATAAAATTGAAGCGAATATTCACAAATTAATAAAAATATGGAATAAAATCATCCCTTTAACTTTTCATTTTCTAAAAAAAAATACCCTTGTAATAAAGAAGAGGGAAACAGAGTGAGAACCTCAAAATGTAGGTGTCAGTACATCTCAGTAAGATGGGAAAACGAAGGAAATTCCCCCTATGGCTTTTTAATGAATGTGGGCATCAACTCCTAGAAAAAGACATATTTTAAGAAGGAAATCTGAAAATATGTAGAAAGTGGTGGCATGCATGCATGAATGTGACCACTGAACAAGATACTTGTATTAATAAAATAGTAAATTATAAAATTATTAATAAAATAATAATAATTTTATTATTTTATTTATCATTTGTTGTCAATCGTCACTCACTCCAGTACCTCCCATTTCTGTCCCAACGGCCAAACCAAATCCATGGTATCATTCCTTGTTTCTACATTTTGTTTGTTTTGCCCAAAACACCAAACGTTAAAAATAAAAGCCCAGCTCAGGGGAGATGCACAACATGATAGACAACATGGTAGAGTATTTGATAGAGTATTGAGCCGCATTTAAATAGAATATTACATACCGTAAAAAAAAAAAATAATATCTATAGTTTTCATTACAATGCCAATTGTACAAGGAAGTATTTTAATTTAGCACATCCATCAATAATAGAATTTTCATCCATACCAATAGTATATTCTTTCTCTCAAAGAAAATAGGTAAGCAATCCACAAGAATGTTGTCGCTCATTTTGTTGCGTGTATCAGTTTTCACATGTTTCATAGTTAAAAATGTTATCTCCGTACTTGTCATTGAAACGGGCAAGGTCAACACTAGGTGAATCAACCGACAAATCAATTTGTATTGTGTGTTCGTTCTTATTGTTTTCGTAAGCTTCTTTAGTAATTTTGCAAGGGAAGAAAATTAATATTCCTTACTATGAATCACATGAGCGGCATAATATCGTAGCTCAATCTTCAGAACACTCAACTGAAGCAATCTAAATGATGACTCGACAAGTTTGTAAATATTTTCTTAATCAAAAGACTGGAAAGAAAATCAGCATCCGGCGGAACGACGAAGGAATTCGTTTCGGATCTGTTCGTCTCCTCGTTCTTGTTTTGGGAGGATTGGGGGAACTTTTATTTAAGTTTGACAGGGAAGGGTGAGCTTTAGTCTAGAGGTTTTTTGTTCTTCTAATAAAACTTTATACTTTTAGTTTTTTGCATTTTAGACTTTGAGGTTTGGATATGTTCATCTAGACCATTGATCTAGTTACATAAAATCCTATTATTAAATAACATTGGTGGACTTTTAAATAATAATGGACTGAATACCTAAATTCGAGAAAATCACATGTACTTACTAGCTCTAAACTTGGAGGAGGGGTGGACTAGGGCCCGGGGTGGCCCAGCCCTAGATCCGCCACTGGTCCAACTACTTGAGTTTGGTGTGGTTCAATTGACAGACCAGCGAACTAGTTGATGGTTTGCGGCATTGAGCAGCGATCAAGCTTAGCTTGTTTGTTGTTGCGAAAAGTGAGCATTGTGTCACTGATATAATAACTACTCAAATCTAACTTAATGTATCGAGTATGCAATTCAAGGAAAAGTAAACTAGTGGGTTGAGGTACCCTTCATTTTATGTCATATACAACTAATGCAAGAAAGAAACAAAAAAGCAAGCAAGAAAGTAATGTTTAGGTAGCTCATTCTAGACAATCATGCATACAATCTCATTAATAAGATGCATCTATGCATCATCTACTATGAATGACTACAAGTATGTCATGTATCAAGCATAGTCAATTAACAGGTATCACCCAATTAAAAAATGGACATTGTCCTCAATGGATTAAAAGATAGTGAGCTATGGTAAAGTTTGCAAACAAGGTACCCAACTTTATTGTACAAGTTTCGAAAATAGAGGCATAGGCAACACTTATCATATTTTGGAAGATTCTACAACAAACAAACAAAAAACACAAAGGAGAGAGCAAGTGCTTTAAATCCCCCAAAGAAAAACAAGGGATAGATGTTACTCCCATTTGAAGAACATGCCCTCATCGGATGGCTAATCAAGTTCTAACGTCTCTTCATCTGATCTCCCCATCCAGTCGTTATGATCGTGGTAGGCTCCAAGGGGCGCGGATTGAATCCACTTTGGTGTACGAACTCTTGAAAGTCCTCTGATGCTGTCTTATCTAGCAACATCTTTGACATTGTACTGACTATCTTGAGTGCCATTTGTGCTAGCTTCAAATCCGGAGTTGGTTGAGCTTCTTTCAACTTGTCTCCCCATTCCAGGTCCTCATCGTCGTGATGATATGTTGTATACTTGTATGTAAGAAATCCTCATATATGATATGATCCCAAATGGTCAACTATGCATGTTTAAATTGCTTGACGAAGAAGCTATAGAAGTTGGGAAGAAGAAGGGCAGAATTTGGCTGTGTCAAAATACGTGTTCAGGGTACCTACTTTGGAAGCATGCATCTCACAAATGGCTCACTGAAAATTGGAGTTCAAGGGCTTGTTTTAAATATCAAGTTTCCATCTTTCCAATGGTATACTTTTTGGATCCAGAAGATGTCATTAAGGTTGTTTTCCAAGGGCTCAAAGTTGCTACCTCAAAACTGGAAAACTGCCAGAAAATGGTTTTAAGTATGGAAACTGTTTTGTGAAGCCTACTTTGGAGCTTAATTTGAGGACTATGGATCTGATTCAAGTCCAAAGGATTCCACAACATGAAAATAGGTATGTTTATCTACCAAGGGAAGGAATTGGATGAAAGATTGGAGTTCTGGAAGGCTTTGATCGAGAGGCTCGAAAATGGCATCAAAGCTGTTTGGTTACTTGGAGCTAAAGGCAGATTTTCTTTTCTTGTTTAGTTAGGATTTCATTGTTTTGGTAGTTTTTGATTCCTTTTCGTATTAGACTGTAATTAGGAGTTTATGGGACGTGTGTAACCCTAGCTAGGTCTATTTAAGCTTTCTATTACGTTGTAAAATTGAGACTTTGATTAATCGAATTGAGAACCTTTTGGTTTTTGTGCAAGTTGCGACAGTTTGGTGGATTCCAAGCTCGTGAGCTCTTGTATCGATTGAATAGTCACTTCAGTCGTGGTCGGGCATCTACCTTTTAATCCAATTGAGCGTTCCCCATGTGTGGAATCGTCCTTTTGGTTCCGTTTTATCCAAGTTCGTATTAAGAACGCTTCGTTCTTGATTCGAGCTCAATCGATCCTTCGATTGAGTCGTTAGCTGCGTGACTTTGATAACATACACCCCCCAGGGGGGCGTATCAATATAGAGATCTTGATCGAGCCTTGATCTCTATCTCTGGCTCCATCTCTTCATTCTCCTCAAAATCATCATCATTGACATTATACTGACTATCTTGAGTGCCACTTGTGCTAGCTTCAAATCAGGAGTTGGTTGAGCTTCTTTCAACTTGTCTCCCTATTCCAGGTCCTCATCGTAGTGATGATATGCTGTATGTAAGAAATCCTCATATAGAGATCTTCATCGAGTCTTGATCTCTATCTCTATCTCTGGCTCCATCTCTTCATTCTCCTTGAAATCTTCATCTTCAATGGTTTTCTCTTCCTCATTGTCTTCAATAGACTCCACTACTCGATGCATGATCTCTCCTACATATGGGATGATCTCACAACATGAAAAGTGGCCAGAAATGGTCTTCCAAAGATCAAGGAATACGAGGCCTCTATCTTCATCTTAATCACCACATAGTCTAGAAAGAATATGAAAGGTCCAATTTGGGTTCTTACTTCTTGAACTACTCCTAGATGTTGACATGGGGTGGTATCCGCCATCTTGATCTCTATATATATATGTCTTCCATGTCAGCAATACCCATATCTTGGTAGAGAGGAAGTGGTAGGCTGTTGACACTAGAGCAAAGATCTACCAAACCTTGCTCTACGTAATGGTCATCTAGGAGACAACTGATCGTGCAATGACTAGGATCCTCCTTCTCTTCATACACACTAATGAGTTTTTACGTCCACAAGGAGTTGAGTTGATGCTGGTCTTCTCAATCTTCTCCTTCTCTAGAAGTTGCTCGAGCTTCTCCCTTGGGTTCTTCATAGCAACGATGCTCTCCGATAGTGGCACAACACTCTCTTCTCCTCTCAAAGCTTCTATCATCTTCTCCACCATTGAGGGTAATTGAGAGGCTTCTTCATGGATGACTATCTCCTTCAAGATTATTTCATCGTCTTTGTTCTCCTTCTAGGCTTTAGATGCCTCCATTGTGTGGGCTTGAGCATGCTCCATTGACTTCGTCTTCATATCTTCTTGAATGGCTTTCTCCCTCTTGCTTCGTTGCATTGATGATCCTTCTCTTTTCTCCACCATGTTACAAAGATGGGTCTTCACAAATTATCCTTCCTAGAAAAATCTCCTTGGAATTGAGCTTCCTTGAAAAATCCGGGTTGTCTTCATGGTAGCAATTTTATTTTACATCCTTAAGTTGGATGCCAGACATGGGTTGCCTCCCATAAAACGCTCTTTCTTTTATGCCTTCGAGCTAGGCATATCTCTTCATCCCTCAAGTCCCCAAACTTAATTCTTCCTTGAAGTTCGTTGTTTTGATTGCAGGCTCCAAGTGTGTACCATCCTTCTTCTTCTTTTGGCTTGAAAGTGGACCATGAAGCATAAGCCACCTTAGTCTACACCTTGCACCTTTTACCCCACAATTTAAATTTTGAATTTTTGGCATTGTGGTAGAGGTAGCGATACAATGAGGGACTCATGTATTCCCCTCTTTGGGTTAGATATGCAGTTATGGTCTCATGGCTTTCCAGAAACGCTGTAAATAGATCTTCATCAAGTAGTCTATTGCGGTCTGGTTTGACTCATTGATGCATCTCCACCTTGTCTTCAAAATTTTCTTCATGGTCTCCAACTTTAGGAACAACATCCTCCATATTTTCACCAAGAGTGTCCTTGTGAATGGTGAAATCTTCTTACCCAACCCTTATTTCTTCAAGGTTCTTGTTTTCCAAAGTTTGTGTAGATCCTTGAGAAGGTGATATAAGGGGATCTTGAATGGGTTCATCCTCTCAAAAGTTTGGTTATTCTATGCATAGATCTTCATTTCTTGGAGTAGGTGGAATGGCTACTCCTTGCGCTTCTTCCTTTGTTGTAGAGGGTGATGTAGAGGTCTCTTCTTCTCCAAGATTGAAGCTGAAGTCTTAGTTAGTTTTCTCCTCCCAACTCAAGTTGAACTCTTGATAGGTGTGGCTTGAAGTTTCCTTCATTCAGGTAGATGATATATTTTCATTAATGAACTCCTCCACTATCTCTTGGAAGGTAAGGGCATCTTGCTCTTCTTCTAAGTTGAACTCCATGTTGGTCTGATCATCAGCATTCATGATAGGTGGCTCCTCTTGAAGCTCCTCCTTTGGTTGGATTGGTTGAGATGGTTGCTCATTTCCTACTTTCTACATATGAGGTTGACCGTCTTTGTTTGAATTCTCTTCCACTCTTCTTCAATGCTCGGTTTCAAAGGTTTTGTTGAACTTTGAATCAGAGGTGCAGGGGTTCATCATACTTGAACTCTTCCTCCTGGGTTTTCCCAATGGTGGATGCCTTGGTAGGTGGTGTACTCCTTGATTCATATTGGAGAAGGTGTAGTAAGTGTTCAAAGATGTCAAGTGGTTAAAAATATTCGACCTCTTCTCATGAACCCAAAAAGGTTTGGATTAGTGTAAGTTCTTCAATGTTGCATCCTTCTTCTTCAATTTCTACTCATAGGAGCTAAATCTCATCCTCTTCTTCTTCAGAAGTTGTTAGATCATCTTCTTTATCACAAATCTCATTGATCTCCTTATGATCTTCTTCTTCTTGAGGTTCTTTGATAGGTTGATCGACCTCCTCTTCTTGGATAGGTTGAAGATGCTTGATCATGGTCTCCATGGCTCGTAAGATGTTTCATCAAGATGTAAGTACCTTTCTAAGTTCATTGTATCTCCTTGAGGGGGTCTATTGCCATATTTTTCTAAAGATTGAGTCAAACACTCATATTCTTCTCCATTAAGTTCATTGTCTTCAAGATAATCCTCATCTTCATGGTACATGATCTCTTCATCTTCTTCTTGTTAGCATTGAGATGATCTTCCATCCCTTCATGCTCCACAAAAATTTGATGCTCCATAAGCCGTACTTGTACCTTGATCACTTCAAAACCTTCACGCACTTCATTGGAACTTCCTTTATTGGCATGGGGAGGCTCCTCGATGATATTAACATCTTCTAGCACTTGCCTGATCCCTTCTTATGTGATATTAGCATTGATGCTCCTAGTAGGTCTTGACTTGATCTGGTGTCTTGAATAGAGGAAATCATAAGCTTGCTCCAATTCCTCTACAGTTACGTAGTCTCCATATGTTTCCCTCACTATCGTTAAGTCTTCTGGATCTCCTTATCATCATCCCAAACGATATGGATCTTATTTGGAGGGTGACATACTGTAGGAGGTTAGGTGTTGCTTGCTTCGACCTTTTATCCTCCTTGGCCCATCTTGCTTTCTTCTTTTTGGTATCACATCCTCGGATGGCTTCCTGAGTATGATTCCTGCAAAGCAAAACCAACTAGAGTCTAATGGTTTTCTTTTATGAAATGAAAACAAAACACAAGAGGTTAGTTTCTTTCAAATACTATAAAAAAAATCCCGGCAATAGCGCCAAAAACTTGATGTAGTATCAGCTGATAAATTTTAGGATAACCTAAGGTCGTATGCCACGAAGTCTTTTGATAATAACTACTCAAAATAAACATATTGTATTTGAGTATGATGCAAAAAAAAGTGAAATTCATGGGTTAAGGTGTGCCTTAGATGTCGAGATCCTAAACTACTATGAAAAAAAGTAAACAAACATTGCAAGCAAGAAAAGTCATGTATAGGTAGAAATTCTAGATGATCATGCATTCATTCTCAATGATAAGATGCTTCAATACTTCTTCTATTAAGATTCACTATCCTTTCCACTTAGACCACTCTCTACCTGTGCATGCGCCTCTTGCGATAGAGATTTGACTAGCTAATGCGTGTTTTTGCTTCATGTCATCACCTAATTAATAAAGAACAAGGACGTTATGATAACATACGGTTAATTGTTGGCTTCTACGAACCATAGCTCTAGTCTATAGCATCAATGATCTAAGAATCAATCATCATCCTCGACTAGGGATTTTAGGATAAAAGAGCAGGTTGGTTATAGGGTTCATAGACAAGCTAGTATTAAGTGAGATCAGACTTAATCTAATCCATTGGGAGAAAGTTTACAAACTTTGAGAGTGTCTTTCCAGTCGAGTTTTCTTACCCAGTCTATGAATTACTGAAGAGCATATTTCAGTGGCAATTAGTCATGCGTAGAAGGGTGTACCTTCCTTCTTCACACGCCTAATGAAGATGCCTACTACATGAGATTAGTTTCCTTTTGTTCCCATAATTTTAGTATAAACAAGATACTATTGTAGCATTCATAATAAAATCATAAGCATCGGTCAACTAAAGCATCTAGTAATCATAGCATCGAATAACTCAAGCAATAGATGATACAAGCATAGATTGACATCAAGCATCGATGATCATAAGATCATTAAACAAAATAAGTATTTCATTAAATCAAAGAATGTAATACACAAAATAATGAAGAACATCTATGGTGGATCATCCTAATCGAGCTCCAACAGGGCTTCACCTCATCTATATGGATTTTAACTCATGCCCAGTGGGGCAGAGTGCTAGTAAAATGTGTGACTAAAAGTCTAGGCATGTGCCTCTATTTATACTACTTACAAAAGGAGGCTTTCTAGTCCTTTTCCTCCTAATTTGGAAAAAATCGTCATTATCCGACTTGAACTCGAATTCCTTCAACTTGTGGACGAAATTACTTGTAAAGGAAGTTTACTGGAGGCTTTAGGGTTGGTGCCGATGCCACGTCGGTTGGACCTACCACTCTCTATTCTTCTCAAAATGGGCCCATTTTGGTGGGCTGCTACCTATTGGGCTCATGGACTTGCTCCTGATATTTCAACTCGTTTGAACTCCGTTTGATTCTTCTGCTCTTCAAAATAATATCATCTGGTCCAATGGTTTCCTTCGTGATCCACATTTGTCTTAAGTGGTTTATATCCTGAAAAAGCACAAAACAACACCTAAATGGCATCAAATAGTACAAAAACACACTCAAGGTCTATCATAAGCACAATACTCAAATAGTTACGAATTTAATATGAAATAAATTCCAAATCACTAAAGATGCATTGATAGAAGAGAAAATGTATCAAATATGGGAGTGATCAACACTATAAATTGAGTGTCATCATTGCCTTCACTGAATCTCTCTAGTAGATCTTCCCAAGCCTCGACGACAATGTTGAACCAAAGCATATTTTGTGCTATCTCTGAAGAAATGAATCACTAGATCCAACCGAGAACAAGTACATTCGCCTTATCCCAGGCATTCTACATAAGATCTTTAGGTGCTTGCTTCGAGCAGAAAGCCTCATCCTCATCGAGCGTGTCCATGAATGGTAGTCGGAGCCAGAGAGCGACACCATAACATGTTGGAGAGAAGGAACATCTCTGTTAGTGATAAAAACGAGTGCGTTGAAGACAAATTCACACCGACAGGAAGAGAACCCAACGTCGCGCTGGCGGGGGAAAAAAACCAGACACCGCGCTGATAGAAGGCGGACCAGACGTCGTAGAGATAGTCGAGAAAGTCGCCATAAAAGAGAAACTTAGTGTTTCATCGAGAAAAAATTGTAAGAAGAATAAAGAGAATCTAACTGTACGATCGTCGAGAATCTAACATACACTCATACGAGCAAAAGATAGTGGAAGCAGAAGATTGAACAACTAAATCGAAAGCGATCGTAACAAATCAAATCAGTCTAGAAAGTCCTCGAAGAAAGAGAAAGAAAATGAAAGAATTGGAACGGAACAAAAATCAAGAATGAGAAAATATCCACTATGATACCATGTTACATAGTTGGAATTCACACAACAAGGGAAGCCGACAGACACATATTTTATTTCACCAAAATAAAATTTGCACCGTATCATTATATTACAGATATGTATAGAGAATACTAAAGTCCTATTAAGTACTCGGAATTTCTCCCTCGAACAACATCTAGCAAATTTAATTGACCTGAAGTACGTATCGATTCAGTCGGTTCGACCATCCATCCAGTCAACTAACAAAAACAACCTAATTCGATTTCCTAACAAACCGAAACCGGGTTACTAAACCAACACATAATCATATGCCACGTCTCCATCTAACGGTATGATCCTTCAATCAATAATTTATAAAGGATCGATTAGCAAGCAATTAGTAGATCGGGTGATGAAGCATTGGAAAGTTGCGTGGTCATTACTTGCTCTGTTTCTATACATATGGAGCAGAGCAAAACGTTTGTTAAGAAAGAGGCAGGCAGTAGTTAGGTAGAAAAGGCTGAAAGGTGTAAATGTGTGCAAATCCATGGTCGACACATTAATGTGTTCCTTTCTTTTATTATTATCACTTCCCGTGGATTGATTTGCTTGTCGCCCGTCTCCTCCTCTCTTTCTCTATAGCCCAATGGCCAACCTTTACCTGTCTCTAGTCTGTTGGATTACAGATGGCGGGCTCAGGTGTTGTTTATTCTACAAAACACTATAAGGCAATGTCAAAATATTGCTTTTGCCACGTCAGCCTCTCCTGGAACCACCGCACAGTGCGGAGGGTTTTATCCGTCAATTCACTGAACTTTTCTTTCTCGCGTTCTGCCTCCCACCGGAAATTGAACCCTTTACCCTTCTCTGTCACCGTCCAAAAATAATCTGTCTTCCAATCCCTACCGTAATCGAAGACCTTCATTTCGCCGCCTTTGTGTTTTTTCGTCGATAGCTCCTGCAACCCTCATCCGTGCCGGAATCGAAGATCTTCCTTTCAAGCCTGCCTATATATTTTGTCGCCCAAGATTGATCGAGTAGCTTGCCAAACATTCAATCTTCCAATACCTCGAAGACCTTCATCTTGCGGCCTTGGTGTCCTTTCCCCGATAGCTCCTGCATCCCTTGGCAGTGCCGGAGTCGAAGTCCTTCCTCTCAAGCCTTGCTCTTACCGTTTGTCTCTAATCGGAGGGCCGACATATTGCTCCCCATCATTGTTTGACTCAGGATGGCGCATCAGGAGGGCTTAATTGGAGCAATCTCCCCTGCAGATGTAAGTTTCTATTGGGTCTCTTCTTATTTTGGCTTTGCGAAGTCTCTAAATGGGATTCTCCATCTCTTTTTCCTCTCCGTTTTTGTTTTTATGATGGGCATGCAATCCTATTGACTTCTAATTCCCGTCATCAATTTTGTTCCGAAGTGCTCTGCTGTTGGTCTATGAGTTAGTAACAGCAACCCACATATTTTTTTTACATTGAATTCGTTTTTGAAAGATGGCCAGTTAATCTACTTTGCTTTGACATTGTGTTTACTTGCTAACAGAGGGGAGAAAATAAAGGTCTCTTAATGGGGAAGTGTTGGCAATCA
Organism: Linum tenue; assembly: GCA_946122785.1. Taxonomy (NCBI): domain Eukaryota; kingdom Viridiplantae; phylum Streptophyta; class Magnoliopsida; order Malpighiales; family Linaceae; genus Linum; species Linum tenue. Next base: position 53,072,733 of record CAMGYJ010000011.1, on the reverse strand, counting down.
ATTGGATGAAATTAACTCTCGCAGTCAAGGGAAATATATCATTCTCGGCATAACCTCTGTGTTTGTGGATGAATTCAAAGCTTCTGGACACTCAACATTTGTTTGCCCATTATGTTTACAAGTATTAGATTTAAGACTAACTATTTTATTTCTGTTATATAAGGGGAGCTTTGCCTGTCATCTACTGGAGCAACGCTGTTAAAGGAAAATCTTGACATTCCGGAAGTGCATTAGTTCAATATTGGGTTTGTGATTATTTGTTAGGGTGTAGAACAATACTTTCATATATGATACAAGTTTAAGAGCTTCTATTATTGCATTCTAGGGGTGAGGGGGAAGTCTTAATGCACCTGTTATGATTGCAAAGATCCAAGCTGAATTGAATGAATTCAAAAATATGGAGGATAGTAATGTTTGCTAAGACTATGATCCCTCCAATTTATCTAACAATATACCCTTTCTTTGTTGTCAACTTTAGGAAAAAGACATCTTTAGTTGCTAAAGCCAAGTATGCTAACCTATTTCACTCTTTTTTGGAAATTGTGATCTGCACCTTTTGTTGCTATAGGAATTATCATAGTGGAAGAGAGATACAAACTCTTAACTTTGTTCAATTTAATTTCATCTTGACCGTAGGTGTAGAGTGAAACTCCATTTGGAAGATGATACTGGTGGAGTAGATTTTTGCCATTTTATTTTTCGTTGAATGATTTTGCCTTTTTTAGAGCGTGAAGGTTTGCATTTCGGAGTAATGGCTGATGTTTTATTCCAGGAAAATCAGAGGAAAAATGAGCCTATTCCTCCACAGATCCAGCAAGTTATTAATATGATTCTCAAATTACATGTTACTGAATTCAACTTTTTGAATCCTCAAGTTGAGTATTGCATGGTTAGAGTGGATCATGATCCACTTAGGGTAAGTGAAGAATATTCCATCTGTAATTAAATTCGTTTACCTAAATGGTACCAAACTTAATTTCATGTTTTGAAGCTATTATTTGATTGCGCATTTGGGTGACACATCAAGTCAATCCCTCACAGAGCCTGCTCCTATCTTAGAGGAGGCCAGCAATACTAATACAAGTACTCTTAATCTTGGAGGGACAACATCAACTGGATTGAAAAGGAAACATGAGCTTGATTGTGAATTTGAGGAAGACAAGTAGTATTGGCTTAATCTTTCTTTGGTTAATGGCATTTTCTGAACCTTTTATTTAGTAGTATTTTGCACATATGTGGGCTGTTTCTCAATGCTTTGTTTTTATTGAATTTGATGCTTTGATTGTACATAGCTTGGTTTATCATTAACCGAAGACAATAGGAATTTGAAGTTACCAATTCCATGGATATGTTTGGGTTATTACAACAACATTTTGTTATACATGTGTTTGTCACAAGTTCAAGTTAGCTTTTCTTTTTCCCTTGGTAGCAAGTCTGTGTATAACTTTTCACAACATCAATTTCAATTTCCTGTAACTGTGATGGATGCTGCAATCTGTAGTAGGGATATTGTCTATCATCACCAGCAGGTAACTTTTTCCTCGATTTTGCCAACCTGTACTTTCCAAACTTGGATCAATGCTTACTGATGAAATGGTTGAAGTTACAAATTCAAATTGCTTCAATATTTTATACATCACTCGCCAATGTAATACAACAAAGTACACATACCGATTTTATAGTACACCGGCCAACGGGCCGGGCCCATTGCTAGTTGTTGTTCTACGGCCTAGTAATTACTATGGCTGGAAGTTTGGTACCGGTATTTGGGATATACCGAATTTGTCTATATTTGATATTACTGAATACACGTATTATTTCTTGGGATTGAGATTGAGATTCAATTTCAATTGTTATTCTGTATTAAGGATTACGAGATTAGGATCAGTATGTACCGAAATACCGAACAATACCAAAATATAAGCTAATGTGTATTTTATGCTCTCAACTAAACTCTCTCATTCACTACTACACGACCCTCAACCACCAAACTATTGTTATTTTCATAACATAAAAAAAAAACAAACATTAGTATTAGTTTTCTCTTAGCCTCCAATACATCAAATTAAAGATTACCAATAACAAAAACTTGAGACGTCACCTCTCCTCCATTCTCCTTGTCCATATCCTAGCTCTAGCCAAACTCATGACTTTTCGCTTAGTCTCTTTGTCCTATATTGAACAATCAAATCTAATTAATTTCTTATTCGATAATATCGATTGGGATAGCGAAGTACCGATTGGGATACCAAAATATTTAAGGATTGGGATTGGGACACCAAAATTATTCAGGGATTGGGATTGAGATTCAATTTAGGATATAATTCGGTATTCGGAATTTCGATATTTAGTATTGGGATACCGATACCGATACCGATACCGTACCGATTTCCACCCTACTAGTAAAGCATATGCTCTATATCTGTTACTCTTATCAAAACAGAGTACGTGGTGTTACAGGACTGGTAATGGAGGAGAAATTATGTTTATGGTAAATCAAATCACAGTATTGTCATGAAATAAAGTGAAGGCTTAAAGACAAGGTAGCTAGAGGAGAAAAGAAATGATGTTTGTGGAAAATCAAATCGCATGGCTACAGTCTTGATGAGTTCACATTTGGGTATTATTCAACCAGTAGTGGTGTGTGGTTGGCATGAGAATTGCTTCCAACCTGCCCGTTCCGTCCTGTCCCTTCTTGACTATCAACATTTACATTTAAGTTAACTTCTTTCTAAAATTATTTTGTCTTCCTAAATTTTTTTGAAGACTATCTTTCAATTATTTAAATTCAAATATTGGTTCTACTAAAAGTTAAATATCCATTAATTTATTCAAACAACATTTAAGAATCGATGAAAGTTGAAACAACATTTAAGAATTCGTTAAAAAAAAATATTACTCAACCTGATTCACACTCCGTGTCAGACCCACTGTTAAAAACGCGCTGCTATGGATCGGGAAATTGCCGGAATCGACAAAGCAAGAATACGAAAGCGAGAATCGAAAACACGACACACGATTTACGTGGTTCACTAACACGATGTGTGTTAGCTACGTCCACGGGCGAGAGAGAGCCGATTTCACTATATCGAGGAGATTACAGATTACAGAGGAATATGAGAAGTATTTATACTACTTCTCCACGTGACCTTTGACACACCTTATTACATTACAATAAATTTGTTATCATAATGTTATTAACATATGTAAATATATGAGTTATCGGACTTCAGATTAGGTATTTAATTAGTTGGTTATACAAGAATAAACAATTAGTTGACTACTTAGTAGTTAGTACATATATAGTGAGTATTCAGAAAGATAGCTATCATCTTAGAAATAACCTCGATAATTTGAATGAGAATTAAATTGATTAATAAGCTAGTCGAGTCAAGTAATTAGATACTGAATTCCAGACTGTCTTTCCCCATAGCTTCTTCAACATATTTTTCTTTTTGCACCTAGAAATATACATTTTTTCTTTAAGTTAATCTTTCACTTGATTTCTATTTTAATTATTTCTTTCCACGTTGACGCCTGTCCCACCCTTCCAGCTTATCATACCAGCTCTCATTTTAAAATAGTGTTGACTTTACCTCTTGCAACTGCAAGCTACAAAATGATATTTTTCATATATAAGTTTAATCAAGAACAATCCTTATTCCTTAGTATAATATGAGTGACCAATTTAGTATAATAACTACTTAGTACGAAACGAATATGGATAGTGAAATACTCAGCCCGTCCATTACCATCTAGCACAGGTTGCTTAGTCTTGATTTCAAACCCTAAAATGTTGGCACTACGAAGCTTTTAAAAAAAAAAAAAAAAAATAGGTCCTCCTTCCAAAAAGCGTATTCCTGACCAAATTCAGAAACAATTTATTATTCCACAAATAAATAAACAATTTATAAAATAGAAAGAAGAAAGAAGCTCATTCATCCCCCAAGAAAGAAAAAGGAAAAAACAAGGAGCATCACTGCATCAGTTTCAGTCTTTCAGACGTCTGGTTTCGTAAATCCACGAGTCTCCTCCCCTCTCCTCTTCTCTTTACTACATTATCTCCTTCGCTCCCGCCATGACCTAGTGCCAAGTGCCCTCCTTTCTCCCTTCACGCCTCCTTTCCCTTTCTTTCCTTCCGCCTTTCAATCATCAATCCCATCCCTTCTTCTCCTTCCTCCTTCCTCTTCTTCTTATATAAGAAAGAAAAGCTCTGGTTCAAGCCCAAGCTCAAATTTTCCCTCTCCTCCAGCCTCAACTGCGTTCTTCGGTTCAGGGGAAAAGGAACCCATCTAAAAGAAAAAGGTAACAATGGGACAGATAGCTACCAAAGCTCTGTTCTTTCTTTCTTTCTCTCATGAGGCTCACATGAATTGCCACTGATTCAGGCAAAAAAAAAAACCCCCTTCTGGCCATTTCTATTTCTTTTATTACTTTGGTCTGGTTGCTTCTTCAACCCGTTTTCTTTCTCCCCTCTTTTCCCACCCTCCCCATTGCTTTCATCACTTCCTTCAACCTATAGCATTTATCCACAAAGAAGTTAAGTTCACAGGGAGAGGGAAGGTGGAGAAGGAGATCTTGTGGTCCTCTGTTTCTAGCCCTTTTAGAAACCTCCAGCTCCCCCCCAACTTTAGACGTTTATTATAAAAACCCACCACACCCTTCTCTTTCCCATATATTCAGTCCCTCCTCTTCTTCTTCTTCTTCTTTCTTTCTTTCTGCTTTGAATACAGGGGAGATAAGAAATGAACACTACAGGGGAGATGTCCCCTGCAGCAGCAGGGGTTCCATTCAACATAGCCAGCCTGCTCTGCAGTCCAATCACACTCGCAGCAGACAGATCAAGCTTGTTACCGATTCCTTCTCCTACCAGCAATCTTGATTTTCTCTCCACTTCTTATCACTCCATCAATCCTCCCCAAACCAACACTGGTAGTAGCAATACCAGCAGCCAGTGTGGTTCAGTGGAAGCAGGGGAGATGAAGGACAGATTACCGCTGTGGGGGATGACATCAATCTGCGGGAGAAGGCCCGAGATGGAAGATGCAGTGGCTGTAGTTCCGAGGTTCATGAGCGTCCCAGCTCGGATGTTGGGCAGCCGGGTCGATTCGACCGCGCATTTCTTCGGTGTGTATGATGGCCATGGTGGTTCGCAGGTTGCGGAGTACTGCAGGAAGCGAGTCCACGAGGCGCTGTCGGAGGAGATCGAGGAGCTCGCGAGAGCGGGTTGTGGAGAGGAGGTGTTGAAGAAGGCCTTCTCCAAGTGCTTTCTGAGAGTGGATGCAGAGATCAGTGGTAGTGGTACTGGAAGTGGTGCTGCTGCTGTTGAGGTAGTCCCCGAGACGGTGGGCTCGACAGCAGTTGTCGCCACGGTTTGCAGGACGCACATCGTCGTTGCAAACTGTGGCGACTCCAGGGCAGTGCTTTGCCGCGGCAAAGCAGCTGTTCCGTTGTCCGTGGACCACAAGGTATGTTACCTTAGGGTCTCTATCTTCTTGAAAATGCTGGTGAAGTGGGGCAGATTGATTGATTGATCGATCTGTTCATTCATGGGTATTTGTGGTTTGTTGCAGCCCGATCGAGAAGACGAATATGCAAGAATTGAAGGTGCAGGAGGCAAGGTGATTCAGTGGAATGGAGCTCGAGTTCTGGGTGTTCTTGCAATGTCAAGATCCATAGGTATGCAAGTTGTTTGCAATTTCACTCTCAAAGTCAGTGTCTCTCTGCGACGAGGCACGAAACTGGATGTTTGAAACTCACGGGATGTGGTGATTGCAGGTGACAGATACTTGAAGCCGTGGATCATCCCTGACCCAGAAGTGAGAATCGTGGAGAGAGCGAAAGAAGACGAGTGCCTGATTTTAGCGAGCGACGGGGTGTGGGATGTGATAACGAACGAGGAGGCGTGCGAGGTTGCGAGGAGAACGATTCTGCTGTGGCACAGAAGAAGAAGCAATGCCCAGGATGGCCATAGTCAAGGCCAGACGACGATGCCCGACGATCCGGGAGCTGACCCTGCAGCACAAGCTGCAGCAGAGTCTCTGTCCAACCTTGCTCTGCAGAGAGGGAGCAAAGACAACATAACAGTCGTTGTGGTGGACCTGAAAGCACAGAGGAAGTTCAAGAGGAAGACACAACAACCTCAGCAGTAGTAATAACCTTATCTTACCTTCTTAGGGCCCCTTTTTCGCCTTTTTACACAGCAGCAAATGCAGATTTTTATTGCAGATGCTTTCATCGAAATGACATACAACGGCAGCTCTTGCTTCTTAGCTTTCAGTCTCATGACTCGTAATGCTTCTGCTGTAGCTGACGATCTTTTACAATGTACAGTAAGATCTTCAACACATACAACATAACTATGCAATTTTCGCTTTTCGGATAAGTGGCACAGCATCCTAATCTTTGTAGCCAATTGCTTGAGTACCATGATTTTTTACGGTAAGGAGATGCATAAAACACAGTAAGTAGCAGACTGAACAGCTAACAGAGTTGGTAGAACAACATTTACATTACACAACACAGATGTCTTAGATACAAGGGAAACAAGCCACACCTTTCACACAAATAGTACACTGTTGTTTGTCATAGAAGCAAGTTGTGGTATTCTTTCCTCTGGCAACTCAAATTATAGAAGGGGGCTTCCCTTCCCACATTATGAGATAATAACAACACCTCGCCCTAGTTACACTGCAGAGAAAGATTTCGGTTTACACTACACAAAATGTTTGAGCAATTTGATACTCAGGTTGATGCTTCTTGACACCATTGTTGCTTACCTGCCGCATTTTTGCAGCTCAATACTTGACAAGTTCAAAATTTTAACTAGATTATTACTTCCTTGAGTTGTTTCAGAGTCGCCGTGAGCCCCCATCTGGTACCAAAGTAGCAAATGTAATCAGAGCAAGTATCTTGCATCGAAAACCAAACATGAATGATATGAATTTAGATGAACCGACTGTTGAACACTCAAAACGCAGAGGGGAACTTTTATACAGTTACATTATATTAAGCTGTTAAGCTACTTCTAAAAGCAAAAACAAATCAGATTTTGCTGAAGAGCCTACGGTCCCAGGACCTGAGTCATGGACATAACCTTGAAACTATAAGCTTCAATACGTTCACGGATAATATTACTAATCTCATCGGCTCGAATAGTTACCATGAGTATTTTCTTACTTTTTGTTTGACTGTAGGAATAATTAAAAGAAGCAGATAGGGATGTCTACATCTCTTTCATTTCTAATTTAAACTTGCACAATATTTGGTTCACCGAACGAAAGATAACTGGATCTTCTAAATATGTTTGATTGCCGTGTTAACATATCTCATTCCCTACTCAGTACATTTTGGCTTTTATTTCCAAGAACATTAACTCAAATAGAGAGGGAAATACAAAAATAAAATGGAAGCATGGAAAGTAAAAAGTATCAACAGATTCAGGGAAGGCTCGGGTGTACGAACTGGCCAGCTAGGCGTCACAGTTTCATCAAACTGAAGAATTATGTGTAATTGCAAGAAGGTAGCAGTTTATATGCTAGAATTGACCAAGTCCTGCACTTACGAGATACTTAAAAGGTCGCAAGAGGAGAGCCAGCATTCTTGAAGTAAGATGAGAGATCAATATGAAGATCATCGTACAATTTCATAAATGGATGTGCCTGACATTGCATGCCAAAGAAAAAGAGAGACAGATGTCAAATGTTTATGGAGCAGTAACATGAAGAGACAAGGCAAGAGGAGATTTCTTGTACCATAAGTTCAAGTGCTGACAGTCTATATTTTGGGTCCTTTTGAACGCTGAAAAATAAACAGCAAGCAAGAACGGTAAGGGAAGAAGATTAAGAATTTTATGTGAAAGAATAACCAGCAGTAATTTTTAATGATTTTATGAATAAAGCTCAAGAATGGGACCATTACCATGCAGATATAAACGAGCCAAATTCTGGAGAAAACTGATCAGAAGGTAAATGAGGTGGTGGTTGCTCAACGATGGCTTCCATAAGCTCATACACATTAACCCAGCCTTCATCTTGCTCTGGAGGTGCATATGGAAATTGACCTGTCGCACATTCCATCAACACTAATCCCAAACTCCAAATATCACTTTTGTAGTCATATTTTCCTCCACTAATTCTCTCAGGCTGCAACAGACAAATGGTTCTTTGTCATTTAAAAGCTGCAGGCCATTGGCCATTGTAGCAAGAACAACAAGAATGACCATCACAAGGTAAACTTTGGTAAAAAGATATTAAGTTACTTACCGACATATAATTATACGTGCCAACAAAAGTATTTGCCTGTCCTGAAGTGCTTAGCATTATTGCACTCACACCAAAGTCAGTGATTTTGACTTCTCCTCTATGATTTATTAACAAATTGGAAGGCTTCATGTCTCTGTGGATAACATGCTTCTCATGATGAAGATACAACAAACCCTTTAGTACCTGGAAAACAGGGACAGATCTGGAATAAGAAAGTTAACAGAACTTAAACCTATTGAACAGTAGACACTAGAATTTGAAAGCCATCCAACCTGCTTACTGATAGCAGCAAGGTACGGTTCAGGAATTGTTCTAACTTTTCTCAGAAAATCTGCTAAGGAACCACCATCCATGTACTCCAAGATAATGGAAACAGCACCATTATCATAGAAAGATTGATAGCACATAACAACGTGGGGGCATTGTGCTGATTGATTGATTTTCAGTTCCTTAGCAATTGCCTTACGTGCAGACTCCTCGATATTCATTTGTATAACCTACATATAGCAGGAAGATCAGTAGTTAGCTACAGTGGTAATAAATGGAAACATTTGGGCAAGCCCATATAACCGAAAAATCCACAGAAATTACAAGGTTCCGAATCCGAGCCCTTTAAATGAATGCTGATAAGGACTTTGCATAAGGACCCGAATAAGTCTGAAGCCATTCAAGCAGCTTAAGGATTACTAGACATTCTTAGAAACAAAGATCACCATTCTACGTAACATTAACCTTGGCCCATAGACAAACTTTGATTTATGGACTACAAGTCGGGAGGAACAAAGTGATTCGTAAGAAGCTCTCAGCAGGTGCCAAGTTTTCAATTCGTCCAAAAGCACAATCCCCAAAACCAACAAACAAGTGCCAAATTTCTGTAAGCTTGCTAGAGTAAAAGGCTGAAGTAGCAATTAGAAAGAGGGAACTGATTGTCAAGTTTTCCCCTAGTAAGCAGCTGAATAGAAGCTTTCAGCAACTTAACCTCGACAGTTGGTTGAGTTCATAATTAATTCGAAAGCACTGTTAACTTCCACCAACCAGACTCAAAACATTTTTCAAGTCCACTGCCAGAACAAAGCTGAAAATAGAAAAGGCATCTACGCGAACAAATAATAGGAAATATGGAAAGAACCTTTAACGCGAAGAACTGGCCGGTCCATTTGTGCTGCACGAGCTGAACAATGCCGCCATTTCCCTTCCCTATGACCTTGATGGTGTCTATATCTGCTAGACTCATCTGGTTGTCTGCGGGCTGAATTGGCGGCGGCTGAAGAAAAGAAACACGGCGAAGCGAAATCCAGTCAATCAACCATCAATCAAACAAAATTGTACAGGGGGAATGGCACTTCCAAGCTCTGAATCGGACCCAAGAAACAGAAAAGAAACAAAGAGATCATCATCATCATAACAGACAGAGAGAGAGAAGAGAGTACAGCATCAGGCTCGGTTTGAGAGACGATTCGAACTCCGTCGCGATTGACGAGCAGATCACCGTCCATGAACGTGCCACTTTGCGTCCTGGGAGCAATCCATCAGCAGAATAAGCTCGAGGTAAACAAAAACAAAAACCTAAAACGAATCGAGCAAGAAAAGAGAGAGAGAGAGAGAGGGTGGGGGGAAATTACAGGAACTTGGCGAAGGCGACTTCATCAGGAGGAGGAAGAGAAAGCTTGAGGTTGAGGTTGGGGTTCAAGCTCCTCTTGTTCATGGCGGGCGTGGGTGCTCTCTCGGGGTGATTCCGCAAGCACGGAATAGGAGGCGCCGCCGGGAGTTCGGGAAGAAGCGGTGGAAGGAAGACTGATGAGAAATATCAATGGCGGAATGGAACTTCGATTCAGAGGAGTGGAAATATGTGTTGGATTGAGAAAAGCGTGTGAGTTGAAGAATCACGTCAGACCAGAGAGGGAAGACCGAAAGAACAGAAAAGACTAGTCCTGGTCCTCGCTCTCCATCTTGCTTCCTAAATTCTGAAAATCATCAATTTTTTATTCTGAGATAGTGACGTTTTATTAAGCACCTAAAGAACACATCTTAAAAAATCTTAAAGCATTTTTAGAATCCTACCCCCTCCACGTAAGCCTCCGTGAAACCCCACTCATCCACGTCATCACTTTAAAAGTCCTTCCTCCGCCAAATAGAATTTTCCTCCGCCTTCAATTTTTCCCACCCAATACAACGCAGGAGCCTCCCCAAATTCACAACTACTTCTCCTACTGGTCGTACGCATCGTCAACTCCTCCCGACATCCATCATTCAACCCTAATCGCCCGGCTTCCAATTTCCTGCCACTTAGTCCGCCTGCGCCCGTTCATTGGTATTTCTGATTCCGGCCACCACCCCAGTGACTGCGGCCTTATCCAAACGGGAGACCGCCAATTCCGTCCGACTTCGTGCACTCCCAGTAGATGTAGAGTCATTTTTCTTTTACGCCTGTCAATAGGTTTCTGTCAAAGCGGCCAAGCATCATGTCCCGCCATGGATTCGGAATCGACCGGCTTCGTACAACCCCAACAAATGTTCAACATTCATCTTCTTTTCCTGCCCGTTAATTGCTTTCCGTGAGCGCGGCTGTCGCCAATTGCCCCGTTCCAAGTTCCCCCGTTGGACGTTATTCTATTGCCGCAGGTAATTCTACATTTACTGCTAACCGCCATTCACATTGTTATTCCACTCGATCTTGATCTGTCTTCAATGCTCCTTCAATTATAATTTTCGGTGCTATGGCCATCGACAGTGTGTATCAGACTTCCGCCTATTCTGCGGCACAACTGCATTCAGACTCCACCGTCTATTATTCGCCAGCGCTTTCGTCCTAGGTTTTTCTCCCCTGGGTTCTTCAACGAGGCTACTAATCATAGGAGTAACACCCCATCCACCGTGTGTATCCGTTTTCCCTGGTTTGGACTGCAATATTACTCAGCCCTGTCCCTGCAACTTCAGGTATGAAGAATTGTTACCACACCTCTTTGACCAATAATTTATAATTTGTTGCACATGTTTTTCGCCCCTGAAGGCCGCCTACAATCTATTGTTCAGCATGAGTTTCCAAAACAGAAGAATTGGGCGAACCAGATGCAACCTTTCTGTTTGGTTTATAGAAAAAAGTAACAGCACCCACTTGAATGCATTAATCTACTGGTGATGGAGAGGGGGACTATCCTGCCTTATTTTCCATGTTTGGTTTCTGACAGCAATGCATAAGAGTACCAACTGAGTTTTGATTACCAATTCACAGGATATTTGCAGCGGCCACCAAGCTTGCATATCTTGCGGTATTTGGTTTTCATGTTCTGACTTCCTCTTCTCTGCAGTTTGGTTTCAATTTTGAAGATCTTTGTTTTTTCCTATATTTGATTTGATGAAGAAGAAGGGGAGAGGGAGAGAGTAAGAGAGGGATCGAGGGATACGGAAAAGCAGAGGGTCGGCCGGAGATCGATGGGAATTGTCGTTGGCACAATTGAATCTGGATTTAGTGGACGTCGCTTGAGATGGATTTGTAATCTTGGGGTCGAAGAAGCAGCAGCGGCCTCAATTGAATTTGTTCTGTTTGCGGCTGTTTAATGATTTGGTCAAAGAAAAAAAAGGAGAACAGTGCTTGGACGGGATTTGGTCTTGGTCCGTCGGTGATAGGCTGTAGCGAAGTCACTAGCGTGGTGATTTAGCTTTGTAAATGTTGTAGACATAATGTATAGAATATTGAAATAGGCCACCAAACTTGCCTGTGTTGCTTTGGGATCCTTCCATTCCATACAATGCTCCCGCCAAGTTCGTTCCATGTCCCAACTGGAATCAAGTTCATTTTTCCTTTTTCACCTTAATGGAACTTTACGTTCTATTACTTTTATTTCTTCAATTTATCAGCAAAGTAGTAACCATATTAGCCAATGTCTGTTTGTAGGTTGGAGGGGTCTTTAAGGATATCTATCTCTGTCCTTACAATGGATCGCAAAGGAAAGAGAGCACTGGTCTCCGACCAACCTGCCCAGCAAAAGAAAACAAGATTTGCAGCTGTAACCCTTGCAGGAGGTACGGTACACAATCAACCACGACCAGGTTTTGGTTCTTATGTTGGTTTAGCTTTCATTATCTTCCCACGTTGGCTCCTCGAGCAGGGAGTTTCTTCCCCTAACCACTATATTTGACCGCTTTATAACAGAGAACCCCCCAGCTTCAACATCTGCTACTTCAAGGCACTCTTCCACAAAGGACTTCCTCAGAACTTGGCAGGTTATCTTCACCAGGTAGTAATTTAACAAAACAATGGAAGTATGGAACAACATCAAGATTTTATGAATTCAGACAAAAATTGGAGTTAAAATGCTGTTCGATCCTACAGGTCATGCTGACATCTTCTCAACGTTGAAAGCTTCATTGTCCAAAATTATGAGGGAAAGACGACGCTTATACTTGATGTTCAAATGAAAACCACACATACGAATGTTCCTAATGACACGTAGATACGGCGCTTATTCCTTCTTTTTGATGATATCAGCTGTAACTAATATTCTGAACAGCAATCTAACACAAGTTTCAACTAACTCATCATCCACCATTTAGCACACTGGACCAAATACACTTCCTGCGGGCCAATCACACAAAAACCCGCAGCACACCCGGCCAAAGGCCGGGCACTAAGCTAGTTTATTATATAACTAGCTTTAAAAACGGTCAATTGGTCGGAAATGGGAATTTTTTTTTAAAGATAAGCATTACAATGTTTTATCATGAAATTGTTGAGTATTATGATAGTACAAAATTTAATATGGATTGAGTTTAGTAATTCGGTAAAATAAAATAAAAAAGTATTCTATAAGCTATGATAGTACATGAGTCGTTCGTATATGGTGGTATATAATTGAATGATATTGATATAGTTTAGTAGTTGTCGAATTTGAGAGTGACTCATGGACATATGATTGTGACTATTTTTGGAAGTTTTGTTTTTCAATATATATCAAAATGGATAGCATTATGCAGATCAATTTTTTTTTCCGAACGAATATCTAAATTTAGTAGTTGAAACAAAATAAATTATAATTTGGGGCATGATATTGTATGTCAGTCTGTACTTTGGAAATCCGTTATATCTATGCTTTCGTTAACAAAAAGTCTGTTTTATGGTACAAACTGAATTTGAACTTTATCGTTATAGTACAAATTCAGCTTGTATTTACATATTTTCGTACAAATTGTTGCGTGGTACAAACAGAATTCATGCACACAACATTATTATACGAACTTCTTTGAAATACCCTTGTCACGAAGAATAAAAACAGTGCATGACGCTTATCTCAAAATTTGCCTCGTACTGTCACGATTCAATTGAGTGTGTGCTCTATCTTATATTGTTAGAAGTTATAACCAATTTTATGATATGCGACACCTAAATTGAAGGAAATAGATAGCCAAGAATAACCCTAATGCTCACCAGAACAACAGCTTCGACGAAAGTCCTCAAGCCCTGAGCATTGTAGCTACAAGGAAACAGAACTTCGGCTTAGAAATCAAAGTAGAAGGTTGTATGAATTAGGCGAAGATTGTAGCATTAATGGTTAAACAGATTGACGCAAAACAGAGAAGCAAATTCTTGTCTTTGAAAGGATGAACTAATTTCTACTTTCTTTTGGCTTACAGGGTCATTGTGACTTGTTTGAATGGTGATATGTTCCTGATATGGTTGACAAAAGAAGATGAATTATACAAGTTGATCGCCAATTTGCAGATTTAAAATTGGTGGTGAAGATGATGATTCAGGGATGATCCCACCAAGTTCAAGTATTTCGAACAACCCACTTAATGTCCCGTTGGACTCCAAAGTTGTAGCGCGGCAATGGAAAGAAGATCATCTCGAGCGGCGAAGTATCTTGGCTTCTATGAGTGATGAAGTTTTTAGTTTGATGAATGTTAAGGGTTGTTCTCGAGTGGAGAAAGTATGCATTGCTTGTATGAGTAATGAAGTTTTAGTTTGGAGAATGTTAAGGGTTTCCCTTGGTGAACTAGATGATAGTTTAGAGTTTTTCAGAAGTATGTATTTACTTTGTTCAATGATAGTTTAGAGTGTAATGAGTATGTAATAAGCCTGCTGCTATGTATGTACTGCTGTTGTATGCATAACTGGAACAAGATCAGTAATTTACCTAAACCGCTGCTGCTGTTCATACAAATCATAACCTAAGATCAGGCTTTTTAACTTCTAACTCAAGCTGCTGTAAGTTTAACTGGAACTACTACTGTATGCATACATCACTTTAGAGGACCTGATTAATCATCTGCAACTCTCATACCGTATCTCTTCGCCACACGCTGAGCTGTCCCGTCGCTTATCACACCATCCACCACCTCATACTTCTTGTAATTAGCTTTCAGGATCTCCACTTGCTGTTTATGCAGCTTCTCTTCTTCCTCCAGATGTTGCTGGAGAAAGCAAAAGAGAAGGGGGGAAAACAGCATTTAGGAAAGCTACAGATTAAAAATCGACCTATTATAGACTCGACCATGAAAGGAAAGACATAACGAGGGCTTCTTCCAAGTTCCAAGTGCAACAAGCTCTACCTTATGGGCCAATGCAGCTTCAGTAGCATGCCTTACAACAGCACGCTTCATGTCTTTCGCGACCTTCAAGTCTGGGTGGTCTGCTTCCAACCACTTGAATGTTATTTTCCTGCCGGGCTTTCTTGGACGGTCATCAAACATCTCCAGCTCAGCAGGAAGCACCCTCACTGGCCTTGGCATGCCAGCAATCATGAACGGGGAATCAGTCAGCGTTTTGATGACATTTTTTGCCTGATTAGGGTCCTTCATCTCAACCAATGCACAACGCATGCTGTTCCTGGGATCCATGTAGTTCGGGATGAAGCTTATATTCTTGACATCGCCAAACTGATCTAACCCAGTTTTCAGCACTGATTCATTAGCTTGTGGTGGGAGTGTATCGATGTAAACAGTCCGCTCCACCTTTTCCATAAATTCTCTGTACTTTTCTGCTTCAGGATTTGTTGACTCCATTTTCTTGATCACAACCTGTCACATTGTGGTCGGTCAAATCAACAACAAATTCCAGTTAACATTTGCAGGATGCTTTGCGTCAGTTATATCATATAGTCAAAGAAGCACACGAGACTTCTGGAGATCCTAACAGTAAAACCTCAAAAAGCTACTTCAGCCCCAAGGCTACATTTAGACGTTTCAGGATGCCTTTACATAGGTGAACAGAAAGTTCCTAGTTATCAAGTGCAAGTGCTCCTAAAAGCCGTGTTCACTACAGTTCAGGGATTCCAGCATACTCAAGAGACAAATTGCTGGTTCCACAGCAAATTTAACTTTAAAAGCCCATATTTTCAGGTAAGCAATTGGATACATTCAGCAATTCTAGATGAAATACATCAGATTCATAACCATATCAGTAGCATAAACACTCAAGACTTTAGATGACATGGAGTAAGCTCGACTAACTGAATGCTGTTTAAGTGAACGGAACAATGGAAGCTGCAAAAGAGCAAGGCAGTGTACATAATAGAGTAGTGATTCCATACGCCATTTCGCAATCCAATCATCAATCAAAGCATCAATTCCCCCCTTCGTCGATTGCACAATCTTTCGACATCCCCAACCTGCCTAATGCAGCCACAAAGGCATGCGCTATTCAACACGTTGATTCTCAACACAGATGATGTTCACTTGCAATCTACTATTGAAAACCCCATAAGTAGGCTGAATTCCAAGTGTAGTGACTACTCAAGTTGCAGATAAGAGTTTCCCACCACAGAAAACCAGTGTAAGTGTGTTCATAAACAATAACTCCAGAACTCTCTTAAGTTGCAACCACCAGAAGAAAGTAAAGCAATGCAAGCAAGAACCACTGATAATTTCCTCCGGGAAGAACCAGACATTTTTCCCCCGCAATTAAAGCCAATCAAGAAAAGCTGCCAAAGATTATTTCAGAAACACAGTGCATTCGTGCTGGGGCGGGCGGATGATAACGGATAACATCATAATGGCGTTTGAATGTTTTAATCATATGAAAAGATGTGGCAATGTAAAAGGAGGGGTTTTTTCAGCTACGCTAGATATGGCCAAAGCTTATGACAAAGTGGAATGGGGTTTCCTTGAGAAAGTGATGCGAAAGATGGGGTTTGAAGAGAGGTGGATAGAGCTGATCATGATGTGTATAGCTACTGTATCTTATTCTGCAACGGTGAATGGGCATAGAACTTGCGAATTCGCTCCATCCAGGGGACTCCGACAGGGAGACCCTTTGTCACCCTATTTGTTTCTACTGTGTACAGCGGGTTTCTCTGCTCTACTTAAGTCAGCCGAAGTAAACATGGAAAACACGGGATTAAGATTAGCAAGAGAGCACCGCAAGTATCACACCTGCTCTTTGCGGATGATAGCATTGTTTTTGCCCGATCATCAAGGGAAGAGAGAGTGAAACTTAAGGAAATATTGAAAGTCTATGAGGAAGAATCCAGGCAGCAGATTAATTTAACAAAATCAAAGCTAACCTTCAGTAAGAAAGTGCAGGAACATCGAAGGAAGTAGATCTGTGGTGTCCTTGGGATAAAAGAGGTGAACAAACATGACAAGTATCTTGGTTTTCCTACGATGGCTGGTAGATCTAAGAAGATTATTTTTGCTGGTTTTAAGGAAAGGGTCAGAAGAAAACTGAAGGATTGGAAGGCAAGGACCTTATCACAGGCAGGAAAAGAAGTTCTTATTAAAGCAGTGGCTCCGGCAAAAATTCTCTATCCTATGATGGTATTTCTAATACCGGAGGGTATTCTGGATGAGATCCAGACAGAGTCTTATAGCAAGTTTCTGGTGGAGACAGAAAGAGGAGGAAACTCGTATTCATTGGGTCAGTTGGGACAGATTGTGCGACGATAAGAAGGAAGGAGGATTAGGGTTTAAGGATTTAAAGGATTTCAACAAACCTATGCTTGCAAAAAGATCTGGAGTATCATGTCCAGACCTGGTTCCTTGGTGGCAAAAATCCTTAAAGCCGATTACTTCCCACAAACCGTTATCTTGCAAGCCAAAGTAGGATACATTGCAATCTTTTGTGTGGAGAAGCTTAATGGGAGCCAAAGATTTGTTACAGGAAGGTTTAAGATGGAGGGTGGGTGATGGGTCTCAAAAGACAAATGGATCCCCAACTGGGAAGGTTTCTGCCCTGTTCAAGTTCCAATCAGGGGTGAACCTATTCTAAGTGTTTCGGACTTAATTAACAGGGAAGATTGCACATGGAATCAGGATCGGATTCGCTCTCTCTTCTCAGAAGAAGACCAAACTTATATTTCTAAAACACCATTGCAGAATCCTTTCAAACAAGATGAAAGGATCAGGACATTGACCCCAAGAGGGGGAGTACACAGTTAAATCAGGGTATAAACTCTACAGGGTACTACATCAATTCAAGACAAATGGTCAGAAAAAATACATCGTCAAGCATGACTCGGTCCTGTTCAAAGCTATGGAGCTAAAGCAATGTCGACGGCGGACGCAATGATCGCGCAGGAGGATGAAATCACTCGGTTCTTCAGTAAAAAGGAAAGAAGGTACGCGACAATTACTTAGTAAAATTAAGAACTCTGGAAAAATCAAACTTCTAGTACCTCAAACTTGCCTGAAGGAAGGGGAAAAGAGCTGAACAGTGATGAGCTCGGAAACCTCCAATGAAGTAAAAAGCGTTTCCAGGGATTTTCTTCCGAAGTTCAGAGAACGAGTTATTTCAAGAATCAAGAACAGATGAACAGAGTTTTTGTGAAGGATCGAGTTGGATCGAGCAGTTTGGCGGGTCGGGTCGGTATGGGTTACCGAACAAATACTGGGCTTTGATGTTTCTATCTTCCAAATGGGCCTAATTAAACACGGTCGGCTGGGGTCTTTGAAAATTGTATGGGCCTACAGATTTGAAAGCCTTATGGTGGCGGGCTTGGACATCCTTCCGAGCGCCGGATCGAGGGCTCAGGATTCAGATTACACCTTGGACTGAATGTAAGGGTCTAGATTTTGACATTTTATTTTCTTTTATTTTGAGTGAAATTATATTATTTTTTTGTTCGAGTGAAATTAGATTTAGAGTTTGGTATTAATATATTTTTTGATATTGTATCACAAATTACTACTCGTTAGTCGTTAGTCATTACCATTCTGATATCAGTATGTACTACCATCATTTTCAACTCAAATTTTAAAAAATTTACACAAAATAAATGAGTTTAACATGTTAAGTGGTGATCTATAACTTTTTTTTGGGAGGGAGGGGGGATTTCAAGCCCAAATATACCACTCGTCATCTCGGTCACCATCGTTGTTATCCAAACCATATTGTTGAGAAAATCCGTGGGCCACCAATCAAGTCTTGAAATGCTCAATTGATCCATCTAACTTGGTATTCGGTTTTTAAACCCATTTGTAGGAAATGGGTTTAACATCTCTAGTCTTTGGTACGAGCTCCCATGTTTGATTCTTCTCGATAGGTTGAATCTCTTCTTCCTTAACTTTTATCCATTCACCGTGTATTTTGCTTCTTCGTAAGACGTTGGTTCTTTAACACCAATATATTATATTACAGCTACATTGGCAAATATTGGAGTTGTTTTTCTAACTCTTTTTGACATTTTGAGCTCTTGTGGATGATCAACTATATCCTCCAATTGACTAAATCGATCTTCTTCTATGAGTGAGATTGAGATTGAGCTCCTGCATAACCTTCTCTTTGTTCATTCTATGCACGTTTCGCTTCCTCTTCACTAGACCTCTCTAGCAGCCTTTCCTCCATCTCCTTTGAGTATGGAAGTAGGACTATTTATGGTGACCACCAAGAGGATGCTTCATCAAACACCACATTGAGTGACACATAACATTTGTCTGACGTCTGTTGTTGGATAAAAACATCTCCATCCTTTTTGTTGGTCGTCAATCGTCATAGGCCAGAAAAATGCACCGGACCGCTTTTTGTCAAACTTGCATCGATCATGGGTTGAAAATCCCATCAGGCGGTCAAACTTGCATCGACCAACTTGAGTAGTTGGTCTTGTGTAACTTCTCTATAGCGTTAACTGAAATACCCTTCATCTTCTTACTTGGTAACTTCTCTGAATTCTCTATTTCGGTAATACTGAAATAAGTGTAGCCTATGACCGCCTGATGGGGATATCGTCACTATTGACTCTCGGTTGAACCCATTCTGATAACAAGGCACAAACCCTTTATGATGTGTAAGATCTGCCTGTGTTGCAACCACAAAGCATACGAGGAATAACGTTGGTTTTGATACTTCTTGTAGGAAAAAAATTAGATCGAAATGTTCAACTATCTTATTTATTTTCCATCCCACAACTCACTTGTTGATTGAGTTGATATTATCTTATTAACCGCCACATCACCAACTTTTTTCCAGCTCAGCCGTGTAGTCGCCAGCTCAGTCTTAACTAATGAAATTTCAATAAAGACTTAACAGTTGACTAGTTATTTGTATTCCGAAAAGTTTTGCTAAGATTTGTAAATCCTTGAAAATTTTTGTTATTAAATTGTGTAATTGTGGAGTCATGCTAGAAGGGAGTTCTGAAGTCGTTATGCACCAACTACTCAGATGGATAGAGTCATATGCAATTGGAGACCCGATGCTCATTGACAGTCGTCGAATGATCGCTGCTCTAGACATAGGTATAGAGGTTTGTGTAGTACCTAGAACCGCCAGTCGATCTGCCCATTATATAACAAGAAAAACCATTTCTCTATCTAATTTAGATTTTAGAGTTATTTTCATTTGATTTATGTAATTTTGTGGCAAAAGATTTATAAGGTAGAGAGTTTTTTCTTGTATTCTATTTTCAAATCTCAGATTAAAAAGAAAATTGTGTCACGGTAGAAGTTATTTTCCGCTACGCAACTGGTGGGAAGAAGACAGCGGGAGGGTCAATCTTCTTCACTCAGCTTCATCTCAAAAACGAAAAAATTCTACAATGGCCGTCTCCTTTGCTTGTCATGTAAAACACCTCGCCCTAACCTTCACATCTTTCGCTTCCGTATTAATGAACCGCCAATCAACAGAGAAAGACAAGGGCAATCAAGGGCAAGAGAACAAGGAAAAGGAAGGAAACCCCTTCATAGTCAGTCCTCTTTATTTGGTATCAACTTCCCCCGCCCGCTGATCTGCCGGCCAGGGCTGACCTCTGCAACCAGAATTTCATCGCAGCCTCGGCAAACTCAGTTGGGTTCCTGATCTTCCAAGGCAAGTTATAGCTACTTTCCTTTTGCCCTTCTTCGCTTAGCACTCAAAAGGCTTTTCCTTTGGGTGGTTGGAAAGGCTGTATGTGTGTTTTCGTGGGTGATTTTGGATGAATTATCTTTGTAGCTCCCAGTTCATAAGCTAGTCAATCCCTGTGGAATTGTGGCGTTGTAGTTTAGGAAGGAGATCGAGTTTCTTAAGGGAACCTCTTCGCTGCTATTATCTTTCTTTTTGAAGCGATGATGAGCTTTTGCTATTGGTGGGTTCTGGCAAAAGACCTGTTTTTGGATACTACTGGCTTTGGGCTGTCAATTGTAATGGCGTATTGTATCTATGGGGACGGAGATGGGTCGTAGCAGTCCCGGAGCTTATGGATCTTTTATGCGCATGAACTGCTGATGTTGTTTAAGGAAGTTGCCACAAGAAACGATTCTGCAGCTTCATGGTCTATCAACCCACAGCATTGTGTTAGTCCTATGGTAACCATGATCAGATGGGGAAGTTGTGGCGGGAAGAGGGATTTTTATACTTTGTTTAAGTTTATTGAGTTAGATTAAGAGACTTCCCCACAATTCCTTTAGCGAAATTCAATTCCTATTTCCTCCTTAGCATTCATGTTGAATACTTGGATACTATATTGAATGCCAGTAACTGATTCCATGATAGTTTGATCATTGTCACTGCGTTGAGGGTGTAGAAATTGAAGACTGACTCACTCCTCTTTCTTCAGATTCTTTTTGTGGGTTTCATGCTGGCTGAAGGAGGCTCGACTGAACCACTCATGGATAGAAGTAAAGGTCCCCTCTTTTGCAATTTACTTCTTCGTTATGATATAATTCCGTATATGTTGCTCTTGTAAACGGTCCTGCATAGTCATATTCACTTCTTTTCCTGCACCAAATTGCTTGCTTGTTCTAGGTGAGCGAGGGGAGAGATAAGCGAACTCTGATATAGTTAGCGTTAGTGGTGATATGGCATTAGTGAAAGCAGGAATAATTGTTAATACCAGGATGATTAGATTGTGCTTTACGAAGTTTAGCCCTCATTTCTTGTTTCGTTGGATCCACCTATCTCTGGTCCCTTGATATTGAAAAGCTCTCATTCACCATGGGCTACACTTCTTTTGGTGCTGCAGATGCAAGCTTTGAGGAGAAGGAAAGTTTAAGGAATGGACTTGAGTTGGTGAAACCTGCCACGGATAAACATATGGATCTTCTGAGACCAACAGCTAGAAACCTTTCAGTATTCAGAGGTATGCATCTCTTTTGTTCTTCGCTTTCTTATGTTCCTCTGTTATCGCATTAACTCGAGTTCTTGAACGAAGTCCAAAATTGATCTTATCTCATTTTCTTACATGCCTCTGCTAACCTGTCTTGGGTTTCTAACGCAAAGAGGAAGTAGGAACTCTAGGGTTCTGTTTAACTTGGTTGCTGAAATTTATGGAAAAGAAAAGAAAAGTAGTGTTTGAGAGGCTGCATCTTCAATATAAGAGCAAGACTTCACTTGGGAATCTACTCAAAGAAAACAAGTCAGAAACTCAAATAAACCTCCTTATTCTTATGTTGCATTCTGACAATAGGATCCTATATAAGGTTACAAGCTCATAATCCGAGAAACCTAAGCCTCTTCTTGTTATAAAGGACTTCCCATTTTGACAAAGAAAGTACTAAAATAAATGGCCGAACATAACTAACCAAGTATTCAAACTTAAACAATGAAACAAGAAATAATTTATAAATAAAACACAGCATCTATCACGCTTTTCCTTGATGCGTAGTGAAAGCTTCCAGGTTATCGTGAAGTTTGCATTTTACACATACATGTCAGACCTTATGCTTAAATCAATGTCTTTTTTGGTTGCCAGAATTCCTACATGAGACCTCTCTCGATCAAAGAATGATCTGATACATTTGATTGGTGGTGTAGTAAAAAATTGGTCTTATGTCATCCTCTTTCAAGCTTAATCTTTGAACTTCGCCTTCATGATGACCTTTGCCTCCTGAAATTTTTCTGGCCGTGGTTTTTATTTATCAACCGCGTCCAGCTGCCTCGTCATGTCGTCTTAGGTCAAAGACGTCGAAGTCATGATTGAATGCACATGCACCTGTGACTAGTGTCTCCTTCTCTTGCATTTCTTATGTATGTCTCTGTTGTTTGTCCCAATATTGGTTTCGGTATCTATAAGCTCTATGCGGCTTAACTTCTCTCTTCTTTTTTTCATTGTATGGTTTTCCTTGCATTTATGGATTCATTTCATATTTTATAATTAGTTTCGTCGGGAAAACACTGGTTTCCTGCTTGATAGACATCTTCAACAAAACTTGGAATTTATTTTAGGGCAACCGTCGCCACCGCAAGGATTGGAGCAGGAAAAGGGAAAGTACACGCTAATCAGAGATCCTGAAGATTTCCTAGCAGGGGGTGCATTTGATAAGCCCCTTCCCTGCTTTGGTTGTGGAATAGGGTGGTTTTCGTGAGTGCCTCTCTCCCTCCTCTCTTACCCGTCCTTGAAACTCTCCACATGTTGCAGCTACTAAGAATTATGTACTCTTGATTTTTCGGGGTGCTTTCAGCTTTCTTTCCGGGTTTTTGTTCCCACTCATGTGGTACTATGCTACAATCCTTTACTTCGGAAACTGCTACCGCAAAGATCCCAGGGAAAGAGCAGGCCTCGCTGCAGCAGCAATTGCTGTAAGCAGAACCCTTTCACCATTTTTATAACTAACTGCTCTGTTGATGGGAATGGAAAATGCCCGAGCTATTAATTTGAGATTAATCGTGTTCTGTTTTGGTTTTTGGCTTGCAGGCAATGGGTTGCTCTGTTATATTGGTGTTCATACTAGCTTATTGTCTCTTGTTTTAACTTTCAAACATTCAAGGATTGAGATCACTCCAGGGGAAAGGAAAAGGCGCAAGAGAAATGCACCCATTAGTTGGTGGCTACATTGGAAGAACGACAGTGTTACATAGAGTGCCTAGTTCATACGTACAGACTCGAATTGTAAAGTATCGATTTCGCCATACAAGTTTGTTTACGTTGCCCTGCAATTGTAATTTCATACCGGTGAATGTTTTGTAAGGTTTCGATTGAAATGCAAATGAGAATGAAGCCATGAAGAATAAAGTTACGAGATTCAAGTAGCACAAAGGAAGTTCTGGGCTCTATAACTAGGCTCAACTGCTAAAAATTGATGAAACAGTATCCGAATGAACTCCAGAGACTAGAAAAGAGACTAGAAAAGTGGCCGCATTTGGTACAAGAGATCTCATCACGAGACAAAACAAGAATCAGCCGGCAAAACTATCTGAAACCTCTATGATTTCCATCCAACCACAAGTATCACCTCGCCAAATGCCAAGAATCCAGTTTTACTGTTTTAGACTCTGGCCACAAGCTTGACGTATTTGCCATCAATTGTGAATCTGGAGTTTGAATTGATCTGTCACCACACCAAACAAGAAAATTAGAATTACATTCCAGCGGCACAATTATGAAGTTACAGCTAATTAGCAAAAAACATATGCTACAAGAACAAAATACAATACCTTTTGCTGAAGAATATTGCCAAGTTCACCATGATCTACACCTTTCCCTGATTCCTGGAGCGACTTTTTCACATGTTTCTCCAGTTTCTTCATTTTCATAGCTCCGTCTGGATTCTGTGACACAGACATCATAATTGAAATCAAGTACGAGCAAGATAATGTATGATGTTGCAATTTAAGCTAAGCATCAAGGAAAAACACTTTAGACACTTGAAATTATCTGATAGTAGTGGTTTAAATTGAAGCTAGATTAAAGTAAAATGAGAGGGATTCAATCAGCAATTAGAAACCGCTATGGGAGATACGTACGGATTTCAGGGCTGCCTTGATCAACTTCTTCCACTTTATCTTGTTCTCGGTATGTTCTTCTGGACTGACAGATTCTAACTTCTTATCAGTAGTAGTCCCGTTTTGCTTGACTTTCTTCGATTTACCGTCTGTTTCACCCTTGGCCTTTTTCACACTAACATTACCAATAGTATCTGACACATCTAGTTTTCTCTTCTTTTCTGATGGTAAAAGCCCATCCTCCAGTTTTCCATCAGTATCTGCACCATCGGATGCAGCTTTCTCACCCGATCCATTGCCTGTAGCATTGCAATCAATAGGGGTGCTCTCTTTTACAACATCTCCAGTCTGTTTAGGTTGCCTGCCAGCATGAAAGGCTCGGGCCTTTGCTCGATGCTTCTTTCCATCAGCATGCAAAAGAAGAGCCTGCTTACTTGTGGCTTTGGTATTACATAGACTATAAGAAAAGAAGAACAACTGGCAAATAAGATGCTACAACTTGGTAAATAACAGCAAAACTTTGGCTTGAGATACTTTTATTTCTCCATGCAGCATTCAGAATTGTACTTCGTGGATCAGTTAATTGAGATCTAAGACAAAAGTGCAATGACAAACATGTATGCTAGTTCCACCTGAAGAAATGTTGGAGACAAAAGAGCTACACTCGCACACGTCTATTACAGATGCAGAATGCCGTCCACTTGACTTGGAATTAATCTGCTTCTTCTTGTGCTCGCTATCTTAGATGATTTCGCCAGCAAGGTGCGATATCATAAGTTTTAACCAAGATAATCCAGTCATCCGGGATATGCATAGATATTCTCGAAACTATCATGCATACATTCTATTGAAAGAATTATCAAACTCACTTTTACATCAGCCACCCAAACAGAGTCAGATCCAACAATCTATTTCTCAAGGCCGACAGTAAGAATCAAAACACCCCAAAAACGTGATTCGTAAGACATATTCATCTACCCTGCGCTAATGCAAAGTAGTCGAGCTCACCTGCAATTCCATGGCGGGCGGAGGGACAAACCAACGTTGATATCAACATCAGGCTTTTGCTTCGAGTCCTTGGATTTAGGCGTTGCTCCATTTACAGCTGGTTTCCCTTGTCCTTTGGGACCATACTTTTCCTGCAAATCGCCATTGAACATCACTAATCTCCCAATCAACCAGCTGGAGGCAAAAAGCCATTCAAAATTCGCCAGCCCATAATTCATTATCGCAATCAGAACCAGAAAACAATGGGGAAAAGAAGCAGAAACATACCGCCTCACTGATGCATTGAGTGTGGCCCTGGACGGTGTCAGGGCCGAAAGTCACCCCACAATCAATACACGATAGCTGCAACAAGAACAGCCGACAAATTACTTAAAAGAGACTACGCATACGAAAATTATCAATTCTGCGAATCAAAGTTCTGGGCTTTGAAGATAAATGGAAGAACAGGCGTTCGAAACCTTAGAAGCGGAGCACATGCGGAAGTGATTAGAGAGCTTGGGCTTCTTCACTTCCTCGCCGCAGTCATCACACTGAAACCACACCATTTGTTTGTTTGATTGGTTTTTCTCACTGGTACGGTTCAAATTCGATCAGAGTTTACTGTTTAGAGACGCAACGAGAAAGGAAAGGACTGGCCTCTGAAAGTCAGTGAAGCTTGAACGAACCAGCAGAGGGTTTTAGGCTTGCAGGGATTAGGGTTTTGTTCTCCTTCTTCGCGCTGTTTGGTAGGAGAGCAGATGCGGGGTCCTCATTAGCGAAAAAAATAAAGATCATGGGCCGAAAGGGAAAAGATGGAAGTTTGGAGACCCTACATAACATTCACCGAGTATGTGTTTACGACTTTACGTTGTGAACGGTAGGTACTAGTGGGCACGTGTGTGGGTGGTTAATCCGCGGATTAATATCGATCCACTCACAAATAACCGGACATGCAAGTAGTGAGTGATTGTTGTGGGTGGATTGCGAATTGATAAATCTCTCACCCGCACTTATGTGGGTGAGTGGTGGGTGGATTGCGGGTCACCCGAATGACCTGCATTCTATTTTCACATGAACAAATATTGTTTCTTGTAGTATCAAATATTCATCGTATTTTCAAACCACATTATATTCTGACCATATACTTCTAAAGGTGGAGAACAAATAATAGTTTTGACTACTATTATTGATTATTGTGTTGTTTAATATCCATTCTTGGATATTGGATATTGGAATGCGAATTATTGTTAATATAATTAAATACTGGGATGAAAACTATAAATTATCAATTGTATCAGGATCACAAAATGCATAAGTTTTCTCTATACAATTGTTTGATAGAGTAGTAAATTTTTGTATGCAAATACTGCATTGATTCACTTGAGATAAAGTGACAAGTGTCTAAATTGATACAGCCTTCCGAATTCGCTATGAACTTGTTATAAATGTTAGTCAACTTTCTTAATGGCTAATTTGAGAATTGCTTTTGCGAGTTAACGCACGACCCAACCGCACCCATCTGTCACTCACCCAACCCGACCCGCAGAACAACGCGGGTGGATTGTGGGTCAAAATCAACTCGCTAGTAAGCAGTTGAGTCAATTTGAGACGAAAACCCACCCAACTCGCCCATTGCCCACCCTTAGTGAACGGGTTCAAGAAGGCGTTGCCCGTAATGCTAGTATTTGGATAATCTAATATAGAGTTCGTTTAGTTTTAGGTGTCGCTTAAGCGTGTTTAGACAATTTAAGCAAAAATAGCATTTTATACTAAATTTTGAATGAAGTCATTGTTTTCCAACACTTCTATTCAATTCAAATTATCTTTTAACACTTAAGAATAAGAAAAATATTTAACAGGTTCATAGAATTATTGCTTAAGAGTTCACAAAGTTTACAAGTTATTGAAAAGATTGAGTTTCGTAGATGATTTTAACATTCTCATTTAGATATTGAATATCTAGTTCCATCTAAACAAAGTCTAGATGTTGTCGACTTGTCGTACTTGGTTGTTGCATCCTGAATTTCTAACTCATTGTAAAACCTCTAGACACAACATTTTAGCATTGACTAGCATTAAATTTAGTGAATCAGAGAGAGAATTACGTCGGCGACGGGCGGAGCAGTGTTAAGTTAGGGATCAAGGCGATGGATTGACGAAGTATTTTGGGGATTGGGCGCGACCGTTTTAGAGATTTTGGAGTCGAATCGACTGTTTAAGTAAAGTTTAAGATAAAATTTTTAAAAAGTTATGACGTTAAATAGAAGTTTAGTGTGCGAGGTATGAAGACCCTAGTACGAAGGGAAACAATAAGGCAACTTTTTAACGGTAACCCGGGAAACTCCGAATTTTCAATCACTCCGTTACCAAACATGGCAAACTAAAACACCAGACGGGTCAAGTCAAACCGCTGCCGCCACTCTGGTTAGGGTTTTATGCATTCAATCGCTCCCCTTCTCGCCGGGAAATAGCCAACCAAACCGAACGACCAAATCGAAATCCATGAAGCTCGCCGGTATAAAATCCGTCGAAGGCGCCCACGACGAATCGGTGTGGGCGGCGACGTGGGTCCCCGCGACCTCCAGCCGGCCGGCGCTACTCCTCACCGGCTCACTCGACGAGACCGTCAAGCTGTGGAAGTCGGACGACCTCAACCTCGCGGGGACCAATACGGGCCACTGCCTCGGCGTCGTCTCCGTCGCGGCACACCCTTCCGGCATCATAGCTGCCTCCGCGTCGCTCGACAGCTTCGTTCGAGTTTTCGATGTCAACACCAACGCAACCATTGCCACTCTCGAAGCTCCTCCTTCCGAAGTCTGGCAAATGCAGTTCCATCCCAAGGTAAGCACTGATCTCCCTCCCAGGCCCTACCTGCTTATTGATTCGTGATTCTGGAATTTGAGCCTGGGTTGCCTTAGAACTAGATTGATTGTTTCCTAGGCAGAGCTGGTTATACTCTCTAATGTTGTTACATGATAGAATCTCAGTGTTAAAGGGCGGGATTTGCTTTCCTAACCAAATTCTTTGGTGAAGTCTTGCTCTGTGGCAACTTATGGTATGTACAGAGAGACAATAGAGCCCCCAAAGCTTCTTTCTTTTGGGGCTTAATCTAGGTGTGAAGAAGAGGAATTTAGCTATCCATAGTTATAATGGTATACTCATAACCTCAACCTGAGTCTCAGTTTCAAGTCCAGAATTATAGCTTACTTATGATTGTTATCTATGTTGCTTGGTTTTTAACAGTCAAGTCTTGCTCTCTTCCAAATCAGCTCTTTTTGTCATCAATCTGACGGTGATTTGCTATTCTTGCCTCACTCCCGAATCAGCTCTGTGTTATCGCACTTTATGAACGATCTTTGTTCAGCTTGATCCTCGCCTCTATTTTACTTGCATCATCAAATCTATGATCTCATTTCTCCATTCTCCGGCTTCATTTTTCTGCCGCATATGGCCGAGTCCAATGAACATTCACGAGGACCTGCTTGGTTAGGTCCTTTCCATTTGATGGAAGAGGCTGTGAAAGTGGAATGGTAGGATAGACCCTTGAAGTGATTATCAGAATGAGATTGAATTTCATTCTTAAAACGAACTTGTGCAGAAGCCATTGCTCTGTTGTAGAATGGTTTGGGTAACTTGTTTTTGTATATCCATCAGCTGCTCAATATTCTTCGATCTAGAATTGGCTTGATGAAAGCATCTCATACTCGTTTCGACTACACACGTGGATATGCAGCTTGACCATGCCTATCAACTGTATGCTGAGCAAAGGATTTGGAATTTTTTTAATGTAAAATGGCAATGCTTCACACTGAAGCTAGATTAACTATCCATATGAATGCTTTGTCCTGTACTGTTGGTTTTTGTTACTGAATGATAGATGTTTCTAATAAGAATCATTGTCAATACGCGCAGGGCACCAAACTTGCAGTTGCAGGTGGAGGCAGCGCTTCCATCAAAGTATGGGACACATCCACATGGAAGCTGACTTCTACCTTAACCATTCCTCGCCCCGAAGTGCCGAAGCCCTCCGATAAGAACACCAGCAAGAAGTTCGTCCTGTCGGTGGCTTGGAGTCCCGACGGCAGAACAATTGCGTGCGGCTCAATGGACGGCACAATCTCCGTCTTTGATGTGGCCCGGGAGAAGTTTATGCACCACCTGGAAGGCCACTCCATGCCCGTGCGGTCCCTCGTGTACTCCCCAGTCGACCCACGGGTCCTGTTCTCAGCATCCGACGATGCTCACATCCACATGTACGACGCCGAGGGAAAGAGCCTAGTCTCGTCCATGTCGGGCCACGCCAGCTGGGTGCTGAGCGTGGATGCGAGCCCCGACGGTAATGCTATCGCCACGGGGTCGAGTGACAGGACAGTGAGGCTGTGGGATCTCAAGATGAGGGCTGCTCTGCAGACGATGAGCAACCACACTGACCAGGTTTGGGCTGTGACGTTTTGTCCCCCTGGAGGGACCGGAGTGCGTGGTGGACGGCTGGCGAGTGTCTGCGACGACAAGAGCATATCGTTGTATGATTATTCTTGAACGAGGAACTAGTGAAGCTGATTTTGTTTGTAGAAAGAAAAGAACGTTGACCTTCTGTCATTTTCCTTCATACAATGTAGTGTTTTTGTGTTGGACTGGATCGTTTGAAATGCAGTGTTGGAGTTTTGTGTCTACTCGATCTATGGAAAGGTTTTATTTCCTGCACCAATTTTAGCTGTCTATGAGGTGTTTGGCTTTGATATAGCTCTTGCAAAAGCAGCTTTTGGATGAAGCTTTTAAAGAAGTGTTTTGTGTTTGGTTTTGCCTCGAGTTCGTATTTTGAAGCAATTTGGTTCTAAATCAAAAAATTTATCGTCCTTTCAAAACCCACATGCTTATCTTTCTTCACTACTCTGACTTGAGTATCAAAATTTTCTATACTAAATATCGATTAGAAAAACTTTTTAGACAACAAAACATTGAACACAAATTGATAGACAATCACAATCCATGTACCCTACCTAGGGAGTTGGATATCAGCTTCAACTAAAGCAAAACTCTATCGTTAAACAAGAATGATGTAATATGTGCTTGTTAAATTGTTAAGTCACGTTGATCTAACGCCTTAGAATTTTTTAAGCAAGTGAACAAGCTAATCAAAGAAAGGAAAGAAAATATAAGAGATTTTTCGATAGTTCAGTATTTTCCATGGTTGTTATGCCGTGACATGTCAGCCAGACAGTCGGTACAACTGGGTTCAATCGATATCCGTTACAAAATTGGTTGGAATGTTGTTCATACCAGTAAAACCAAAGATATTGTTGGATTTAAATATGCATATTTAGATGCTTATGTTATTTGTTGGGTTAAGTATAATTTTTGGATCTTTAACATAAATTTTGTATTCAAATATGAAAATGTTTTCATTTTTGTTTGAAATGTTGTAATTTATTTAGATACGGATCTAAATTTTAGAGATTGTCTTTACGTGAAATATAATTATAAATGTCTACATTTAATTTAGTGTTAATTATTTCTCACTTGCTAAAACATATTTCAATTGGTGTAACCAATTGTATCACCGAGCACATTGGTTTGACAACCTGGTATTTTCACAAGGCTTCATCAAAGAGTTTATTATTGTACACCCAAAATCCCGAAGCTTTACGGGCGCAGCAGTGTTCTTTTTGCCTTTCTAATCCGGAAGCTCCCAGCCTTCAGCCGAGAAAACATTTCCGTCTATCCACCGCCAGAACTCGGCCGTCGGGGTTAACAGGAGATACCCGAAGCTTCACTCGTCTGCTCCGCATTCGCGCAAGGTGAGCAAGAACAGAAGAACCCGATTGTTCTCAGTGTTTGTGCAAATAGGAACTCTGGTTTTTCAGATACGATGAGTTTGTCATTGCTCAGGAGAAGGAAGTTATTATTATCGGTATTCAGCAACCCTAGAGCTCCCCCGCCGCAATTTTGCAGAGAACTCACCTCTCTTTCGTTCTTATTTCATACCCTAGAAAACCCATGTCGCCAAAACCCTCAATCACTAAACCCTTCGAGGGTTTGGCAGTCCGTCGCGTCATTTTCGACCCAGTCTTCCAAATTCCCCGAGTACGAGATGCCTTCAGTCACTTGGGGCGTGATTCAGGGAAAGAAAGAGAAGCTTGTCAATCGTGTCATTATATGTGATTATCTCAAAAGTTTGGGGATTATCCCTGATGAGCTGGAGAGTCTGGAGCTTCCTTCCACGGTCCAGGTTATGAAGGAGCGAGTCGAGTTCTTGCAGAGGTTGGGATTGACCGTTGATGATTTCAATGAGTACCCTTTGATGCTAGGTTGCAGTGTCAGGAAGAACATTATCCCTGTATTGGGTTACTTGGAGAAGATTGGGATAAGTAGGTCGAAACTTGGCGAGTTTGTGAAGAGTTACCCGCAAGTGTTGCACATGAGTGTTGTAGTTGAGCTTATGCCTGTTGTTAAGTTCCTTCGTGGGCTTGATGTCGAAAAGCAGGATATTGGATTTGTTCTTCAAAAGTATCCAGAGCTTCTTGGGTTCAAGCTGGAAGGGACGATGAGCACTTCTGTGGCTTTTCTTGTTAGTATTGGTGTTAGTCCAAGAGATATTGGACCAATGGTGACACAGTACCCTTACTTCTTGGGGATGAGAGTGGGAACTGTGATCAAGCCGTTTGTTGATTATATGGTTTCTTTGGGTTTGCCTAAAAAGATTGTAGCCAGGATGTTGGAGAAGCGGGCTTATATTCTCGGATATAATCTTGAAGAAACTATGAAGCCGAATGTAGATTGTTTGATAAGTTTCGGGGTTAGGAAAGAAGCACTTGCTTCAGTTATAGCGCAGTACCCACAGATTCTCGGGGTGCCTTTGAAAGCTAAGCTATCTTCACAACAATATTTCTTTGGCTTGAAGCTCAAGGTAGATCCAGAAGGGTTTGCTCAAGTGATCGAGAAGATGCCTCAGATTGTTAGCCTTAGTCAACAGGTTATACTAAAACCCGCTCAGTTTCTTCTGGAGAGGAGTATCCCGCCTCACGATGTTGCCAAGATGATTGTGAAATGTCCACAGGTGCTTGCATCAAGGGTTGCACTCATGAAGAACAGCTTCTACTTTTTGAAAAGTGAAATGGGACGGCCAATCAAGGAGCTTGTCGATTTCCCTGAATACTTCACTTATGGGTTGGAGTCCAGAATCAAGCCCAGATATCAGCTGGCGAAAAGCAAAGGCATCAGGTGTTCACTGGATAGCCTCCTCAACTGTAGCGACCAGATGTTTGAGGAAAGGTTGCAGGATGGTTGTCTTGAATCAGAGACTGTAGGTCCTTCTTTCGATATGGGCGGGAAGTTACAGTTACCAGGAAGATATGAGATTGTATCAGAATCGGACGAGGAGGATGAGAGTGATAACGAAACAGTACTCTATCGGCGCACTGTTTCTCTGTAGTTTTTTTTTTCTTTTGTTTCTCGAACCACATGTCAATGGAATACTTAAGAGAGAATGGTATCGACTTTTTTCAACTGAACCTGAATGTCTTCAGTTTCCAGTTTGCCTCTCATTTACTGTTTATCGAATCCAGGTAGAGGAAGAGGATGGTGATTTCTTTTTATATCTCATTTAGTTCTTGTTCTAGTTTCACGAGCTGTATGTGTAGCAATCATTACAACCTGATGTTGTGAAGATCATGTGCATGGATTGATATCAAAATATAAAAATCAATGCGAATTCTGCAGACAATGAACAGAGGCCATTGCAGTCCTATCTCTCTGTCCTTGGCCTGCTGCAGAATGCTACTTCACTCTACTTAACTTGTCAGAGATCTTGTTCAAGTTCAATTTCAGCAGCTGATGGTAGCCAAGATCCTTATCGCTTATGGTTCTGCGAGGAGCTGAAACCGTATAGACATGGAAGAAGCTTTGATTTAGCTGCTGTCGAAACTGGAGATGAAGAACAGGAATGAGCTAAGTATGCACGACAGAGAACTCATACATAGAATACAGAAGCTGGTAATCTCCTCCGTTCATTATTTTTGTTCATATAAACGGAAAGAAACCCTTACATATATATATTGCATTTCACGTACAGTTCAAGTACTGGAAGAGAAACAGCGAAAAGAACAACCAACCAAACAACAATCCTACCCGCCAAAAAGCTTCTGCAAAAAACTTCAAACAAGGGGCACGCCTCTTCAGCTAACCTTCAATGGCACTAGTGTAGTACAAAGCAGGAGCCTTTTTACTCTTTCTACTTGGGAGCTTTATCTCCCAGGTGCTTCATCAACACATCCATCACCGACCCGAAATCAGCCTTCACTTCCACCGGCGGGTTAGCGAACCGCGAAGCCATCTCCGGTATGGCTTTCGAATGGTAATCGATCTTCGCCTGCGAGAACTTCAGCCCATGCGCCGTGCTCACCACCACGGTCCGATCGCTCGCCCCTATCACGCCGCTCTTCCTCAGCTTCATCAACGCAGTCAGGGCAACACCAGTGTGTGGGCAAATGAACATCCCAGTGGAATCCGCCAGCGCCATTGCATCCATCAGCTCCTCCTCCGTCGCTTCCTCCACGATCCCGTTCGACCTCTGCAGGGCGTAGACGGCCCTGTCTATGGAAACAGGGTCGCCAATCTGAATAGCGGAAGCGAACGTGGTGGTCGCCTTCACCGGCTTGAAATCCGTCCCCCACCCGGATTTGAAATGCCGGTAGAGCGGGTTGGCGTTTGCAGCCTGAGCACAGACCAGGCGCGGGATCTTGTCGACGAGGCCGAGTTCTTGACACATTTTGAATCCTTTGTAGAAGGCGTAGATGTTCCCCAAGTTTCCCCCTGGAACGATGACCCAATCGGGGACTTCCCAGTCGAATTGCTGCAGGATCTCGATGGCGGCGGTCTTCTGGCCTTCGAGCCGCAGGCTGTTGAGCGAATTGGCGAGGTAGATGGGGAGCTCGGAGGTCACCTCGCGGATCAGCTTCATGCACCCGTCGAAATCGGTGTCGATGCTGAGCACGAAGGCGCCGTTGGCGATGGGCTGGACCAGCTGCGCCATGGAGATTTTGTTGGTCGGGAGGAAGACGATGGAAGGGATCCCCGCGGAAGCGCAGTAGGCGGAGAGCGCGGCGGAAGTGTCGCCGGTGGAGGCGCAGCCGACCCCAACGATAGGGCGGTTCAATTTGCGGAGGCGGTTCACCTGGCTGACGAGCACCGTCATCCCCAAATCCTTGAAACTGCCCGTGTGGCTGATCCCGCAGTGCTTCACCCACAGATCGTCCATGCCCACCAGGTGTTTGCCGAAACGCTCGGCCCAGAAGAGGTTGGAATTGCCCTCGAAGGCGGAGACGATGTCGTCCGGGTGGATCTCGGGGAGGACCCACTCCTTCTTGGACCAGACCCCGGAGCCGTACGGCCAGTTCGTCTTCCCGACGCGTGAGTCGAAGAGGTCGCGCCAGTATGCGCCGTCGAATTTCTTCAGCGCGTCGATGTCGTGCTGGACGTCGAGCAGGCCGCCGGAGCGGCTCCGGTACACGATCTCGTCGAGGGAGTAGGACTCGTCGGATTCCGGGCCGCCGGCGTTGAAGGGGACGTACTTGGCGGAGAAGGTGCTCGCCGCGGAGGCGGCGCGGTGGCGGCGGGCCTCGTCGCGGATGTTCTCGTCGGCGGGGCGGCGGGGCTTGACGGAGTTGGAGGAAGGTGCGGGGTCGAGGGTGGAGGAGGTGCAGGTGATTACCGCCGGGGAGCGGCGGGGTCGGGGGTAGGGGGCGGAGGTGGGGATGCGGAATTGGGAGCTGGTTTGGTGGCGGGGAAGGGATGCGGCGGCGGCGGATGAGGAGGAGTGGAAGAGGGAGCAAGAAGCGGCCATGGTTTCCGGCGAGGCGGCGGCGGTGGGATTTGGGCGGTGGAAGCGTTGGGCTCTTTTTTCCGCCTTATATGCGATTTTTGCCGTTTGGGGGATAGGAAGGAAGGAGTGAGGTCGGGAAAAGAAACGGTGGGGCCGATTTTGTTGGGTGCAACCGTTGCGCCAGCATGTGTTGATCGTGGATAATGGGGGAAGGAAAGAAGAAGCTCTGTGTCTAATTTTTTTTGGTAGCTCGAATCTAATTTTTTTACTGTAGCCATGTGATTATTGTGCAGCTGAACTGTAAGTGCGAAATCATTATTTGGTTGCATCACTTGCTTGTCTTCTTCGAATCATATCGGTCGATTTTGTTATCGTGTCTAAATCATAGGTTAAATCGATAGTGTAAACGATCGTCGATCGGATTAGTAATGGAGTTTGATGCAACGCATTAGGGATACTTTTAATGTAGTATTGTAGTTTAATTAAGATTAATGAGAATTGACCTTCACGTTTCGATTGATTTCGGGAGGAAGAATGAAAGTTTGATTCGGGGATGTTGTTCGCTTCTTGAATCGGTAAGATTCGTCAGAATGGATTTCTTAACGCTAAATTGGGAATGGAGGGGATGAAGAAACACAATTAATGTTCGTGAAACTGACATATTTATTATTATTATTATATGTGGAAAGTGATACAATTAAAGTTTGTTTATGTTTCTAATTAGTAATTACTAAAATTTACGGTACGATATATAACAAACAATTATGAGAAAATCACATATTAATTTGATTCTCTAATATACTCAATCAATTATGATTACACAAACACTACGTATAGAGTATAGACAGTGAAGAGTTAGGTGGTGCATGCTGGGTGGGCCAAATGAGGCGAGAAAGCCCAAAGGCTTTAAATCCAGGAAGGAAACCGTGACAAAGCCCAACCAACCTGCCTAGAGCAATATGGTCTTTTTTAAGAGAAAACAAAACTACAGTCGATTAAGAGTGATGAAACACAATAATAACTGGCAATCAATCATTTGGAAGTTGTGAATGTTAAATCGTTGCATTGTAATGAATCACCATAATATAAATGCATGTATTGATACAATAGATGTATTTTAACAATACATTGTTTGGTTGTTGAGATTCTATTTTATGCATTGATTTTGCTAAACTGCTAGCTGATTACCAACTAAGACAAGAGAAAGAACTCAATCTGCAGATGGAAACTCCTCGAAAGGTATGGATGGCTCCACTGTTGGGAAGGATTAAAATCAACTCGGATGCAGGAATCTTGCCGGGAGGAGGTGCTGGTCTCGGTGCCGTGGCAAGGGACTCTGCTGGCCGCTTCCTCTTTGCAGTGGCTAAGAAGATCACAGGCGTCCGGGACCCGGAGGATGCGGAAGCCTTGGCGATGGAGCTGGGCGTGCAGATGGCGGTACAGCTCAATCTTACAAACCCGGTATTGGAGACGGACTGCTTGAATCTTGTTGCAGATATTTCCCAGGCGGAAAGAATCAAAACTGAAAAAGGAGTGGTGTGTAGAAACATTCGTCGGCTGCTCGGACTTTTAGGCGAATCCTCTTGGCAGTATGCACCTAGAGAAGCGAATGCGGTGGCTCATATGATGGCACATGTGGAAACAATATGGAATGAAAGGTCTGTTTGGGTGGATAGACCCCCGATCATTCTGCTTGATCAGTTAGAGTTGGACAATGTAACTTTCCCTGCTGATTAATGGAAGATTCCCAGGTTCACAGTAAAAAAAAAAATTATGCATTGATTTACATAAAGTTACTTTATGGGGAAATGCCACATTTACCCCTCAACTTTTAGAATAAGACAAAAACTATTAAGGATATAAATGGAAAGAAAAAGTTGACACAAATCTAAAATCAACAATCACAATAATCTCAACTTTTAGTTGAGATTGTATAATGCATCATTTTTTGTGATTGTTGGTGGGACCTACCTAAAACAATGCATGCATTGTTTTACACTTTGACACTTCCAAACATTGTATTGTGCACGTATTCAACAATCACAACTCTAACAATCACAACTTCCAAACGACCCCTAAATTAAGAGTGATGTTCGCTTACTTAAAAAATATAAATTGAAAAGTTTCGGTAATGTTTATTTTTTATCCAAACCTTTTTCATATTATTTTATATTATCCAAACTTATTAAAATTCTATTACTTATTCAAATATTTTGGAATGTTGACCTTCATGAGTCTCTTCCAAGTCAGTATCATGTTGTTAAGTCAATATCACTAACAAAATTGCTAACTGGAAGTTAACATTTGACTAGTTCTTAATATTTCGATAGGTCTGGATAAGATAAAAGAATATGAAAAATGTTTTGATAAAAAATAGACATTATCCAAAAGGTTTTGAGGACCAGGTTGATAAAAGGAGGAATTGCATCTAGTAATTCAACAGCTAGCGTAGCCGGTTACTTACTGAGTTACTGTTGTTGATTTCATTCAATGGAGGACTTTGATTAGTTTTTATTAGAATCTTCTCATCTCAACTTCCCATCACCAAGGTTTTCAATCATGAAATTAAACCTACAAGCCTAAACCATGTAAAAATGTTCGAGATTAGAGGTGTTTGAATCCTTATTTATTTACGTGTATATTATTTCATTATTGTTTTCCCTTACTGTTTTTGTAAGGCAGTGCTAGCCAGCAGAATAGTGGGCGAATATCATTAAATTTGTTGTATGATCACACCTTCACATCGTATCTTACGGTCGAAATTTCCCTGTCTGTCTCCCTCTTCCCAATCTATCCTTTTCGGAATCTTGCATGTTCGGTTGGACATTCCCCTCCTAAAATTAAAGCTGGTGAAATATATATTTTTTTTCAATCTTGAACATACATGTAACATCCCAGCGGCGGATCCAGAACATAAAAGTGTACTGGACCGCATTTTATTAGAAAATTAGAATAGTAAAAAATATTATGATTATAATTTTTTGACAATGTAAATTGTACACTACGGTATTTTAATTTAGCGAATGCATTAATAAAAGAGTCCACATCCATACCAATAGTATACACTGTTTCAAATAAAATACTTGAGCAATCGACTAGAAATTCGTCGCTCATTTTGTTGCGCAAATCGATTTTCACATGTTTCATTATTGAAAAGGTTCTCTTCGTACTAACTGTTGAAACGAGCAACATCAACACTAGACAAATCAATCTACTAATCAATTTGCATTGTGTTTCCATCTCTACATCCCCCGCTGCTCTAGTAAATTTTCAAGGTAACAAACCTCATATATGTTTTAGTCTTTTACGTTTTATACTTTTTGAATTTTTAGGTTTCATTGTTTTTTTAGACGAATAACTTTTGGGGTTAGAATTTATAAGCTAAATGTAGAGTAGTGATTTTGAATATGTTCATCTGAATCATTTTTCTAATTATATCTAATCTTATCTTAAAATAACAACGACCCGAATATCGGATTATAACTCAACTGCGACACTTGCGTACGCACACACTATCTCTCCTGGAAAAATCTCTGTTGAACAACATAATCTCCATGAATGGACGGAGATGGAGGCCGGCGGCGGCGCGGTGGCTGACGTGGCGGCGACGTTGAGCGTCGGCCGAGGAGGGGTCCGTGTTTGTTCGTACGGGGAAGAGTGTTATGGACTGCGGGGAAGGGGGAAAAAAAAATGACGGGACGGGATTCAGAATCAACAACCTCTCTAGCTAATTAAAGCAACCAAAAAGTCAACCTCGGTGCGTTTGACACGGCTGTCATAGTTTCATAGCCCAAATTTCAGTCGAGAAAAACAATGAATAATTATGTAAGTTAGGAGGTTTGAACATCTTGGGATCGGCCACCGTCCAACTTTCAGACAAGGAAACTATGGTGGTCTATGGCCAACTTTTTTCAAAATAAAAAAAGAATTTCATAATTGCCACGCATTTTTTTTCTTCTTAATTCGGCAATAAGTCGGTTTGGATTAGGGTTGAATGGTGGGTTACAAAGACAATGACGTCATATCCTTTTGAACATTCTAAGCAAATAAAAAAGGTATGCTTTTTCGGGTATTGATTAATGATTGTGAAATCGTATCGAAACATCGTTAGTAAAGTTAGAGATATGTTATTTTATAAAAAAAAATTATGATTGAATCATGCTCCAATCATTTTGTATTGTTAAATTATTTATTATTTTGATTTTAATATCCGGTATTTCCTGTCAGATCACCCGTAAGATTTCTAAAAACATAGGTCCAAAAAACAACTCGTTCTGTATGTGGCACTGCAGTGAATGACAGTTAATATATATACTTCTACTATCATGTATTCAACCATTCTACAGTCTTGGTTTGTTCATACCGCCATGGTACGCTTTTCAAACCATAGTTATGCTCTTATTTCAATACCATATAGTATAGACTGGTAAAAAATGGCTCAATTCTTTTTGTTCTAAAAAATATATCAAAGTGGATATCATTTTGAAAATCACAATTAATATGATCTAATTGTGCAAAAAAAAATTAAATTTCAACTTAAAACGAGTGAGAAATCGTCCATCAAAGATTAAGGATGGAAAAATTAAAGACTTTCCAGGAGAGAGAGATGCTGATGTTATGCTGATGTAAACGAATTACTCATGGTTACTCACTATAAAGTTACTGACCTGATCCGTTACCCAAATTGTAATTAATCTACTAATGTCAGGTTTTTTTCTCTTCTTCTTGCGCAGTAATGTCGGTTTTAGACCTAATAATCAAAATCACGGTAATTAAAATATTTTAAATTTCTCCCACTATCCGTTTGCGGCAACCACGAATGGACGGCGTCACAGCCTCACCGTCACCGTCACCGTCACCGTCACCGTCAGTGGACCCCACTTGACCACCAGTAGAAAAACAAAGAAAAAAGAACAGTAGAAGAGGAAGAAAGACGACAGCAGGACGACAGAACAGAGTAGAAGCTCAAGAATAAAACCTCTGCTTTTTTTTTACGGCGCTTTTCTTTCCTTTCTTTTAATCTTCCGTTTCATTTCCTTCCCCCAAAAAATTCCCTTCTTCCTTCTCATATATAAGCTTTTCCTCTGCTTTCATCTCGCAAAATTTCCGGAAAAACCAGAAGCCATACAGCTCTCTGGAGGCGCAGGGGGAGAAAAAGGGGAAAGAAAATAGTTTTCTGTTTGGTTCCATTCCATTCCACCTGTGTTGTTGTTTGTTGTTTCCTTCTTTATCGTCTTCCTCCCCACCTCAATTCCCCCTCTCTCTCTCTGCTCACCTGGAACAAGTTTTCCTTGCCAAGTTACTAACTACCCGCTGCTTCATCTCGCCACCTTCCTCCGATCCGATCGCCGAGCTCGGATTTCGGCGGGACGCGGTTGCTGGGTTGCTGAATGAGTTTGGGAGAGTGGGGAAGGAGGATTTCAAGCACACAAGGATCGCTCGACGCTCGCCATGGTGAGTTACTCTGATTTGATTGGTGAATTGATGGTTGGAGGGAGTTAGTAGCTTTCTCCCCAACCTGTTTGAGATCACTTGTTCTTTGAACATCGATGCTGGATTTGGTTTTCGGTTTCGTAATTAGATTTTTAGATGCTCAATTTCTGCTGAGATTCGGTGGTAGAAAGTTGAAGCACCTTTACCAATTGGGAGAATTCAGATACGGAATTTTGGCGCTCTGTTTTTTTTCCTTTGGCCAAATGGGTTGTTTTGTTGCATTGTCTTGATGAAGTTTGAGGATCCGAATGCTGCTCAAATGGTGGAATTCTAGTGTGGATTTTTTTTTGGGAATGGTAGATTTAGAACGGGGACTTGATTGCGCACTGGAAGAAGTCTGAGTTGTGTATTATTTAATCGCTTAGGCTCGAATTCGTTTCGAAGGTTTTTCCAGAGCTGAAGAGAATAACAAGAAACAAACGGACAAAACGAACAAAGAAACAAGCTTTAGTATAAGTTGCTCATTTTTTGGATTACATTACATTGTTTGGTTAATTTTTGGATTGCTCTGGCTGATTGAGCTTTGAGTGGACTCTTTAGTTAACTTGAGTCCAATTCAAGTCAATGGTTAGCTGCAAGCAACAGTAGAAGGTGGCAAGAGCTGGGAGGAACCATTCTCTCAATCTCTCCTCTGCATTTCCTCTTTCTCTTGTCCTCTCTCTTTAGTTCAGTGGCAGAGTTGGACAAGTGCTTGTATGACGATGTTTATGTTTTTCGACCCCATTTCTCTTTTAGATCTTAATTCAGACTTATGTTACCTGCATTAATCTCATTTTCGAATTCGTGGCTTGGTTCATTTTGTGTGTTTGTCAGATTCTCAATGCTGTTGCAGTAACAGCACCAGACTTTTGACTCTTTATGTCTGCATTTCCTAGTCATGGTAGGTCAAGCTAGGTCAACGGCATGTTTAGTGGGAATTTGTTGCCATGTCAGGAGCTGGAGGCCATCTGTTTCTTGCTCATAGCTTTTGGAAATATTTTTCATTTGTGGAATATCCAATGTGTTTCTTTCGATTTGCAGACTACACCAGTCAACATAATAGTGGGTTCTCATGTATGGGTTGAAGACCCTGAGGCGGCATGGGTTGATGGAGAAGTGGTAAAAATCGATGGAGAGCAAGTCCACGTCAATGCTACCAATGGGAAAAAGGTGAGTTGGTGTAGGTGCTAA
The DNA here is from genome assembly GCA_946122785.1 of Linum tenue. Classification (NCBI taxonomy): domain Eukaryota; kingdom Viridiplantae; phylum Streptophyta; class Magnoliopsida; order Malpighiales; family Linaceae; genus Linum; species Linum tenue. Next base: position 53,030,933 of record CAMGYJ010000011.1, on the reverse strand, counting down.
GTGAGTTACCATTGTCTGCTTTAGGCTGTGAAAGATGTATCTTATCTACTTGACATATGATTGCCATCAGTTGTTTAAGCTAGAATCTAGAATTTTTTATCTGTTGATAAAGCACTTGACTTGTGACTGCATATAGTTTTTCTATGCCTTAAACTCCCAGTTCAGTGGTACTGCGTGATCCCATATCTGAAAACCACTGCTAACCTGCTATTATGCCAATGAATATGACTTCAGGTTGTTGCAAATATATCAAAAGTGTTCCCGAAGGATACAGAAGCTCCAGCTGGAGGTGTGGATGACATGACAAAGCTGTCATATTTGCATGAGCCTGGAGTTTTGAGCAACTTGGCCTCCAGATACGAGCTCAATGAAATTTATGTGAGATACTTCTGAATTTTCTTCCTTTCTCGTTAATGAGGAAACCGGTTTTCTATGAAGATACTTCATTTGAATTGTGGGTCTGCCTTCTAAAATCAAATGCTTATTCTGTGTGCCATGTAGACTTACACGGGAAATATACTGATTGCAATAAATCCTTTCCAAAGATTACCGCACCTGTATGATACTCACATGATGGAACAATATAAAGGTGCAGCATTTGGAGAGCTAAGCCCACATGTTTTTGCAGTTGCTGATGTTGCATATAGGCAAGTGTAGTAGTTTCTATTTCATGCTGCTGTTACGTCGTGGTTTTACTGAATTCTGTTTTTCCATTTCACAGGGCAATGATCAATGAAGGAAAGAGCAACTCGATTCTAGTTAGTGGAGAAAGTGGTGCAGGGAAGACAGAGACAACAAAGATGCTCATGCGATATCTTGCATACCTTGGTGGTCGGTCTGGAGTGGAAGGGAGAACTGTCGAACAACAAGTTCTAGAAGTAAATTAAATGATTCTTACCCTTTCCTGGACACACGTATCTCGTTTCCTGTAATATATTAATTCAGATTGATTAAGTAAAATCTGGTTCAATGAAACAGTCCAACCCGGTTCTTGAAGCCTTTGGCAATGCAAAAACTGTTAGGAACAACAACTCCAGGTTAGTACTTTATTTCCTGCAACTTTATCTACTCAATACCTCAAAGGAGGAGAGAAAGTATGGGATGTGTTGACAGGTTTTGGCCTAATGGTCATTTATGGTCAGATTGTTGTATGTAGGGGATGAATAATGAATCGTCAATGTTATTCTGGCTAGTTAGATGGCCTTACGGTCGTTTATGGTCAAATTGTTGCATCAGACTTCATTTTTGGTTTTGCAAAGCTGGTTCCATTTTTCTTTAAAACTCTCTTCTAATGGTAGATTGCTAGTTTCTGACAACTATGCGTCAACTGAAATATTAATGTCAGACTTGAATACATAAGTTTGTCTGTCGTGATCATACATGTCTCGCTCAGATATTTTTCATCATGTTTTGACAATGCAGTCGTTTTGGTAAATTCGTTGAGATCCAATTTGACAAGAATGGGAGAATATCTGGGGCTGCCATACGAACTTATTTGCTGGAAAGATCTCGTGTTTGCCAAATTTCTTCTCCTGAAAGAAACTACCATTGCTTCTACCTTCTTTGTGCTGCACCACCTGAGGTACCAACGCCTTACTTCCATATAAAGTATGCAAGTTCAACTGAGGGTCCTCATTGTTGAGCATATAATTATATGCGAATTATCTGTATTCCCAGGAAAGGGAAAAGTTTAAGTTGGGAAGCCCCAGCTCTTACCATTACTTGAATCAATCAGACTGCTATGAATTGGCTGGTGTAAATGATACAGAGGAATACCTTGCCACAAGAAGGGCAATGGATGTAGTTGGCTTAAGTGAGGATGACCAGGTCAGGATCTCCATTGAATTCGGGGAATGGCTTTCTTTATTGTTCACTTTCCACTCACATTTGGTCTCTCTTTAGGATTCTATCTTCAAGGTTGTAGCGGCTGTTCTACATCTTGGAAACGTTGAATTTGCTAAGGGACCGGAGATAGACTCTTCTGTAATTAAGGATGAGAAGTCAAGGTTCCATCTCAATACAGTGGCAGAGCTACTCCAGTATGGCTCCTTTTCTTTGACTTTGGTTCTCCTTTTATGTTTATCGTGTTGCATGTATTCTTTGACCAAATAGCTCCTTTGGTCTATGAATGTAGGTGCGACGCTAAAAGCTTGGAAGATGCATTGGTAAAGCGTGTCATGGTAACACCTGAAGAGATTATTAAGAGACCTCTTGATCCTGTTGGTGCATTAGGAAGCAGAGATGCCTTGGCAAAAACCATGTATTCCCGCTTGTTTGATTGGTAAAGCAACATTTACTTCCTTCTTTAACATGTTAAGCCACGAATAGAGTAAATAATTTTCAGATATTCTGTAGAGTTTGGTCAAGCTTGCAATGGTTCTAGAAGTTGTAGTCTCTAATGAACTTTCTCTCTCCACAGGCTTGTTGATAAAATTAACAATTCAATTGGGCAGGATCCAAACTCAAAAACCTTGATTGGAGTTCTTGATATATACGGGTTTGAAAGTTTCAAGTCCAATAGGTAAGTTGTGACATCGAATGCTATATGATGTATAATATTTTCCCTATGGCCAACTAATTGTCATGCTATGTAGTTTTGAGCAGTTCTGTATCAACTTCACAAATGAAAAGCTGCAACAACATTTCAATCAGGTTTGTTCTATGTGGCATTGTTGGTGTTTCTGCATTTATCTTCTGTTGGTTATGGTGGCTTAGACTTTAAAGCGACCGTGGTTGCAGCATGTCTTTAAAATGGAACAAGAAGAATATACAAAAGAAGAAATCAATTGGAGCTACATCGAGTTTGTTGATAATCAAGATGTCTTGGATCTGATTGAGAAGGTATACTAAAATGACTATGCTTCACATTTCGTTTTCATTTCTATCAGATCCATGTATTTGAAAACTACAGCAGTTTAGGGAAGGCTTCACATATTTCTAATTTCCTTCATGGAAAAGTACAACCCCTCTCCCAATCCTCTAGATATCGGGTCCAAGGCCCAAATTAAGAATAGAATAGAGCTGCAGGTTTCTTCTCTAAAATTTTGCAATTGGTCTGAGATGATTTCATATTTCCCCTTATGCAGAAACCTGGAGGAATCATAGCACTTCTGGACGAAGCCTGGTATGCAGTTCAAACTTTGGTCCTGAGCCATTAATTTGTTATTTTAAGTAGCTCAAAATTCCTTGGCATGCAATGTTCGTCCCATTTTGGGTTTGCTCATGTACATTGGCTTGCTTCAACAGCATGTTCCCAAAGTCTACACACGAAACATTTGCACAGAAGTTGTACCAGACATTTAAAAACAACAAGCGCTTTATCAAACCAAAGCTATCTCGTACCAGTTTTACAATAGCTCACTATGCAGGAGAGGTGAATTTCTATTCAGAATGTATTTTTACTTGGTTCTTTCTGAGTCTAATACTTGAAAATTAATATCTTGTTCCTTCTCCATAGGTGGCTTATCTGGCTGATCTTTTCCTTGATAAAAACAAAGATTATGTTGTGGCAGAACACCAGGATCTCCTGACAGCATCAACATCCTCCTTTGTGGCCAGCCTCTTCCCAGCACTTCCACAGGAGACGTCAAAGCAATCCAAATTTTCTTCCATAGGGTCTCGCTTTAAGGTAGACTGGTTTCCTTCTTCTCATGTCCTACATTTACTTTGAAAAGAGGAGAGAAGGTTTGTCTGTGCTTTTTTAAGGGTGGGTGGGTTGGGGGTGGAGGTGTTGTGTTATCTTCCTGCCGGCAGTACTGCATTATGCTGCTGTGGAGTTTCCACCTAAACAACTCTCGTCATGTTTCTCTGATCATTATCTTATATGTCTGCCCGTCGTATGTCAAAAGTATATTCAATTCAAACGTGAAGATTGTATGCCCTTAAGTTCACATTGACATTTTTTATGGGCAAGTACTAGAGCATTCTTGGAATATTCATTTGAAAAAATGAACCATGAAGGATTCCTATCTTTATGTTGCTCTCTGATAAAACAAATCGGTGAAGGGTTTGTAAGGCCCGTACAGGCGCAAGTGTGCTATATGACTTTCTGTGGGTCATTATTTGGACTGGCTTCTCTTTGTTGTGCGTTGATATATTCTGATTTCAGAACCTCTCAGTTCCCAACAGTCTATGCTTGTAGCGTAATAGAATATATTACCGAATCGTTACAAGAGTGGAGTGAATATCATTGGGTGGTGCCAATTGTTATGCTGTACTTCTGTCAAAAGTAGTGTACTAGATTTGAAGTCTGTTTCTTGTCCTTCTTTCAATAATTATTTGGGTTCTTGGAATCTCATGTATGGAAGTAAACAACTTATGCTATATCCAAAATATTCCCCTGATCCATGGAAGTTTTTCATTGTTGACAAATCTGAAAATGTCTTGATTTTGCAGATTCAACTCCAATCCTTGATGGAAACTTTGAATCAAACAGAACCTCATTATATCAGATGTGTGAAGCCAAACAATGTACTGAAGCCTATGATTTTTGAGAATGTTAACATTATCCAGCAACTACGATGTGGGGTAAGTGTGATCAATCCCTAGTTTTCTAATTGTTTTCATTCTACTGCTTGTCTTCATTTTTTAGATCTATTTTTCATTAAACCAATTAGATTCTCAACTAGGAATTTAAAATCATGCCCATTCTCATATGTCATTTGTGTCATGCATTTTCCCTCAGGGTGTTTTAGAGGCAATTAGAATCAGTTGTGCTGGATATCCAACCAGAAGAACATTCTATGAGTTTCTTCTCCGGTTTGGTGTTCTTGCTCCAGAAGTTCTTGACGGGAAGTAAGTCATAAAGAGTAGATAGTTTTGTGGCTGGTATTCTCCTTTTCTAATTGGGGAAGGTTTGCCTGGAGTAGACTAAATAGCTCACTCTATAATATATTTTTTCTTCCTTTTCACTCTTGCTGTACAGCCATGATGACAAGGTTGCTTGCCAAATGATTTTGGACAAAATGGGAATGAAAGGTTATCAGGTGAGAACTTATATTCGCTGCAATTTTATGTTGACATATACCTGTTGGAATCTTGTTCTACTATAGGAAGTTCAGGGAAATTATTGATCAGTATCTGACAACTATGTGGATATTTATTAATTTCATTTAGCAGCAGACCATTGGGATTTGTGAGCATATTATATCATTTGACACATTTCCTATACAAATTTGCAGATAGGTAAGACAAAGGTATTTCTTAGAGCTGGTCAGATGGCTGAACTAGATGCAAGAAGGTCAGAGGTGCTTGGAAATGCAGCTAGAATCATCCAAATGCAGATCCGCACATATATTGCACAAAAGGAGTTTGTTGCCTTACGGCGATCTGCTATTCGCTTGCAATCTCATTGCCGAGGTGTCTTGGCTCGCAGACAATTTGAGCAGTTGAGAAGACAAGCAGCTGCTTTGAGAATCCAAAAGAACTTCAAGGCATTCACAGCCAGGACATCATACATGGCTCTCTATTCATCTGCAGTCACATTGCAGACAGGCTTAAGGGCAATGACAGCTCGCAATGAATTCCGTTTCAGAAAGCAGACAAAAGCTGCAATAATCATACAGGTCCCACCTCATTTTCTTTTTCCTGATGCCATGCTCTAATTTCTCGGTGACAAGAAATCCAAAAATGTCAGAGATGCATTAATCACGATTAGAAGAGCTGCAACTCTTTCTTTAAATATCTGTGTAAACAGAATACCTCATATCTCCCTGGGACTTTCAGGCACAATCAAGGCGCTATGCAGCATTCTCTTATTACAAACGGCTTCAAAAGGCTGCATTAGTTTCTCAATGTGGTTGGAGGGGAAGGGTTGCTCGGAAAGAGCTTAGACAGCTCAAAATGGTTGGTTCAATTGCTTCAACATTATTCTTTTGGCACATGCATGTGCATAAAATGCCTCGTGCACGATGCCAAAGAAAGGCTGGTGCTGATTATTTTATGTATATTTTCAGGCTGCTAGAGAAACAGGGGCACTGCAAGAAGCGAAAGACAAATTGGAGAAGCGTGTGGAAGAGCTCACATGGCGTTTGCAGTTGGAGAAGAAAATGAGGGTATCTTTCACCTTCAATAATAATCAATGTATACTAAGAGAAAAGTACTGCCAATCTCATTCGCTTTGGTGTTGTACTCCAGGCTGATTTGGAAGAGGAGAAGGCCCAAGAAGCTGCCAAACAGCAGGAGGCTTTACATGCAATGCAAATGCAAGTTGAAGAAGCAAATGCTAGAGTCCTCAAAGAAAGAGAGGCAGCTCGAAAAGCTATTGAAGAATCTCCTCCAGTGATTAAGGAGACTCCTGTTATGGTTCAAGACACTGAAAAGATTCAACTGCTGACAGCTGAGGTCGAGAGCTTGAAGGTTCGCATCTTACTGTCTTGTGTGACAAGGTTTCTTTCCACTCAGTTTGCAACAATGGTGGTGACTAGGAACATTACTGAAAGAGTTAAAAAAAACTCCAGCATTCTTCTATTCCGAAACTAACCAATTTGCAGGGCATGTAATGTTGAGTATCAACCTTAGGCTGCAGGATTCTTTATTCCTCTTCCCAGTTTACACCTTTAACCTGCAAGATATTTCTTGTTTCCTCCTTAAAATAATTGTTTGTCAATAGAAAATTTAACTGACCAAATTTGTTGAATTCATGACTTCCTGGTTCTGTACAGGCTTCACTGCTATCAGAAAGAGAGGCTGCAGAAGAGACGAAAAAAGCTTACACAGATTCTGAAGCCAGAAACTCTGAACTGGTCAAAAAGCTTGAAGACACTGAACGGAAAGTTGACCAGCTTCAGGAATCAGTACAGAGGTTTGTAAATGATTTATGGAAAATGACTTCATATGATTGCTTGTGTTAGTACTGCAGTTAAGATAAGATAATACAGTGCAGATACTCGACTTATTTTTGGCGGAACTTAATTAATATCCTACACGTGCTGATCACATAAAACTGCTGCTGTTTCCACTGCTTGGTAGAGTCTCTTTATTCCTCAAGCTCTAAATGGCAATTTGTGGTTACAGGCTGGAGGAGAAACTTTCCAATGCAGAGTCAGAGAATCAAGTTCTGCGTCAGCAATCTCTGTCCATGTCACCAACAGGGAAATCTTTGTCTGCACGGCCAAAATCAGCACTTAGTCATGTATGAATGTGTAAAATTTGGGCAGTCTTTTATTCATGCCTTGTCACCAATAAGTTGGTTGAGAAATTGATGACAAAATATATTTCAAAATTGCAGAGGACACCAAAGAATGGCAATGTAGCAAATGGAGAACCAAAGGGGACACCGGTAAGTGGAAATTCTGTCAGAATGTACATTGTCTCTTAAATTAGCGCTAACAGCCAGTACGTGTTTCAGGAAACGCCTTCGTCTACACCAACTGTACGTGAACCTGAATCAGAAGAAAAGCCACAGAAATCTCTGAATGAAAAGCAGCAGGTTAGCAAGCAGCCTTGATTTCACTTGTTAAGCATAGTTCATTTAAACAACCTGCATACATTTGAGATGGTCATTTAATTTTTCATGACTATTTTTCTTTGTCATGTCATAGCCACCACTATATAAGATTATGATTAACTTTTTCCCTTGCTGTCTTTTCTTTTCGTTCAGGAGAACCAAGACCTGTTGATCAAGTGTATATCACAAAATCTAGGATTTTCTGGGGGCAAACCAGTTGCTGCATGTGTCATATACAAATGTCTTCTACATTGGAGATCATTTGAAGTCGAAAGGACCAATGTATTTGATCGTATCATCCAAACAATAGCTTCAGCAGTTGAGGTAACTCTACTGCTCTCTTTGTATCATAAGTTCATATGTCATACACAACCATGTTCATGAAGGTTTCAAAAGGCTAAATCATTCCAGATTCAGCAATCTGTCAAGCTCAAAGCTGTGCGCTAAATGGTATAGTTTTCAGAACAAAACATGCTCAAAAGGAGTAATATAAAACTTTTGATGTCAGCTTACTCTCTCTAGGATGTTTAACATAAATTGCTTCATAACAGGTAGATAAAGTGATGCCCTAGTTGGAGAAAGTCTTCAACAGAAACTAGTTTCTCCTACGATGTTCCTCTTTCCATTAAATTGCGAGTTATCACTTATCAACCTGTTCAGTTGAAAACCTAAAATTTGGCACCAATGATGGAGCTTCAGAAAATTAGGCTTTGAATGATTGTATGCACTAGGGAGGTAGATTGCCTTATCTGTGAGGTTGTGCTCAAGGCTTCCCTCTCTGGTCTAACTTGATCAAGGTATGCAGTGACTGCACGTTGGTAATTTTTGTAAAACTAATTAATACCTGAACTTGCTGAAGGTCCCGGAGAACAATGAGACTTTGGCATATTGGTTGTCCAATGCATCCACATTGTTGTCTCTGCTGCAACACACGCTCAAAGCAACTGGAGCTGCGAGCTTGACACCACAACGACGTAGAACTGCATCATCTTCTCTCTTTGGGAGGATGTCTCAAGTAAAGATTTTAAATTCTTCTATTCACGCCAAATCTCTATCCTAGCTATTGAATATTATCTTCTGCTTGTTCTGATTGTTGCCAATGATCTGCTCCAGGGGCTAAGGACGTCTCCTCAAAGTGCTGGTCTCTCGTTTCTTAATAGTGGCCGAGGGATTAGTAGATTGGATGACCTACGCCAGGTTGAGGCAAAGTATCCTGCGTTGCTGTTTAAGCAGCAACTTACAGCATTCCTTGAGAAAATATATGGCATGATCAGAGACAACTTGAAGAAGGAGGTCTCTCCATTGCTTGGGTTATGCATTCAGGTACTTTCCCAGTTTCTATTTCATGCCAGCTCTGTCAGGAAATATTTGGATAATAAGGGAAATAGTTGCTACTATTTGGAAGATCCACACCATTAATTAGATCCTCCATGTCTTATAATGTGCTTTATCTCTTGTTATAGTGGCACGTATTTTGTGTGCAAACAAACACACATGCTTATTTTCTAACTTTACTTGCGAACACACTGCAGGCACCAAGACATTCACGTGCAAGTTTAGCGAAAGGACGCTCTCAGGCTAATGCTATTGCTCAGCAAGCACTGATCGCTCATTGGCAGAGCATTGTCAAAAGTTTAAACAGTTATTTGATAATGATGAAAGCAAATAATGTGAGTTCTGAAGCTCATCGAAAAGGGAATAAAATAATTGTTAAAGTTCAACCTTGCGATCTTCCATGGAGAATTTTTCATACTCTTTGGTATTATGCTTTGCAGGTTCCTCCTTTCCTTGTGCGCAAGGTTTACACCCAGATATTTTCTTTCGTCAATGTCCAGCTATTTAACAGGTAATGAATACATAAACTTTCGCTTTATTACGTAGAGCAGAGTTTGCTAGTGCAATTATTTTGACTCGTTTCTCGACATCATCAGCCTTCTTTTGCGGCGTGAGTGTTGCTCATTCAGCAATGGGGAGTATGTAAAAGCAGGTTTGGCCGAATTAGAACATTGGTGCGATGAGGCAACTGAAGAAGTAAGTGCTTAGTTTCCAAGATATAACATAAAAAGAGCCTTTCAGCCAGACTTTGTTGATCTGGGTCATTACCTCTTGTTCTTATTAAGTTTACAGTATGCTGGTTCTGCATGGGATGAACTAAAGCATATAAGACAAGCTGTTGGGTTCCTGGTAAGCCTCGTGGCTTATATTAATACTGCATCAACTGATGGATATCCAACTTTCTGTTTTGTTACTTCCAACTTGGTTTGATGGTGTCTGATCTCGTGTTTCAATATCACAACCTCAGGTCATACATCAAAAGCCGAAAAAGACATTGAACGAAATAACAAAAGAACTCTGCCCAGTCAGTACTCTTGTCCTTCTCCTTCTATTATTTCCAGCTTGTGTATTTCTTATTAACTAGCCCTCTTTGTTTCTTGTGAGACTCACCTTAGTTCTTCTTTCATGTAATTAGGTTCTGAGTATACAACAACTATACAGAATCAGTACCATGTATTGGGATGACAAGTATGGCACCCATAGCGTATCTTCAGAAGTAAGTTTGTTTTTACTGTTTGTCAATTCTGACATATTCCACTTTTATAAGCGCTGAACTACCCACCATAAATGTACACAGGTCATAGCCAGCATGAGAGTGATGATGACCGAGGACTCGAACAATGCTGTCAGCAGTTCATTCTTGTTAGATGATGACTCCAGGTAGAAATTATAATGAATAAAAGTAATCTCACAAATAGATACCGCTTGATGATATTAATAACAACCTTCGCCCTTCCCAGCATCCCATTCTCCGTGGATGACATTTCCAAGCCAATGCAACAAGCAGACATTGCTCACATCGAGGCTCCACCTATAATTCGTGAGAACTCTGGGTTTGGATTCCTACTGCACAGCTCCCAGTAGCATATGGGAAAAACAAAGACTCCAAAAGCCTCATCAGCTGCAGGCCATCATGGGATGACCTGCAGCGAACTGATCGTGATGGTGGGTTTAGACCACGATATCAGCACACCTTTCAGCATCCATATCTCCATCGGTTGCCGGTAAGACATGTGAATATAGATACTAGTTTCTCTTGTTTCGCTTTGGATGGAGTAACAGCAGCATCCGAAATGAACGAATGTGCATAGTAGTGGGTATCATTATTTATTATTTGGACGATCATCTCAGGCAAGAGTCGTCCAAATAATTTCATTCTTTTTGGCCTTCCCCCCTTGTTAAGTAAACAAGGAGACGGGGCTATTTATGAAGAAAAAGGCGGATTAATCACCATCATCATCGCGGTGAGTTGAGAGTGGTTATACGCGGTGAGGCGTTTTGGTTGGCCTCATCATCAGTTTCCTCATTCCAGGCAGCAATGAGGGTTTTGTAATCAAATTTTCTTGTTCTTGATTAGTTTGGTTTATTTGTTCATTATATGATCAGATTTTCGCTTTGGTTGTGGTTAGTGCGCTTTTGGGTTTGATTTGGGGTGTTGTATTTTTGAGGTTGCAGCCGCATTTTATAGGCCATTTTTAAGTTGTCTTGTTTCGACATATTATTATTTGTATGTAATGTCAGTTTAGTGTTTCTTTTTTCCCTGGCCATTGTTTTGGTTGGCAGCGCCATTGGTATGAGATTTGAGCTGAAGTTGCGCAGTCGTTACTATAATTGTATTTGCAAGGTTTTCTTTTATTTTGATCTGGAAACTTTCATGATCAGTAGTTTTATGTTACATCGTTCAGTTTAGACCGATCAAGTAGAAAAACCAGTGGCCTATCTAGTCAAAACTACTCGCACATTCCCATGAGTTTCTGCACGAACCATAATATAAGCCGTAGAGTTTGCATCTCGGTTGACATGCTGTTAGAAACCGATTTCTGTAGGGTTTCTCCATTTATTAATATAATTATTATTAGGGTAATTATCAATAAGGTTAGTAGTCATTTAATAGAATTAGGTTTATTCTTAGGGTTTTCTAGTATTTCCCTATATATATGTACTTTGGGTCATTCGTCAGATTAAGCAGAAATTAATAAGAAAAGTCATCTCCCCAAATCCCTAATCTTCTCTCAATCTCTTCTATCTTTCTCTCTAAAGGCTTCGGCCATTCTATCTCTGTTCTTCCCCAAATTCTCTTCTCAAATCCCTAAATCCCCAATTCTGTTCTATAAACCCTAAATTCTCAATCTCTAGATCCGATCTGGAGACCCGTTAGAAACTTTGTTTCTAACATTTGGTATCAGAGCCCGGTTCGAGAATTGAGTTCACCACAACTCTCAACCGGGGACAAGTTCTACAACTGGTTCGACGATGAGCTCTTCAAAGCTCTCGAACCTGTCATGGGCAGAGCTACATGACCGGGCTCGCCGCATCGGACGCCGTTGGCGCTTCGACGAGTCGCCGACCGTGCAAGCAGAGACGGTGACCCTAGAAACCCTGTCATGGACAGAGTTGCGTGACCAGGCCCGCCGCATCGGACGTCGTTGGCTGCCCGAGGAGTCGGCAACCGCGAAGGCAGAGACGATGGTTCACGCCAACAAACACGAGCAACCCCCGCTGCTGGCCGAGGCGCCGACGCTGCAGGCAGCGCCGACCTAGGACCTGAAGCCGATCACGGAGACCGAAGGGGTCCTATCCGGGGAAACGAGCGAGCAGCAGCTACAGGACTCACAAGACGTCGAGCAAAAGGGGGAGGAGTCAGAGGCGGTGGTCTCGATCAAATCCTTGACCGAAGTAACTCCTTCCACGTGCCTCGACGATGACGACACTGTGGCAATAGACAAGGAGAAGTCGTCGGAGGAAGAAGTGAAGAGGAAGGAAGAGCCGGCGGCGCTCCAGGAGAAGAAGAAGGAAGAAGAGCTGCCGGCAAACCTGGAGAAGAAGGAGTCGTGTCAGGGCGTGACTGGAGAAAGGGGGAGGCCGAGGACAAGGCAGCCTGTCGCGATGGAAGAATCGAGCCTTGAGAAGCCTGCACCGAATCTGGATTTGGAAGAGGTAAAATCCGGAATAACCCCAATCCCATTGACAATTCCAATCGAGGGCAGGAAATGTAGGAAGAAGAAGAAGAAGAACGAGGACGAGGATGACGACGGCGGGCCTCTCTACTCGCCGAGGAAGAGGAAGAAGAAGTGGAAGCCAGATCTCGGCGTCGGAATCGACCGCCGATGGAAAGCACGGGCGAAGGAGGTAACAGAGAGGGCGAGATGCGCCGGCGGCATCACCTCTCCGCGCGCTGCTCGAGAATCCGGCGAGGCAATCTGCCCGTCGGTCGCAAAGGGAGAAGAGGCGGCACGATCCCTGAGAGCTCAACTGGTGGCGACAGCTGTCGCATCGAACGGCGCGGAGAGGCAGCCTCGCCGCCGGGTGCGTTGGTCGGAGGAGCAGTTGACGGAGGAAGAAACGACAGAGAATGCCGAGGAGAGGAGGAGGGAATCGAGTTGGGTTCATCGCCGCTTGGTGGGTTGTTCCCTGCCGAGAGAAGTGGCGGCGCATGGCTGCCGATTTGGATCGCCGGAGAACGAGAAGAAGGAAACGTCGCGGCAGGAGCTGCCAACGACGGGGGCGATCAGGGTGGTAAGGGCGGCGGTGAGCTTGCCGCTGGAGAAGAAGCAGAGCGGCGGCGTCGTCGTCTATCTCTGGAACCCTAGGACCTCGGCTCAGGTTGAGCAGCAGCAGCAACGAGTCGGGCGGGCCGCGGTCAAGTTCCTGGGCTGCATCGCTCGGATCGCCAGGCTCGAGTTGGGCCAGTGTGTTTGGCCGAATGGGCCGCAACTTGACCGGGTACAAGCTGCAGAGGAGCTTCGAGATGGGCTCGAGCGAGAGCTCAGATGTGGGCTGAGACCTGCTAGCCAAATTATTGAGGAAGATCACAGGCTTGGGAGTAATGAAAAGTCTGTTGGGCTCCCTTTGGGCAAATTTCTATTGGGTCAGCCAAGTGAGATAAAAAAGGGGCTAGCAGCATATAAGGGAGTTGCCCACTTCGTTCCCTGCCTCTTGAGAAAAGGTGGGCCGAGTTTCCAAGGGATATTTGGGCTTCCCATGGGCTATCTTGTAGGCTTTAATTTGCAGGAAAAGAACATGAAGAAGGAAAGTGATGGCCTCGATAGGTTAAGGGCTGGGCTCTCAAGAAAGCTTCACTCAACCCAACTTGAAGAAGAATGGATCGCAAAAGAATTTATTTTCAACACCAAGTCCATGGAGGAATTTGTGGAGCCTTTTCTTCAAGATTTCATACTAGTTAGTAAGGAGGAGATTAAGGAAGATCAATTCTCTTATTCTTATTATGTGGATTTTGAAAAGAAAGAGAAAGGATGGTTCGGCTATGGAAAACGTGACATGAACCACGAGGGTAGAGAAGAAGCTTTTGGAGTTGGAATCGCTGGAGTGGGCTTCATTCGAGTACTGGAGCACAATTGGAAGAAAAGGAAGCGTAAGAAATGGAGGAGTCGACCGCGGATTGCGCGAGAAGAAAGGAAAGAATGGGTCAAGTCGGTCAACCTTGAGGACAAGGTTGGTCTGAAGGGGGAGGAGATGTTAGAAACCGATTTCTGTAGGGTTTCTCCATTTATTAATATAATTATTATTAGGGTAATTATCAATAAGGTTAGTAGTCATTTAATAGAATTAGGTTTATTCTTAGGGTTTTCTAGTATTTCCCTATATATATGTACTTTGGGTCATTCGTCAGATTAAGCAGAAATTAATAAGAAAAGTCATCTCCCCAAATCCCTAATCTTCTCTCAATCTCTTCTATCTTTCTCTCTAAAGGCTTCGGCCATTCTATCTCTGTTCTTCCCCAAATTCTCTTCTCAAATCCCTAAATCCCCAATTCTGTTCTATAAACCCTAAATTCTCAATCTCTAGATCCGATCTGGAGACCCGTTAGAAACTTTGTTTCTAACACATGCTTCCATTTTTCATTCCCCGCAGGAGCCTCCTTTCGATTCGATTGTTAAAAATACCAATTATGCACGATGTTGTATTTAGTGAAGCTTAAAATGCAAATGTAAAACACTGCTCCACACCGGTAGAAACTGAAGTAAATTGAACACAAGTTACCACCATGATATGCTATGTTATTATCTCATTGAAGAAATAAAGATACTTCCTACTTTCCCTATAAACCTTGTGCCTATAACATAAGGGGGGGAAAGGAAAGCTCCATCCTTGGCAGACAAGATTGTATGCTAGTCCAGTTTGTATGCCGCTTTCATTCAAGCATGGTACAACAGACATTCGAAAAGCAACACGAGAAAGTCACAAATGCGCGAGGAAGAGCCACAAACCGGAAAGAAGAAATTGAGCCAGACAACGACCAAGTGGAGTGAGTTTCTTTTACTATATACAGCAAGCTGCAACCTGAGAAGGCACCTGACCTGAACTGAGAAATGCTACCTGCGACAAGTGATAAAAAACCAAAGAGTTATTGAACGGGAAAGAAGAAGAGGTCGAGAGAGTGAGTGTATCTACCGCCCTAAGGCAGGGTGTACGAAGTGACATACATCAGCAAAACCGTATATCCGAGTTTATTCTTGCTGGGACTGCAGTGCCTCGGCAGAACTGCTCATCTTCATCGCTGGTTCCGGCAGGTGACTTGAAGCAGCATCATCGTGTTCCCCAGTTGGTACTGGCTTGATCTCTGATTTCTTCTTCTTCTCCTTGAGAATCACCTGCCTAGGCATTACTTCCAGGAGGAAGCTCCCCCCATTCCACACGGCCGCAGAGACTTTCAGAAATTGGAATACCACATGCAGTCTATAGGAGAGAAAGATGGGCACTGTGAGGGCCATGGTCGCCACCGTGAATAACCCTTGCAACAAAATGTACATGAGCATCCGGTTCTGATCCCCGAGCACGCCACTAAGGCGCCACCATACATTGTTTGCTTTTTGTGCCTTCTTTGACAGCTCCCTTTAGGAAAAACAAATTATGAGCACTAAGAAGATGCCTTAAAAGGTAAAGATCACCTTAAAGGATTATTATAAGACAAATAATTACTGCTCAACATAAGTGGGCGGGAAAAGCATCCAGAGATACCTGTAGGAAGTCATGACTTCTGGGTCTCTCAATAATCGCTGACGGCGAAGGACGTTGACAATGAGGAAATAGAGTGTCTGCCACAGTGTGTAGGCAGCTAGAGGCACCCAAAACAACCAATTGAGAAGGAATGTTTTGTCTTGCACCACGTATGGCCACAACACTCTACGTGCAGTTCCTTCAGGATGCATGGCCTCAAAAGTTGCTGGATTCCACCACCGAATGGTAAAGAACACTAACCCTGAAAAATAATGCATCATGAGATCAGATTACTACAATAAGCTGGGTGCTACCAGGTACCAAAACTTTCCAATTTTGAGGCTTTAGTTTGGAGATGAAGGGTATTTGACATCAGAACTCTTCACACATGAAATGTAGGGAAGTAATGTTCACTTTCTTGAAGAAGCAATTGGAGATGTTGTCTATGCTGAACATTAAGCCATTATTAACCTAGATCACCACATGAGAAAACAGACTAATCCTGAGTATATCATCGGACAAATTGTAAGATCCAAAATTCAAGTAATCCTTCACTGTTCCCTATTTTCATCCCAGTACTATTCGTCTGCATAGTCAGTTTCATGATATGCATACCCAAACCACTTATGCATTATGATAATGATGATATGAAGACCCATAACATTGGTGTTTTCATTGGGCAGCAACGATTCCAATTAGATATCACCAAAAGATAAAACCGGGGATTAAAAGAACAATGAAGTTAACTAACTATCCATTTTGGGGGGACTGCATCTGTGCCAAGGCCAGGCAAACCAAACTAGAGGCAGGGGAAATCAATACCGAAAGAAAAATAATCACATTCTCTGCAATCGGTTTACAAAAAGAAGAGAACAAACTCACCTGGTAAAAGATGTATAAGGACACTAACAAGTTTGTCCACAGAGTTGAAAACCAAACTACAACGCCAAACAATCAACGCCCATGCCAACGGTCCCTGCACCAGCAGCAATGGGTTAGTTCAAAGATCAGAAGACCTCTTCCCAGAACTCAAAATGGTGCAAAGGCCTCAGATTAGATACTTACTTCCGCAAATGAAAAGCAAACCATGAAAAACTTTTCATTCTTCGGGTACAGAAGGAGATTGACCAAGAAGATTGTGTTTGCATAGTAGCAGAAATCCTGAGAGTCAAATAAAGGGTGAAGCACAATGTAAGCTTCACTAACATATTCAGTGGCTGGCAAGAGACTTAAGAGATCATGTCTGAATCTTTTGAAACAAACCACAGACTAATATGAAACAGTAACCAAGATGGAAAAAAAATTAAACTCACCTGTCCTAGAACTTAGAACAAACTTCTGAGTTGAAGGGTCAACTTACCAGGAGATAATAGTGCCATTTCTTGTAGCGGTAGTACATCCACCGAAGAGGGACGAATGTGAAATAGAAGAAACAATAGACGTACGGAATATCCTGCGGCCCTGAACACATTACCAAAGGAAGCAAAACAATAAACAATGAAAACCCTTAAATAGAAAGCTTCGTTATGAAGTAAGTTCGTTTCCATGGCTGCCCAAAAAGGTGATAACTCACTTGCACCCAAGAGATAGCAAAACCCTCCAAACCCAAAGACGCCAAGAAAATGGGTCACCTGAGGATGAATATTTACAAATCCAGAAAGCAGATATCAATGCCGATTTCTACCGAATTCCCCCAATCTGTAACGAATCGAATGAAACAGTGAAAGGGGAAAACTTGGCGGACCTTATTGATGAACCTTTCGTGCTCCTCTGCTTGTTTAGCGATCTTCACCGCCTGTTTAGCGATCTTCACCTTGGTTCGGGTAGCCTGCTTCGACAGAATCTCTTTGGTATGCACGACGGTCTGAAAAGTGAAAACCGCCCCCAAAACACGCAAACAAAGCGGAAATTTTAAATTCAATCGCGACCCAGATCATGAAACGAACTCTAGATAATCCCAGAGAGAAGAAGAGAGAACACGGAATATGTTAATAACCTTGGTTCGATCCCTCAACCGCTGCCTCAAATCGTTGGCACCCGGATCCTCATCATTGTTAAGAACTTCTTCAATAATCTCTCCGTCGCTAGAGGACATTCTGTCTGTATTGCTCTGCTGCTGCTTGCTTATTGTTGTTCCTTTTGCTGATTGAAACAGGGAGAAACAGGGAGGAGAAAGCAGGAGGTGAAATGGGCTTTCTGATTATAAAATTGGATTTTGCTTCGCTAACCAGGAAGCCAAGCCATGGCGTCGCCGACTATATATAGAGACCGGAAATTTGTTCAGAAGCCGCCTGTTCTTCCTTTTTCATTAATTCCGTTGCTAATCATCACCGTTACCGCGTAATTGCGCATTATATTGAACACTCTTCTAAGTTCCAAGTGTTAATAAAGGACAAATTGTATCAAGGCTTTTTTCTTAATTTAATAGTTCTTGGTCAGGCTTTTTTTTCCTTATAGTTCTCGGTTTGAATAATTATGGACTGTGATTACATCTTGTTTAAAAGTAAAAAAGTAATTGACCAAGTGTCGATCTATCGATGTAAGGGCCTTTTGGGCTACGAAATGAGTAGTCTTGTTAGTAGTTAGTAATACGAGGAGCAAAGACAAATCAAACAAATGTAAAGGAAGCCTTGAGTAGCCAAACTTCTTCAAGGATCGCCCCGCCTCGATCATGCATCACATCATTCTCCGAAACTCGCTGAATCACCAATTGGGAGTCGCCACAGAAGCAAACAGTAAGATAATCATGATTTAAGCACCAAAGCATTACATCTCTTAGAGTAAAAGTTCCATTGTAAGAGGATCGGCCGAACCTGGATAAGAGCCGCAAGCGCAGACCATGAAAGAGTCTGCGGGATATCCCACGAAGCCAATACCACCCCCCAAATTCCTTATCCATCAAATCGAATCAGCAAGTACTGATATGTAACTTCAAGAAGATTTTACATATCAATACCTTTTTTTTTTTTTTGAAGTTACATATCAATATCTTTGATCTCTTATCATAGTAAATCTTATAATAGTTAGATCAAAATTTATTAAGCTCAAAGTCAACCTCAAACACGGATGCCTTTTTTTTTAATGTTCTTACAAACCATCAAAATCAGCACAACCAATAGGGATATAGTCCTAGTTTCATCAAGATCTACACTACACAATGTTAAACACTTCACTCTGAACTCTCAAGTTGAGTTGCACACGAGAAATGTATTCCATATTATACCATTGCACATCAACTTCATAAGGTCAAAATGTATTCCATATTAGTTTCACAGAGTATCGAGACATAAACACGCCATCCCATACAAGACTTAGAATCCGTATCTGCAGTGAATAGTTGTGCTATAGCTCATACAAATAACTCAAATAAACCACCCTAACGTATATAACTCTTTATCGTTGGAGGCTTTGATAGGGTTATAAACAAAAAAAAATGGCACAACCTTCACTTCCCAAAAAAAAAAAAAAGTGTTCACACTCTTCCAAACAAGTACTGTAATTACTAATTAGATGTGTCAAAACAAAATCCGATCCGACTAATCCGTCCGATTAACCTGATTCGCAACCCGATCACAACCTAAATTGATTAATAGTCAACAATTCGTGATCCATCCAACTCGCAACCTAAAAAACAGTCTTTTCGAAATGAAAATCTAAGGGATAATACCACTAGGAAACCCGAACTATTAAGAATGTGTCATTTGTGTCCTAAAGTATCCAATATGACATTTGTATCCTAAACTATTTTTCCGTTAGAGTTGACCGGCGTTGACCGTTAGTATTTAACAAATGGCACATTCTTAATAGTTCGGGTTAGGACATAAATGACACAAAACTATAATAGGTTGGGACACAAATGTCATATTAGATACTTTAGGACACAAATGACACATTTTTAATAGTTCGGATTTTCTAGTGGTATTAGCCCAAAATTTAATAAAAGCAAGGTCTGAAGCTGAAAAGGGTTGTGGGGTTGACAGCTGTCCAAATACCACTACAATCTTATCTATAATACAACCTTGCCATTCACACAATTCCAAAACCTTCTTGCATGTCGACTGAGGCATCCGATACAAACCCTATTCCCTCCGCCACCACTGCTGCCAGAGCCGCCCTTGCTCGGATTTCAATGGCCACTACGCACTTTTGCTCAAACAACTCCCTGCCATGGAGCTTATTTGCATATATTTTTTAAGGGTTAATTGCAAGATTGGTCATGGAAATTACTAAAAACGTTCATATTTGGTCACTAAAAATATTAAATTTCATTCGTGGTCACTAACTTTAGTAAAACATGTCATGTTTGGTCACTCTCCGTCCAACTCCGCTAATTTTGGCTGATGTGCCAGTCAACTCTTACAGTTGACCGTTTAGTGGATGACGTGGCAATTTAAATTTAATAAAAAAAATTAATTTCAAAATTTCCACCTCATTATCACTACCATTAAAAATAAAAAATATATTCATTTTAAATTCCCTAAACCTCGCGAACTAAGCTCATCCCTCTTTCTCACCGTTGCTCTACCTGAAATTTCTAGCCCGTAATAGCGAGCCAACATTGTAATAGCGAGCCAACATGATTACGACTTATGATAAAAATCAATCTATATCTTACAAATGGTCTGTTAATGATGCATATATTTATAAAATTGTATGGTCTGGTTTAATAATTTCAGTATGTGAGCAAATATGTCTCATATATGACATGAATAAAATCAGTTAATCACATGTAACATACAAGACATACAAATATATTAGAATATTTAATTCATAAATTATCTCAGAGTTAACCTCGAGCTGAAATTTTCATCTTAATGATAAGTCAGAATTTAATAAAATGAGCTAATTCGTGTTCGACTCGACGTTCATAAATTAACCGAGCTCGAATTCGGCTCGATTATAAATGAACTAAACCTGAACAAAACAAAGCTCGAGATGAAATATTAGGGATGGGACTCTTTCTCTATACGAGCCTGTAAACACTTACCAAGCCCGAGCAAAAAGCCCAGCCGCAAAGAAGTTCGCGGCCCATGAAAATTCTAGTATATATAAAGTAACGCCCTATTTCCTCCCCAAATCTCTCTCTCTCACACACTTCCCTTCCTTCTTCCTTCCTGCCACCGCTAAAAAAAAAAAAATTCTTCCCACAATCACGGCGGCGGCCGGCACCACCATCTCCGCAGCTAACAATCACAAGAAGAGCTGTTGGTAATAATATGAATTCCCATTTGCTTAGAGAGACGAGCGATGTCGAACATACCCACATCTCTCTCTGAAATTTGCCTCACCTTATTCCGCTTCGCCATGTCCATCGCCGACCCTTGGCCCTTCTCCTGAACCGATTCCCGTTTTCTCTCTGTGCGCGTCTCCAGCTCTCTCACCGCAAAAATCAATTTGGAATCCGGCCCTGTCCGCTTCCTCCCAATCAATGAGAAAGATGAGGGGATTCAAGTTGGGGAAGCGGATTTTCCGGGTTGCGAATTGGATCTTCGGCAGTAGGCGGAGGAGAAATCGATCCCTCTACCGGCGGCTGACCTCGGAAGAGGGCAGTTCGTCGGCGACGCCGATTACGAAGCTCGTCCGCTGGGGTCGCCGATTGATGACCAGCGGAGCCAGATCGCTCTGTTGGGCGAAATCCGGGTACCTGCGGGTGGAGGAGCCGCTGTTTGGGAAAGCAGCGGCGGTGCCGAAGGGGCATCTGGCGGTCTACGTGGGGGGAAACGACGCCGGCGACTTTCACAGAGTGTTGGTGCCGGTGATTTACGTGAACCACCCCCTGTTCGGCAATCTGCTGAGGGACGCGGAGGAAGAGTACGGGTTCGACCAGGAAGGCGGGATCGTGATCCCTTGTCCCTTCGCCGAGTTTGAGCGGGTCAAGACGCGGATTGATGCCGTTTCCGGCGGCGGCGGCCGGCGGCAGCCGAAGTTGCACAGGTTGAAACGGAGCCACTAATGATGATGACGACGATGACGACAAGGAAGATATTGCTATAATTATTGTGATTGTAATTTATTTTGTGAATATTATTCCTGTTATCCTATACTTCACTTCATCTTTTCACCTGCCCGACTTTTCGCAAATGGGAATATGGGATGCGGAAAAAGACTAAAAGTGATATTAATTCAAGAAAATTGAATTTTGACTTTTCAAGAAAATAAAAAAAGAATGGAAATTCAAAGAAAGAAGCTCTACAGAACCCCGTTAATTCCGGTGCTAATTAGCCCCACCTAAGATGATATTAATGGTGGATCATTATCAGGAATAGTTGATTAGCGATGGCGTGTTGATTAAGATTAGCATATGGCTTTTCGGTTAGACATTATCATCATTATCCCTTCATTCACCACCCAAATTGGCTTTTCGGTTTATTTTTTTATTTTATTTCCACAAAGTGCTTTTTTCGTTTGACGGAAATAAAAATCACATTAGAATTGTTGGAAAAAATCTACTATGGGCCCACCTGAACAAATTGACGCCGGATTTCCCCCCCCTAAATACACGATTGATTAAAAATCAACAATTTCTAAAGATTTGGACGGAGCTGTTTTAATGCCTCATCCCTTTCCATCAACAATTAACGATATGAGACGGTACGAACCAAATCGCTGCACACCCCTACACACCATCAACTTTCTCCGAATTTGATTCGAATTCTCGTACATAATCGTCAACACAACACATACATTTATTACGTTGAACCTAAACCTAAAATAATCGGAAATGTTACAATCTGTCTTAGTCGGCAAGTTTTAGACAAGTCAAGACAACACTCTGTATAACAGGCTTCAAAACCTCTGAATTTACAGGGAAAGACCACCCAAAAGACACCAGTAAACCCATATGTGCACATTCTCACATCAAAAGTAGCCTAGGAATTAAAGAGGATATGATCATTTGATCACGCACTTTTTTATACATGAGATCTGTAAAGCAAAAAAATCACTACCTGGTAAAAAAAAGACTGCAACTTCTCTCTGTGCATACGCCACCCTTCTACGGCTGCAGAACACAAAGCAGATCCACTGCTACTTACTTGAACCAGCTCGTCTGTTTCTTATTAGGCAAGATTAGATTAGGGTTTCTCTTGTGCTGGTTTGCTGCTCCCACCTGTTTCAATCTGTCTCCCTTGGACGACACGCTCCACAAACTATCACCTGAAGTGCCACCTTTCGACTTCATAAATGAGTTCTTACTGCCCTTGCCCATTCCATTAGCAAGCAGCCAGCGAGAACCAGCCTGTTGCTGCGACGGCGTACCCCAGGGCTTCTTCTTGTCGGGCTCAGGCTCGGTCTTCAGACCGGCCACATGTACTTCGGAGATTTGGAACTTGGGTATTCCTTCCACTTCACCACCTGATTTATCCCTGTTTGCAGCGTTAGATGTTAGTAACTCATCATCAGACTCGTCCTCCTCCCCATTGCTATTATTCCTTAGCTCTGCCACCTTGCAGTAGATTTTCGGCTTTGGAGGGATGAACACCCGCTCTACCTGAATAAGAGCAAGCATCGGGGTTCCTACAGGCTCATAGTTCCTTAGAGGATCACGAAGTTGAACCATTAACGCTACAGTAAAGTTATTACCAAGCAAACCACACTTTTTGCCACGCTTTCTGCTGTCTCCCTTGGACCTACCACGCAGTGTGTCCAGTGAGCTGGCATGGTGGGCCGCGAGTATCTTAGAAGTTCGTTCGCTTATTTGATCTTCTTCATCGCCAATGTCGCCGGAGTCCAAGCGCATCCATTCATCAAGAGTTAAAGAAAGACCCATTAAGCCGTCGATATCACCATCATCGTTTTCTTTTACCTCCATCAATTGCAATCCACCAGTTCCCTCCAGACCAAGGGACCCAGAAGTATGAACACCAGCCTTGCCCTGGAGAGTTGAGATCTCTCCTATGGAGTGTGCAGAGATGTTTGAGGGTGCCTCCTCGGCTGACAAGCCAGACTGTATTCTCAAACCTTCCATTGAGAGTGCTTCAATCTTATCCATAGCTAAAGGTGCGAGGTCTTCTAGAGATACATACTCTAAGCCAACGTCATTTTCTTTTGGTCTAGATTTGGACTTAGTAGTAGCAGTTCTACGTGGAACAGATTTTTTCCCCAGAACATTTTCAGCCCCATCTGATGACCACTCATGTCCTGTATCATGCTTCTTCTGCTGGGACGTATTCCACCTGTGCAAGAAAGAAAAATAAAACAAAGAGAAACAGGTCACTGAACCACTAAAGATTGTTTGTTTCACTTACAAAGAACCATGGACAAACCGAGAGAGACAAACAGACCTTTCAGGTCCCTCTATAGCACCTGCAGCTTCCCAAGCAACTTGCTGCATTGTTTTCCCAGTGATATCCTCCAAAGGCATTAGCTTATTTGCCTGCATAGAGAGCTTTTCAATTCCGACCGAAGCAAGTTGCTGGAGTATGTCCACAACGTCAGAGCCCATCTCTGCAGGTACCACAACAGGGCTAGAAACCTGCATGATCAAGCTTCCACCAGTTTTGGCACTTTCGAAGAGTGAAGGACTCATAGATCGTACAAATCCACAATTCTTTGTTTGGAGAAATGGGCCTAAACCTTCAGCAAGAGAAGGTAATTCAAGTGGAACTTCTGGAGATGTACCAGTTTGACCTCCAACGCCGCCACCATAACTCTTAGGTGGAGAACACTCAAATGTCTTGTCATTCAAGCCCCATTCATGCATTAAAGCCTCTGTCTCAACGTCCTCTAAGATCTTGGGCCTAATCTTGCAATTCGTAGGGTGAGTTCCTATCTCATTTTCTTCTTCTGCATCATCAATAAATGATGACAGATCAAACCCACCTGGAGATTCTCCTGGCTCCATAAACCCATCATAGCTGCTCTCTAGCTGATCCCAATCATCTGAATTATAATCAAACAAAGAAAATCCACCAGCCAAGGCATCATTCTCGAACTGCCTTAACAATTGCTCCCTTGGGGACTCAGGTTCACTCTCAGTACTCAATCCAAATGGACTTTGCTCAATTCCCAGCATATCTAAAAATTCATTTGCAATATCTTCAGCATCATCCGTGTTAATTGACTTTTCGGTCCTGTCGGCTTGATAGTCACTTTCAAGTTCCCCATGATCCTCTGTTCCATCAGAAGAATAAAGTGCTTCAATTTCCAAATTTGAAACACGATTTAACACAGACTCTAGCTCTTTCATAACAGACTCTTTTGAGCATAGATCGTCATCAGAGTCAGAATCATGGGTCAAAGGTTCATCTTTAGTATGACCACTCTTTCCTGTACCGCCAGCATGAAGATCAGTACACTCTTCCTCCACTGCCTTAAGATTGCTATCAGATTCAGTTTCTGCAGTAGAGACACCAGCATCCTTCAGGGTGTGGTAATTGGTCGTCTTGCTCTCATCTGGCAACTCCTTCCCTTCTTCAATTAGAGAAAATTCGCTATTCTCGATTCCACTTTCAGCATTTGTTTTGCTAGATTCAGATAGAGAAGGAAACTGCAGGTTATCAAGCTCATTTTCTCTGGCTGGAGCATCTAGCTTGTCTTCTTCAAATCTCTCATTTGCCATGTTTCTAGTTGCTTCTACATCAAGCTTTTTGTGAGCCATAACTTCATGAAGATCTTTTACCTTTCCCGGGGATCGAGACTTGCCAGCAAAGTGTGAGTTAGAAGTGGTGGTAAGACTTTCATGTCGACGTAAGGCAACCTTGCCTACAGCTGGGGCCTTTTTGGGCATTGTTTTTGCTGTTGCCAGATTATTCCTTTTGCTACTTAATGACTCAGGAACATACTGACCATTTCCAGTCAGGCCCGCTCCAACAACTGTATACCCAAAACTCACATTCATCACTGCACCCTTAGCATCTCCTGACAACTTATAACTTGTAGTCCACTTTCCAGAGCTTTTCTCTCCATCCAATTCCTCCAATGTGAGAGGAAGCAACCTCGTAAGGTCAACCCTGTGCTTCCCCAAATCAACCTCAGGCATACCAAACACAGTTGCAAATACGAAGAAATACTTTGCTTCATACTTTGCTGAATGGCGGGGACCACTCCTGCTCCCGTAAACCAGACAAATGTGTGACAAGTTCAGGTCAAACTCTGCAACACCTTCATAGACTTTAACAGGACTCGTGACCAGCTCTCCATCCCGCCTCTTCCAGTTCACACATAAACTGACACCGTTGAAACTCGAAGGAAGCCCTTCAATGGAATGGACATGCAGAGAGAAACAACAATTGAACTTTCTGTTCTTAGCCCCAGAAAGCGCCTTCAACGATGCCTTCCAGTTCCATATGGACTTCTTGTCCTTGCGCGACGAGTCTTCATTAGCTACCGACCCAGGCTTGAGCTTCGATCTGGGATCCACCGCAGGCGGCTTCCCAGTTGCTTTTGCTAGGCTACTGGCCGTAGGAAGTAACGTCCTCGAGGGTTTATGTTTGTCAAGGTACAGAGCTTTACTTATAGTTTGCAAATCATTCAACAAAGTCTCATCCCCTGCTTCCTCCCTAGTCTTTTTCCCATTCTCCACTCTCGACAACATTATCTTCCCCCCACCAATATCACATGAAGGGAAAGCAACCGGAAAGTCAAACTCTGCAATGAAGCAAAGGCAATTGAAGAAAACTGAAGAAGCTCACCCAATCAAAACCCAAAATCGCAACAACCGTCGCAACCCACCTCGACAAATCATATGAAAAACTCAAAACAAACTTACACTTCTCAACCGGATAACAAAAACCCAGCTAAGAAACGATGAAAAGACCGGCGGGCGGATCCAGGTGAACCGATCGATTAATCAAATCAATGAAGCGGGAAGAGAACGAAAACAATAACTGACCTGGAATCAGAAAATGCGGGGTTTCTTCTCGAACCCCCAGAGAATCACCGGAACGAAAGGAGGCGTGAAGCTCGAATTCAAATTCCGAAAATTGAATCGACGACGGCGACGGGGGGAAACGGAAGGCGGAGCGATGAAGTAGAGAGAGCGCGAGAGGAGCGGGTTTTTGGATTCCAAACCTTTTTTGGGGGTTGGCTTCCTATCTTGGGTTTTCCCTCTCTAAATTGCCGCTTTCTGTCTGTCTTTTCATCCCAAATTTCAAACCAGCTACCAGACGTTTGAGACAAAGTAGACAACTATCTTACGGACAAGAACATTTCCTTTTGTACGCATTCCTGATTCCTCTCCAGAAATCTCGGTTTGGTACCTGTATTTTAGCTCGATTTCCATTACACCCTTCTAGGTATTCCTGTATAGACGATCTATCCACAAGATGGGTTGCTCTGTTAAATCGACAACGAACAAAATAAAACGAAATGAAATGAAAATTATTCACCATGCATCTTGTGACTAGAATTTGGTATCATAGTGAGGCAAAGGGCAATTATTTTCAGATGATATCATCTCTAGAGGTATGATTAGAGTTTAGCTACTTAGTTAAGTTATTTAAACATTGAACTTCAGAAGAAGCTAGGATTATTCATAACTTCAACACAAATTATCCAAAAGTAATTAAGCTATTAAGTAAAGGCTAGAATGCTCATAAATAAACTGTTAAGTACAATATGGACATAATAACTAATTTTCCAGGCAAGGATACGCCCTTTCTTTTGAGCATGGTGATCACCAAAGAGAAGAAAGAGTAATGTACAAGGTTTCGTGGCCGTGATTAGGCAAACGGAGATTCTGTGATCCCGGTTGTCAAGCAGGGACAAAGGAGGAAGGAATTCGTAAAGTCTCGGGGCAAGAGGGGGATCAAGCAGTGCTGGCCATGGATTCAATTAGGATCTGGTAACCTTCTGCAACCGCCGTTTGTGTTAGGACACACTCTGCAAGGGCAGGGACATCGGAGTTTAGGTCGAGAAACCTAGCAAGAAATAGCATCAGATGGAAATCGGATATCCTCTTCACAAATGGAAGGCTCCTCGCGCGTTCGAGGTGACTCTTCAGTGCCCTCATTGTCACTTGGGTGGCCCTGTTCTCGATAGGGAATGTTGATGAAAGAGGGCCCTGCACCACAGAAACAAGACATCAGTAAAGTTGCTCCATGCCAAATGGAGATAATAAATAGTAAAACAGAATAAACTCATCACGGCCAAATCAACATGAAAGATCACTCCTGATTCCACAATGCAAGATCACTCCTGATTCCACAACTTGTTCCCAGAACTACGCATTCAAATGCGAAAAACCAACACGGCGAATTTGGGCTGCGTAAAACTTGATCCGACAGAAGGGCTGGGCTTCTGTCTAAAATGCAAGCTTGTTTCACAAATTCAGTTAGTTCAATGAAACAGTGTAAGGAGAACCCTCTGGTCATCATTCTTATCTTAGGTTTAGGCTTCATTCCA
The DNA here is from genome assembly GCA_946122785.1 of Linum tenue. NCBI lineage: Eukaryota > Viridiplantae > Streptophyta > Magnoliopsida > Malpighiales > Linaceae > Linum > Linum tenue. The sequence goes on along the minus strand of CAMGYJ010000011.1, from coordinate 53,003,131 downwards.
TGGTCACCTATTCTTGTCTAATACACTCATAAAACTAATTTTAATAGCCATAAAGATTGCACAATCGTTTACTTACTATAAAGTATAAATAGTTTATCCATATAATGTACTGGAACCATATCTCAGTTACGGTTCTAACAAATTTACTTGACAGCGATACTTTCAAATGTCCTTTCCAAAGGTTGGACATGGGATTTTCATCATCAACATCACAGTCGGAGGTTTAGTTTCAAAAGCTGGTCAAAGATCAAACAGATAATTGCTTCAATGAATTAAATATCCCACCCCTAAATAACCAAAGACCAACAAAAGAAGAAGATGCTGGACAGGAGATGGCATTAATAGTTCAGTCGTACTGCTTAAGGTTCATACTTGCACGCCACACAAATTCCAAACCAGGAGCAACAGGATCAGACTGCTGGTAAACCATATAACGAGGGAGAACTCTATAGTGAACACTTAAACCTAAAATATGGTAGCCACAGTATTCCTCGCCGGGAAAGGAAAGCATGCTGCAAATAAAGGCACAACAGAACTAGCCAACCCTTGCTGACAGCGTGATCACTGGCCTAGTTACAACTTACAACATAACACCATTTGCACTCACAAAACAATCCACACAACAATGCTAACTCAAGGCAGTTCTCATAACACTGGAAATGGAACTTAATCTCCCCATTTGATGGCTGCCCTTGAAAGGATCTACAAGCAAACCTAGATTCCCCATAGAAATATTACTCCTCGTAGCCTAACAGACAAAGCAAGTACAATGGTTGGATTCCTGTGCGATCGCCTATCGCCATCAATAACCAATCAAGGGACCTATCTAACGATATTTACAAGCTAAGTCTAGAGAAATCAGAACTGCATGCAACAGGTATCAGACATTTAGCACCTTTGATCACACATATATCAGTTTAGACATAGATAAGTAGAAGACAACCATAAGAAAATTAAGAATTAGGGAACGTACCATGTGATCCAAAATCTTTACCACAACCAAGAAGAAATCGTTGTCGACCTCCTTGACATCTTTCACGCCCACAACGACATCCTTCTTCATGATCGATAGCTTAGGATCCACATCCTGCCCAATCTCAGTCTCAAACCACGCCTCCTTAAATAGCCTGATGCACATATCACTAAGCTGAAATGCTTCAAAGTGAACATCAGCACCACCATCCTCGTTCACCTCCAACTTCACCACCGCAGTCACCCACTCCTTCAACTCGCTCTCGGCATGGAGCTCGGCAGCTTGCAGAATCTCTCTGTTGGACAAGGTGTAATCTTTCTTATCCTGCGCTAAGGTCTGCGTGAATATGAACCCAACCCTCCTCATCCCTAACCCAGACGCAATAGCATCGACGGCTTTTTCTTCATTGGAATCCCTCAAAAGCAACAGAACTTCCTCAGTCCCTTGCTGAGGCGGCTCGTATATGAAATCCACCTCAACTTTGCCGTCCTCCGAGACCGTCCCATACATGAACCCGCCCCTCTTCACCGCGAAAGCGAGCGTCTCATTGACGTAGTGCTGGAAAGCATTGGCGGAGTCGCGATCGAAGGAAACCGACTCGCAGTGCGGGTTCTCCTGCCTGGAGACCCGCATCTGCTTGGCGATCAGATCGTCCATGGTCATCTTCCGCCCGAAGGATCCGGCCGGGGAGACGGCGGGGCCGGCAATGCTCCTCTCACCCTCGTATGCCAGAAACACGATGGAGCCGTGGGCTAGGTTGAGGGCGGCGAGCGGCGTGGCCGGGTCGGCCATGTCGACGAATTTGAGGAGATCGGTTGGGGATTTGGCGAGAAGCAGGTTCTGGTTGGTGGAGAGGGTTTGGTTGTGGATGGGGATTTGGAGCTGGGATTGAATTAGGGTTTTGAGGTGGCCGACGGTGGTGCAGGAGTTGTCGACGGAGACGCGCTCAAGGCCGTCCCGGCTGCGGATTCTGAGCATCATGGTTGGGCGAACTTCGGTGAACTGGGAAACTGTGAGAAAAGAGAAATTACCGGCCGGCGAGAGGGGTTTATTGATCTCTATCAGAGTCTTTGCTTCAGGATTTGGTAGAGAACAAGTTCTTGGAGTGTGGCGATGGAGGAAGAAGAAGAAGAAGAAGCAGCAGCAGCAGCTTCTGAACTGTCTTCCAGAGAATTTTGGTTTCCGCTATTTTTTATTTTAATTTTAGTTACTTCGAGTTCTTTCTACTCCGGTTTTTGCTTGCTAGAAGAGGAGGCAGACCGCGCGGTGATACGGTGCCGTTTCATAACTTTCCGTTTTCCTTCTACAAAGTTGAAAAGGATTAGGATGGTGTTGGGCCCAAGGTCCATATCAGTACAAAGGCCCACGTAATTTCTTTTGTGGCCGAAGTTGAAGTCGATGGGCCACTCAACCGGCCCGACACCTTCACGCAAGGATTTCTTCTCAGAACGGCTGGAGTTACAGCCTCAAAATCAAAGGTACTCGCGTTACCAAAGCAAAAGGCATGAACAAATGAACACTCGAGCACACCGCTCTTTAACCCCTTTCGGTTCACAAGCCGGAGTCTTGTAATAAGAATATCACAGCGCTGCAACATCTTGCACTTGTGGAAGACAAGAGCCAAGGAACTAACAAAGAAATATTGGAGATATACCGCCTCGGATTTTCGCTGATGGGAGACGAAGCCAAACGACATGCTCAAGATGATGATGATGCGGGAGGTGGTGGTGGTGGTGGAGAAGAGAGAGCTTCAGTGCGCAGTTCCTTCACAACAGCAGCGAGTGCCTCGGGGTTCAACCCGAGGTCGCAGAGGGCTATCAGAACCGAGAGCGTGTGACGGTCAAGCCCTGTGTCGAGGATGTTGGACATCTGGAACGACAGCTCCAGAGACTCGCGTGCTGTCTTTGCTGCTTCTGGATCCATGGACCAAACGGGTTTTTTACGAACAGGGAACTGCAATGCAATACCCAAAGCCAAAATGAAACATACATCGAATACTATAGTACTTAGTCGGAAGATCCACGAACTGATATTTACTTAAGCAAAGCAAGGATCGAAGAGAGGGGAATGCTTTCTGAAATTGAAAGCAAGTAACAAACAGCACTACAACTTGATCTAGTTTATGCCAAATGAGTATCTTTCAGGGTACGGTACAACAGAGAATTCCCCAGGAGGCCATTTGAGGGCTGAGGCATGATCATCCTACAATCAATTACGCATCAAAAACCTATCTAGTAAGGGAAAATAATCGAACTAAAAATCCAACAAATGTGGTAGCAAGGCCAGTACTTAAAAAACCCTCCATTGCCCTACCCTAATTCTCCATAACCAGAACAACTACGCAGCACGAAAAATGGAGGATCGGAAACGATTGGTGGGGTAATAAACCCCTATGACTTGCGAGCAAACGTTGGAGCGAATTGCAGAGCAAAATTACGCACAGAAAAGGAGCAGAACAAGGTACCTACCTTCTAGAGAGAAATGCGTTGAAATGATGAGTTGAGTGAGAGCCCAGAAGCAGGAGACTGGCGGAGGCCACGGCGGCGGTGTCTGGTGGAGCTGCTCCGAACGTGGCAGAGCTGACCAACAAATTCTCTTCCCGCTTTCCTTTCTTTCCGATTCCAAAAGGTCCCCTTCTGTTACTGAATCGTGACGAACGGAATCTGGGGGGCGGGGGATTCAGATGGAAGGATCATCCGACCAAGAAACCCAGCACTAGCGTGTAGCGTCGATCTCTTTCTTTGCCGATTTAGCGATTGATACTTCGATTTTGCTCCTCTGACCTAGCCCTAGCATTTCTCAGAACGATGAACAAAGTTGAGGGTAGATTTTTGCTTTGAATTTGAAAAATTAGAATTTTCGAAAGCGGTACATTTATGATAAAAATGTCAATTAAATAGTAACGGGCCTATAGAACGGGTAAGCCCATAATTTAAAAACTACCAAGCCCAATACCACTATGTACCAAGCCCAAAACCTACACTAAATTTTTAGGACTCGTTCGATCCTCTGCCTCCCTCTATTTGCAGAATTTAACTTTCTTTATTTTATTTGAGCATATAATGCATGTACTGACAATACATTATATATTTCACTCAAAACGAAGGATAGATAATCTCTACCAAAGTTGAGATTGTCTAGCCAACATGACAGACATGCAAATAAAATGGTTGTCACTGTTAGCGAACTAACCACTTGGTCCCAATAACTCGAATTGTTGAGAAAGGGATAGTTAACCACTTAGTCCCAATAACTCGAGTTGTTGGGAAAGAGATAGTTAAGCCTTTTAATTTCTTATACGCCCCCTCAAACGAAAGCCTACCTTAGTCGGGGTTTTTTTTTATACGGTTTGCACAGGTTGAACGTATCATTCCTTGTGCTGCCAAACCCATTAGGCTTTCAGTTCGTACAGGTTGGACATACCATTCCTTATACTAAACCATTGTTTGCTTAAATTGGAGGTCGTCATGAGGATTCGAAACCATGACCTTTCGTTCTAGGCTCTGATACCATGTTAGCGAACTAACCACTTGGTCACAATAACTCGAGTTGTTGGGAAAGGGATAGTTAAGCCTTTTAACTTCTTATACAAACCCATTTTCTGCTTTTCTTTTTTCTCTTTCTGGGGAAAGAATGAAGATAGAAGTATTTGCATACAACAATAAGAAGTCAGAAAGCGACTACCTATAGAGACTAAATAGTAATGTGTCAAAACTATATTATACCAAAGGGAACTCACTACTGAGGTAAGCTTTCTACTGCCTCCTGTTTCCTAATGAATAACAACCCGCCAAAGTTGGAAGACCAGGGTATGGTTTATCCCATTTTTTCTTTTCCCAATAAGCAGCCATTGCAAGCCCTCACTCATATTGAGCTTTTAGTTGCTGCAACTTCAAACAGAAAACATACATACACTTTTCAGGTCCTCCAGTGAGTCATCTCAAAATTCAAGATCGAAACGAGTCATCTTCCTTCAGAATCTGCATTGAAACAAACCGATTCGGAAAAAAGAAAAAGAATGAGCATGGAATGGAATGGAATGGAATGGAATGGAATGGAGTGGAATGGAATGGGTATAGAATCTTATGGCGGGGAGCAAAGTCACAATTTACTCATGCAAGAAGCATCTTTTAATTGAAATCTCAGAAGTATCCAAAATTACCTACGCCACTGCTTGAAGAATCAGTTTCATCATTCCTGGGAGCATATTTTTCAAGGAACTGCTCAATAGTTGCCCAGTAATGATCCCCACCAGCCAACCAGGTATCCATGTGCATTCCCGAAGGAAATTCAACAAAAGTGCATTCCTTGTTGTGAGCAGCTGCTTTGGCATAAAGCATCTGCATGTGAGATGGAGGAACCATCTCATCTTGCAACCCCGAGAGGAAAAGAATTGGTCGCTTAACCTGCAATTACATGTTCATTTCTGTTCAAAGGTGGATCATATGTGCAGAAGCAAGCGTTGGAAAAGTTGTGGTTGTACAGAGATATTATTACATGACAGATTGACAGTTACAGCACCCAAAACATATTAGTGTCGCACAAGCAAAGTGAGGTTGGAAACTTGGAATAATCCCTCAATTTCAGTAACTGTGTGTGATCCTTGTTCAATGATTGACTACTGCTTAACACCTGACATCATATTTTAAATGTTTGAAAGCAGAAGGCATAGTTCAAATATCTGAGGAAGGGGGCTTCCCCAAATTGTAAACTCACCTGGCCAATGACATCGATGGTGTTCCATGGAGAACGTACGACAAAATTAAGAATTTTAACACCTTTTGCACCAGATCCTCCAATAACCCACTTCAGAAAGGGGAGCAGAACTCCTGCCATATCCAGAATAGATGTAAAAGTATTTTCCAGTATAATGCCAGCAACCTGAAGGGCAGGTACAGAGCAAAAGGAAAGGTCATCAACGATGCCACAACATCTATGAATTACTATCCTTAAGAAGAACAGGGGATAGAATTAAAGTACATATCAAAATAAGAAGTCCATAAGTCATGTCTCATAAATCTCAAAGACAGCATCAACTGAATTAGAAGAGCCGGCAAGCAGTTACGTACTACGTAATTCCACAAGCTAGGCGACAAGAATTTAACATCAACAACAAAAACCATGTGAATATGTAGATAGGAGGAAGCTAATGGGTACAACATACGATTTACTTTTTTCTACCACCTCTTTCTTCTTCAAAAATAGAGGAGAGTTCTAACCAATCCAAACATCAATGTGATCCGTAAAAATGTCTTAGTCACCACCTCAAAGGTCAAACCAATATGAAGTCTAAATCTAAATAGATGAGCAAGTCCACATTTCCTGGTGATGTCTAATACACCTGATTCTTTTTACAGTGACGAACTAATAGTACGTCACATCATGAAGACCTTTGTCTCCTTATTACTGGCATCCTAAAACAATTCCTTAACTATAGGAACACGATCAGAGTATGAAAAGCACCAACACCAAACTAGTCCTCACATTCTCAAAGTGATTTGTTAACTAAGCTATAGAATGTGACTCAAGCTTATGCAGTACATTATTGAAATTTCAAAGTTCAAAGGAGTTTCAAATATCCTCTCCTTAGGAAACTATAAGGAATATATTTAATATAAAAAAGAAACACTAGAATTGTAAAACTAGAATACATGAAACTTCAGCCTATACAAGTTGATGAGCTTGAATAGCTTCAGGAGGCGAATGAAAGGCCAGGATTACACACACTCTTGGGAGAAGAATGAGGAACGGAGGAAAAAACCTAATGCTTAATTAATAATGATTCAACAACATTGACCAGGACCGTACCTTATCAGGGTTGTTTCTTGTAAGTAAGGCACCAACAGCACCTCCCAGTGACCTCCCAAAAACGAATATTCTCGAAGTATCAATATCATTCCGCTGATAGAGATGATCCAATGCAGCCTGGGAAGAAGAAAAGGATGGTTAAATGAGAGGTTAACCAATTAGACAGACAGACAGAAAGCAAAGAACAGACTGCAAATTACCCACCTGAGCATCCTTTGTAATTCCATGCTGAGAAGGAGATCCGTCACTCGCTCCATAACTACCAATTGACAGAATGAATCATATATTCAGATCAAGCAAGCACAAGACAGTCAGGATACTTCCCGTCCATTAATAGAAATGATACACGAAAGGGAGGGAGGGAGGGGGGAAGAGAGACTCAGAGAACAAGATTGCCTATGCATACCCACGGTAAGAAAGCATGAACACATTGCACTGCAACTTCTGTAACATTATGTGGACCATTTCAAGACGATGAGCAATATCTGCAAGTCCCTGGTTAAGGCAACTCCAATTGAGTTTAACCCATGTAGAAGAAACATAATAGCAAACAGAGATTGTAAAACAAAACCTAATAGCAAACACAACTTTACTACAGCCGAGGCAGCCGAATCCCAATTATCATAAGGATACTTCCTGCATTCTCCTGGAAGAAAAGGATGGTTGGACCTGCAACGGCAATGAAACTCTTTAAGCACAACAAATGAAATGCTGCAGTGAAGAAAGAAAATGACTAGATCCCACGGCATGCAGTGAAGTTCAACTTTCATCACAATCACACACGAAATTCAATTCTTATTTTAAGATCTGCAAATCTCAATTCAAATTGGGAGTAGCCACACCTAAAATTCAATACCTAAAACCCCCCGACCCAATTTACCAACCACAGTTCGAAGTCTTCAGCAGAGCTGAAACAAAAACCCTAACTCAACGGAAAGGAGAGTAGAAGAAACGGATCCAGAGAAAGTACTAGAAGAAATGGGATCTTTCGATATAGAATGCGGGAGTAGAAGAATTATGACCTCTGCAGTCAGGGAAGAGCTTAATGAACCAGGCGTGGAGGCGGACGCCATCGGAGGATCGGAGCCAGACGTCCTCGTAAGTGAGACGGAGGCGGGCGGGAGTAATCGTGTAGGACTTGGTGAGACCAGGGACGACGGGGACATATACGAGGCGCTCTTGAAAGGCGACCAGCAAGGCCATCCCGGCGAAGACTATGCCGCCGACGCCGTAGAGCAGGATGTTGACGTACGACACCATCTTTGCCGGCCGGGTGGCTTTCGGCGTTTCGATCGGGCTTGAATAATGGTGGGATGGGTAAAGGGAACGCCGGATTCTCCTTCCCCGAAAAGGCAACTCTGTAGACTTTCGCCGTGCAGCTGCAGTTGATTTGCTGTGCTGGACTGCGGATTTTTCCCATAATACATATTTTTTTTATTTCAAAATACACACATTTTATAAAAAATTCTCTACGTGTTTGGGGCTCACTGTGACACTGAGAAGCGGTAAACATGTTCACTGTGACAGTGAGAAGCGGTGAATACATCACTGCGGCAGGGAGAAGTGGTGAAGGCTTCATCGTGTCCAAGAAACGCAGTGCAGGTCTAATTTAGGCTGAAATTTCAAACGAACGTAACTTTGCGCTCGATTATTCGATCGTAGCGATTTTTTTATTCCGCATAATCTTTCGGAATCTTCTTCTTTTGAAGATGAAAAATCCTTCTCCAGCTAGTGACCGAAGCTCCATCACACGAGCTTCTCCTCTAGCCAACGAACGAGAAGAAGACGAGTTGGCGCGACCTTAAACCTCGAGCCTGCCTCTTCCTCCTCCAGCAGCGAGCAACCGAATATTCTTCCTCCAACAGCCGGTGACAAAATCCAAGTTAGTGAGGATGTTTTTTTTCCTCGACTTCCTCGACCGTTAAACTTGTCGATGCTTTCTTATGAGAATGAATGATCCATAGGATAGATTTATGGCATGTTGGTAGAGCTTTATTTTGTGGCAGATTTATGGCATTGTTTGTTTGATTGGTGATTTCTTATTGAATGGTAGTTTGGTAAGCAATGGAGAGTGATGATGTCGAAAACAATAATGATTGTGTGATACTTGAGGGAAACGAAGTATGGCCTAATAAGATAGTGGAGTATTTTATTGAATTGATGGTCCAGGTAGTCAAGAAGGGAAACAAACAAGTCAAACTTTCACTAAATTAGGATGGTCCAACATCAAAGAGGAAAGGCGGCGACCATGGGGGCGGTCGGAGCAAGGAAGAGGGAGGTTAGCCACTTAGAGCATCTTCAATGGTGCAATTTTAGTGACTTGCAAGATGATGTGGCAAGGAGTTGCAATTGCAACTTTAAATTGCATTGATGTGAGAAGCTATTGCAAGGATGCAAATTTGCATAATGTGCAATTCTTTTTGCAATTCAAATGGACCCGCTGGTGGGCCCTTTTTTACTCTTTATTATATATTTTAAAGATTTAAGATGACGGAGATGATATATAAATTGTTTAGTAGTGGTAAATTAATATGTTGGCCCCACTCGTTGAAATTGCATTTGGATTTCATTGTTGTAGAGAGGATGAAGTTGAGAAGTAGTGTTTTCTCAAAATTGTAGAAGTGGAAGTAGGGACTACCTATGAAATTGCAAATGAATTTCATTGTTGGAGATGCTCTTATCTTAGGCCCAAAAATCCTACCCAATAAGTCATTTAACCTTTTGTAATAAATCGATGTGGTATGAGATTTATTTTTAAGTGTAAATAGTAAGCAACTTAACGGTCAAACTTGATAGTTGACTGCCACCTAAGATGAAACGAGGTGTAAAGTTAATGACTAGTAAATAAGAAAAATAATTTGAATGGCAGAACGTGAAAAATTTGATAAACTGAACAATCAAACATATAATTTACCCTTTTATTTAATTTTATGAATTATTATGCGGGAAAAACAAGAGCTAACTGAAATTAAAGAAGAAAGGGATAGAGATAAAGCGAAGCAGCTCGCCTTGCACAATGTCACAACTCACAAGCAAAACGTCACGCACAATCAAACACTAGTACAATAGGAAAACATCCCTTGTCACTTTAGGTGTCAGAACACCTAGAACCAATTCACTTACGCCATTTTGTGCTAATTTACGCAATACTATGGTGAGTTACGTAAGAGTGTAAGTTATTTCGCGTAAATGGAAATTCATACCTTTTCCCCTCATAATTTGTATTGACTATATTTTATGGAATTAAATTTGGATTATCATTTAATCTGTAAAAATATGTTGTATTCATCATAATCTATACAATGACATTCACTTTGATATATTTCAAAGTTTGAAATTTTATTTTATAACAACGTAAATAATTAACAATATGCATGAATAAACATCAGGTGGCATGACCTAACAATATTTGTTGCATGAATAATCAACATCTTACATGAATAACACAAATATGACGTGAATACCCAAAATTAGATGTTTTGTCACCTAACCAGACAAGATACTTCACTCCGTACAGTATTATTAGCCCACCCCAAAATGACACTATCGTAGACTCCCTCCCTCTCTTCTTCACAAGAGAAGTACCGCTCTCTCATTCAGCCTCGACATAGCTCTGACACTCTCTCCCTCCAGAAACAATTACCGCAGAAGAAACAAACCCCGTAACCGAGAAACCCACCCTGCCGTCGCTTCCTCTTTGGCCGGCCGCCGATCCAAATAATGTCGACGCCGCTGTAACTGGCCCGTCCAACTGCCTCTGCTCCGGCGAGGTAAGTCTTCTTCTTCTTCTCCATCTTCTCGATTTTCAATTTTACTCTCGTTTTATCTCCAAGAATAGCGTACATGATTGCCTATGCTTTCTTTCTTTCTAATTTTTTTTTATCTTTTTTTTCCCGGTCGGTGGCCTTATTACTTTCCATTGTGGCAGAGATTCCCCTTATCGGAACATTTTTGAAGCAGGTGGTGGTGGAGACTGGTCTCGGACTCTCAGTCACCATTCTCTCTTCTTACCCCACACCCTCAATTTCCTCCACCGCTTTCTACAATTCTTTCTTCCACCGGGAAATCGGAAAATGCTGACGTGTATTGCCCGTTCCAAGCAAGCCGGGGATGAGCCGGACGGCTCATCCGCCGCCGCCACCAACGGCAACGGTTCCAACGCTAAAAACAATCAAGCAATCAAATCCCTCACATCTCAGGTTCTTTTTTATTTTATTTTCTCCTTCCCGTAGATAAAAACCCTAAACCTCTGTTTTGATTTTTTGAAGTTTAATTAGCGGAATTCTATGGTGGTTGTGGCAGCTCCGGGACATGGCGCTGAAGGCCTCGGGGGCATACAAGCACTGCGCGCCGTGCACGACGGTTCCGACGGCGCATAATCAGAGCCGGTTCAAGACAAACCCGGCGACGGCGGCGGAGTGGGACGCGGCGGAGTCGGAGCAGCGGTTCCGGTGGCCGCTGAAGCGGACGGGGAGCTCGAGCTCGGCGACGCCGAGGACGTGGGGGAAAGAGATGGAAGCGAGGCTGAAGGGGATATCGAGCTCGAGCGGGGAAGGGACGCCGACGTCGGTGAGCGGGAGCGGGCGGCGCGTGGAGCCGCCGATCGTGTTCGTGGAAGAGCGCGAGGCCAAGGAGTGGGTGGCCCAGGTGGAGCCGGGCGTTCTGATTACCTTCGTCTCGCTCCCCATGGGAGGCAACGATCTCAAGCGGATGCGCTTCAGGTACACGCCTTCGTACGCTTCACAGACTCATTTTCACCCAAGATTAACGGTCTGGATTGGTTTCTTTGCTTCTGGTGAAATGGACGATTAACAGGACATTGTTAATCATATATTTCTAATATCCCCAGTTTTATCAAATATGACCCTATATTATATTTTACATCAAACGTGCTCCTAAAAATGATCAAACATGTATTTTAGTTAAATTTTTCATCCACAAACCGTTACCCATAATCGAATTTTGGATTGGGCGACACCCAGAGAAATAAAACAAGGGACAAATCCTCCAATTTGTCAATGTCGGGTCGTCTGAATTCTCGATTCAACTATGATTGATGTTTTTTTTTCAATGAAAATTTTAGCAGAAGGGCATGTTTGATCTAAAAAATAATAGAGAGGCATGTTTGATAAAATGACATAGTATTGGTGCATATTATACCGATAGGCTATAGCCTTTCTTGTTTTATGTAGTTAATTAATCTTATTATTTATACTAAAAAATCGTGGTTGATGAAATTTATCACAAACTATTTATAAATCTGGCATCTGGTGACAAGCTGTTTATAAAACTATTATGGCTTTCCCCTTATCTCCAATGGTATCATGGTTGTGTTTTTTTGTTTGTTTATTTGGAAATAGTATTATGGTTGTGATGGTTTTCTTAATTGGTTTTGGTTGAAGAGATTATGGTTGTGTGATGTGGATATGTACATGATAGTTAACGATGTGAATTCATTAAGAAAGCGATGCTGGGATCTAACCTCTGACTTTTCGCTACTTGCTTTGAAAGAAAGATGCTTTGCTTTTCTTTGTCTGATTGTCTCCTATTTAACGTATCTAATACCTCACTAACAATAATTAAGCGTGACGATGGCAACCAATTAGAAGGGTAATTATTACTGGGGGGAAAATTCTCATTATAGTGTTCATATTCTTCATATTCGTGGGTGTAGTTTCTTCCAATTGGAAAGGAAAAAGGGTCCAAAAGTGGAACTCATTGTGCCTGCCGCATTAGTGGGTGGTGGTGGGGGCAGTGATCTTGATAGTGTCCAGCCATGGCCAAGCTTTTCTTTTGGCTTCACTGACCACATTGTCGGGGAGAAGAAGCTGGTTCTCTTCTCTTCCTTCCTTTCTTCCACCCTTATTTTTTGGCCAGTTGTTAGTTCAAATCAAACCAGAACAATTCTTCACGCCGGATTCTCGGTGGCCTTTGTCACTTTGTGCGGTCACCACCAATCATTCCTTAAAAACCCCTCTCTTCTCTCAAACGTATATCTTTTGCTCCAAGACAAAAAGCTTTTGTGGCCCATTGGTTGATCATGACAAAAGCTATTACTCACAGCTAGAGAATACAGTAGAAGGGTTCAGAGTTTCAGACCCTTTCTGGGTTCACAGGGGACATTGGAAACAGTCTTATGCTTAGTTGGTTCCCTTCTGTTTTAAGGACATGGTGTTTCTTTCCTGGCAGTTGAATGTTGATACATTTGGACTCAGTTTTCTCCCTTTGTTGTGTCCCTGTCTGGTTCTCTTCTACCCCAATCTCTTGGTTTCTCTTTTTGCATTTTTTTTTTGACTTCACAAACAGATCCATTCCCATATGAACCCCACTCAGACATGATAGTCTCTTTTTTGTTGCTTCTTCACTGTTTCATGTAATGATGTGGCTTCCACATACAATGGTGTTTAATTGACTAACTAATACCCCACTTTCTTAGAAAGTAGGGTGTCTAATGACATGCCTAAAACATTCTTTACTGAAGTAAGTGGCTATGTAAGCCGGTCTAGTTAGTATTTTGTGGGTAGCCATTGAATGATGGTTTGCTTCATTTTCCACCATCCATGAAGAAAGGGTTAGCGGTACTGGCATGTGACCTGAATTATACGGAATACTCGGGGTTCACTGTGAATTGTTCTTGTGCCTACTGCATCTTTAATCTGGCAAAAACTTAATGGGGGGATTGTGGTAATCCTAAACTGGAATCATCACTATCCTGGTACGAGAATGGATTCTTTGTAATATGATTCTTGCCCTTCAAGGCACCGTGGATTGCAATGTGTCTTTTCGAGTGAAGAGGTAGATAATGCATTGCTGTGTGTATGATTAAATTATGTCGCCTTCATCATTCTGCACCATGATTTCTTTTCTTCCAACTCCTGACTTATCCACTGGTTACGATGACAAGATATCGAGACCATGCTTAAAGATTTGATTCCTGTTTAATCTCTTTGATCAGCCGAGATATGTTCAACAAGTGGCAAGCTCAGAAATGGTGGGCAGAGAACCATGACAGGGTCATGGAACTTTACAATGTCCAAAGACTTAGCCGTCAAGCTTTTCCTCTTCAAACACCCCCAAGATCTGAAGACGAGGTAAAATTTACTTATTCCCCTGTCAGCAACCCCAATGTGACTTCAAATCACTTCATTCCGTTTGATACTATATACGTCCTTCTCAATGATATGCTTCTACAGAGCTCAAAGATGGAATCAGCTGAGGGAAGTCCACTAACACCGCCACTAAACAGAGAGCGATTGCCGCGTAGTTTACACCGTCCAACGGGCATGGGAATAGCAGGCTACTCGTCCTCGGACTCACTCGACCATCCGATGCAGAGCAGGCAATACTCAGACTCTGCCAGTGGCCTCACTTCCACACCAAAGCTCTCAAGCATAAGTGGGGCTGCTAAGACGGAAACATCTACATCCTCCATGGATGCATCCATGAGAAGAAGCAGCTCGTCGAGGGACGCTGATCGTTCCGGTGAGTTGTCGATCAGTAATGCCAGTGACATGATGGACAACGAGTGGGTTGAACAGGACGAACCTGGCGTGTACATCACCATTAGAGCCTTGCCCGGTGGAAAGAGGGAGCTGCGACGAGTCAGGTTCAGGTAAAGCAGGCATTTTTCTTTTCCATGAGACATATTCATTTTCTACGTGCATAGAATTTGATGCTCTCGACCACTGAAAGTATTGCCTTGGAAGATCATAAATTCAGCATGAATCATTTGACCTTTTTTGGACCACTCTTTTCACTGATTGATTATTATTATTGTGGGTGGGTGCAGCCGTGAGAAATTTGGAGAGATGCATGCGAGGCTATGGTGGGAAGAGAACCGAGGTAGAATACACGAACAGTACTTGTAGAGTGTGTTAGAGGAAAAGCTAAAGCACAGAAGTCAGAGAATGCACGAGCGAGGTGGTCAAATGGTAAAATCGGCGGTTTTGGACTTGGAGGTTTCAGGTTCGAATTTCGATTACGAATTCGATATATCACTGTCTGAAATCTGCACCTCAGCTGATGAAAGAATTTTCCCTACACAGATCCGTCTGAAAACAGGTGCTTCCTGTTTGTCCCTCTTCACCTCGTGACCTTGATCTCTTTCTTTTTTCCTTTAATGGGGTTCAAATGTTTATAGGGGTACTAGTAATGCTGCTGAATAGATGGTCAATGTGTTGATCAAGATGAAAGGGCAAAGTTTTTCTTTTGATTATGTCATGTTAAATGTTTTTACTTTCTGCTGTTATAAATGTTTGTGGGGTGGGTTACTGGTGGTGGGTATGATTATCAATGAAAGAAGTTGATTACATGGTATCTTTTCTTTGACTTAATGAGATTTGACCAGTTTCTTCTGTAGCTTGACTACAGGTAGGGGTGGGCAATGGGACGGGACGGGATACCCGTCCCGTTTTAAACGGGTACCCACTGCCATTTGGAAACCAAAATCCATCCCATATCCCAAACTCATATGGAAAACGGGTACCCATTACCCGTACGGGACGGATAACGGGTACCCATACTACCCATAAATACCCAAAGTTTAAACCACTAAAATTTTAACAAAAGTTTAAACTTAACTTGTATTTGCTTAATAATCACAAGACACAAAATACATCCCAATCACAAATACTTGGTTTGCAAATTACACATTCATGAACAATCACAACACATAGAAATAAATCATTCCAAGTACCAAATTATCAACAAAAAAAAAGTTTCATTCAACACATCTCAACTCTCTCTACTAATTCACCAAACATGTCAGTGAAAGGGTAAGGGCCCAAATGGAATTGAAATTGAAAGGGTAAGGGCCGAAATGGCCAATGGATTTTGAATTGAGTTGGGTTGAATTAAATTTCTACATTTGTATTGAATGGGTATAACGGGTACCCATATTACCCAAACGGGTATTCGCGGGTAACCCGCGGGTACCTATATTAGGAATGTACAATCCCAAGTCTCATCCGTTTATAATATTACGGGTAATATGGGTACCCGTAACCCTTAAAAAACGGGATGGGTACGGGTATACCCAAATATCCGTTTCCCGTTGCCCACCCCTAACTACAGGCGTGCTTGCTGTCTAGTACTATTTCTGCTCTCTCTCTCTCTCTCTCTCTTTTTGACTAAGTTTCTAAACAATCAACAGTTAGCAGCACGATGAACCCATTTTCCTGCCTCCAATTCTCTGATGATGGGTGAAAATTTTGGAAGGTTGTCAAATCGGTTTATATAAGTGGAATGATTTGATTGGTGGTACAATAGGTTTGTACCTGTTTAACAAAATATCTAGAAATGTGAAAATTCATCAATATTAAATGAATTTATTTGAAGATAATTAATAAAATACCTAAACGTGTATACTTGAATCTAATAAACTTCTAAATTCTTAAATTAGATGAATTAGTCTATGAAATATATGACACGCCCAAATAAACTGATGCGGAATTACATTTATTTGCAATATGTTATTAATGTGGAATTGCCGCAACGACCCGAACAACAAATCTTCGACCAACGAAGGAGCTAATCGTAGTTTAGACAGGTAGGATATTATGACGAGTTAAATTAGAATACAATATGATAATTAACCACATCTAGGATTATATTAATCTCATTAGTTAATGGGGTAAGTTTATCCAGCTGACCCAGCAGAATCACATAAGAAACTGATTTAATAATTGATAACCAAGGGTAATTGAGAGACTAGTTTGGAGAAATTTGAGTCGAATTACGAGACTCAATTGTCATAATTAAATTTAATAAGAATTTAGCTAGCCTCTATACTTTGCACATCGACAAAGTAGTCCCCAATCGAGAAAGACGTCACTAGTTCAAAATCCAAAAACCAAACTGATCTAACCTCGGTTTTTGCTATAGGATCAAGAGGTGAATCACCCAAGTCAATGGAATAGGATTAGTAGTGATTATCTTATTATTTAATTAATGTTTCTTGGAAGGAAAGAAAATGAATTCTTGTGGGAAATGGATAAGAAGAGAGAGACTAATAAAGTCCAGGGTGGGAAGGAAACCGATTTGGTTGTGTAACTCTGTAAATAGTGACTTTGTCTATGATTAATAATATATATGATGATATTATTGGAATTCAAATTATGTTTCTTTTGCTTTGGTTATTCTTTCGTTGAGTCCGGTAGTTGGTAGTTATTTTGGGTTATTCTCCCGCCACTAAGGAGATACTCTACTCGAGAGTTTTGAAAACCCTTATCCTAAACAGTACTAAAGTCTACAAATCAAAAGATTCAGCACGAAGAACTTTGCTCTGAAGGCGTCCGCGCATCTACGTAACAATTTTTGTCACTAAATCAGAATCATAGCTATGAAAAATGTTATGTGAAATCAAAGGGAGATTTTGCACAAATCACTGGAATCCAAAACGATAACACCAAATTCTGTAGAGATATACTATGACTCAAGTAGAGCCAGCAAGCATCATCCTAATCTTGCCACAGGTGTATATGTGCGAACTCCTTCGGTTCATCGAACTCATATGAAAATCTCCTTCGATACTTCCTCGCAGCTTCATCGCTCAACGCTTTGTATTTCCTGACAACTTCACGAGCATTCTTCTCATCATCATCATCGTCGTGGTGGTCGTCGTCAAAATGATGAAATTGTGTTGCTGCACCCTCCTCCTCCTCCTCCTCAGCTTCCACCGTCTTTGAATAATCTATCAGAACTCCACTCTCAAATTCTCTATATAGTTCAAGCTCTTCCTTCCAATCAAATTCTCTGTGTCGCTCAAGCTCTTTCCCGTACCGTCTGACATCCCTCAGCAGCATCCCCTTAACAAAGCGTTTTTCGTCGAGCTCCGAAGAGACTAACCCTAACGATCTGAGCTTCCCCACCAGCTTGTCCTCAACATCATCTTGAGGAATTATATATATTCAATATGCAAAACCATCAAACACATGAAATTATCCAAATGCACACCAAAAGTTCAGTCGTCGGTTTTGTTGTATATATGATCTTCTTAATTAATACAAGTTTACAATCACTAATCATTCTTGCAAAATCAAAAGGACTCGTTTAGTGAGGAATTTTACAATGCTATATGGCATTGGTGCTATAGGTTTTTATCTTTATGGTACAACTTGAAATTGTACATTTAATGTTATGGTACAACTTCAGATTGTACCTATACTTTTTTGTACAAATTCTTTTATGGTACAACTTCAACTTGTACCTTATGTGATGGTACAACTTCAAGTTGTAAAGTTGTACCATAACATAATGATACAAATTCCTTTACGGTACAACCTAAACTTATACATTTAATGTTATGGTATAAGTTCAAGTTGTACATTTAAGCACCAATACTATATAGCATAGTAGAAGTGCTCCTCGTTTAGTACCTTTTTTTTGTTTCTGTTGTGGATTGCAGTACTGTTGTAATAACAAAGGTACAATCACAACACCATGAATAAAATCGAGGAACATGAGAAAATCGAGGAATAAAAACATATGATAGTAACCAGGTTCGTTCTTGGGGTGGGAAAACTTGCCTGGGAGAATCAAGTTGGCATATTGGTCGAAGTATTCTGCTCTCGTTGTTATGTACCTCACGTAATGAGATCTGTACGTCCCTTCCTTCTCATAACAGGAGGTCACCATTTGATCATGCTTCCCCGAAAGTCTCATCTTCAGGAGCTTTCTCCTCATCGAAGGAAGCATGTGCTTTTTGCCTTTGATGTATTCCCTCAACAAGCTCTGCAACTCCAGAATCCAATCTATGCAACAATCCCAGACCCCAAGGCTTCATTGTCCCCAAAAAATCGTGTGTGGATTTGAAAAATGAATGTTTCGATATAAAATCTTCGAGTTTTGAAAAAACTCGTGAATGTACGAGCGAGGGTTTTAGGTTCATTACGGGAACTTTTGAATCCAAACCCATCAAACAAAACAGAGACAGAGAGAGAGAATAATAACTTGTGATTTTTTTACCTCCCCTGAAGATTATGGCTTCTTTCTCTACAATGACACCCTGAAGCTCCTCCATGAACTCCTTGTTACTGGTTTCTGCCCTAAATTTGAGAATCGATTCCTTGATCAAATCAGGAAGCACGTCCTTCCCGACGCGGCCCTTGAAGTAATTGTCCATCAGATGCTGGAACCCCAAAAACCAATGGTCTAACCTCCCCCAGAATTCATAAAAAAAAAATCCCCAATTAATAAATAAATAAGATGAGTAATAATAATAATTCGTCTCAAAATCTGCTTCGACGAATTCAGCGATTTTTCTTTTTTACCTCTATGTTGCTTCGTACCGTACTCGGCCATGAGCTGCTCCAGAGCACATAACTCCTCGGCCGGCGGTGGTGGTACGACTGAGCAATGCGGACTGGAGCCTGTATTAATGTTGCGAGACGAAAGGAGGAGGAGCGGACGCCAAGCTACCAAGTTTCTCGACAGCGCCGGAGATGGCCGCGGCGGCAGCAGCATCTTCTCGATTGGACGGAGGAGGAGTTTGTGAGGGATGATCCCGTAGTGTGTACGAGTACGACAGCGACAAATTTGTTAGGGTTACTAAATGGTCGTCCTAATTTTACTATAAATGGTTAACTTAAAAACTAATATAATTTTTTTTTATCTTTATTACCTTTTTATTTTTTTATAAAAAATTTTATTTTAAAAATTCCTCAGCTGGGTGCAGGTCCTTGCCCTGTATTTTCTGTGGTGGAGTGGTCATATCGTTAGTTTTCAGTCTGAATCCCTTAAGTTCGAATCTTAGAGACGACACTCATTTTCTCTTTTCCCCACCCCTTTAGTAAACTAGAACTCATCATAACATATAAAAAAAAAACTAGAACTCATAATCTATTTGTTGCATGTCCACTATTCAAAAATCTGTGTGCAGAATAGCTTTTTTTTGGTAATCAGACTGGCGCAAAGGCGCCTAATTCATATTAATCATAATAAGACGTTTGTGGGTAATACCAATTACATTATAGTGCAGCCATCGACCTAAGTTCATGGATGTACACATCGAAGAGATGTGTACCAAAATTACAAGTATGACCTCTTTTTGTCAAAAAGTCGGCTGCAAAATTCGCTTCTCTAAAGACATGAGATACCACAACATCCCAATCAAGACTCGGGAGATTTCTCAATTGAATAACAATGTTTCCATGACGATGAGAATCATTCAAGCTCCCTTTGATGACAGAGATCGTCGTAGTTGAATCAAGGTTGAGTTGCACCGTGTGGTAACCTTTGTCCCAAGCCATCTTAAGACCTTCAGCAGCACCTTTTAGCTCTGCTGCCGTAATGGAGCAGTTGCCAAGGTTGCAAGTGAAGGTACCCTTGCATCTCCCAAGATGATCTCTCAGCAGAACCCCAACAGTTGCACTTCCATTTTGGCGCATTGACAAAGCCATCATATTGGATTTGGATCCAATCCTCCTAAGGTGGCTCTCATCCCACCTGTGCACAACTTCTATTAACCTACGTTCCGACCTTGACTTTCTGGTCATTCTGGTAAGCATTCCAGACAATGCTAAAACCAAGCATTGATCCTGGAGATAAGACCATTCTTGGAGAAGCCACGTCCATCCAGCACCTCCTCGTTCCTCTGCTTCCACAAGTGCCAGTAAATAATCCCAAACTCAATTACAGATCGTTCATCAGTGAGATTATTCATCAACCAA
This sequence comes from Linum tenue, assembly GCA_946122785.1. Taxonomy (NCBI): domain Eukaryota; kingdom Viridiplantae; phylum Streptophyta; class Magnoliopsida; order Malpighiales; family Linaceae; genus Linum; species Linum tenue. The sequence continues at coordinate 52,982,683 of CAMGYJ010000011.1, read as the reverse complement.
ACATCAATGGAAACATCCATATTCTTAGCAGCCAGCTTGCTTGGCATAGCATCCCAGATCATTCAGGCTTTCTGGCAGCCCCGAAGGATGTGTTATATAGTTTCTTCTTTCGTTTTGGAGTGATTGCAGAATTTGTCTTCCGTCATTCCTCTTCTAGCTCTTTCCTTGTTGGTGAAAAGGTGATCGTGAAGCACCAACCACAAGAAATATTAGATTCTGTTCGGCCCTGTCCACTTCCAGTGATCTTTCCAAAATGGTATGTAGTTGGTAATGGGAGGTATGAAAAAAAGTTTCTCGAAATATATTGAAAATTGATATCATTTTGTAGAGCACAACAAACTCGTTCCATCTGTGCAAAAAAATTTGAAATTCGAGTTAGAACGAAGAAGATAAGAGCCGATTAAAAAAAACTAGAAAAAGTAAAATACGTCGTTTGGAAGTTGCGATTGTTAAATAGATGTCTTGTTGAGAATGCATGTATAATATTATACACGTATTGTTGAATTTGTTGCATTGTAGAATATATCGTTTGGTATGTGTGATTGTGTATGTCGCATCAGTTAAAAGTTGAGACAAAACAATCTCAACTTAACTATCTCAACAATCACAACTAAAAGTTGAGATATAACAATCACTCAAAATGAGTGATAGTTTCTGTCACATCACGGAAATAGTCCATGTATTGTTTCTGCTAAAAAAAAATAATGCAATCCAAACAATACATACATAATAACAATCTTAACAAAACAATCACAATTTCCAAATGACCCCAAATGACCTCTTAATTCACAACCCTTAGATATGAATTTTCTCGACCTACTTAGATGTCAAGATTCGTTACTCACCCGATGTCCAACCTTACGAAGTCTATATATAAAGTCTTTTTTATATATATATATAGAATATATGTAAAGTCTTTGGGTCTAAACTCAAAAGTCTAAAAAAAGAATAAAACAAAGTTGGGGTATATAGTGGGGCCGGCCCTAACCAATCTGCGGCGTGCCGCCATAGAAACTTCCCCCGTGGTCGCCGTCGCCGTCGCTAGCATCGGCTTCCGTCCAAATCCCTCCATCGATAAGTATGCTGAGAAGATCATTGTTGACAAGAAACTTCCCAGCAGCGTGGCGCCTTCTCCTCCTCCCTTCGTCTCGCTATGTCGGCTCAGCAACCTCTAGACCTTGTTCAACCGTCCCTTCGACGGCTGCTGTTTCTACACCTCGGCCGTACGCACTCGAATTCGGCGAGCACCGTCCTCCCAGTCCGTCGAAACGGCTGAAGTATCGTATCGACGGTGAACCCAAAAAAAAACCCACTATTATTTCTCGTAATACTTCGCTTTCTTATTATATATCTCAGACAGAGGAATTTTTAGCAGCTTTTCGTAACTCGGGATTTGGGGATTTTTCTTTTATCGTAGTTTTGAAGAAGATGCTGGAAAGGAAGGAAGGCGATCTGCAGCCTGAGCCTTACGATGAAGAAGACTGTCCTGATCTTAAGGACTACGAATACACCGATTCGGAAACTTATTGGGATGGGGTTCCGGTTCTTGAATCGGAGATAGAGCCTCCTCTTAAAGGTGAGTAAAAGAAGAAAACCACTCATATCTCTCATATCCGTCAGAAACCAGTTGATTCCAATAACTCGAGTTGTTGGGAGAAAGTTCTGTTGGATCTTATACCACACTCTTACAATACAACCACCATCAAACTACCTATATATGACGAGAACTAGGAGAGGCAATGTGCGTGTTGAGTAATTTTCAGTTTCAAATTTTAACCCATACGTTTACTAGCTAGTTGGTATAGTTGCGAGGGACGACCTGCTATATATCCATCCATCAGTATAGATGGGTGCGGTTGGCTTGTGAGTAAACTTTGCAAAAACAATGAAGAAACAGTGAGACAGGAAAAAAAAAAAAAAAGAGAGAGGGAGAGGGGAGCTAGTTAGCTAAGTTTGTATTGCCAGCAGATTGATTCCTGTTCTGTTTTACATGTTGTTTGGATTGCAGATTCGATCCTCGAGTTCGGGAAGTACGACAAAGCTGAAGCGGAGTTGCTTCCTTCGATCCAGAAATCGCTCGTGGAGCTGATGTTGTCGGGGGACCATAACGATTTGGTGCTGGTGAAACATAAGCAGACCAGTACCAATGCCATTAGAATGAAGAAGAGATGGAAGGTCTTCTACAAGTATGCCTACTTACTTCCAGGTGCGGTTGGTTTGGTTTTCCCACCATTGATTTCCATTCTTTGGTTAATAAGTGAATCAAGTCAGACATAGCTAAGCTATGCCTGTTGTTTGATATATGTGGTTATAGTCCACAATGCTGCCTGTTATCCGAGCCCTTTTGCAGGAATTTTGATCTTTCAGTTTCAAATCCAGTATTTATTGTTTGTTCTCTTTTCGAAGAACAAGTTAATTAGTTATGGCTGCTGGCTGCATCCATCCATCCATAAGAGTGAAACTTCGCTCGAGCTTTGATTGATATTTCGGGTTTCATGATGATGCTGATGTTAGAGACACAAACATATCTTAGTATAGGTAGCTTTGTGTGAGATTTTGCTTATGATTACCATAAACAAACTCTTGTCTCTGTTCAATTTGTGTGAGGTTTTTTGAACTTTTGTGTTGCAATTTTAATGAACTCTCAGATGAGCTTACGGAGAAGCTGGAGAGGATGACCAGGGAGTTGGAGGATTTGGTGGAACGAGAGGATCTTGAAGAAAAAGTTGAGTTCCTCCGGCTGCTTACAGATCACTGGAAGAAAGCACTGATGAGTTATTCAAATCGACTGGAAGCTGCTGGCAAAGAGGAGGAGGCCGCGCCACAACTTGACGGTGAGGAATGACAACAATACTCTTTGTCTTGTGCCTATCTTGGTGAATGATGATATCTCATGGAGATCGATCTAAACCTTTGTTCTTCAGTTGTCCAACCTTCGCCTGCTTCTGCTGCGCCGTACACGTCCAACGACGCCGCTTCATATGCGTTGGAGCAGCTCGGGATCGGCTATGGATATTTGGGACATGACGGTAAGTGCACTCATTTTTTTGGGTGCATTCAATGCACCAGCCTCATAATCGTCATTCTGAGCAGGCGATTCATGTGAAAACGATGTCAATCATCACTTGTGGTATGATGAACAAGAACCACATGAATTTGTACAAAAATCATTCCAAGATTCACTTTAATTTGAATGATTCAGGGTTTAGGAATTTAGGGTTAGGGTTTACAATTTGGGATTTTGAGTTGAGATTCAAAATTGAAAGTTAATAGGTTAGTGTAATGGGTTGATTAGTTGGGATTCCATGTTATATTAGACTAATACAACCCATTAAATTTCAAAATTTAATGTATTATGACCACTTTTAGAGGTGGGTGCACTGAATGCACCCAAAAAAGTGAGTGCGCCGAAGTAGCCACCATATATATATATATATATATATATATATATATAATATATGTTGAATCAAATTTCGTTATCATCTCGAACAAGATTGCCTTTCTCAAAGTTTACAAACAAAACAAGGAAAGAAGTTTTTATCACCATCCAAATTGTAGCTTTGCACTTTTATCTAGGGGTGGTTATAAGGTCCGGTCCGGTTAAATTGGTTCGAATTGATCCGGTCTCAGTCCGGTATTTTCGAGAATATAAGGACCAAAGATTGGATTGGATACAGTCCGGTCTTGATTCGGTCCGGTTTTGACCTGATCCGGTCTCAATTCGGTCTTGATTTTAGATTGAGATTGTGGAGATTTTAGTGGAGTTTTGGGTGTTGGACTCTCTTGTCCGATCTTTATTCGGTTTTGGTCCGGTCCCGAACGATTTTTTACCTCAAATCTAAGCCCGAATATGAGATTGGATTGTTTGTTATCCGGTCCCGATTCGGGTTATACGGTCTGGTTTCGGGTAAAACCAAAAAGTCCGGACCAAATAGTAAGTCCTAGTTTTATCTTCTAAAAAGCGCGATTTAAGGCTTTTACAGAAGCGGAATGCCTAGAGGTGTTCATCGCTATTTCAGCATTTGAAGTATAAAAAGTCATTTGAAAAGACGGGGTCGGAAATTAGAAGCCGGTGCACTTTTCTCTGCGATTGTTTTTATATTTGATTTCGATTTTGTGTGCATGGTTGAGGTGGAATTTGTAGATTGGCTTTGGGAGTTCAAGGAACTGATGGAAGAGTACTTCAAGGGCCGCATATCGAGGGATGTGCTTCCCGACTTGATCACGGAATCGATTCTCAAGTTCAGGTTTGAAGAAGTTGGTAAGAAGGAGGGACGACGACTGTGTCGTCATGGGGACGTTGTCTATGGAGAGAAAGAAGTGGTTGTACTCAAGAGAGGTAAAAAGAAAAAGAAAAAAAACACACGCAATGAAACTTGACAAGTTGGTTTTATTCCGTGCGTTTGTAGAATCCTATTGTACCGAAAGTTCGATCGGACCTGAGACTAAACTGGTAGATACTTTGGTATCAATTTGAAAACAGGTTGAACAACGATTTCGGCATAAAATATTCTATAGCGCTGATTTCCCCCCCCCCCCCCCCCCCCCCCCCTCCAGAACAACCTCCAGTATGATTTTTGGAATCGTTGATTTTATTCTCTGGTTTTCTTTTTCAAATAAATTTGGGGTGGGTTTGTGTGTAGGTTGGTGTTCGGAGGTGGAAAGATTGAAGGAGAAGTTCCAGCATGGTTTTGAGGACGTGCTTCCTGCTTTTAGAAAGAAACTTCTGGAAATGAGATTGTCTGGGAAACGCAGTGACTTGATTGCTTACCAAGGCTTTTTAAGCTTCCGGAAACGCGAATTTGAATCGAGAGTCGAATACTTTCACCGCTATGCCCACATGATTCTTCCAGGTAATTAATTAAGGTTTCTTTTTCCGACCCTTTGATTTTCATTGTCAGGCAACAAGTCTTGGTGGTATCTCGTGTCGTTGTTTCAATATTTTGTTGATCAGCGCGTATTTTTTTTTTTTTTAAACTTGACCTCTTTTGGTCTTGTATATTCTTAGGGGTCGTTTGGAAGTTGCGATAGTTTTGTTGAGATTGTCATTATGCATGTATATTGTTTACAATGCATCATTTTTTGTTTTTTTTTAACATAAACAATACATGGATTGTTTCTTTGATGTGACAGAAACTATCACTCATTTTGAGTGATTGTTATATCTCAACTTTTTGTTGTGATTGTTGAGATAGTTGAGTTGAGATTGTTTTGTCTCAGCTTTTAGCTGATGCGACATACACAATCACACATACCAAACGTTGAATTCTACAATGCATCAAATTCGACAATACATGTATAATATTATACATGCATTCTCAACAATACATCTATTTAACAATCGCAACTTCCAAACGACCCCTTATTTGTTTATTCCGTTTAGGAACATTTTTGGCAAGAAAAATATATAAATGAATGAATGAAAAACAAGTATGATGTTATAATGCTTTCGTTTGCATTTGTGTTTTTTTTTGTCACCTCTAATTTTTTAGCAATCCAATTCACATTACTTTCATTTGTCTATATCAATGCAATTAACTTGCAATTGTAAATGAGGGCACAAATAATGTTTTTAATAATTTTTTTTTACTAGAGTTAGTTTTGCTATAGTCAAGGGAGTGAGCACAAATTGTATTTTGGCTACCCACTAATTTATTTGTAGACTTTTGTTTGTTCTGCTTTCACTTATTATAATATTATTTTTATTATTAAAAAACAGTAAAAAATCCATCAATGCTATGTGGAATTGCAAATGGAATTGCGAGAAATTGTAGTTTGCATTTTTGCAATTGAGACTTACATAAATGTAATAAAAAATGCAATTGCATTTCCATTGCAATGTCAATTATGTTAGCTTGATGTGGATGCTATTTAATACCGTGTTGTTTTTTTCCCCTCATAAAACAATTGTGTTGTTTTCTAAGTTTGGTTTGTAGAGATTTTATGGCTAGACTTCAGCTTTTGGAACCTGGAAACTTAAGGATATGTATATGTATTTGACGTGAGATTTTCGCTTTATTTCCAGATGATGTTAAAAAGAAGCTGTTGGGTAAGTTGAGACAGTTAAGGGATGAATCTTGGGAGCAAGACTACGAAGAATATAGAGATTTCGAGAGTGGGATACTAATGGATTATTTCAAGAGATTGAAAGCGGAGGAGGAGGGCGCAACACAAACGCAGTTTCATATGGATGGTGATTATGAGAAGAACACCCGAGAAATTAAAGTGAAATACGGAGTCTATGAATGATGGAAGCTGCGAGGGAATACAAAGTTGTGTTGAAGAAGCTGACCGATTTTGTGGTGCTGTGAAAATAATAATTGTGGATGATCAATCATATTAGACGCATAATTCAGTGTTACACGGTTGTTTCTAGAGGTGAACAAACACACCGGCAAACCGACTCACCCGTCCAATCCAACCCAACCCACCCGTAGTTATCGTTAAAACGAAAGTTTTGGGTTGGGTGAGGGTTTTCTTGGGTACAACCCGCCTCCTTTGGGTTGGGTTTGGATTTTGGATTACACAACCCGTAGAACCCGACCCAACCCGTGTTCCAACTATTAGTATGAGTTCGGATCTAAAAAATATTTATGTCGTATATAGTCATATACTTATGAGAAAATTAAGATATTTCGGCATGTTTTTCTCTCATGGTCTCCCTAATCTAATGCATTCTTCGACTTAAAGTTTAGACATAAATTGAATATAGTTATGATTCACGTAATCCTTTTTCTTGTGTACAATTTTAATAGAATAACATATTATGGGTGCGTTTGTTTATAGGGCTAATGCCACTAGGAAACCCGAACTATTAACTTTGTGTCATTTGTGTCCTAAAGTATCCGATATGACATTTGTGTCCTAAACTATTTTTCCGTTAGAGTTGACTAGCGTTGACCGTTAGTTTTTAACAGAAAGTCTAGTCAACATTGATGTGGCATCTGACGTGGAATTTTATTATTTATTTTTCATAAAAAATAAATACTTATATAAATTAAAAGAAAAAGAAATCTCATTGTCTCCTCTCTCCTCACTCGACACCGCTTCTCCAACCCTTCATCGCGTCGCGCCGCCGCCATTGTTGGCACTTCATATCCACGATCCTCCTCCACCGGTCCACCGGTCATACGCTGCATAAATCCTTGTCCCCTCCCACTAGTACTTCGCCGTCGAATAAACTAATTTGTTCCCCTTCCCTCTGCCGAACATCTCCTTCCCTCCGCCGAACAGATCCAAGGCAAACATCCCCGACGGGATGGAAACTCCAATGCCTCCAACTCGTCGAAGGCAAAGACAAAGAAGTAGAAAGAAGTAAGAGAGGAACAGCGGAACAACACTGGGACAATTAGTTCATCTACGGTTTCCTCCATCGAAGCTCCTAAAGGTTGTCTCGGGTTCTTTCTCAAATCCATACCCTGCAAAATCCCTAAATCGGAGCCTATCGCGGAACCCAGTAGGGGCGATTCGGAGCTGATGACCGATCTGATCTGCTCTCGTTTCTCTCTTCTTTCTCTCTGTTCTTCCTCTTTCCCAGATCACTGTACCATCTCTTCTTCCTCCTTCTTCACTAAGAATCGCAAAATTGAGCCAGCAATCTCCGACCAACTCTCTCCGCGGCTAGTGCTTTTGGTCACCGAATGCAACAATTGTAGTGGAGTTGAACCCACCACCTAATTCACTAAACCCACTTCTATAAAGTATAAACCCCATCCCCCATCTTTGATTGTCGGGTTAAAACAACTGAATGGTTAAAGGTCGTCCTAAAAATTACTAACCATCGTCCTAACTTAATATGTAATTTACCAAATTGTCCATTTTGAATTTCAAAATCAAACACAAAACAAATAACTCCTCCCCCTTCCATAAATCTAAAAAAAATATATAAAACAAAATTCAACAAATTATCTTATGGACCGAATCATAAATCGTAGTAAAAGAATAGAAAATTATTGATATAAACCAAACAAATCCAAAAAAACATAAAACCCCTCAACCGAAGCCAATTTTCGGTTGTACCATGGCTCAACCTAAGCCAATTTTCGGTTGTACCATGGCTCAACCTAAGGCAATTTTCGGTTGTACCATGGACCAACCGAAAATCACCTTCGGTTGCACCATGGCTCAAACGAAAAATCACCTTCGGTTGCACCATGGCTCAAACGAAGCCAATTTTCGGTTGGTCCATGGTACAACCGAAAATTGCCTTAGGTTGAGCCATGGTACAACCGAAAATTGGCTTCGGTTGAGGGGTTTTGGAATTTTTTTTGAAAAAAAAATCAGATTTTTACCTCGTCGGAGTCGCTACTCATGATTCAGACGTATTCTCAACGATTACGACTCGAGAATGTCAACGATGAATTCGAGAGTGTGGGAAATTGAATGTTTTTCATTTTTTTAGTTAAAGTGATGTTTGTTTGCTAAAAATGCCAAAAGGTTAAAAGTGTAACTTTGTTATTTTTTAGGACGATCAATAGTAATTTTAAGGACGACCTTTATCAATTCCCTAAAACAAAAACCCAACAAAAAGAGAAGCTTCCTGACATTGGGAAACTTTTTTCTCTCGACCTTGGAAATATCAGTAATGGAAATATCCAGTGCTCGTCGTCATCGAAGAGAGGGATGAGGGACAGAGCCCTCGTTGTTCCGCCGGAGTAGGATTAATTATTGTCGGTGGATCTCGTGCTTAATTGCCAGAATTTTCTACGCTAGCGCACAGATCGTTGAAATTGGGGTTTTCTGGGTTGGGAAAATCTTTGAGAGAGAAGCAAATAGTGAGAGAAGAACACAGACTTTTTATTTTCTTAATTATTTTTTATTTTTCTATTTTTATTTTGATTTATTTTTAAATTAAAAATATGATGTGTCAGTGACGTGGCATCTATGTGGCTGCCACGTCAACAAAAGTCAATGGTAAAGTTGACTTCCGTCTGGTCAACCGTCATCTATAACGGTCAACGAAATCGCCAGGACATAAATGAAACACAACTATCATACGTTGGGACACAAATGTCATATCGGATACTTTAAGACACAAATGACACAAAGTTAATAGTTCGGGTTTTCTAATGGTATTAACCCTTGTTTATAACATTTTTAGCCTATTTCAACAAACATTGTGAAAAAACAAGACATATGTTGAAGTAGATCACATTTTATTAAAATTCAAACAATATTTGTGAATTTTGATACCTTTCACCTCGGTTCATTCGTTTGAAATTTTAATTAGTTATAAAATATTTTTATGATATAGAATAATTATATATTTTATGTTGGGTTGGGTTTTTACTTAAAAATATCGCCAACCCGACCCAACCCAATTAGAAACAAACCGTAGGGTTTAAATTTTTTTGGGTGGGTTTGGGGTTTGATATTTCCCAAACCGTAGTGCATGGGTCGGGTGATTAAAATGACTAAACCCGAACCACCCGACCCATGTACACCCCTAGTTGTTTCATCACATTTTTTAATCTGTCTTTAATGTCTCGTTATTACCGTTCAATTCATCTCTGTAGAAAGTGCACCACAAGAATTTCATTGCTTACTAGTTACAGACTGTAACTTCTTACTTCATCTTTGGCCACTGTTTGTCTAATTCTGCTAAGTTCAGTTTTTTTTTTTTTTTTTTTTTTGTCTAAGCTGACATATCAATTAAAATAATGAAAATTTCTATTAAAAAACACAACAAAAAATGTTTAATTGTTCAGAGAGCTCAGAATTACCTGGAAGAATATCAGCAGTTGCAGATCCAGGTTGGTGGAGCTTCGTCGGAGCGAGTTAGTTACGATTGGGAACCTCCTCCACAGGGATTCTTCAAATTGAACACAGACGCGGCGACGCTGGGCGAGGATGGTACTGGATATGGACTGGTGATACGAGATGAGGAGGGGAAGTTTAGAATGGCGGCGGTCCACCGAACACGAACACAGTGGCCACCTGAAATGGCGGAAGCCCTTGCTCTTCTCTGGGGACTGAAAATCGCCAAAACCCACAACTTCTTACCACTGGTAATGGAATCGGATTGTAAATCGGTGATTCAGAAACTTGACCGAAAGGAAGCAACGATCTGGGAGATTGAAGGAATTTGTGAAGAAATTCGGGAGATAGCTCTGGTGGAAGGAAATGTTCGATGGAGATTTTGGGGGAGAAAGGGAAATGAAAGTGCTCACACAATGGCGAAAGTGAGGTGTCGACCAGAAGAATCGGAAATTTGGTTTGATCGCCCTCCAATTATTTTGATACCTAAACTTTTAGCTGATTGCCCTGTAACACCCAACATTTGATTTTTGAGAATACAGGTTGCTTATAAAAAAAAAAAAATGTTTAATTGTTTCATATGATATTTTCCACCACCGCAATATCCTTGATTTTTTCTTTTCCATTTTCCGTAATATCCGCTAGGGGTAGAAGTTTGGTTGGCGGGTTACGTATAGCCACTAAGATTAGTTTATTACATCCATAGTCACTCAAATTAGTTCAACAGTTCAAATCTGGTCATTCTCAATTAGTCTCCGAAGCGGCAAATGGGTATCCTACCGCGAAAGAAGTTGGAAGTTGGAACCAAAACTTGCAACCAGCCATCTTTGCGACCCAGTGGTGGAACTGCAAGGGCTATTCCCCAGTGACCCGTAACGTGAACCGACGAATTAATGAGGTGATCAGAGTGAGCTGAAGCAGCTCCTGCCGATCGACAGTGAAACTAAAACCATAGACAGGAGAGGGGGAGTGAGGGAGGACACGAGTGAAACCAATTCGGATGCGGAAGAAGGACACGGACGAGTAGGATGAGAGAGACAGATGGAAGAATCATGAAGGACATAGGGAATTATGTTGTGTTTGAACTTTGGATTGGATGGAAAGGATTTGAATTTTGGTATTTGAGATTTGGATTTTCAAATACTAAATCATTTTGGTTTGGGTATTAATTACATATATGGTATGTGAATCTGTACCAAATTTATACGATGAATTCCAACTACTTGTTTTGTGCATTATTTGTCAATTTTAGACACACATGAACAAACTAGTGATTTGAAATTCCTCATACCAGCATATTGCATTTGTTGTTAAATTCGAAAAGTTGGGGCTACTATCGTGTAGGCAAAGGATATAAAGGTACTAAAAAGTAATTTTACTACCAAAAATTTGAACCAATTTGTTAAAATATTAAAGTTTGTGTACTAGACTGTATGAAATATAAAGTAGGGCACCCAAAATATTATTTTTCAAAGTTTATAATATGTGCCCAGAAAATTCAAAACTAAAATAAAAATCCATAAAATCTGAAATACTAGCAAATTAAAAATGAACATCAAAACAACTAATTTGAATTACCTTTATTTCAAATGCAAGAATTTAAATACATACATTTCAAATACATTGTATTTGAATTATACCAATCCAAACGCACCATTTTTTTAGATTGAGATGGGTGGAATGCGATGTCGACTAAGATCGGGTTTATATTTGCTTATTAATTTAATTTGAGCTAAAACGATGTCATTTTGAGAGAAACTGAGCAATTCTTATTTTGGGCTAAAATTGGTCTGTAACCGAAATGATTTTGTCCAATTTTTATTAAAATCGGTCTAATTGCACTTGCTATTTTTGTCAACACCAACAATAGAGTTATTCTCTTCTTTTCAATCCTATCTTATATATGCATGCAATAAAAAGAAGAGAATAACTCTAATCTTACAAGAAATTAATCTCGATTATGAAGAGTTCTATATTTTTTTGTGCCTACTTTTAAGAGGAATCATCTAAAATTTTATCACAACGATTCATTTACGCATTCTCAATATTTTACATCTACCAACTAATATAAGGAGGTTCCGCGTAGAGAATGAGTTAAAAGAGAAATAGAAGGTCTGACCGCATCTCACGGAAAGCTAAAACTGTCTTTCTACAATATATAGTTATATACTGCAGCAGAAGTTCAGAGTTACATGATTATGTACTTGGGTTGTGTCTCAAATATTGTGGTTCCTGAATTCTACTCATTTCTTAAAGTAGTGAGATTGATACTTAAGTTAAATTTCAAATATTGATCATTATAGTATAATAAATTAGCAACGCAAAAATTATTTGAAAATGCAGGTAAATTCGACCATATTGTATAATAAATTGAAAACAAATTTAATCCTTGGGAAGGAGAACGGGGCTCAATTTGGTTTGTTATATGTAGCTGATTAATGACACTATAGCTACTTGTTTTACTGTCTTGAAATTCACTTTTAAGTTTTAAGTATTTGGTTTTAGATATAGAGATTAAGTTTCGAGGGCAAAAGAAATTCACCTTCATCCAAAAGAACAAAGTTGTGAGGACAAAAGGGTTACGAAAAAAGTAAAATCTTAATTGAGGCATGTGCAACAGCTTGGTTCAACCGTTCAAAAGTGTAAAAAATCTAACATAGCACCCAAAACTGCTTCTAATTTCACCAAGGTTTACTGTATCTACACTATTTTGTCTGGGGTGCTCCCGAACTTAAAGCAAGCCACTAAACAGGCCTAAGCCCAGAAGCGAGAACAAAATCAACCTGACAGAAGCCCATGACAACATGGGCTAACACTGTGGTAAATGGGCCCAGCCACCAGCCTCCCCTGGGCCTGCCGTTGCTTCGAAGACGTTTCCCCAGCTCCCGCCCGCCGGTCGCCATTTTCTCTAACATCTCCCTCTACCGCGTTAACCGTAAAACCAGTTGGCGGATTCCACCAATGCTCTTTCTTGTCAACTAGCTCGATTCCGATTCGACGACCAAAACCACAATTCAGTACCGTTCCTTCTCCCAATTCCTTAATTCAAAACACCGAATCATCTCCAATCCAGTGCGATCTCTCCTCCGCCGAATTCCGATCCCTCGCTAGCTCTTCAGACCAATTCCATTTGTAGCCGTTGCCGCCTCCTCCGCCGCCGGGGTTCTTGGTCGCAGCATCGCCATGAGTTTCATCTTCGGCAAGAGGAAAACTCCCGCAGGTATCCTCCTCGTCAATTCGATATTCCTTGGGTCAATTCTTCTCCGGTGATTCCTTCTTCAAGGAACATGGCTTGTTTTTACCTGAATCGTGATCAATGGAGTTGGATAAGAATGGAGGCCAGATGTGATTCATGCAGTATTTTCAACTTATGGTTTTTTTTTTATGGTGGTGGTATATTATTAGAGCTTCTGCGGGAGAACAAGCGGATGCTGGACAAGTCGATTCGGGAGATTGAGAGGGAAAGACAAGGTCTGCAAACCCAAGAGAAGAAGCTGATTGCAGAGATCAAGAAGAACGCTAAGCAGGGCCAAATGGTGAGGAATCCTCTTCCCTTTCCCCTTCTCTAGGGTTCAATTTGCCATTTTGATGTAACTGGAGCTAAACCTAAATCCCAATTGCACTTTGTTGTGACCATACGTTCTTTTTTACTCAATTGAAGAATTCTTACAGGGTGCTGTCAAGATAATGGCGAAGGACCTTATTCGGACGAGACATCAGATTGAAAAATTCTATAAGCTCAAGTCACAGCTCCAGGGTGTATCTTTGAGAATTCAGGTATTTCCAGATATGCGCCTTAACTATCTTCTTTTGCTTGTTTTTGATTTGTAGCTTGCATAACCTGCTGTCCATTGTGAATGAACTTCCTGGCCTTGTTGTCCATGCAATATGTTTAGAGTCGCTGAAATAAGATTAGAGGCAGATGTTCCAGCTTCATTTGCTTTGGCATGTAGATAACCTTGCACTTGAATTTCACTGCACAATACTGTAGAAGGAAACAGCAGTAAACCAACGCTTTCTGCATCTCAAGTCATTAGTGATTGTGCATTTCCACTTGGCAATTATGGCGAAAGGGACATTTGCTCCTGATTGATGCTTCTGAACTGGCAATGAGCTGGTACTATCTGCTAATGGAACCTAAACAAATTTCCCAAATGTTCGAGATCACGAGATGTTATGAAATCCTTATGTGGTTGAGTTTGGATCTCGCTCCTGGTTGGTCCTTCTTGCTTGCAATCCATGCCCTGTACATGCATCAGGATAATGGGGTTTATGTTCTTAGTTGGTTACTGAAGTAAACTTTTGGCGAAAGCAATGATAAACTAGCGCAAGTTAGATATCCAGAAAAATTAAAACGAACATAGTAATTCATTGCTGTTGGTTGAAGAAAGGTTGAACTAGCGGAGGTAGTGATGTACTACAAACAGGAAGCTTCAAGTACTGATTTATCTGCCAAGCTTAGGGATTACTTTAGAAACAGACACATAGGTGAAACTATGGTCCATAAAACACGCTGTTGTTTGAAATGGTTGCAGACATTGAAATCGACACAAGCTATGGGAGAAGCCATGAAAGGTGTGACAAAGGCTATGGGCCAGATGAATAAGCAGATGAACTTGCCAGCCTTACAGAAAATTATGATGGAATTCGAGCGACAGAATGAGAGGATGGAAATGGTGAGCGAGGTCATGGCAGATGCGATGGACGATGCATTGGGAGAAGATGACGAGGAAGAGGAAACAGAAGCGCTCGTCAGCCAGGTTCTAGATGAGATTGGAATCAACATCAACCAAGAGGTATATTCATTTCTTGGTGTTTCCTCATACTTCACAGCTTGGACAATGTTTGGATAAGTTCAATCATCGAACTCGTATTGACGTTTGTTTGTTTTGTGGTGGTTTTGCATATTCAGCTCGTGAATGCACCATCTTCGGCTGTAGCTGCACCAGCAACAAAGGGTAAGGTTGCGCAGGTAGAATCAGCAGCAGCGGGGGAAGACAGTGGGATAGATATTGATCTGCAGGCTAGGTTAGACAACTTGAGGAAGATGTAACCATTTTTGTGGTGGTATTCTCGTTATGCCCCCTTTTGTATTTCTTGTAATATATCGATTATAGCTTTTGTGTGACAAGTGCTTTACATTTGAGTCATGTAATATACGTATCATTTGACATCTAGGGTTGGCAACGACTTGAGTGTGGTTTCCCTATATACCATTCCGAACAGGGACGTAAAATGACATGCCAAATATATAACTATAAGTGTGCAGTTTGGGAAATCTCAGCCATCTCATTCCGGATAATTATATAATAAACTTCTTATATAAAGTGAATTTCACTTTTAGGTTGTTTTAAGACATTGTTTATAGTGAAAGAAAATGAGCAAGATTCTTGTCTAAGAAATTATTATTATACTTGATATATTCGTGTAATACATGTTTAGTTGAATAAGAATTCGGTGTAGATACTTAAAATTAGAGCTACTGTATAAAGGTTGGGGTGCCCTTTAAGCGCTCCGTTTTCTCACAAAAAAAAAAAAAAATTAGAGCTACTAGTGAGCCGAGCTGTTCGGGAGCGGCTCGACATTCACCTTAATAAAAGTTCATTCTATTTGAGAAAAACTCGACTCGTCTATTAACGAATCGAGTTTGAGTTAAGCCTTATTCAGCTCGTGAGTCAGCTCGACTAAGTGGCTTGTTATGCTCAACTCATGAACTCTCTTGCTTTGAGCTTACGAGTTGTCTCAACATTGCAATTAGTGAGCCAACACGACGACTTCCGGCTTACGAGAAAATCGATATATACCTTATGAGTTGGCTTGTTGATATTCCATTGGTTAATTAAATTGTATATCTCACATGTTTAAGATTTAGAGTATGTGAACAAATATGTCTCATATATGACATTAGACCAGTTTAATCACATGTATCATATATGACATATAAATATTAGTGCTTAATTTATAAATTATCATAGAGTTGAGCTCGAGCTGAACTCTCGATCTTAATGATGAGTCAAGTAGGTTTTATAAAATGATCTGGCTCGGGATCGAATCGACTCAGCTCATTTATAAATGAGCGAAGCTCGAGATCGACTCATTTATTAACGAGCCAAACCTAAATAAGACAAAGTTCGAATCGACTCATTAACAACCCTACTCAAAATACCAAATAGTAACAATTAGATTTTCACTAATCAAACATCATACTGTTTGTCGGGTTCGAGAAAAATCCGTCAGAAAATAATAACAATTTCGGAATAGCCGGGTATTATTTTGTTGTATTGACATCAGATCTAGTTTAGCCCTGACTGGGAAATGGTGGTATAGATTTGAAAATAAATTCTTAAATTAAAAAAAAAATTGTAGCCTCTGAAGAAGTCGGTTTAACCCAAACCGTGAAATTTCGGAACAGATTCCACAAACCAGACCAGACGACCACGCAATCGGAAGGTCTAAAGACTAAAAACGGACGATTCCGCCGATAACAGATTCTCTTTCTCCGGCCTCTGAATCTGTAACCCGACCCATCTCTGCTGCATCCAGCATCATCACATCTCATTCAAAAGCAATCACCCACTTTCAAGTTCCAAACTTCAAAAAAACCCAATTCATGATCTAATCTAAACAAGCGATCAATCTGGAGGAGGAGGAAGAAGAAGATGGCTACTGAGAGGCACGGTCATCCGGCTTCCACTTCTCGTGAAGACGACGCGCTGTCAGTCCTCCTCAATTCCGTCTTCTCTCTAATACCCCACTCTTCTCTTCAACTTCTCTCATGGAATTATTGTCTGTGTAGGTTCCTAGACATACTCCACGAAGCTCCTTTGTTCGGCCATCGCAAATCCAGAAGTCTCGTCGGCGCAATTCTCTACTCCCTTCTACTGGCAAGTTCAACCGCGATCTTATCTCTCAATTTTCCTCTCTTCTTTTGGTGGGTTTTGGTTGATTTTTCTAGTTAGCGGGAAGGAAACCCGAGGCTCCGCCATCATTGATTGTCGCTGTTTTTTTGGGTTTAGGCAGGTTATGCTGTTCTTGGCGCTGCTGCTCCCTACGTCTTCTACTCTATCAAGAATTGGGTTCCTTCATTGCTTTGCAGTTGTGATGTTGTTCTCCTCGTCCTCACAGGTCTAGCTTCCCTTAGCTTGCTCACTTTTCGCTTCTTTCCTTATCTGGAAGTTTTAATTTTTTTTCTTTTCTGATGATGGTTTTATGTGATTAATCAACCACCCTGTTTAATTTGTCGATTGCACCCATCTGATTGCTAAGCTTGATGCAGTTCCTTGATTTATGACAATGTGGCCTTAAAGCAGTCTTGGAACTGGTGGTTTTCCTTTCTTCAATTTAACGAGGGAATGCTTCTATCTTTAACTTGACAAACTGATTTCTTACTCTCCCAGGTATCTTCCAGCAATATTTTGTTTCGCAAGTCCAGAAAATACGGCTTCAGGTACACTTTACACATTCCCCTTCACCACTTCGGCCAAAATATAGCTCAATGGTTCTGCGTCTATGTCTTTTATACTGGTTATGCTGTTGATGAACAGTACACCAGAATGGAAGTGTGCCCTGGAACCTAAATAATGAATACTTGGGGAACTTTTAGTTTAGTGCATTAGCAAACTGGAAACCACGTCAAAAATAAGGTTGGGAACTGGGGAAGTGGGACATCCTGTTATGGAAGTTGAGATTTTGGCAGCAGTTAAGTTTAAACATGTTTCGGAGTGATTGATGTGGGGCTTTAGAATCATGGTTTGCTCATTTGTTTTGTAGGGTTACTATAGTTTCAGCCAGAAATTGAAACATATTGTCCGCCTGCCATTTGCTATCACTGCTTATGGTAAGTACAAAATATTTAATTTGTTACTTAGCCTACCCAGGGTTGAATGTGAAGACATAATTGCAACTACAACGTTCTAATCTGGTGTAAATCTCTTACCTTCATCTTTCGGATTTTCCCCCTTATAGAAAATGGGATGTGGGAAGTGTTAGATCAATAGTAATGCCTTAATTCTGGTTCTCATCCCCTTAATTCTGGTTCCCTTCTGCTGCTACAAATGTTATGGTCAAATGTACAATTTGCACAAAGTTGCTCGTCTGATGAGTTTTAATAATTTTAGGAACTGGATTGATGGTGCTGATCATTGTATGGGATCCTCAAATTAAATTTCTTACTATCCCTGCTTTACTGAGGTATGCCTTATCTATCTTCAATTTTGAGTATATTACTTAATCCACTAGGACATGTTTTCCCCTACTTACGTGACTAGGAGGGTTTTTCATTCTCATGTAGAAATATTGAGCAACTTACTGAGAACATCATGCCTTCATTGCAGAATTATCATGTTGGCTGAAGCAGTATGTGCTGCATCCTTTATGAGTGTTTATATTGGTGAGTTACTGCGGCTGATTCTTTTGCTCAACCCTTACCTCTCTATGTCCCTTAATTGAGCCTGTGGGACAGTTTCCTTGACTATTTTCTGACATCATAAAGTTCATTTGCTCTTCCCCCCTACCATATTCTAGTATGAGGCACTGTTGAGCTTTATATTGATATCCTTTGCGGGTAGCCTTTCCTTTGGTTATGTGAATCTTAAGCAGCAACACTTGTTTTTATTGAAATACAAGTTGTCAGGAGGTAAAGTGAGTGAGGTTGACCCAGGGATAACAGCAAGCCATTTGCTATTAGTTGATAACACTACTAATAGCGTTTCTTGAATCTTTGTACTTGTCATTAATAGAATCAGAATCTAATGAGTTTGGTCCTACACAAACTCTTTCCTTGATATTCTTCATATATGGTTGGAGCTTGCAGGCTATTTACATCAGTACAATTCGATAAACTCTCAGCCCGACATTTTGAAGTCGTTGTATTCTCCACTTCAACAATCAAGCCCTTTAGAAGGTTTGAGGTAGTCGCTCAGTTGCTTTAGATATGCATTAATTCTGGAATGTGGTCTATTTAGGTGCCTAGTTGTTCAGCCGATGCATACATAATAGTTGTGGGACCAACTTGATTACAATTTCTTCAATACAAGGATCCTTTCTTGTGATCCAGCAGAAATTCCTTATAGTCAGAGTTGGTAATCACTTCCTTTAACAGGTACCAAGAAGGTGGTAGACTTTCCGATCAGCAAATGGCTCTGTTGCAATATCAACGTGAGAATCTCCATTTTTTGAGTGAAGAGGTGTGTATTTCCCGAAAGCCTGAAATGGTTGGTTGATTTTCTTTTGCACCTATAGTTATGGGCCTCCATGTGGGCTGCTGTAATTAGTGTGATATGGTCAGTTGGTAGTTTAAATTCCTCACCATACCCAGACACTACCATTAAAAAACTATGATGATTCAGGTTCTACGCTTGCAAGAATGTTTAAGCAAATACGAACGATCTAGCGATGGCAGCACACCTCAGGTAATAACCATCCGGATTCCTTGCTGATTTCCTTTGAATGAATGTATCCATTTTTAAGATGGCAGTTAATAGGGGGTGCTTTCCAGGTTGATGTTGCGCATTTGTTGGGTGCTCGTGAACAGGAGTTAAGGACGCTTACTGCCGAGGTAATGAATCATCAATATCACAAGTGATCTGCTAGTTTAGTGGTTAGTCTATCTGTCAGTTTGCTAACTCCGGAAAACTAAACTATTGTTCCCCCAGATGAATCAATTACAGTCTGAGCTAAGGCTTGCTCGGTCTGTGATAGCTGACAGGGAGTCTGAATTCCAGAGGGTACGAGCTGCAAATAATCAGGCAAGGATTTATTTCCCTGGCAAATAAAGTAGAATATATGTATCTTAGTTCACTTAATGCTCACCTTCATTCTGATTTCATACCCATATTACTAAAAAACAGTATGTGGAAGAGAACGAGCGCCTGAGAGCTATATTAGGGGAATGGAGTACTCGTGCTGCCAAGGTAAGCCCTTAACAAGTTCATCCATTTCAGAGGGTTTTACTTCAAAGACTGTAGTGCTTCCCAATTAAGGAAATTGGTCCCCTAAACCAATTGCAACTTGTGAATGTTTTGACAGCTCGAGCGAGCTCTGGAGGCCGAGCGGATGTCCAACCTTGAATTGCAAAAGAAGCTTTCATCATCTCCGAGAAACCATTCGAGTCAGCATGGTGCATAGCATGACTCGTTACTCCGAACGAACGAGCATCGGAACGTGATGAACTTGATATGTGGTTTACATAACTAAAACCACTTTTCTCATTCGAGTCAGCATGGTGCATAGCATGACTCGTTACGTTACTCCGAAGGAACGAGCATCGGAACGTGATGAACTTGATATGTGGTTTACAGAACTAAAAACACTTACCTGTACATGACCAAGCATTGCTTATGCATTCGCCCGATGACTAATTGTTTGTTCAGTGCAATTACTCGTTACTGGAGATGCACCCTCTCGAGATAGGGTTCCTAGTACAAACATCAAACTGAAGCTTGGAACATTGAAATGTGGCTTTACAATCGGGATACGTTGTTTTCCTCATAAAAAAATAGGCTTCATGGATTTGGAAATGAATATTCCACATCGTTTGGTATGTCATATTCAAATCTTAAGAAAAGAATTACCGCAAAGAATTCATTTTCAAACGAATTCTTGTGTTTGGTATGTCATATTCAAATATTAAGAAATAAAAAGAATTGAATTTCCAAACTATGTTTGCCGTACATTTGTAATTGAATTAAATTAAAAGTATTCAACTACGCACGTATTAATTTCCGGTAGAAACAATATTCATTGAAAATTCATCTTCTAAAAATGCTTTTGGTCCCCTACGTAGAATATCAAAAGTATTCTTGTGTGTTTCTATTTGTGGTGTCTATTTGGTCCCCAGCACGTAGTTGAATACTTTTGACCAATCTCTTTGTGACACATAATGGAATGTGGCCTTTCTCAACATGATATTTCCACATTCCATTATGTGTCACAAAGAGATTGGTCCCCAGCACGTAGTTGAATACTTTTGGTATTCAACTACGTGCTGGGGACCAAATAGACACCACAAATAGAAACACACAAGAATACTTTTGATATTCTACGTAGGGGACCAAAAGCATTTTTAGAAGATGAATTTTCAATGAATATTGTTTCTACCGGAAATTAATACGTGCGTAGTTGAATACTTTTAATTTAATTCAATTACAAATGTACGGCAAACATAGTTTGGAAATTCAATTCTTTTTATTTCTTAATATTTGAATATGACATACCAAACACAAGAATTCGTTTGAAAATGAATTCTTTGCGGTAATTCTTTTCTTAAGATTTGAATATGACATACCAAACGATGTGGAATATTCATTTCCAAATCCATGAAGCCTATTTTTTTATGAGGAAAACAACGTATCCCGATTGTAAAGCCACATTTCAATGTTCCAAGCTTCAGTTTGATGTTTGTACTAGGAACCCTATCTCGAGAGGGTGCATCTCCAGTAACGAGTAATTGCACTAAATATGATGCTAACATAATATATAATCATGAGATCAATTAGTCATGAAAAAGTTTTAAGATATCTAATTAACAAATTATTTTAGAGGTTCAATCATTCAAAATCATAAATGAGGTGAGGCTGGTGAGCTCGATCCAAACTCGAGTAGATCAACCTCGTAAGCTCATCAATGAGACATGTTCAAGTTGAGTCGAGCCAAAATTGAGTCAACTTGGTTCGTTTGCCGCCAAAGGCCTTGATGACAAATGGGCCCATATATTTTAATGAACAAAATGGGCCCACATTGAAGCATGTTGAAATTATAGAAAACCCTCACAAGTTACGGTCAAGCAGTAGTCCCCAACATCCATATTGGATCTTTGTTCTCATGGCCTCATTTTACTTGGTATAGAGGAGATACGTTCAGAACTCACAAAGCGAGCAAAATTGACCAATCTCTTTGTGACACATAATGGAATGTGGCCTTTCTCAACATGATATTGAAACACCTCCCCAACCTTCACTCAGACCATCTCCCAATCACCTCTAGCTCTTGCCAATCAATCAATCACGTGGTAATTTGGTTGGGTACTGCGGCCGAACTTAATTAATTTTATTTTTTATATTGGCTATAAATGAAGCCCTCCCTTTGCCTCTCTCTAGCAGCTTGGTGCATTATCCTTTGCAAGGAAAAAAAAAAAAAAAAAGACGAAGAATCCTTTCCGTTTTATATCTCAAGACAAGATGGCTCTCTCAACAAAAACAACTTCAGTTGCCACGGCGGCGCTCTTCCTCCTCCTCCTCCATTCCCTCGCCCTCTGCGGGGCCGGGCCCCACGGCCGGTTCGGGCATTCCGGCAGCATTACCCAGCAACCAAATTACCACCACCGGCCCCCCTGGCGCCCCGACGTCTTCCTCAACTTCCGGGGGCCCGACGTCCGCCACACCTTCTCCGACCACCTCTACCACGCCCTCGTCCGGCGAGGGATCAAGGCATTCCGCGACGACCGCGACCTCCCGCGCGGTGTCAACGTCACGGAGGCGATCCCACGGGCCATCGAGGAGTCCCGGCTCTCCGTCGTCGTCCTCTCCAGGGGCTACGCCTCGTCGGAGTACTGCCTGGACGAGCTGGTCAAGATCATGCTGAACATGAAGGAGAGAGGGCATCGCCCTTTCCCAGTCTTCTACAACCTGTCCCCCGACGACGTCGCCGATCACCGGTCGTCGGCGTCGTGTTACAAGGCCGACTTCGATCGGCACAAGAGGAGGTATAGCTACGAGAGGGTGGAGGGATGGAGCCACGCTCTCACTTCCATTGCTCAGATTTCCGGCTGGGTTCTCTCCACTGACAGGTAATAACTAATTCATTCATTTTTTACCGAGACGGTATATATTATTGTATATATATATATATATATGGTGACGACTGATATGTTCCAGATAATCTGACTGTTAAATTTACATGAATAAATTCCGGCCAATCTCAACAATATATATATATATAATAGGGTAAATTCACTATATTATCCATAACTATTAAGCAGCGGGGAATTATAGCCACAACTATCGAAATACAAATTATTAGCCATAAATATTGTTGCGGATCAAAATTTGGCTAACAGCCCGTTACTGTTTTCAAATTTTTAACGTAGAAGGCCATGTCAGCATCGTAAAAAATATGATATGATGACTGTCACGTGGTAGTCAGCTCACCATCGTAAAAGTTTAGTCATCATTACTAACAGAAGTGTTAACGAAAACTTAACGATTGGCTAATAATTTGTATTTCGATAATTATGGCTATAATTCCCCGCTGCTTAATAGTTATGGATAATATATTGTATTTGCCATATATGTATATATATATATACACGAGAATTCTACGGTACCGCCACTGTACCCGTGGCATACACAATCAACCAGTTTTTTATTCACTCTTCGGCTTTCTTTGTTTGTTTATAGCCGGTTAATATTCTATGAAAATAATACAACATATTGTCGTGGTTTCAATTACTCCCCCATTGTTAATTCGTTTTAATTAGTTTCTTTATGTCACTTCAAATATTTAGAGAGGTGAGTGACTTAGTGTTTACATGTAGCCATGTAGGGGATATAGTAATGGAATGGTCAATAGTTTTTTTTATATTATATAATAAAACACCCTTCTTTTATTATGTCAATTGTAATTTGTTTATTGGTTGTCACGCTAGTTGTCACACCGGTGGAATGAAGCGATCGAACCTGGTATTACCAGTGTCGATCAAGAAATCGACAAGAATATAAACAATATGAACAATATTATTGATTTTTCGGTCTTTAAAAAATGATGTCTTTTAATAAATTTAATTAAGAAAAAAACTAACTTGGGATTTGATGAATTTAAATGTTAAATATTGATGTTATTTATTGGATTCAAGTACAAATGTTTGGATGTTGATGTCAAATGTTGTATTTAAAAATGAATTTCGAATGTTATATTTTATTTGAATATAAATGTAAATTATAAATAATTTGTTCTCAAATATAGTATATATATTATGAATGGGTTGGCTGCTGATGATTGTAGATTGATTTGATGGTTTTGGTATGTTAATAGAAATTTCAAATAGTAAAAGATTATTATGAGTCCTAAGAGATTACAACAAGATAATTTAATATTAAAACTAAAAATTCAAGAAAATAATAACCATTAAGCATAGTTTATTTCATATTCGAATATCAATAATCTCATTTGCGAACAAGATTTTTTTTATACTTATGATATATTTTAAATAATCAACGTATAATTTATGTTGTAAGTTAATAAAATTTTATGAAAAAATAATTAGGTGAATAAATAGCGATTGACATTTTAAAAGAGGGGGTGTGTTTTTATAGAATATAAATTATGACACAATATATTAAGTAATTTTGCGAGTCAATAACCCATACGCACCATCATATTCATTTAGACACGTATTAAGTGAGTTATGACTTATTAGATGACTCTTCGTTATTCATCCCAATGTGTAAAAAACTAAGTCGCTCACCGATATAATTATTTGAAGCAACATAAATAAACTAATTAAAACAAACTAACATTGGCAGAATAATTGAAATCACGAGGAAATGATTATGGCTTTTGATTATTTCCATAATTCCATAGAATAGTAATCGGCTATAAAGAAACAAAGAAAGCCGAGGAATGAAGAAAACCTACTGTAACCGGTTGAATGTAGACGGCACGGGTACAGTGGCGGTACAGTAGAATTCCCCATAGGTATATTATAATAGTAATCTTAAGTAATTCCTATTCCCTAACAAGTTTGAATACAAGTTTTCACACGGTTTGTTTGTTTGTTACGTATGGTTTAGATCGGAGGCGGAAATGGTGGAGAACATAGCCAAGAACATGCTGCGGAAGGTGCAGGAACGGGATAGGGCGAGTAGGGAACTACTGATCAGGCAGTCGATGATTCGGCCCTTCCAAAACGGTAGGAATGAGATTATTAGATAGCATCATGCTGACCGTATTTTACTGATTAAACACATTTTTATTTTCCATTGTTTTCTTAATCGGTTCATAATTCTTCGTTTTAACTCGAATTTCAATTTTTTTTGCACAGATAGAACGAGTTCGTTGTGCTTTACAAAATGAGATCCATTTTCAATATTTTTTTAGAATTTTTTTTGGCCTCTCGTTACCAACTGCATACCATATGGTATCTTTTTTTAAAACATTTTTAAGTCGTTTTTGAAATTTTTGCAAAGAAAGAAACAAAATACAGGACTAAAAAAAATACCACACAATACCACCCTGGTACGAGGTGGTATATCTTGTGGTACACAATGTTGAAAGTCGTAAATGACATTTAGTATACTCCTACCATCATGTATGCAACCATCTCATAGTCTTGGTATGTTCATATATACCATCATGGTACGCATTTTATACTATATAGTATGCTCTTATTTCAATAGATTTTTCGCCTCCCTTCCTCTTGCTCGCTCGCTCTCTCATTCAAACTATCAGCGATGTCGCTCTTAATGTATCCTACCAAAAAAAAAAATTTGTTCATAATTTCATCACTTATCCAATTCGGTAGTATATGCTTCACTAAATTCATTGCATAAATGTTATTTCAATACTTACAGTGGCACTCTTTTCTTTGTCCTGACCTTTCGGTCTTGTATATTCTCGTACCTTGCTATTCCTCTCGGAATGTCTCTGGCAAAAAAAAAAAAAAAACAAGCAATAAAGAACTTCATGAGTCGATACACTGGTGGAAATACTGAATACTTTTTTGACATAACCATTTTCCTATAAAATTTAGCAATTCTATTTAAATTATGTAAATCTCACAACTATCTTCGTATCAAATACATAAGCATTTAGCTAATGAAAATTATGGTGTAGAATATCATTTTTAGAGAAATGCATTCTGTGTATGGAACATTATAACCAGCGTCAATATAAATTAGTTTTTTTCTTTGACAAAATATTAAATTAGTTCAATGTCGGGGAACAACACGAAGTAATGCTTAGTGATATACTGACCACAACAGGTAGTTATATTAATTTTATCATATACCGAATAAGCCCCTCATTACTCTCCACCATCCTATTTAAGTTAAAACTAGTGAACGGTGATTAGATTGTTTAGCACAGTGCTAACTTCTATAGAGATTTAGCACACTAAACTCGTCCCAAATGGGTAAGTTCGATGCTAAGAAGAAGTCAGTACTGATGATTCTGTTTATAGAGAATCGATTGGTCGGTGATGGCGTATTATACCATGAACAGGGATTTATTTCAATTGAGAATTTTGTTTATAGGATAATATGTGCTCTAAATATTAATACCATGAACAGGGATTTATTACCATGACGGGAAAATGCACGTTGTGATGCATGCAGATAACTCCGGGTCTGATTCTGATCAGAGGACGTCGTCGGAGCTGCCGGGAGAAGCCGCAGCTGCTGCCACGCGCTCAGTACCGGCGAATGATGATGAGAACGGTGGTCAACTCCGGCAGCCTGCACGCGACAGCTCTCCTCCTCCTCCTTCAAGTAAACCAGAATATGCACAGAAGAAGAGGCTGTGGACGTCGATGACCTGCACAATTGCCTGCAACAAAGGCGGCCATCGTCCACAAGACCAGCAGCAGCGTTACATAGAGCCAGAAATGTCAGCCAAAGGGAAGAAGAGGATTCAAATGCCCAAAACAGCAGCCGGAGAGGATATTGAAGGAGCGGTGGTGGTTGCTGTAAGGGTTGTCTTTATTTGACAACTTGGACTTGTAATTAGGGACACAAAATATATATAAAATTCATGTATTTATAGATGATAATATTATACGGACTTCCTTCCCATAGAGAAATTTTACAATGCTATATAGTATTGGTGCTATAGGATTTTGTTTTTAGGGTTAATACCTTGTTATGGCCTGAACTATGACCATGTAATCAACTTTGGCCAGTGGTTTGAGAAATTAACATCCTGGTCCGAACTATGCAGCATATAGACAAAATTGGCCTGGAGCGTGGTTTGACCGTTTGTTTGGACGGTCAACACCGTTGACCGTTAGTCAACTGTCCAGGTCACTGCCATGTCAGCATAAAAAAATTATAATTTCATTTTTCTTTTTATTTCATTCACAAAATTGAATAATTTAAAAAAAAAACAAAAATTAAAACTTTTGGCCCACCCATCCCCACCTTATCCCTTCACCTTCTTTCCTTTTCGATCAAACCCAAACAAACCCTATCTTCCTTCTTCTTCCTCCTTCTTCCCCGACGAGCCGCCGCCTCCATTCTCTCCGACTTCAAATGCAGCGGAGAGCCTTCCACGGCAAACTTCGACACCTTTTTACCGCCATTGATTTTGCGAGCAGCGGCAGTGCTCAAAGAAGATCCGTGGGTACCGCACTTGCTAGAGCAGAACCCTTCCACGGCGACGTCGGAGGAGGTCAGGACGACGTTGACGGCGTTGGATTGGGCACCCTTCGACGCCAATTGAACGATTTGCTTGGAGGAAAGGGATTTCCCCATGGAGTAACCCTCGTCGAGGATCTGGTTGCTCAAAGACAGCGAGAGAGAGTGTTTGTTGGAGGATTTGATGAGGTGGTAGTATTTCTCCGTGGATTTCCACCAGCTCCCGACTGAAGGCTGCTGCTGCTGCTTGGAGGATGCAGGGGAAGAGAGGGAAGCGCCAAAATCGGAGACGATGGCGCGCTGGGAGGGCTTGAATTTGCCGTACCAGATTTGATTGACGGAGATTTTTCCGGCATCCACAAGGTTCACGTCATCTTTAATTTCCTTTTTCACTCTCGCCTCTCCATCAGCCTTTCCTCTTTTGTTTCCTTTCCAATCTGCTTGTGGTTCTGATGCTGCTCCAAATGAAGAAATAAATTTCGCCTAGGGTTTTGAGAACGGTAAATTTTGTCGCAGGTCGAGGACTTCGTTCAGGCAGGGGCTAATTTGAGGGCTCGACTTGGGCTAATTTGAGGGTTCGTGTGGTTGAATTGAACACCGAGCTTCTGTCTCGCCATAACCGATCAAGTCCTCGAAGAAGAAGCGAAGCGCGGCAGGAGTAGTGCTCAAATTGAGTTGAAGCTGCAGAATGGAGGCTCCTCGGGGAAGAAGGAGGAAGAAGATGGAAGATAGGGTTTGTTTGGGTTTGATCGAAAAGGAAAGAAGGTGAGGGGATAAGGTGGGGATGGGTGGACCAAAAGTTTTTTTTTTGTTTTTTTTTTAATTATTCAATTTTGTAAATGAATTAAAAAGAAAAATGAAATTATAATTTTTTTATGCTGACATGGCAGTGACCTGGACAGTTGACTAACGGTCAACGGTGTTGACCGTCCAAACAAACGGTCAAACCACGCTCCAGGCCAATTTTGTCTATATGCTGCATAGTTCGGGCCAGGATGTTAATTTCTCAAACCACTGGCCAAAGTTGATTACATGGTCATAGTTCAGGCCATAACAAGGTATTAACCCTTGTTTTTATTGTACAACTAAAAATTGTACATTTACGTTTTGGTACAACTTCATATTGTACCTATATTTTTTTGTACAAATTCTTTCATGGTACAACTTGAACTTGTACCTTTATGTAATGGTACAACTTCAAGTTGTAAAGTTGTACCATAACATAATGGTACAAATTGTTTTATGGTACAACCTAAACTTATACATTTAATGTTATGGTACAACTTTAAGTTGTACATTAAAACACCAATACTATATAGCATAGTAGAAGTGCTCAACATCATAATCTCTATTTTTTTTTCCTTCTAATTTTCTTGCACAGCCGATTTCCCATTCCGATATAACAATTTGATATCTCTGACATCTGCGGTTTTGCAAAGAAAACTAACATCCCAGCTCTGCTGGCGAGTCTTCTTTGTCTCTATATGTAATATGCTTATAGTGTCAGATTGAAACGACGATTGTTATATCTAGTTGCCATTTTGCTTCTTTATTGCCTTCAGTATTGCCGCCTGAGTTTTTCTCGCAATTTCATGTGTTTCAGAAGGCCAAGAGCATTCAGCAAGATCCCTAGCTACATGATGCATTTTTCTTGCATGGAATGGATAAGATAACCATGCATCCTCTTTTTCCCTTGATGGTTTAATTTGTCACTCTTTTGGTAATTGTGTTGTCGTTCCTTATTATTTAAGGATTGGTAATTATAATCTTGCAATATATGAGACCGCATTTCGATGCGCGGTGCAAGTGTAGCTTATTTGGAAGCATGTGGTTTCAGAGTGGTGTTTGGAGAAAATAATCAACTTCTTCATAACGGGAGCATTGGTTAGGAAAGAGAGGAGCAATGTAGTCAAAAGCGAGTTTCTATGTAGAAACGTTTTGGTGATCTAGAAGCGTAAAATCGTAAGTTTTTAAGTTTTAAAGCGGAGTTTTTAACTACATAAGTTATAAAAACTGAGATTTTGTGTAGAAGCGTTTTAGTGACCTAAAAACGTAAAATCGTAAGTTTTTAAGTTTTAAAACGCGATTTTGACTACATTGGAGAGGAGAGGAGAGAGCCACTGGCCTGGTACAATAAATATACGACCATAGTGCGACTTCACTATTAGGGACACAGCAAATAAGATTTATATTTTATTTTTTAATGAGAAAACTCTAATGTTTGATATTAATGATTTGTTCTTTGATTTTTTGAACAACGATTTATAGCACGGTTCACATCTCTTCGAATAATATTCGAACGAGAATGTTTGATATTTATGATAAATTTTTTTAGAACAAGCTAAGTCACGTTACTATACTACAGTGGAGGTTCAGTGAGAGCTCCAGAAACGCTAAAAGTTACAACTAGCTACATTGAATAAAAGATAAATTTTGAAATGAGGTGTCAATTGTTTGGTTGTGCATGGAACCCTTTTCCAGTTTTCGTGTCTCCTATTTAGAGGACCCCGCCTTGGTGACAGTTGGTGTTAGCTTTGATGGCCTCTCGCCTCGTCCTGAGTGGATGGGGTTGAGGTCTCCTCGCCTTATCTCCGTAACAATGGCCCTCCCATCGAGCCTCCTTGACAATCCTGACAGCGCCCGGATGATTTCATACCTAGCTCCGTTGATGTCGACTTAGTACCATCTTTGTCTCGTTACCTAGCTCGCCTCTTTGACTTGCTATCCTATCATCTTGTTAGATAGGCCTAGATACTCATCTTGATAGGATGATTGGATGAGAACTTAGTTCATTTACCCACCAAGACTCCATACTTAGTCTTGGAGGACTTGGTTTCATCTTGTCGACTTATCACTTAACTGACTTGTCACCAAGTTCTCCTTGTCGACTTGCTAATTGCTACCAAGCCCGTCTCATCGGCTTGATACCTTATGGCTTGCCACAAACATAGGCGGAGGGAGAGCACCTGGGATGTGTCTCATGACACAGGTGAATTCTAGGGGTAAAAAAACACCCCATGTATGTCCACAGCAACCTTCAAACCCATGACCTCACCTTCGTATAAGATTGTTCTGCCACTAGACCACAACTCCCTACTTGTTAATAATAACATAAAATAAATTTATTACTAATATACGAAATTCCAAATTAAAATCCCTAATCAATTTCTCTCTCTATCAGACAATTTCTTTCTTCTTTCAAAACCAGAAACGCAGCTTGCCTGCAGCCGCAGCGAACGAATCCATTCCTCCCTTCCCTCCAGCCGCGGCGTCAACGCCGATGAACTCTGTACCTCTCGTCGGCGGCATTTGCTGCTTTTGACCAAGAGAAATTGTTTAGTCTTACTAGATTTTATCCTAATGAGTTGGGTTCCATTCATGATACTATCATTCGACAATAGCTTGTTGGGTATGGCTGATGAGAGATTTGCGGGGTTGAAAGGAATTGATGAATTATCTCAAGTTATGGTGAAGACAAAAGTGCATTTGTCATATCCGTCAGCTTATTTACTTGTGAAGCTAGTTTTGATTCAACATGTTGCAACTGCAAGTGTAGAACGAGCATTTTCAGCTTTGAGGTATATTAAGAACAAACTTCAAAGTAGAATTGATGATCAGTTTGCTAACGACTGTTTAGTTGGATATATTGAAAAAGACTTGCTTATGAGTGTAGATAACGATGTATTTTGCGTTTCTTTCATAATATGAAAACGCGTCGTGGTTTTTTGTGAAACAATGATTGTATTAGTCCGTTATTTCTCTATTATCTATAAATGAACTAATGAACAAATTTCATATCGTCAATTTTAATTATATTTATTATATAATTATTTATGTTTATATTTTGAGAAGAGGACACTGGTACTTTTGAATTTTGGCTCCGCCACCTTACCACAAAGCCCATGTAACAAACTTGACACCTTGTAGTCTCTACAACTTGATACCTCCTGCTATAAGCCAGTCATGTCGGTCCCTATTACCAAGCCACCCATGTCGGCTTGGTCTCCATACTTAGTCTTTCGAATCTCATCAAGTGGGTTTAGCGGTTAACTTCCTACCCACAACAAATAGAGAATGGTGATAAGTTTCCTGATTTGGCAAAAGGCAAGGGCATAGTTATCTTTATAGAGAATGTGTAAAAATAAAGTGATGGCAACAAAATTCAAGCCACTCGTTCCCTTCTTCTCTTCACTCTCGTCTTCTCACCTCTTTTTTTCCTCTACCAACCAAAAAACAAATCCACTCCTTCTTTGAACCAATGAAATGAATAGAAAAAAACACAACTCTTATTCTCCTTAAGTCCTTCACTCTCGAAAATTCGTATCCTAGCCGCCACCTCTTCTCTGTCCAAGTAATCAGAGGAGGGCTGAGGGCCGCAAAAATATCGAGGCCGGCCATCATCGCTTCTCTCTCTCGATTATCCTCCAGTTGATATGATGTGGAAGCCACCAGAGAAATTCCTTAGCATGAGGACAAGCGATTCGTGGTTCGCGGCACAAAATCTTTTGACCGTCTTACATTCTTCATTTGAGCAAAGAAGACGAGGAGGGATAATGATTGTTTCCTTCATTGAGTGTGGCATATTGCCAATTTTTAGTGGTTAAAAAATATTTTCGATTATTTAGCGGTTAGCAAGTCAAGAGTCAAGTATATTTTGTTTTTCATATAAATGATCATTTGAAATGTATTAGACCTATACTTGATTAATAGATTTAGAAATCTTGGATTGTGAATGCCTAGGCTCATGTTTAGGTATGGTGAACAAATCTGACTTCAATGCTTTTTCGAAGTATTCTATGCAAAGTTCACTGAACTGAACTAAAGATTGACTATATGTATCACGACCATAAGGAAATATGTTCCTCGTCTTTCATTTTGCATTGATGAATAATGAATGGGAGAGATGGAACAATAATCCTTGCTTTATATATAACAAATAACGACCTGAAAACCTAATCGTTTTGATATAGGACAGACTAGCCAACTAATCAATGAAGAAAGAACACGAGCACTATATATATTGACAATAAAAGCAACTAAAGAGAAAACAAAGGCTGCGTCATCCAGTTTAAGTTGTCTATCAACGTCTTTAAGACAACATACTTATTTTTGCATCGATTCTATCTTACTATCGGATATTAACGGGTTCAGTTAACAAAAAGACAGTCTTTATGATTCTGTGAAAAGGGATACTCCGAATTCAAAGTTAAACTCTCTCAATAATTCACTTGACTAAAATTGTTGTTCAAAAATCTGCGTTTTATTTTGAAATGGAAAGAAATTGAATAGAAAAAAAAATATCTTAGTATGAGTTGTTGGCAATGTCAAAAGTTATCCAGAGCATAATGACTTTTCCTTATATACATATAATAAATTCTATATGTTAAATAGGAAATTTCATAATGATATTCAACTAATATTACTTATAAAAACTTGGTGAATGACCAATAGGTACAATGATCATTAATTTCACTTAATGTGACTCAATCTCAACATAAGGAAACTTATTGTAAACACCTCGCTATAAAAGATAATAGTACTTCATCAAATAATCCAACTCACATTGAAATCTGCGAATTTTCATTACTATTGCTCAGAACCTGAAAAGGTATGATATGAATTTGAACCAAATACACTCTTTTCCATCAAGAGATGTCTCTTACTATGCATGAGTTATTCATTCTTTAGAAATCATAGTATGGTCTTTTGCTGATTTGGCACTTCACTTCAAACAATTCATCTGCGGCATATTATAACGGTTGTCTGACGTGTGAAATTATCTTTGAAGTTGTTCACAGAATCGATCCAATTGATTTTATTTTCCAATTCAACACCTTTAAAGTGCATATTCTCATTAGAAATTCCAATGAATATAAATCAAATATGCTCTTTCATCAAAATTATATTATTCACAAAGAGTTTTTCATTTTACAAAAAACGATATTATTCCATTTTGCTAATTCACAATGCAATTCAAACAATTTAGCTTCCGCGCGCCATATTATAACGAATATCTAACACGTGCAATGAAATATCGCCTTATTTCCTTTAATCTTCAATGAACACGTTAAAAGAATCATCGATTCAATTGATTTATTCATCGTCGTCGATATAATTCCTTAATTTTCTCACAGTAGATATTTTTTTGTAGTCGATTCAATGGCGGGAGTAGTGACGACGACGCAAGAAGAATTCAACACCTTCCATTGCATCGACCGCGACCTCTATGTCGTCCTGAGCATCGCACTGTGCCGCGACCCAATGGAGTGCATGCAAATCATGGCATTTTGGCTATGGCTGGAGCGGCTCTGCCCATGTGACGTCGTTTACAACATCCTTTCCCTGCCATGGGCTCTCATCAATGATCTCGCCGAGGAAGCCACCTTGTGCCTCAGCTGCATCAACTCCGACGTTTTCATCCCTCCACCGAACAACATCGAAGTCATCCCGTTGACGGTCGCCGTCCTGGACCAAGACTACGTCTCCCTTCCGTACTTCTTCGACAACCGCTTCGAAGCGAAGAGGAAGATAGCTAAAGTGTACAACACCGTCTGCGTGCGTGCCCTTAGCGACATCATGCAAAAGGTCATCGAACAGACTGCAAAGGCTGCCACTGTCGCCGCCGCCACAGCTGCTTTTGCTGCCATGCAGATGCCTTCAAAAGCGTCATCCTCTACCAACCCACCCAAGGACGAGGGGTTGGGGAACGAGGGGGACGATAGGACCATGTTCGCGACGTTCTCGAAAGGATACCCGGTTCTGGAAAGGGAGCTGAGGGAGTTTCTGAGCAAGACCTTCGGGGCCAACTGCATCGAGTCCGTGCGTATGCACGAGGCAGCCCCGCCCAAGCAGTCTCTGTATGCTAAGATCGTCTTTCGCTCGGCGGCCACCGTGGAGATGGTGCTCAAGGGGATGCACATGGCCAAATTCAGCATCAACGGCAAGCATGTTTGGGTTAGGAAGTTTATCCCCAAGCACAACCCCAAGCCCTCTTAAGGAGGAGGAGGAGGAGCCCCTGCACCGCCCAACTAATAATGATGGGTAATAAGATAATAATTGGGGGGCTTTGTGGTGAATTATTAGGAAAAGTTGGAGTTAATGAGTAATTGGGATGGTTGGTATCTATTGGGTTGCAGTAATTTGGTGTGTAATGACTTGGGGGATGTCTGCAACATCTCTACTTAGTTAAAGGAGATGACCACCTGAGTATATATAAATGCACCTTATTCTGTGGCTTTGATCCAAGCCAGCCTAATTCGAGTTTTAATAATAATCGTAAATTTTCGAACTTATTTGTCATGATTGAACTCTTCAATCATTTTCATTTTATGTGTTTAAGGAAGTCGGATCGGTGATAGTGTCACCACAAAACATTAACAAACACTTCTTTGATTTTTGCAAGACATTTTTTTTTTAATTTAACTTGTCATTTTTTAATTTAACTTTACATACAAAACAAAAAAAAGAGAGGAAAAAGCCCACCCATCAAGCTCAATGCATATGTTCAAAACTACACAAACAACCCACAAACACAAAACAAAACCCGAAGAAGAACCACATATGTTCAACACAAGCCAACCGCCGCCAAAACATGACATCGGATTGAGAACTAATTCAAATGATAGATGAGACGAACTGCTCAAACTTAACAACCCAGATGGAAGATTGGAGCAGGACAAAAATAAGAGAACCATAAACTGGTCTCCAAACCTCACCTAGTTGGAACATATGTCTTTAGTGGATCCTAGAGAATGGCAAGCAAGAGCCAAACTTCATAACTATGGACACACGATGAATTCACAAATAAGAGCTACTAGCATCTTCGAATCATCGAGATTAATTGGGCGAAGCAAGGAGGTAGGCGAGAGGCGAGAAGGCTAGCGGGCCGCTACAATCGTTACTAGACACAAATTACCTATAGTATTCTCTGTATAAAGTGGTAGTCAAAATTGGTCAATACGGGAAAATCGATGTACGATCGTTATGATAAATTTCCGGCTCCTAAACAAAATGATATGAGTTTGGTGAATTTAATTAAAAATCTTGTATTCAAATATGAGCATTTGTCATTTGGTTTGTTATGTTATTAGCTGAATTCAAATATAAATATTTAGACGATGTAAGCGAGTTCCACAATATGTTATCTTTGTGTTGGGAAAAAAAAAAGAGTTAAAAGTAATAACCTCTGTTTTCAGAACCGGACCGGAGGCTGAACCGGTAAAATTAGTGGTTTAAGGGTTCACCGGTTAACCGTTACAAAACCGTTGGTGAACCGTTGATAGAACCGTTAATGATATATAACATATAAGACTTGTATATTACACTAATTTAAGAATGAAATTATCATTGACCATAAACAAGTTCAAATTCATATCATCACGAAAATGTCTAATAAATCATTCCAACCATCTCACAAAAGAAACCACATTTTTTAATTCAAATTAAAAATTACGGTTCTAGTTGGTAGTAGACAATGTAAAATCGACAATAAAGTTGAGGAAGCATAGATAAAATTAATAATTATGATTTGATGGTCTTAGTTTATGTTAAAATATATTTTTTTTTTTGTTAAAATAGTGAACCAATGGACTAGCTAAACCGTGTCGGTTAATCTGATTTTATGTTGAACCGTGAAAAACCGTTTGGTCCATCAATAACCGTTCAAACAATGAACCGGACCGCTATCGTAACTGGTTTGACGGTTCTACTGGCCCGGCCGTTGATCCGGTTCGGTTCTTATAACAAGGGTAATAACTAAATAAGCTCAGGAAGCGGAAAGACGGAAAGAAAAGAAAGCGGAAGGATAACTTCCTAGTGCCTACTTCTGCCTGCAGAATTCACTGCCCTCTCGTGTAACTTCCCAGCGCCGACTGCAGATTATCGGTTAAATATGAATTGTTTAGGGTTCTCGTAATCTGATGATGCAATTTCATTAATTGGGTAAGACTATTGGGTTCTGCTGAATCGAGTTCGATTGCTCTTTCTCACTAGGTGGGGGGTTGTAGCTCTTAGATAAACTAGAAGAAGCAGTTGAAGAATGATGGAGCCCGGTCAGCCAAGCCAGGACGAACCGGCATCGTGGGATGAGCTCTGCAATATCAATTTGGTTCCTTCAGAGTTGTTTTTCAAGTTCAGAAAGGAAATTGAAGGGATTCGTATCGGTGTCAATCTGGAGGTATGCCCTTCCTTCTAATCTACCCCCTTCAATTTTCACGTTTGCGTCCGTTGTGACCTAGAATTAATACTGGGTTCATCTTGGTACTTTAGAATTTGGCTTAGGTTTGTCAATCTACTGTCCTGTAAGTGAACTGAAATTGGGAGCAAATTTTCGAAAATACTTAATGTTGTTGGTGCTTTCCTAACCCAGAATCTTACCCAGTAGCTCACTTGTGGAAGTTTGACTACATACATTCATGGAATGAAGTGTCGAGCAGTAGGCTTATGGATGTCTAAGAAGCCTCAAACTTTGGAGATCTCACTGTAGTAAATGGGGTTCCTTTGTGTGAGTAGTATTGTCCAATGGCTCAAATTAGATATGGGGGTGTGATACATAAAAGATGGTATTGTTTTGTAAAGTTTCCTTTGTATACTTCATTGATATCTGTATCTTGGAGAAAAAAAGAAGGAATCTACCTACTACTTCACTTTAAGTTGTTTGGTGTTTTCACTTTTAGTAGTTAAGAAGAGACTCGGATGCTACTTCTCATTGAAGTTGAATGAAATGAATCCGAAGGAGATCACAATCAGTATGAAAAATTGTAAAATACAATCCTATGGATGATTTTGACTTCTTAAAGCAGACCGTCCACTGTTGGAACTTGGAACCCTCTAAAATCTATCCATCTTAAGACTTTTAGGGAGAGGATAATTCGTGGTTGCTTCTGTAAGGAGCGTGATAAGTCGTATGATTTAGCTTATGTCAGCCTTTATGAAATGTTAATGTTGAACCCTTTGTAAGTCATGTTTATATTTGCAGGTCAATATATGTGGATTTGATGAAATAATACACCACAGACCTCACCTCTTGTGTAGTTGTGCATTGTTTCAATGCCTATTCTCCTTTATGGATTAACTAATTGTCGACTCTTCCTTTCTTTTTGTTACTCAGTTCTACAATGCTCCCATCAACGATGTCCAGACTAAGCTTGTTCTGAAGCCATTGTCATCAGAGCGAAAATGGAAGTTTATATGCGAGCCTATCCGTCAGGAAATCCGCATCCAGTCCAAAAAGATTCCTCTGACCAAATTTCTAAACGTACAGGTTTTGTAAGATTCATATTCCTTCACTCTGATTTTTGGATTTGATGCAAGCAATAGTTGTATATGGGAAGTGCTTTTGCTGCGAGTGGTTCTTTTTCCAGATCTCTACTACTTTATAGGAGTTGTTAAACTCTTAAAAGTTACAGGTTGGCATAGGCCATAGTTTCAAGATGAATGCACTTGCATGGCAGTGGAAGCTTAACACATGCCTGGGTGGTGATGGTATATCCCGAATCCGTAACAAGACGACACTCGGTTTGTGCCCTGGCCTAGATTTCAGGTTTGGGTGGCGAGCAGATTTTGTTCTCCCTGAAGTTACCGGGTAAATTCTCCCTTGTTCTTCTTGTCATGTCCCATCTAGATGGTAGATTAAGGGCGTAACTTGGCTTGTTGTTGTTGTACGGTTCTCTACTCCACTCTGCTTCTTCAGTTTGTTGTCCGATTATATGCAGCAAAAATAGTTCTGGTTAGCAGATGCGGTGTATGCTGGTCTACAAGCTGCAAATGTTGCTTGCTCTTCCTTTTTCTTGTGAACAAGCTACAAGTATTCGCATAATTGACGGGTGAAAACTTGGGTCGAACAGGGCATTAGGTAAGGACGAGTCGCTGTTCAACATGAAGACCGGACGACTGGATGCATCATTGGACAGGATCGAGACGATTATAACCCAGACAACGTAATTGTACTTCCCTGGGAGTCACCAGGACTCAGAAACGTACCACCACTCGATCGCAAGGCTGCTGTAAGTTCCATTTGCACTCCTTGGGTACATGAAGCTGCAAGGCGCCATCCTGATTATCTGGAATATGGAATGACTGTACTTTGTATCATTAGGAGTAGGATCTGTTTTTACTAGGAGTAGGATAAAGGTGCGACAAATGGTTTCCTGATTTGTGATTCCCTCTGTCCCAGCTGAAAAGAATCAAACTTTCGTAGGAATACTAGTTAGTAAAGTAAGTTTTGAACTTTTGATGCCTCCTAAACTCAAATTGTTTCAGGTTTTTACGATTTACCGTCGTTGGATGGAAGCGGTGACAAATTTGAAAATAATTCGCACCCTGTATAAAACAGGGGACGCTCAAACCAACGACAATAAAAGAGAATGAAATCTTTGGAATAAAGTGGCAGACTGCTGCCCAGTGTAGTTCAAATGTTCTCTCCATCCTTTATCAATTAGCCGTTGTATCTCATTTCATTTCTCCCCACAACGGCCACTTTCTTCTTTCCTCTGCTTCGTCTTATAAATCCGACCAAAATCTCCCCCTGCACCGCTCATCTTCAAACACCAAACTCTCAACTCTCAGCAGCAAAAACATCAAGCACCATGGCAGCAGCCTCCTCCTCCTCCTCCGTTTCCAGCTCGACCACGAAGCTCCGGAGCCCATTCTCCACCCCGAACCTCCTCCTCTCCGTCCTCAACTTCACCCTCCTCCTCCTCGCCGCAGCCTCCATCCCGCCGGTCATCCTCCTCCGAACCCCGCCGACCTCCATGGGGATGGCCTTCCTCGCCGTCTCGGGCATCACCGTCCTCTCCTCGCTCGTCGGGTTCTACTCCCAGCTCAACCACCTCTGCTTCGTCACCCACTTGTCCCTCCTCCTGGCCTCCCTCTCCGCCCAGGTCCTCTCCGTGCTGGCGCTCTTCTCCAAGGAGGAATCGAGCCTCGAGCTGCTGCGGCCCGCGAGGAACGACCCCAGGGAGGCGAAGCTGCTGGTGAGGCTGGAGTGCGGGGTGATGGTGGCGATGGCGGTGGTCCAGGCCGCCGTGCTGGTGCTGGGATGTGCGGTGCACCACTGCTGGGTGAGGGAGTACGCAGGGCTCGAGGCCGAGCGCGACGCGACGGCGAGGAAGCGGAGTAGTAGACGGCGGCGGATGGCGAGGGTGGTGCAGGAGGAGGAATCGGCGGCGGAATTGGAGGAGGTGAAGGTTGTGGAGTTGGACGAGAAGTTGCAGCAGGGCAAGTACGGAAAGTGGACCAAAACTGATTTCGACGGGTAGTGTTTTGAAATTTTGAATTTGTTGTTTTAGCGTAATGTGTGTGTTTGATTTTGTGTTTGTTTGGTGTTTGCTTTTTTTTGTTTGATGGGGTCACCAATGTGGTGGCTAAATTATTAATACAAGGAGGAGTGTGTGTATTACAGTATTAGGGGTGGTTTGGTGTTTGCGTTAATTATTGATGTATTATATTGATGCATTTGTGTTAATAGATTGATTTCATGTTTAAATGAGTATATTTTATGGTTTGGGTTATTGTACAAAATTTCAATGTTTTGTGGTTTGGTGTTTGCGTTAATTATTGATGTATTATATTGATGCATATGTGTTAATAGATTGATTTCATGTTTAAATGAGTATATTTTATGGTTTGGGTTATTGTACAAAATTTCAATGTTTTGTACTACTAGGAGATCATATCTAATCATTGTAATTTGGGAATGGAAGATTTAAGGGTAGGGAGGGAAAAAAGCATGGTTCATGAAACCGTACCGGACACTGTACCGGGAAAGTCAATGGTAGAGTATTTTATGGTAAAATCGTGGTTCCGTAGTTCAACCGTGATACCGTTAAATACCGCCTATCGATTTAGCCTCTACTACTGGTATTTTGTGGTTGAACCGCCGGTACGGTACGGTTTCATGGACCATGGAAAAAAGGAGTTCTGGCCAGATTTTGTGGTGGGTTGGCGCGAATTTCTATGCACTTTTCAAATCTTTTACGATAATTCAACGGATCATAGCGCATATTTATTATAGGTACATTTTGATATCTTTTGGAGCGACAATTTTTCATGTCATATATTCTTATCATCAGTTCATGTCATTCATATCAATATCTTAAACGCCTTAGATCAACAGGGTTTCTATCAAAGACTCTCTAGTTATAGAGTTTATCACTCTCATATTTGATACATTTCCCCCTTCTATTAATGCATCTTTAGTGGTTTTGATTATATTTTATATGAAATTCATAACTACTTGATTTATGAGTTTATAATAGACCTTGAGTGTGTTTTTGTACTATTTTACGCCTTTTGGTGTTGGTTTATGCTTTTCATTGAGATAATGCACTCAAGACGAATATGGATCACTAAGGGACCCAATGAATTAGAGGAAGTCGATGATACAAGCTCATGGGGTCAAACAAAGTCCAAATGGGCTCAAATTTGAGGAGCAACCAAATGAGCCCAATAGGAAGATGCCCACAAAAAATGGGCAAATTTGGAGAAGAAAATCCAGCCACAGGTACTACCATCGCCCTACCTCCATTCGGGCCCAAGACCTCTATAAACTTCCTTTACAAGCTACGTACTCCACAAGTTGAAGGAATCTAAGTTCAAGTTGTACAAGGAAGGTTTTGCCGACTTTTGGAGGAAAATTACTAGAAACCCCCTTATTGTATTGTAACTACTATAAATAGGAGGCTAGGTTAGAGCTTACACACACCTTTTACCAGCACTCTGTCACAGGGCACGAGTTAGAAATCCGTAGAGGGGAAGCGAAGCCCTGCTGGAGCTCGACAAGGAGTCCTCACCATTGATGCATGTATCATTGGTGATGTCTTCCTATTCTCCTATGCATACGGCTAGCTCAAAATTGTTTAGGGAAGTGACTCGTTGATGCTTTATGTATTACTTTCTACGATTCAATGAGATGCCTATTGTGTTCAATGATCTTATCATCGATGCTTGAGTTAATATATGTTTGTATCATCTATTGCTTGAGATTTTCGATGTTATTATCACTGTTTTCTTTAGTTCATCGATGCTTATGAGAAAACCCCTTCTAGAAGCATCAATGTTATTTGCTTTAATTCAAAAGTTCATACTTTAATTCAACAAATAACACAATATCTAACTATTCATACTTGAATCAAACAAATAACATCAACATTTTACTTTCAAATTCAAGAAACAAATTAAATTTTCGTTATTGGTTTAATGTCAATAATACTAGTCGATTCGGTATGGTAAGGATATGATTTTGTTAATAAAATTAACCAAAACAACATCATTTTGTTTAAAAGTCAGAAATTATTCATGTAGGCAAATACCGGAAACATTCCAGATAGTTTTTTAGGGAAAAGTTAATCTGCTAACTTGAAAATTCGTTAGCAGATACTAACTGATATCCAAAATACATGAACTAGTATCTAAGTACTAAAGTATCTAGAGATCACATACTAGTATTCAAAGTTTGCTAACTGATATCCACCACGAATCAACTATTATCTCAAATTCACAAACAAATATCTAGACAACACAGAATAGTATCCATACAACGCATAATTAGTATCCACATAACACATAAAAGTATCCAAATAACACATAAGAGTATCAATATTGGATACTAGTTGGTTGAATGTGGATATTAGTTGGTATCTGCTATCTGGATACTAGTTTGTGATGTTTTGAATACTAGTCTGTGCTATCTAGATACTCAGCAAACTTGGATACATGTTCATACATTTTGGATATTAGTTAGTATATACTAACAACTTATGCAGTTAGCAGAATAACTAGGCTGAGTTTTTTAACCGGTGCCAGTTAGACCCTGTTGTACCTGTTGTCAATGCCAACCATGCCTTGTACTATGCATGATAAATCTATTAGATTCATGCGAAATCTCAAAGTAATTCATTTTAAAACGAAATGAATTCTATATTCATTTGGTACCAAACGGTGTGTAAGATTCTCGGGGGAAATTTAGTATGAAGGGTAAATGGATTATAAGAATATATACATTTTTATTATTTATTTTCACCTTATCCAAAATGGCTAGGCCCACTACAACCGGAAAACAGTTTATCTATACTTCGCCGGCCTTTTCTCCTTCCTTTTTAGCTTTCCCCTTCTGTCACCCGCAACGACAGAGTCAGAGTCTGAGAGAGCGTAATTTGGAAAGCGACGAACCAACTAATCAGAACGAAACGAAACCATCCATCCCCATTTCCCTTCTCTTCTTCTCTCTGCTTCAGAGGATTTTAATTTCTTGGGAGGAAAAGCCGATTCAAAGAAGTTCTTGCAACTATGCCGACTACCACTGTTTCAATTCACGCCCCGCCGGAGTTCTTGACCTTCCCGGCTTCTGTTGCCTCCAGGAACATTCACAAGCTCTCCACAGTCACCGCTTCTTGGAGAATGTACGAATCCCGCAACACTTTTTCTGTTTATTTGCTCGTTTCTTTCTGTTACTTGTTTTCCTCCACGTTCTCGGTGGTAAAATTAGGGGCCGCCATTGATCGGATTTTATTTTGAATTTGATGATTCTCTGTTACTTTTTGGATTTCTTTGTTTCGAGTTTCAGGTCGATGGATTCTGGGTCTTTCCAGACCAAGAAGAGGGAAGAGCTTTCGTTACACATACATCACCCCGCAGCTTTTGATCCAAAATGGGATACGCCCAGGCAACCTGATCTGCGCTTTGACCGCCTTCAGATACCCGAACAGGATTTGAAGGAGCTTAACAAGCTGGAGTTTGGGCAATTCGTCGCTAGAGAGGCTTTAATTGATGAAGAATACTGGGTAAGGCCCTTATCCATCAATTCCTTGCTTATTCCGCATCTGGGTTCCTCTGCTACTTTTGGGGTTCTTCATCTGGGTTCTGCTGCTATTGGATTTCCTGCATCTGGGTTCTTGGTGTTTTCTAGGAGGAAACTTTCAAAATAATATTGGTCTCCCCATTTCTTGTTTTGATTCTTGGACACAGTATTATGTGTTCGTGGCTCATTGAGTTAATCCTGCTGCTCAGCAATATCTCCAATGGTCGTTTCTTGTAATTGACTGCAGACAGCAGCCTGGCTGAGAGCAGAAAGTCTCTGGGAGAATCGAGACAAAGACAGGTGCGGTAAATCCAGCTGAACTGCTTTTACTAGTTCCCAATATTCTGTATTGCTATGAACCTCTTTCTTTATTCTTGTCCTTGCTAAATAAGGACCTCGAAATTCTCCTTGCTGGTTCAAATTGATCACCTTTCACATAAAAACTTGATTG
Source organism: Linum tenue (assembly GCA_946122785.1). Lineage (NCBI taxonomy): Eukaryota > Viridiplantae > Streptophyta > Magnoliopsida > Malpighiales > Linaceae > Linum > Linum tenue. Next base: position 52,939,335 of record CAMGYJ010000011.1, on the reverse strand, counting down.
TAGTGCAGTATATTTGAATGCATTATAATGATTCGTTGACAAGATTAAGTCTTGGATCAAGATTAGGATTTTAGCCCAGTAATCACTAATCAGACGCTAATGGTTTTGGTTGGCCTATATCTGATGAACATAGATATGCTGATAGTCTGAAGAAGAAATATGCAGATCAGGTAGCATTCGTGGACTTTTCTTTACTCTTCTTCAGTATGCTTCTTGTGGTATAAATTGGGATATCACTAGATTATCTTTTTTTCTTATTACTGGCTCTTTCCTTAACTGGTGGCAGGAGTTCCATGCCATAAGAAGGCGACTCATTGGTCCATATGGCCAAAAGTCTAAGTGCATAATTACAGTACGTGTTTCCTTAGTTTATACTTCTATATCTTTGCATTTGCAGCGTAAGGAACCCATTACAAAATGCTCCTCGTTTCTTTTCTTAGCTGAGAAAGCAAGATGAGAAGGTGAAACGCACAGTACTGAAGAGTGTGGTTGGGACTCTGGATTTAAGCATTCGCAGTTTGCTGCCTGGAGAGATCTTCCCTGGGGTATATGTATGATCCCTTTTTTTCTCATTGAATGAGGATTTCGGTTCTAAATTTGCATGTGACAGGAGCATGGAAAGGCTCCTCACTTCTGCAACATCGACGGAGGAGGGGAAGACAGATACAGCTACGTCTCCAACTTGGTGGTCTCATTGTCTGCTCGCCGCCAGGGGATAGCAACTAATATGATGCAGTTCGTAGTTGAAACGGCGAAGTCTAGTGGTAGGTAATCAAATCACAGGACGGTAGTAAATAGTAACGGTTCGTAATTATTTTGATGCTGCTTTAATTGTGAGTACTGTTACTTCGGGTGGCAGGTGTGGAACATTTGTATGTTCATGTTGATAGAAACAACAAACTAGCACAGCAGTTGTACGACAAGATGGGATTCAAGGTTAGTGCAGTAGTGAACCATTTATCAGCTGCTGCCTAATTACTTGCTCTTTCTTGTTTGTTTGCCCTTCTGACTTCGGTTATGTGTCTGCCAGATGATTGAAGAGGCAAGTGATGGATTGGTAGAAGACAACACATTCCTCCTACGTTGCAGATTGTAAAGATACGGGAAATGAGTTTTCTGTACAGATAGCAGTGAATAGGACAGTTGATTACTACTTTTGACAGGAATTTTATTTGATAATGTGTAGCCTTAGATTTGGCAATTGAGAACCAACCTCTGCGCAAGCATTTATCGAGAGGGAAAGCATTACAATATGGTGTATCGATCCATTACAGTTCGAGAACAGCATTTCGTACATAAACCTGATTGTTCATTCCTTGCTGCCAGCGACTACTGCAGCTCTGTATAAATACATGCTTTCTCATTCTATTGATTCATAACTCCAGTTATTGCTATTTGTAACGCAAAACAATGTTTCTGGGCGGCCTTCAAAATTGGCGTTTCCTTCAGTAAGGTAATTACATTGCAGTAATCATTAGAACACGGTCTTCGACCTCCCCCAAAAATGGCTTCTTAGTACCTGCCTAATCCGAATGTACAAAAATCAACGTCTCGCTACCCACTAACTATGTTCACCACAGGTGGATCCTCCGTATCGAACAGAAGTTCCAGTTTACATGGAGGAGAGGACCGATGTATAATGGGCAGGGAAGGCCTGTGCATCACTCACTCTGACATTTGCTAATGCTGGAGACATCTTCATCCCGATGATTTCCACTACCGGATTCGAGTGACCACTTAGTAGCACATCTGTCAGCTGCTCCGAAAAAAATACAAAATAAAACACAATCACTCATGTCAGGTGTTTCAAATGAGATGGAAAAATTGTTATGCCTATGATAATTTGATTTATATCTGTTTACCTGATCACACCCGAAGATCTTGAGCACCTTCAGTGACAGGCAGCTATCCACTATCAATCCAACCGCCTCGTCTGCCAAGTTCCGGCACCATGATAGATCCAAACTCTGCAAATTTCTTGCTCGTCTAGCAACTGATAGTGCAGTGTTGTGGCTAACCTGATAAGAAATATAAGAGGACAGACAAACAAGATAAGCCACCGATGTGATTGCTTTCTTGCAATGGATTCTCTGCCAAGACCTCCAAATAGGGCGAGTGCAAACAGTAAAGTCCAGAATCGAATCTAAATTGGATAAAGTAGAATAAAAATGACGACTATGAGTTGAATCAAAATCGTATTTTGGTCCAATCTTCTTCAAACTAACTCTCACCTGCTTGACATTATTGAGTGAAAGATCTTTCAATGACTCCCCAGAGGCTTCTATGAATGCGGCAACAGCTTCATCACTGTTCAAAAAGTACAAGAGAAAAGGGTATAAAAAATACCACCACTGCCCCTGGAAACTATCAATAACTTCAATCTGTCACCGAAAGATTCCCAAATCGTTATATAAAGTACCTGAAGTTGTTGCGACAGAGTTTCAACGTTTGGATTTCTTGACACCCATTTGCAAGATATCCCAGTGCAGAATCAGTCAACTGCCGCACATTTGCAAGGTTGAGCGACTGCAGGCGAGGACATGCTGAAGCTATAACTTTCAGGGAAGAATCAGTCAATTTTCTGCATCATATTTCCGATATTCAGCATAGAAAATAGAAAAGTGAGAGTGGAGACGAACTATCTTTCAGGAAAAAAAGATGCTTACACACAATCAGAAAGAACAAGCTCCTTCATCGCATGTCCGCACACAGAAACAAAGCAAATGATGAAGTCATCAGAAACTGTCTCGATACCACCCACTGATAGAACTTCAAGTTGTTCAAACCTCAGTAATGCAGGTAACATAAGCATGGCATCAATGCTTTGGCAGTCATTAAGGTATAATTCCTGCAAAGTAGAACCCAACGAGTCTACTAAAATGCTGATACTAGTTGCAGAAACAAGGGAGCATTGGCTAAGATTCAGGCATCTTAGTGAAGGAGCAGCAGAAACAAGTGCTCTAATCCCAACATCTGAAAGGCGATAAGCACCGTTCAGGGATAATGTATTTAATACAGGCAGGCTGCTTGGAGACCCAGCTAAGGTAGCAAGTAAAACATAATCAGGCATGCCTCGACCAGAATAGTCAAGTTGTAGAACCTGAAAAGAAGACAAAACGCCAGTCAACTACATAACAACAAGTTGTTGATAATAAAGAACACAATGCATGGGGGCGTTGCAATACCATGTGCAAACAACACCAACTGAAACATTGATTCTGGCTAAGACAAAAAAGACCAACATGGTAATCAATTGCACAAAGCAAAAAGAACGCTGAGCAATTTCAAAATTCTGCACCAAGGGGACCTATTACTACAACCCCAATCAGTTGGTTGATGGAACTCACTACTTGATTTCAACTTTAAAATCTAATGCTGTTCGTAAATTGAAGCTTTCATTTACACATACCGTTAAATTGCTGGTGTCAAGGCCCTGAACGCAATCTGTGAATTCTTCCTCCGTTAGCCAGGAACAATCCCTGATTCGTATTTCAGAAGGAGATCCACAAGCAATAAGATTCAAAAAATTTGTATTCATCTTTCGAGAATCGCAAAGCAACTGGGAAAGCCTGTGTCTGAAAGCATCAGGGACACACTCTAGTGAAGTGATTGCATCAGCATATTTGGCAAGACCTTCCGTGCACAGCTGTTGCAGCGAAGGAACCATCTTTTTTGAGCGATTACAGCCACCACCATCTTCTCTAGGAGTCCAGTTTATTGCAAAAGAATTGGGCTTGTCAGAAGTGGGTTTCCCACTCTGCAAGTTCATCCTATTTGATCTATCCCTAATAATTTTCATAGCAGTCGAGAATGGACCAGGCCAATCTTCAACCTTCTGCTCTCCCTCAGTAGATTGCCAACCTGCTTGAACACCAGGAGGAGCCTCCTGATGTTGCTGATTCTCTTGAGCTTCAAAATGAGCAAATCGAGCAGCATTCTTTCGTGCTGCGTCCTTGAATTGGACCATTCTAGAACCCGATTCCAGCTTCTTCGACAGAGCATCCATTGTCCGTTTGATTTCACTCTTCAAGAACTCAATTTTAGATTCCAACTCCTTACCTTTCTCATTCAATCTCTCCTGCTCTTCTCTGCTAACCTTTCCCGTGACACCGGTGGAAGATTGATTACAGTTTCGTCTACCTTCACGCTCTGCCCCGCCCTCATTGATAATCAAAGTTCCTGGAACTCGTAGTTCTCCATTTTTCACATCATTTTCAATAGAAATCCCCTTCCCTCCAAAAGCAGTCTCTAAACTGCCAACTTCCCCCAATTTCCCTTTCCCTTTCTCTTCGCTAGTCCATCTTCTAGTGCGGTTAACACTCCGATTCTCATCCAAACTCAAACATTTCCCATCATTTTCGCGTTCTTCCAGTTTAACCCTCTCAGTAATCACGGTAGCAACGCCTTCCACCGCCTGATCCCCTTCCTCGGTCGCTTTATTATCCGCAATCGAGCCGACACAGGCTGAAGCACTCCCCCTCTTGCGCCCGGTAGTCGAAGGGGTTTCCTCTACCACTTCCTGTTCAACCCTATCAGCAATCACATTACCTCCGTCAGCAACTCCCTCCGCCGCCGGATTCCCTTCCTCGATCGCCTTATTTTCCGCAATCGCCCCGACACCGGCTGAAGCACTCCCCCTACTGCACCCGGTAATCTGAGGGGTTTCCTCTTCCGCTTCCTGTTCAATCCTATCAGCAATCACGTTACCTCCGTCAGAAACTCCCACCACCGCTGGTTTCCCTTCCTCGATCGCTTTATTTTCCGCAATCGAGCCGACACCGGCTGAAGCACTCCTCCTTCGCTCGGTAGTCTGAGGGGTTTCCTCTTCCGCTTCCGGTTCAATCCTATCAGCAATCACGTTACCTTCGTTAGAAACTCCCTGCGCCGCTGGTTTCCCTTCCTCGATCGCTTTATTTTCCGCAATCGAACTGACACCGCCTGAAGCACGCCTCCTCTTGCGTCCGGAAGTCTGAGGGGTTTCATAGGCGGTCGGTGATCTGGAAGCAAGCCGGCCGCTCCGTCGGGGTGCGGAAAGGGGAGTGAAGGACGGAGAGACCGAGACCGGGACCGGAGGTTCAGGTTGATGAACGGCGGGGGATTGTCGATCGCCGGAGGGAGTGGAGTCTTTGGCTAGGGTTTGCGGAGTGACTGCTCGGGTCCGAAGCACAACCATGGCCGGGAGATGTGAAACTGGAGGCGGCGCGTTTGGAGCAGATGATGATGGAAGAAGACTGGGAAAGGGGAACGGGGAGATGGGACGGTGGAAGGAGAGTGGAGGAGGACGCGGGTAGCTAGATGACGACTTAGGCGCCCATTTTTAATTAGGGTTTGCAAGACTTTCGAAAAACAATGCCTCTCAATCACGCTCCTCAACGGAGCTTGGTGTTTCCCGCCTTTTCCGATTTTTATTTTTCTTCGAAGGTTTTCTTTGTTGGGCAATGTTGTCAAATCGGTTTATAACGTTACATCGGTTTAACAAGTGATATGATTCGATTATGTTTATGTTATTTTACACCGGATTATTAAATTGTGTACAATCTATATTAATAGGTCGTTTGGATATAGTATTTGTCAAACCTGTTATTTGGACCAATTACTAGGGCTGTTAATCGGTCTCCGGTTTTTCGGTTACCACCGAAACCGAACAGAAACCGTCGGTTTACTGACCAACCGAAAACCGTCGGTTGAGTGCGGTTTGCGGTTGCGGTTGGATGTCACCGGCCAGTGGGCAATTGTAGCGGTTAGCGGCTAAAAACCGCAACCGTACAAATTAACCGCACAAACCGACGACCCAGACACATCGGATTCTCCTTCCCTGATCCCCTGCCCTGACCTAAATGAACCCTAAAATCCTAAATCCCAAAATCGTGGCCCTCTCACCCGCCGCTCCTCCCCATTTCTGAACCCTAGCCAGTAGCCCCAACCCTCACCGGCCGCCTCCAGTCACCTCGTCCCCGTCGAGCTCGTCGGCCGTCGCAGCGCCGTGCCGCCGTCCTCACTCCTCTCGCTCCCAGCCTTCGTCGCGTCGCACCGCCGCCCTCCCGCCTCTCCCAGTCTCGTCCCCGCCGCTCCCAGCCTTCGTCGCATCGCCGCCCTCGCGTCGCCGCTGTCCTCCAACAGAAGTCGTCGTCGCTGAACTCCCACCCAGAACTCCCTCCCGGAACTCGACTCCTGCCGTCTTCTGCCCCGGAATCCCGCCGTCTTCTGCCCTGTTCTCCCGCCGTCTTCTGCCCTGTTCTATCACCGATTCACCATCACCAATGTAGGTTCCAACAGAACAAAAATATTAGTAGGGATTTGTGGATTATAGACCGGCAAAAGAGCTAGGAAAAGAGAGATCGAGAACAATAGTAGTTAGTACTCTATGCATGTAGTTAATTATTCTTTGTATTAATTAATTAGTAGCTGATGATGCGAAGAATGGAAAGCCTTCATTTTCACTCGGGCTTTGAATGTCTGGTTATCTGGTCTTCAACTGGTTTGTGCTTCTCCTTTCATGTTCGTTGCCTGGGACGGAATGTATGGCACACAAAAAAATTATTTGTAATATGAATGTACCTTTCCACAGCCCACAGGGGTGTAAGCTTGGCTTTAGAGATTTCCCGATCTGCTTGATCCTCAGGGTCGGTTTGGCTATAAAAGGGTTGGTTTTTGGTCATGTGAAGCGTAGTAACAAACAAGCCAACAACTAGTGATAACTTAGTAGATTCATGGTTTGGTGATTGGTAGTTAGTAAAGATTTGGTTTGCTAATTGTTGATGTTACATCTATTTACATGTTTTTATTGATTAAAACAGGGATAGAGGTGGACGTGTTAAGAAACCACGTGGTCGTGGTCGTGGAAGAGGAGAACAAGGAGCAAGAGGTGCTCCTCCTCCGGCTTCTCAGCCGCGGGTTCCTTCGCAACCTGCTACTCCTTCTACCGGAGCTACTACAGTCGGAGGAGTTACTCCAAATGTGGCGGCTGCAGCTGAGAATGTAGAAGGTATTGCAGCAGATAATGTAGCAGCGCCGGCTGGAGTCGAGAATGCAAATGTGGAAGCTGGGGGAGATGCAACGGGAAGTGCAAATGATGCAGCATCAAAGAAGAGGAAAGCTGAATGTTGGAATGTCTTCAGAGCGATACTGGTTGATGGCTACCCATTTGGAGAATGTATATTCTGCAAGACGAAGATTGCAGCACATCCGAAGTTTAATGGGACAAGTGCAATGAATACACATAGGAGGGCATGTGCGAGGAAAAGGCTAAAGGAGAGTGGTAGCTCTCAAACTTTGTTGAATCTGCAGTCAACATCTATAGCTACTGGTGGTCAGGTAGGATCTCTTTCGACATGGAAGTTTGATCAGACTAAAACTAGGATTGGTCTAGCTGAGATGATTATATTGGATGAGCTTCCCTTTAGATATGTCGAGCATGAAGGCTTTAGACGATTTATGGCATTGGCACAACCCTTGTTTGTGATACCTGGTAGGCTTACTATTAGAGAAGATTGTTATCGTATCTTCCTTGAAAGAAAAGATATCCTGAGAGATTTCTTTGTCACAAAATGCAAAGGAAGAATTTCGATAACGACAGATACATGGACTTCTGTTCAGAATGCAAACTATATGTGTGTGACTGCTCATTATGTTGGTAAAGACTGGAAGTTGGTGAAGAAGGTGATTTGCTTTGTTGAGGTGACTAGTCATACTGGAGTTGATATAGCAGAGACATTGTGTACTTGTCTAGATGAGTGGAAGATCAAGAGTTTGTGTTGCATCACAATGGACAACGCTAGTGCGAATGATGTTGTGGCTAGTTACATGATAGAGAAGATGCATGAGTGGGGGACAAATATGTTGGATGGGAGGTACTTGCATTTTCGTAGTGTTGCTCACATCATCAACTTAGTTGTCACTGATGGCTTGAAAGAAGTGGGGATTTCGGTTGAAAGGGTTCGAGATGTTGTGAAGTGGGTCAAGTCATCTCCATCAAGACTTACCAGATTCAAGGCGGCTGCTGATTTTCTTAAGATTGAGACCAAGAAACCTGTGTGTTTGGATGTTCCCACAAGGTGGAACTCCACCTACCTCATGCTAGAGTCTGCAGAAAGATTTGAGAAAGTATTTACTTTCTTATATGGACAAGATGAGAGTTTTAAGAAGTATGTGGACACAAAGAGAGGTGTGCCAACACAAGAAGATTGGAGCAGTGTGAGAAGGCTGATGAAGTATTTGAAGTTTTTCTGTGATTTGACTACGCGTGTATCTGGTATGACATATTTCTAAATCTTTAAAGGCGAACTATATGTTCTTTTTCTTATTACTTCAATTTATGTTATACTAATATCTACTCTCTTGAACTTTTCTGTGTTTACAGGAACTTCATATGTGACTATGCATCTATTCTTCAAGTATCTTGCAGATATTTATGAGGTCATATGCACATTGGAGCAAGATGAAGATGCCGAGATACAACGGATGGCAGTGAGAATTAAGGCGAAGGTTGCAAAGTATTGGTATGAGGCAGATAATGAGGAGAATATTAGGATGAACCGTGTGATCTACATTGCATGTGTGTTAGATCCGAGGCGCAAGTTGGCCTATGTTGAATTTGTCTTGAAGCAGATGTATGGCCAAGAAAATGGGAAGCAAATGACTAAGGATATCAAACAAGAGATGAGTGACTTGTTTGAAGATTACAAGAAGAAGCTCCAGTCTCCACCCTCAAGTGCGCCGGATGCTGTTGCCACCTCCACAACCACTCTTAGTGGGAGTTCGAGTAGTGGTGTTGTGATGGGAGGGAAGATGACTTTTGAGTTCAAGAAGTTGAGGAAAGAAGAGCTTGATGCGGGTATTCGAAGTTCTTCAGAGCTGGACATCTATCTGAATGATGTCAATGATGTTGTTCTTTTCGATGACGAGGATGATAGCTTTGACATTCTTAAATGGTGGTCCGTCAGCAGCATTAGATATCACGTGCTTTCTGAAATGGTGCGGGATATTTTGGCCATTCCGATTTCTTCTGTTGCCTCCGAGTCTGCTTTCAGCACAGGAGGTCGGGTGCTATTCTCATTTAGGTCCTCCTTGACCCCGAAGATGGTGGAGGCATTAATCTGTGCCGAAGATTGGATACGATTCCTTGATTCCCAATTGGTTCATGATGAAGAGGATCTCGAAGAGCTAACTGAGTTTGAAAGTGGTAATATATCATTTCTTCCTTCTAATTATGCTTTAGTTTTCATATTTGACAATTTGCCTATCTTAGTTTTCTCATTATAATCTACTTTTCATGTAGTTTATGAGGTTTTACAAGCTCGAATGGCTAATCAAAGTGGGAGTGAGTTTGATGGAACCCAAAGTTTTCCAGTTGATCCTACTTCTACTCCTACCCCCATAGTTGATGGACTTGATGATGTTGCTGAATATGATTCTGATGTCAATCCTGATGATGAGAATGAAGATCTTGGAGTAAATGATGACATCGGGCTAGACGATTTGGAGCGAGATCCCCGAATTTAGATTGATGATTTGGAGAATGAACTTGTTATTTGTGGCTTGTTGTGATTTGTGAACTTGTGACTGTTGAATTGTTGGCATGTAAAAGATTTATGGTGTGTGATGAATGATGACTTGACTTGTGATTTAATTGTGGTTGGGTTAGACTTTATGTTCTGATTTGATAATAGAGCAGTAGGTTTTTAGAAAAGGGCAGCAGCAGGTTTTTAGAAAAAAGGCAGCAGGTGTGCTGTGTGCAGGGTTCTGGATCTCGGTTTTATTGGTCGGTTTCTGACCGAAACCGAAAACCGGCCGACTCTGGCGGTTTCGGCTAACCGCCCACTCAAACCGAGACCGGCGGTTTCGGTTGCCGGTTAACCGAGGATAGCGTCAATGTCGGCTTCGGTTGAGGGAAACAGGTTGGTTTCGGTCTCGGCTAACCGACGGTGCAGTTCGGTTAAACCGAAACCGCACCGACTAACAGCCCTACCAATTACCACATAAATATTACATATCACTATACTTGTTATTTGATATGTGGTATTTGTATGAAATTTCACGTTTGAATGTGATATGCTTAGTATTTTTTATTTACCAATTTGTCCTTAAGTCTTAACCCCATCTCTTGCTATACAGTATACATGCTTGGTCTACATATATATTTTATTATTGTATTAATATATCTATATATATGATGTTTTCTATACCATGTTTTAACATTATAGTATGTTAAAATATCCAAATTAGTTATAAAAATATTTTAAAAAAATGTATATGGTACTAATATGTACGGAGTTTATATGTCTTTTAATAGAATAGTGTGTCATGACATAGTGAGTTTTTGTTAGTGTTAAACATAGCTAAGGTAATAAGGGGAACAAATAATGGTTATTGGTAGGGGTGTTAGTCGGTGCGGTTTCGGTTTAACCGCACCGAAATATCGGTTAACCGCAACCAAAATTGTCCCAAGATCACTAACCGAAACCGAAACCGACAGAGACTTCGGTTAACCGAAAACCGCAAACATCGGTTTCGGTTTTCCCTTGCGGTTAACCGAAATCGCAGGTTCTGGTTCACTTTCTCGATTTTCGTTCAGAAACCGACCACCCAAAATCGAATTTCAACCACCTTTTTTAATGATTCACCCTCAATTTTGAGTGACCTGCTTTTGTTTCAGCCTCTATAATCACACACCATAAAGTCATCTAAATCAATTGAACATAAAGCCTAAAGCAACCACACAATCAACCACAACTCCACAACATAAAGTCTACATGCCCACAATTCAACCACAAGTCACAATCACAACAAGACACAAATAACAAGTTCATTATCTCCAAATCATCAACCTAAATGATCCGAGGATCTCGCTCCAATTCATCTAGCCCATATTCATCATTTACTCCAAGATCTTCATCTAGCCCATAGTCATCAACAACCTAAGGTTCACTCTATCGAGTGCAAAGGGGATTTAGAGAGGGGTGACTTTCAAGTTCTAACTCTTAAAAACATTTGAGACTCTTGATGGAGTGTTATTTGCAATAGGTGAGAATTGTGATGTTTGGAATTGCAACTTTGATTGGTTTTGAATCTTACAAATTTTTCCCTTAGCCAAAGTAAAAAACCATGTAGTCGCACTAGTAGGCGGTTATCGGTTTTCTTATCGGTTAACCGCTAACCGATTAATCGGTTAGCGGTTAACCACTAACCAAAATACTACTAACCGAAACCGAAATCAATAAGGAAGTAGCGGTTATCGGTTAACCACTAACCGACTTTATCGGTTCGGTTATCGGTTAAAACCGATAACCGACTAACCGTTTATCACCCCTAGTTATTGGGATCATTGGGAAAGAAGAGACGAAAAAGTTGGACTAAAAAAGAGAGGCTAGTTTGGGGTTTATAAAAAAGGAACGAGGACATAATTGGAACAAAAAATACAATAACTTGTTCTACTTTCACTGCTGGCTTTATAGGTAGGCATACGATAACAATTTTATTTGCAAAGAGCTTCTTCACCACCCTGTTGCTTTCCTCTCATATGAGAATCTGGCCATAAACAAGTTCCTGAAAAAGCAAAACAAGGTAGCCGCCACAAACTTGAAGCGATCTGATTCTGCAACTTTTTCCATTGCTGCACATTCGAATGAAGGCGCTCTATGCTGCGAGGTTTGGCTACAAATCTGGGCATCTACCTCAAAATGGTAAGCCAATCTTTGAAGAATTTACACCATGTAGCAGCATTACCTGATTCACCCAAACAATGAGCTTACAATCATGTAGACCAAATAAATCTGCTGCAGAATTCAATTTATTCGATCAATGAAAAAGACAGAGAGAGCTCTAAAGTCTAAAAGTTAAGAAAAGACAATTTGCCACCGGTACTGCCCCACACGCAAGTTCAAAAGAACACAGTTAATACCAATCGTAAAAGGCAGGCGCAAGCTGTGGAGAAACTGAAGTACCTCAAATCCTAGTACAAGAGGAATCGAAATCATCGGGGGCGACCTTTGAAATCCAATTGCTCAGAGTTCTCTTGATGTCGGAGTGATTAACGTATGCCAACTCGTACATGCTGCACAGATTCACAACGAGTGTCTCGTTCAGTGCCACCGTGGGCACCCTCTCGAGTGAAGTCTCCAGCACCTTTATCGAATCTGACAAGTCCCTCAAGTACATCAAGCAAATTGCCTTGTTGTTGATTGCCACAGCATCCATGGCATCCCGCTCGATGCAGGCGTCGTACTCTCTCACAGCAGAGACATAATCCTTCTCCACCAAGTACATCAAAGCCTTGTTCCTGCTTACCATATTTGTCAATTCAGTCTCATTCAGCGAATTCTGCTTCTCCACTTCATCAAACGAGCCCTTTGCGCCCTCTAGATCCCCGATTTGCATCTGTATGTACCCTAACTTCGACAACAAATGCGGGTCCGAATCCCCCCGAGCCAGCAGGCACTTGATCAAATCCAAACACACCCCATGCTCTTTACCTTTCAAGTGCTCCGTAACAATGTTGTTCACAACAAAGACCTCTCTCTTTCTCCACACATCAAGCGAAGCGGCTACCTCCTCCTTTTCCTTCATCTTCCCTCGAACAAAATCGAGCAGAAGGTATAGCCGGTCCAATCCCTCTTGCCGGTCACCCAATTTTATAGGAACCAATGCGTGAAGCCACCGGAGGGAGAAAGGAACCATGGAACCTGACCGGGTTGGGTAGATTTTGGGGTAAGTTTCATACCGGTAGTGGTGACTATCGAAATCATCAACTGTTTCAAGTTCTGTCAAAGCTTCCTTGAAACGTCGAAGCTTGGTGAAAGCAAGGACGTTATAAGCCAAATACGTGAGGTGATCATGAGGCGTTGTCAGTAGGGATAGAGACCGTGCTCGAGCAACCTTATCGAGAATCGACCGCCAAGAACCACGGTTGGAAAGGTCTTGGAGGGATGCCAGCTCATGAGCCAGGTCATTGAGGGAGGCAAATTTGTTGGATAGTGGATCACTGGATGGTGGTAAGGGTTCGGGTTGCAAATCCAGGGAGTCGGCTTCCATGGTAACTTGTTGAAATAGATTACCTACCAAGAACACAAAATAAAATGGATAGAGAATTAACCAACCTAGATTCATACACCCAATCCCAAATCTTGCGAAGTATCTATTTGATCAGTAGCAATAAACATAGCATAATCAAGTTGACCACAAACAAGAGAAAAAGGCAAACGAAGGGCAAAGTGCATCAACCGATGTTGGCTTTATTGTACCTAATATTGCTATGTCAAAGGAGGACAAATAAAGTCAGGAAAGAACAGAAATTGGCCAGGCAAATTTATGAGCCATTTTTATACTTCTTCCAACCCAATAATTTCATTTGCAGCAGCAATGTACAGAAGCATGAAAAGCAAAAGCCCATAGGAGAAGTGGCAGAATTCTGGAAGACAGAACATCAGGATAAATTCTTTGCTCGGAAATCATTGAGATGATCATATGATTGGAATACAAAATAAAAAATAGAAGCACCTCGAGCCATCAACAACCTTGCTGGAAAGAATTTTAGCTGCTACAACTATCCATTTGAAGATGTAAAATGTCAAGATCAGACAAGATAATGAAATTGAAACTAGTATACATTATCACCAGTTTTACTCACGCAAAAATTAGACATAGCTAAAGGATCCATCATACCTCATTTATTATCACAATAGTCCTAAAAAAAACCTTCAAACTTTAAGAAATAAGGAAGCTGAAAAAACTTAAACCGAATGAAGGGACGTCAACTGGATGATATATGCTAATACTAAGCAGTATCGGAGAAAAATACCCCGCAAAAGCACAAACATTAGCAGAAACCGATAACATACATGGCTAAGATCTTTTATCCTCGACATTAGACAGAAAATGAATGAGGTCAAGGTCCAGAGTGGAAATAGTTTGAAACAAGAGACTCGCAGCAGCAAAGGTCCTGCATTCTGTTAAACAGCACAAAAAAAGATGTGGCTTCATCTTCACCAAGAATGAACCATCAATCCACATGCAAACCATGACAATCACCTACTTCACCGTTTCCACTCGAACAACCTCCAAAATCCTTAACTAAAGCCGGATCTCATGCAAGAAGCACCCAAACTTTGCTCAGGTTTACAAATGAGCGGCAAAAGCATCTAAACTACAAATCAAACATCCTTTAACTAGCACCGAGTCCAGCTGTGCCGAACACAGTGATTACAACACATATTTAAATCAGAATGGACGAACATAAAGCAAGATAGACACCTTTCTAACACAAAGCCACCATTGACAGAAGCATCCCTTGAAGAAAACAAGTTAAACCCACTCTTAAATACAGCAAATTATCAAGTGCGTCAAGTGCGTCAATAGCAAGGATTACTCGAAGCTATTGCAAAACGGGAGCATATATGTAAGGAATCAACAGAGGAGGTTAACTTATGCATCCTGAGAATGCAAAGAAGAAATGCAAGCAGAATGTCCAAGTTCAACAAAAACCCGATTAAGGACACAAACTGAGATGGATAACCAAAGCCTAGGATCTCATAATACAACGCAGCTAATTTGCAAAATACCTCAGGGAAGACGAAGATCTTGAGAGCAGAGCGAGTTTCGATTCAATGGAGAGCCAAAAGGAATCCTTGCCAACCGCTCTCTACCTCCGAGATCCACTGGTGCCTTGGACCTCTCAAGCCAGCTTTGCTTCTCCACCTGTCCGGTATCCACCGATCTCTTTCTCTATCTTTCTTCCGATCCAGCGAGCTGCCAGGGCTGGGGGAAGTGAGCTGCGACGGCGGCGACGGGGACGCTTATCGTTCTTCCTTCGGTGATCTCGATCGACTCGATTCTCTCGGTGTCTTTCTTATTTTTCCAAAAATATTTTATTTTCAATTAAGATCCAAGATCAAGAACGAAGTTTTTAATTTGGGCCCAAACTTAGAAGCAAAAACTCATTGATCGAAACGGCCCGCTTTTCATCACAGACTCAAAGTGCCTTCGATTTCGATCTTTGGTCGGCAGTAGGGATGGCAACAAAACCCGAACCCACGGGTACCCACCCGACCCAACCTGGTCAACGCGGGTAAAATTCGTGTTGACGGGTTTTGGGTCGGGTTTGGGTTTAAACCCGTTCACTATCACTGGGTTGGGTTGGGTTTGGGATTAGGTAAACCCGACCCGTGGGTACCCGCTCACCCATATAATTAATTTTTTCGGTATATTTAAAATTCTAAACAACTAATCTTATTTATGTTTGGGGAGACATGTCTAATTTTTTTTTTTAATTGTGTAGAATGAAGTTGATGTTATGGAGTGGAGAGTAAAGAAACTTAATTGAAAGGAAGAAGTTTTCAATTAAACATGTTATTTATGGATAATTTGTGATTTGCTTCAATTTTCTTGAGTTTTCTAGATTGGTGTTGAACAATTTGTATAATTAATTTGTGATTTGCTTGAATTTTCTAAAATGGTGTTTTATATATGGATAATTTGTATTGAGAGATTGATATTTGACTTTAATTTTGATAAAAACTTGTAATTGTAAATTTTATACGACAAAACCCGTGGGTACCCATGAACCCGCGGATACCCAACGGGTTGGGTTGGTTTTGAGTTTTTCAAACCCAGTGGGTTTTACCCCGGGTTTTTTTCAAAGATAAACCCATGGGTTTGGGTTTGGCAAAACCCGACCCAACCCGACCCATTGCCATCCCTAGTCGGCAGAGGGTCTCTCAATAAACCTAGTGGATCTTTCGGCTTGCCTCTATGTTGTCCCAAATAAAGCATCATATCTTTTTATTGATATTTTTACAAAGGATGATATCTATTTTTTATTAAAAAAATTTCAGATTCTTTTATATTGTCCAAACCTATTAAAATACTAAAAACTAACCAAATGTTAACTTTTAGTTAGCAATTTTGTTAGTAATATTGACTTGGCAACGTGATACTGACTTGGAAGAGACACATGAAGGTCAACATTCCAAAATTTTAGTATTTTAATTAAGAAAATAGTTACAAAATTATTAACGATAACGTAAAAGTGGCTAATATTTTTATGCATTACAAAAGATTTGATTAATTAATATCATTTTAATAGGTTTGGATAATATAAAAGAATCTTGAAAAAATTTGGATAAAAATAGACATTGCCATTTTACAAATGATGGCAAGTAAGAAGCTGTTTTGCATCATGTGAGTTGTGACTTGGGAGGGAGGAGAAGACTGATTGCACCAGGGTGATTTGAGCTGCCAACAATATGTCTTCACCTTCCAATCTACAAGATGAGCATATATTTTGTTGATTAGCTCAATATAAGTGGATTTAGATACTCTATCATGATTAATCGGTACTCAAATGTAGCAAACGAGGTTATGTGTTTTTTTGAACTCACAAAGTTACACTTATACTCGCCTTCCTAGTCACGTTCACGTTCTTAGAGAAGAAATAGTGCGATTTGGGGTGACTAACTTGGTGTCTCAAGGTTGCATTGGAAGCCACAAAGCATTTCGCAATGATATTAGCAAGGTTGTCAAACCTGTATCCGGCAGGCCAGTTCAATCGGTTCCTGCCAGACTCGATCATTTAAATTATTGGAATGCACTCCGATTGGATGGTTCTGGAAAAGTCAAAATCGGGTTAAACTAGTTAAAATCGGAGAAAAAAAACAGTCAAACCCGAATGGTCTGACCATTCAAAATCAAAATTAAAACCACGATAAACTATCCTACAATTGTGGTTGTAATAATAGTAACCCTCTTATGATGAGCAAGCTAGCTAACCGATGCCCAACTCCATATTTCCATTAATCATATGACTCAATCTCCTCCTAGAGGCAGAGGAGAACAAGTTCCAGCTAGTCCCGTAACTGTTTGAGTTGACTTTCAGCGGCAACACATCGCCCACAACAACTCGTACATTTTCTGTTTGCAGCCAACATCTAATGCAACCTTGGAATTAGCTGTACGCCTAATACCGACACATAGTTTGCATTTTGTGCCAAGACAATCGCAAACGGGAAAACACAGTTGTAACCAGTGAACCGAATCCTTTCTGAGGATTGTAAAACGAGAAATTTTACAATACTATATATAGTATTTGTGCTATAGGTTTTTGTCTTTATGGTACAACTTAAAATTGTACATTTACGTTATGGTACAACTTTAGATTGTACCTATACTTTTTGTACAAATTCTTTTATGGTACAACTTGAACTTGTACCTTTATGTGATGGTACAACTTCAAGTTGTAAAGTTGTACCATATCATAATGGTATAAATTGCTTTATGGTACAACCTAAACTTATACATTTAATGTTATGGTACAACTTTGAGTTGTACATTAAAGCACCAATACTATATAGCATAGTAGAAGTGCTCTTGTAAAACACTGGGGTTTTGGTTGCTTTTCCCTTAGCCGTTGATCTCCTTCGTTTTTGAAAATGAAGAGGAGGATGCTAGGGAGAGGAAAATGAGTGAAAAAATAATGGCACTCAGTTGCAGACTGAAAATGTTCTCTGTTCCAAGTTCCGGCAATAGTACGAAGGCATTAGTGGCTACTGCATCAAATTAGGTGTCGGCTAGACTTTCTGTGGGCAGAGCATCATTTGGCCATCCTTTTCTTCCCCCATTTAATTTTATACTCAACGATTTCATTCGTCGAGACAACTCACAAAGGGGCCTAGCTAGTTGGTTCATTTATTCAATTACATTCCCTGGCCATCTGAAAAGATTGGGAGGATGTTGAAGTCTCAATAGTTTTACGAGGAGTTTACGGTTAAGTGAAACTATTTTCGGTACGAGCGAGGAAGTAATTTTTGTTGGCGTGATCGTTTGATTTCGTGCCTGATTTTCAACTAGCGTTCACGTATATCTTGTGATGTTATGTCTTTTTGAGACACTCAAATTGTTCATGTTCAAGTGAGTTATGTGCACTTGTTCCAGTAGGTTTTCCAGCTTAATAATCGAAACAAGAGATTAGCTCTAGAAACGTAATTGTGATTACTTGTCTCGTTGAATTTAATTTACTTTGGCTAGAGAATTCATCACAAAAAAAAAGTGGTAGAGATTTAGAGAAATGCAAGTAATTGGAGTTTATGAAATTCAAATCCAGCAATCGACATGGACGAAAAGTGTTTTAATATTTCGTCGATATATAAGTTGTTGTAGTTTACATTTGAGTGTGCAAATGTGGAGGATCAAAATTCAAGTTTTATAGAATTATAATATAGTTAATCAAAAAATATAAATAATCAAAGGTCCCGTAGCTCAGTTGGTTAGAGCGTTGGTCTTATGAGCCGAAGGTCGCGGGTTCGAGCCCCGCCGGGACCATAAATTTGTTATTTCAACTATTTACTTTGTTTTTATTGGTGTGGTGATTGAAGATTAGAACCACACGCGGGAGCACAGCTTCTTTCTTTTTCAAAGCAATACAAAGAACATAAAGCACAGAAAGAGCTTGCTCACATAATAACAATGATCTCTAATAGAAACATGTTCATTCTTGTATTTGAATCATGGTTTAGCAAAGAAATCTGTTTAACTCAAACTTACAACCGTAGAAGAACCCAGAAGCTCGCACACTTAAATAGGAGTATAATGCAATGGTTATGTGAAAGAGGACCAGGCAATTGATGCTGCAGATTTAGGTAGATACTAAATGGTACTAACGAGTGTCGCTATTTAAACTCTTAAAAGCACTTGAAGTCACCTAACGGGTCTTCACTTGAAGGACACCACAAGTGCCTCACGCCTATTGTTGTTAGCGGTTGGGCATCCTTCTCCTATTCTGATTAGTGAGGATCTTCTGGTTCTTGAAACTCTTTTGATTTGGTTTCAGAGCCTGAGAATGGATCGTTTAGCACCGACAACCAGCACTTA
Source organism: Linum tenue (assembly GCA_946122785.1). Lineage (NCBI taxonomy): Eukaryota > Viridiplantae > Streptophyta > Magnoliopsida > Malpighiales > Linaceae > Linum > Linum tenue. Next base: position 52,920,477 of record CAMGYJ010000011.1, on the reverse strand, counting down.
TTCCTTTATATCCTATTTACGAGCTTCTTCCTTTATTCTTATGCAAGTAATCAAACATTCCAACGTAAATTCTTTGATTTTATGTCTAGGAACATTTTCTGGAATTCTTGTGACTGAACCTCGACAGACTTGTCGTCCACTATCTGGTACCACAAGTAGCGGCTGACAACATACTTCTTGGCTCCAGCTTCCTGAGTGTCCTACTTCTTTTATAGGGCATCCCACACCATCTTCACGGTGTTGGTTTGATCCGCATAGTAGTCGTAGAGGTCATCAGCGAGGCCATTGAGGATGTAGTTTTTGTAGTGAAAGTCGTCCTCTTTTCAGCAGCAATCATCTTCGCATCGGTTGCTTCTTTAGCCACAATTGATGGCATGGAGGTGGTCAGTTTGCCAGCTTCTTGATCGTCATGTATAAATCCATCTTCTGTTTCCAGCGGCACAAATTGGTTCCTTATAAGCGGAAGGGACGATTGATATTGCTTGTGGTAGACCGGTGTTCTGTTTGGTCACCATAGTCGCAGGCTCGCAGCACAACATCTTAAAATTTTTAGAAATCAAACACAAAAAATAGAACTACAACATCTGGCTGAGTGGAGGACTGGGTCGCTCTCTTGAAGACATTCGAGACACTGCCTCGTGTTGTGCACAACAGACTATTAGTCGGTCACCTCCATGATAAAAACAATCACTATATCTTACTCTTTGTTTGTGCAAAACCGAACTCTCTGAAGAACACTCTCTCGTGTTTATGCTCTGTGCATTGTATGTTTACTATTTAGAGACTTTGGGGTGTGGTATTTATAGGAGTAGAAGACCTCAAATATTCTCTTTTTCGTGGAGAATAAGTCATGCGGTTTAACGAGCATAATTACTCCCTTAATTAATCAAACAATGATATGGTGGTAAGATAAATATTACGTTATTAATAATTATTTTCTATTTTCATAATAAAAAATATTTAATTCGAAATTTCTTCAAAAATAATTATAGTTTCAACACGACCAATCTAACCCAATATAATATTCTTACTTAAGACTTTATATAACTTTCAAAACTATACACACCAATCAATGCATCAAGTCAGATTTAGAATAAAAGCAATTTGTTTGTATCGTATCATATGATAACTAATTAGTCTTTGATTCACCTAAAATGCATGTACCTTTTCATATAAGTTATGAACAAAATAAATGTTTAGCTTTACATATTAAGAGTCCAAAATCAGATTACTACTTCAGCTATATAATACAATCATTTTGAAAGTATTCAATAAGTGAGCAAACTTATGAACAATATATAACACGAATTGGTCACAAGCTAACTCTCAAAAAGTAATATCAAGATAGTTCTTCGACTTCAAACCAACAATCTTGCAAGTCGAAACAAATCTTCACGCAGATCAGACTCGTTTAATAACAAGCTAAATCATGTAGTAATTTTTTCACGAGCGCGCGACTCGATTTCATACCAAGCCTGCCTACCAAACATAGAGAGAGATACCAGGGACTAGATACTATAACAACACTCCTTTTGTTGTTATTGTAACAACACTAATCTCCAACCAATAGGAAGCTAGGATTGTGATGACTTTTTATTAGATGAGTTGACCTAGTGTAAAATCAAAGCAGGGGTATAATTGTCATTATGAAAAATATGTTTAAATAATAATAAAAAATAAAAAAAATATTTCTGCCCAAAATGTTGGTCGCCGGAATCGGGTCGACGATCGCCGGAATATGCTTTTTTGTCGTCGGAATATGCTATTTTGTCATCGGAATATGTCATCGTCGCCGGAATATGTTCACCGTGGTCGGAATATGCTTACCGGCGTCGGAATCTAGTCATCGGGGTCGGAATATGCCTATCGGCGCCGGATTCTACTCACTGACGGTCATCGGAGTTTGGTCAACGGTCTTCGTTGACCGGTCAACGGCCAACGACCACCGGATGTTATGGTCTGCATTGTGAGATTTATGGTTTGGTTTCTCACATTTTTGTATGCCTTTTGTGGTTTGCTTTATCGTGTTTGTGGTTTGCATTAAGAAGTTTCTGGTTTACTTTCAAAAACTTTGTGGTTTGCATTGAAAGGTTTCTGGTTTGTTTTAATATATTTGTGGTTTGCATTGGGACGTTTATGGTTTGCTTTTTTGTGGTTTGATTTACTGTGCTTATGGTTTGCATTAGGAGGTTTCTGGTGTGCTTTCGCAAATGTTGTGATTTGCTTTGTGAGGTTTGTGGTTTGTTTTAGGAGATTTGTGGTATGCATTCGGAGGTTTCTAGTTTGCATTAAGAAGTTTCTGGTGCGCTTTCGAAAATTTTGTGGTTTGCTTTGCGAGGTTTCTGGTTTGTTTTAGGAGATTTGTGGTTTGCTTTGTGAAGTTTCTGGTTTGTTTTAAGCGATTTGTAGTATGGATTGGGAGGTTTCTGGTATGCTTTTTTTGGCTTTGCTTTATCGTGTTTGTGCTCTGTATTAGAAGGGTTCTAATGTGATAATGAGATACTTGTAGATTACATACCAATAACTCCCAAATACATACCATAAAGACAATAATTCATACAAAAAACACTAAAATACATCAATTGGTTTTTAACCCCCACCTCCACTTGGCCACACCCACGTTACTTTCACAGTAACTCATTAATTCCCCCAAAAACACCCTGGCGTCGATTGGCTTCCTGTTCTTCAAGAACTTGGCGTAGGAATCGCTGTCATCCGATTTCTTCTCGCCCATTTCCTTCGCCGCCTTAATCACGCTCTCCACTCTGTGCCTCCCGTTGAACGCCTCGGCGATCACCTCCCATCCCCTCGACTTGCCCACTGGATTCTTCACCATTTGCTTCTTCAGAATCAAGAAATCCTCCTCGCTCCAGTCTTTCCTTCTTCATTCGGTGTCGATTCTAACCTGTCTTTCTGAGTCGACGACCCATTCGGTTGACCTAAACCGATCGGCGCCGAAACTAAGGGGGCTCTCTTTAACCACAACGTGAAGCCGGCCTGGAAGGGCGGTACGTGAATTTGATATCCGATCTAGCAACTTGACCGTCCCGACTTTCAATCTTCTTCTCTGCATCGCTATCGGTTGGCTGCCCAGCGCAATCCGCGGCGGATGAAGATACAGGGGAGGACTGGAAAAAGAAGAGGTTGTTCGCCATGGGGAAGAACTCGTGGGCGGAGCTCGGCATCGGAATCGACCGCCAACAAGAAGCTCAAGCGGCGCCTACTACCGCGACGCCGTCGGTGCCCTTGTCGTCTACGACATCCACCGCAGTCGGCTTCGATTTCCAACAACAGGGAGAAGAGATCGAGAGACGGAGAGAGGGTGGCTGGGGATTGAAATTTTTTTTTTAATTTTAATTTGTTATTTTGTGTTAGTTTACCCTTTTACCCTTAATGAATCTTGTTGTTAGTATAACAATACTATGAGTGTTGTTATACTATCCGCTCCCGAAATACCATACCTTCTCATTTTAGACCAGCAATCTTGCAAATTTCCCACCCACTTTTTTTTTTCTCTTTTGTTTCCGCCTAGCATTATTGTCATTGTCAAGTGTGAGTGGTCTTGCCCCCTATAGGATTTTCCTGAATCTGTTGGGTTTCTGAACCGGTCTACGCCACCAAGCCGTATAAAATTGACCTATGCGTAGCGTAGCAGCAGGCTTTGAGCATTTGATAACTGCCAATTCCCAATTGGACTTGTTTCCAGCATTTGACCTTCGGAAGTTCAGATATGGATCTTTCGCTTTGTTCTCTTTTTCCCTCCTCCAAAAGATCACCTGTTTTGTTGCTTTCACGAAATCAAAATATTATTATTATCTTTGTGTTGACTTGAATAACCTCTACCAGACAAAGTCGGACAATAACTAGTTTAAGTACTAGGGCGTAAGATTAATACGGTCTACTCTCAAGTTTAGTTTTTAAGATCTACTATTTTCTGAAATAATAATAACCATCGACAAAGACTGTGAGTTCAAATCGCTTACATCTTTGAATTTGTCAGGTATTAGTAATGATCAAGGAAAGTTGAACATATCTGCTTAGATGCATCTAATCATAAAAAAATACAATACATAAAAAGAGGGAAAATTTTAAGTGGTCGTTTGAAACCTTCAATCCTAGAAATGTTGTATTCTAGTGATTATGTACATATTAAGATATGTGCTTTCGAATAATGCATTGTTTGATTAATTGTATAAAACATCTACATGTCACACAATAAGAAACATGAAGAATACTCACTCTCACAAAAAGAAAAGGAAATTCAAACTCTTTAATTTTTATATATTGAAAATAATTATATACTATCAATTCGGTATTGTTTGCTTGTGAGATCCGAGTGATGAATTATATAATATCATGTATTTGACACAAAACAATATGTATTAAGGTATGTAAATTTGTTGGGGCACGGTTCCAAAATCTACAAGATTTCCAAAACTCAAAATTTTTATTTTCGAATAAAACGAGCAAAAAATATAATATTTCGGAGATGTATGTATTTCGAGAATCCATCGACACCCAATAATTGAGTTCAGAGACTCTGAGGAACGGATTTTGACAGTGTAAATTGTAAAAGCGAAGGGAGGAGAGAGAGAGAGAGTCCGCATTCACTAATCAGTGAATCACAACTGGCCAACTACTGCCAAATGCCAGTTCCCTCCCTTTCCATTTCCGTTTTTTCCTTTTTAATTTAAATTTTGCGCTCTCCTCTCAAACACAGTAGGAAAAAAATTCCGAATATTTAAAAAAAGAGAATTTCCCGAAATAAATCCCTTCATGTCCAAAAATCAGTTTCCCGACCACCGCCCGCACTCCAACACACACACCCAAACAGATTTCATTACCGCCCTCCCCATTCACTCTCCTTCCTCCACAGTAGAACTTGAATCGTCATTAATGGCGATCTCATCGCCGCCGCCGTCGTCGTCGTCGTCGTCTTCCTCCTCGACCACGTCAATTCCCAACCGCGATTGCCATCTCCGACTCCGTCATCTCTAATTAAATAACAAACAACCACAAACACTGCGTACCCCATCTACATTAATTGCTTCCAATTTTGTTTTCCCCCCCACCTCCTTCGTCGTGTTCCTCTTCTGCTCCGGACATTTCTATTTTGGCCGTACAGCGACTCTGAAATCCCCCCTTTCCACATATAAATGGGACACCACTCTCATTCGCACGCCCATCACCACAACACCAGCGATGGCGTCTCTCAGCGAGTCAACAGCCCTCGCTTCACGGGCTCCATGACTCGCCGGACTACTTCCTTCAAGCGCAACCCCAACGCCGCCTCCGCAGCCGCTAATGCGAACGGCACCGCGGGCGACACCGCTGCTCAGGCGGCCGGCAACAGCGCCTCCAACAGCGCAGGCGCCAGCCCCAGGTTCGGCGCCGCGGGGGACGAGATTGATCTCCAGATCGCCTCGCCTAGATCTGAGGTCGTCGTCGTCGACGGCTTCGATCGCCAGCACCTCGTCCAGAGAGTCCACGCCGGGGTAGCGAGGAGTAGTAGGAAGGGCGGTGGGGGAATCGGATCCGTCGTCCGGGATTTCGGTCTCAGGGAGCGGAAGAAGCTCGGGCAGTGGATGTTCTTCGCCTTCTGCGGCGTTTGTTTGTTTTTGGGCGTTTTCAAGATTTGTGCCGGCGGCTGGTTTGGATCTGACCTCGACGGCGCCACCTACCAGCAGGTGCCTCTTCTCTCTCTCCTTTTCAATTTCCTTTTGGAGCTTCCATTGGCACAGGAGTTCGTGATTTGGAATTTAGAGCTTTGTCCTTCATATGTCAACTGCTGAGCTTTCTTGTGCTAAGTGCCGTATGTGTCGCCTGAAGCTGATGTCATTCAGGCAATATCCAAGTCGTGATGGCTGGAGCTGCTTTCCGGCGGTTTTTGTTTCCTTGGGCTTCTGGTTAATGATGAATCTCAGTGCAGTTGAATGGCTTACTATCGCCATTGATTGGCTTCTGGATAATGGATTCCTGTTGCTTTCATTAAGATCTAGCAGTACTGCAGTAGTAAGACAGATACAGACGGAAGTTAGGTGCACTGCCTATAATGAGTAAAATTCGATATATCTCGTTTTACATTGTTAACTCCAATTTCCGGCTTTGAATTTCCCAATTCGGGAGGTCCAATGAACTTCCACTCCTGGGTTTTGTTTGGTTTTGGTTGCCTCTCTTAGATACGTGCGCTCCTCTTGTGAATATCTATGCATTGATCGTTATTTTCCTCGACTACTGTAGTAACATTATCTTGTTTGCCAATAGGATTTGCCTGATCATGTAAACCAACTGGACTTGGATGAGAGCTCCCACATTTCTGACACTTTTGAGTATAAAGACAATGGCGATGCAGATAGAAATCTAAAGGCAGTCACTGCAGGTTTAGATCTCAGTGATGATGCCAAGGTTGAAGTAAGTATTGAGTTTCAATACTCTGTTCCTCATTCTCGGTACTTGACTTCTGATTGCTAACTGTATTTCCTACACCTTGAATGAAAAAGGACGTGGATCGAAATCTAAGGACGTCGACCACAGGGCTAGCTCACAGTAATGGTGTCAAGGTTGAAGTAAGTGTTGAATTTCATTCTCTTTCTTCATTCGGATATTGGCTTCATACAACCACCGCTTGCCCCAGGGACTACTCAGAGTGAAAGGATTTTGATGTTCATGTATTATTTGGGTTATTCTGAAGTTTATCTTTTATGGTTTTAGTTGTCAGGTATCTGGGCAAGACCTGACAGTGAGAATTTCACCCGCTGCATTGACTTACCAAGAAGTCACAAAAGTATGATTAATGAACAGTTTGAACATTTTGTAATTCCTCTCCTCTATCCATATTCAGCTTGTCTATCTTTATCTGCTGTTTTCAGTTGTTCCTTACCTCTAATTCTTGGACTCGTCTCTTGACAGGGCTAGATGCGAAAACAAACGGTTATATCCTCATAAATGCCAATGGTGGCTTAAATCAGATGAGATTTGGGGTCTGGCTGCTTATTCTTATTTTTTTCTTAGTTACTTTTGCCTGATTGTTCCTTCTTTTGTGACTGCATCCTGATCCCTGAAAGCTCTTAATGTGTAGATCTGTGATATGGTCGCTGTGGCTAAGGTTACGAAGGCCACACTGGTCCTTCCCTCTCTTGATCACACCTCGTATTGGGCAGATGACAGGTTTGTATATTAAGCTTCACGGTCTTACACAATTTCTTTAATTTCTAGATTTCTCTATTATATAGAGCAATGAATGCCACAATCTCCAACTTATTTCATCTGGGATGGGTATTTTGCTCAAAGGGCTCTGATTTCTTGTGGGTAAGCACATTTGTATCTTAAATTCTTAACAAGACTACATTCAGAAAATACTGGATCATGGTATACGGAGAGTATTGAATTGGAATATGTTCGTAATAAATGCAAGGTTCAGTGGCCAGTCATGTCCTTGCTGATACCAGGCAGATGGAAATATGTTCTTTTTGTTTTGTTTCTTTTACATTTAAGGGAACTCATTTACGTCATATGGTTCAGTGACTTCAAGGATCTGTTCAATTGGCAACATTTCATTGAGACTCTACAAGATGAAGTACACATAGTTGAGGCTTTGCCAGCATCTTATTCAGGAGTGGAGCCTTTTGTGAAAACACCAATATCTTGGTCTAAGGTTGGTCGACACAACTTTTGTTGCTTTATTGGTTTTTTGAGGTTGCAAAATAATCATGGATGAAGTTTTTGTGTTCTCTTATTTGAAAGGATTCTGTTCAACTTGCCTTTCTCTTTTTGCAGGTTAGCTATTATAAAAATGAGGTCTTGCCACTGTTGAAGCAGCACAGAGTAGTCTACTTTACGCACACTGATTCTCGGATTGCAAATAATGGTATCCCGGATTCTATCCAAAAGCTAAGATGTCGTGTGAATTACAGGGCATTGAAATATGCCAAACCAATAGAAGAACTTGGAAACTTGTTGGTGGCAAGAATGAGAGGAAATGGGAATCCTTACCTTGCACTCCATTTGAGGTTGGTTCTGGTTGTGCTTTTGCTAAATCCTGTGTCAGTTTCTAGAATTCTTATCATCAGCTGAGATGGACCCACTCATTGCCTGTCTTGTCAAATACTGGTTGGATAAAAGTGAACATACTGTTAGTTGTATCAGAAAACAAAAAGGTGCATCTGCATCTGCATCAAGCACGCTCGTAATATTTTCATGAGAATGCAGGACTGTAAACATTTCATATGTGTTTGGCCTCATCGTCTAATAGTTATGTATGCTATTTTGGCTCATGTCTTCACTTCCTCCATTTGCTACAGGTATGAGAAGGATATGCTTGCATTTACTGGCTGCAGTCACAGTTTGAGCGCAGAAGAGGACGAGGAGCTACGAAGCATGCGTTATGATGTGAATCATTGGAAGGAGAAAGAAATAAACGGGACAGAAAGAAGGTTGCTTGGTGGTTGTCCATTGACTCCCAGGGAGACTTCTCTACTGCTGAGAGCACTGGGCTTTCCTTCCAGCACTATGATTTACTTGGTAGCTGGTGAGGCCTATGGGAACGGAAGTATGCAGTATCTGGAGGACGACTTCCCAAACATCTTCTCGCACTCGACTCTGGCTACAGAAGACGAGCTGGAACCTTTCAAGAACCATCAGAACATGTTGGCTGGTATAGACTATGTTGTTGCACTTCAGAGTGATGTGTTTGTGTATACTTATGATGGAAATATGGCCAAGGCAGTTCAGGGCCACCGGCGATTCGAGAACTTCAAGAAGACCATCAACCCCGACAAGTAATAGTTCCCTCTCTGAAAAATTCGACATCCCAGAATGTGTACTTTTCCAAGTTAGACAAACGATTTTGTGCGCGTAGCTGTTTGTCATGTTTGCTTTTATTGTTTGTTGCAGGATGAACTTTGTGAAACTCGTGGATCAGCTCGACGAGGGGACACTGTCATGGAAGAGGTTCAGTTCCAAAGTGAAGAAGCTTCACCGGGAGCGAAATGGAGGGCCATATTATCGGGAGGTTGGAGAGTTTCCAAAGCTGGAAGAGAGCTTCTATGCAAATCCTCTTCCAGGGTGCATTTGTGAGAAGGGAAGGCGGAAGTAAAGCAGAGTACAGAGCGAGAGAGAGAGGAAGCTCTCTCCCTTGTTTCATTCTCCAGCAAACAGGTTGCGCCCACCCGGGAAACAGGACTTTGAGGAGAGAAATGGTGCTGCCTGCCATTCTTCCACCAGTATTAAGTCGGAAACTGGCGCTTGTACATCTCGTCAAGCTTGACGAATGGCGTCGGTTTCAAACTTGATAGGAGAGTAGCTGGAAACAATCAACAACAGAAAGAAAGGAAATTGCATAGGTGAAGGAATGGAGGGACCGTCGTCATAAACTTCTTTTTTTGTGTACAAAACACAGCACCGACGATACAGATACTAATGTATGTAGCCGAGGGATAGGAAAGCTGTAAAATGTCAGCTCATTTGGGCTGAACAGGGTTTGTTTTGCATTGAAAAACAGCTCCAGATTTGTTGGAGCCACAATACACATTGAACTATTGGGATGTTTTCCCCATAATGCTATTCTACCCTCTCAATTTTTTCTGATCAAAATAATGAACGCTTTAGGTCTAGCCAAACGTGATTTTGTTTTTTAGATATATCATGACTTCTTCCCAAAAATATCATGTCTTTGCTCTGGATATTCACTCCAATCATGTTTTGTCAGATAAGCATGGATATCTCCTGTGTTTTGTAGCCTTGGGGAAATGTACCTAGTATCGTGTCGTAGCCAATCGAGTAGCTTTAGAAGCATGTGTACAAACTCAGTAATGAAGGATGACGATACATTACACCCTTTTGGGACTCAACATCAACGCTGAGATTTGTTGCTCCACAATCGCTTATAAAGTACGCATATAGGCTAAATATCAAGGTTCAAAAAGCGCTAGTAACATATGAAAAGGTAGAAAAGAGACACTATGAGTCTATGACGTTGTTTTAAGGTGCAAATTAGTGCTGATTTAATTGCCACGTCACTTATTTAAAGGCCAACTTTTAGAGTTGACTGTCACGTCAGATAAAGTTAACGGAGACTAACGGAGAGTGACCAAACTTGGACTACATAACTAATTTAAGTGACCATGAATGGAATAAATTAATCTTAGTAGAAAACGTGAAAATTTATTGTAATTCTAGTGACCAAACTTGCAATTTAGCACGAGTTTTGTATTGATAAATGATAATGTAGGTTCTCACTGTTACAAAAGTGAACTTTGATGATTTATGTATAAAAGCTTCTAAGATAATGTTAAAAGGTAGGGGTGGAAATCGGTACGGTATCGGTATCCCATACCAAATATCAAAATCTCGAATATCGAATCACACCCTAAAATCAATCTCAATCCCTAAATAATTTCGGTATCCCAATCCCTAAATATTTCGGTATCCCAGTCGGTATTGCGGTATCCCAATCGGTATTATCGGATACAAAATTAGTTACCTTTGTAATTGATAATTAAATATATAAATTAGATTTGATTGTTTAATTTAGGGCAAAGAGACTAAGCAAAATAGTCTTGAGTTTGCCTATAGCTATGATATGGATAAGGAGAATGGAGAAGATGTGACATCTCAAATTCTTGTCATTGGTAATCTTTATCTTGACGAATTGAATGCTGAGAAACGACTAATACTAGTGTTTGCTTTTTGGTGTAATAAAAATAAAAAGAGATTAGGTGAGAGATGAGGGTGACTTAAATTGGAAAGTCAAAATTGAGTTGGATGAGACTTTTAAGTTGCGAAAGAGTGAGGAATGACTAAAGATTCTGTGCTATATTTCATTAATTTTTAATTTTCGGTATTTCTCGTTATTTCGGTATATACCGATCTCAATTCCGTAATCCCGAATACCGAATAGCACTACAAAATGAATCTCAATCTCCATCTTTACAAAATAAACCGGTATTTGATGAAAAGGAAAAACTGATATTAGACTAGGTGCACCATTAAAGCCATTAGATATGCTGCAAAACTTCGATGGGTTTTGACTTTTGATGAGGTCAAAGATCCGTAACCACATCTCAGTGGTAGGCTAAAGAGTGAATGAAATTCTAAGCAACTATCCAACACACCTGTACATGATAAGTGCCAGCTAAAATATCATACAGCATTTCTGGAATCTCACAACCATATTATCAACAATTCGACAGATGGGTACACATACATACAGTATGAGAAAAAAAGGAAAAACTGTGCGTTCAGCAAAACAATTAGGAAGGGCAAACAAGATTCACAATACTTCTTATTCTGTTTCAAGATCATCACTCCTATGGAAATGGTTTTAAAGCAAACCAACTGTAAATCATGCTGGTAAGTTAAAATGGGGAAGCAAAAGGAAAAGCGGTACAAATGAGTTTCCAACCAATGGCATCTATGATCAGAGGATGGACTCGACGAGGTCATGAAGAGGCGCTAGTTCGCCCTTGTCGATCAATCGGAATTCCTGCCAAACATTGGTGAAGAAACCGAGTTAAAAAAACGGATGGACTCGTGATGAGTTCTGTACGTAGTTGCAGATGACTTCAGTGTGAGAGAAAATCTTACCCATGTAAAGAGAACAAAATGTTTAAAGCAAGTGTTTAGATGTGCTTCTTCCTTCAAACTCACAATCTTCTGAAAATGTGAATGGTATATGTGGGCATATACACGGAATAATCTCTTAAAGATTGTCTTCACGACATCTTGGAAATTTGGAGGGAATGGTGCCCCTGGAGACAGCACAGAGCCACGGATAGTGTAAGAGCTAACCACAATCTTCTATTTACATAGCACACCAGTTTACTTGTAGTGGAAATTGATTTACTAACCCAGTCGTTGAGGGAAAATCCTCTCATCATCTAATTGAGACTCTATCCAATCCATCAGATATTCAACATACTTTGGAGCAGATACCTCAATTGGCTTCTTTATGGTAACCCCATCAGCCCATCTATACTCATATCTGTAACAGATATTAGAAAGATCAGTAAGACACAAAAATATAGAGAAAGCAAAACAAATTAACTATGGATAATGTCCAATCATAATACAACTGAGATATGCTACAATTAAACAACAAACAGAATTCACGAAGTGGGATCAAAGAGTGATACTTTGGGCCGGCTGTCATGGTTGGACAGTTGGATGGTGTACAGAATTCAGACAAAGTGCCGTACAAAATGTTCACTTGATTGAAGAAATCCACAGCTGAAGCACAAGGACAGGGACAGCAAGAGATCAAAATTATCATCATCAGCTTTCATTCAGATAATTCACACAGATTAGAGAGCATATCAGATTGGAATTTGAACACTGACAAACAAGTCTGGTTGAGTGAAAAAAAACTTGTGAATGAAGTCAAAATACTGGCAGAAGAGAAAACCTAAATTCAGAAATCCTACACACTGTAAGATATGTAGTTTCAAGTATTGAAAAGACAACAAAAAGAATATCCAAACAGATTATCGGACAATAAAGGCAGCCAGACAGTGCACTCACTGTTGACGGCTAGCCACTCATTGATATCTTCTCCAGGAGGCAACCTTACAGCTTCCCTCAAGTTGCCACTACCCAAGGTAGCATCAATGTGTGCTTGAAGTTGAGCACCCTGCGTAAAATTGAAAAGGAATTACATCAAACAATGTACCAACTGCCTGGAAACCAAAATACCTCCCAAAAGCACAGTCTCCTCCTCCACGAACCTTGCTACCAGATGGAGCATTCTTCTTAGGCCGGAAAGTCTTCTGGTTTCTTCAAAACCAAAAACAATTACAATTCAAGAAGATAACCAAGTCAGAGGCTGAATGGAGAGTAGCCTGACAGACATTATGCAATGGAAATATCGACAGGAAATCAGATTCTAAGTCCAAAGCAAATGAATGACAGGCTTTCAACTCAAGTGATCAATTGATTGTTGCAACTAAATCGTTCCTCTCGGGAGATGAAATTTTAGCCTTATCTCCTGGATTAGATACAGTTTAATGCCCAATGGATTTTGGAATAAGTAACTCATAATAATTAGGTTAAGGGACTAATTTATTTCTCAAAACAAAAACTTGAGCAACGACTGGCAGTCAGCATTTAAGTTCAAGGTAAGGCAAGGAAGCATATGTTTCCACTATCCAAAACAAACTACCCATCACTGAGAGAGACATGGACCTCAAGGGGCTCTTGCCGGATTGGCATAACATAAAATCAGAACCACACAACCCGGATGCTGCCATCAACTTTTCAAGGCTTCATCTTTTTCCCCCCATTGGATTGGCACCAGAGAAACAGAAAACGAATGAAGGCCAAGGGGGAAAGGGGGAAATCGAATCAACAAAGTAAAAGCTGAAAAAAGCCAGGATCTATCCTTAAAAAGAGGGATTATGAAATGGGTATAATGACAGGGAAATCTTCTGACACCAGAGGCCCACAAATTCCAATTCCATGACCTTACGACCATTTCTCCAAAAGCCTAGATTTCTGTCCAAGTCAATCAAAACCCCTGTCCCGATTCCGATCAAGACCCAACCCTTGATGAGCAAACGCAAACATAAAAAATTCAAACGCGAGTAAAAGCAATTTGGCCGGCCGATCCCCATGAACAGATAATTCGACACTGTATCTCTCTCATAGGAATAAACGGATCACAGATTCTTCCCGTGAAAATGAAGACCCACTTACGCAAAAAAAGACAAATCGATACAATCAAACAAAGGACCAGGCTACCAGATTGAAAAACGCAAACGGGGAATCAAACAAAAACCAACCCAAAATCGGGAGAGAAAAGGGGAAGGGAAAAAACGAAGGAAGCTGGTACCTGCTGCCGAGGCCGAAGAGACTCATGGCGTCGGTCGGGTTGTTCGCTTGCTTTCAACGCCAAATAATGGAGGAAATGGGGAATTCGTCTGGTTTCTCAGGGAGTGCTTTTTAATGGAGCTTGGATGTTTATGGTTTTCTGGGCTGTCAGGGGGTCAGGTCTTGGTCTGTGGGGAGGAGGAGGAAGGAGGTGGTCAGGCTGGCTATGGTGTCTCTTTCCTTTGTATGAGCTGGAATCTCGGAGTTCTCAAGCCACCTTTTCTTTTTTCTTTGGCCCCTTATTCGTCGTATTTATAGGAACTGGAGGAGAACATGGGGTTCGGAAAATAATTTTAACTTATTATATGGAATATTTTTTGTAGCCGATTTCGATTTGGACCTCTTCTGGACCGACGCGCTCAAGTCCGGCCCAGCTTGATTAGAAAAAGTATGTTGAAGATGAGTTGGGCTTCTGACTTTGTTTTGGGCCTAACTGGTTTCTTGTTCATCCATAATTTGTGAACCATTTCCTCTTTTATTTAACGGGTCGTTTGCTTCATGGATTTGAAAAATGAGGGTTTTGGTAAAACTTGGGTTTTGGAAAACCATGGATATATGATGGATTTGGTGGCATTATGGATTTGACCAAGTCTATTGTTTGCTTGTTGGATTTGATTATAGATTTTGTTTGAATAGATTTGTGGATATGAAATTCAAATTACCTTGTTGCCCTTATCTTATCTAATTATATTTCTATATTATAATCCATAAATTTCATTAAAAAAATCCAACGCATACAATGAAATTTTAAACTCTTTACCACTATGTGGACTAATAATTCAACTACAAATATAGAAATGTATTATAGTTTGGCACCAATTAACAACTCATCTAATAATGTACGCAATATTATGTATCAATTGCAACCAATTGCTCGCTTTATTGCTACAACTCATCAACTTCTTGCTAACTCCCCGATTTTGGAATCCGACAATCAATCAAATAATAATGCACAAGACGAGTATAAGATATTTATAGTTGAATCTAACAAATCACATATATATTCATATTTAAATAAACTATGATATTACAAAACGAAATGAAAAATTCTCATATATATAAAATACGACATTATAACAGTTTATAATTGCATGACCATTGAATTAAAGTAGGACAACTTTGTAATTAAAGTAATAAGTAAGGGTAGAAAGGTAATTTACCATCATGGATTTTAATCCATCACCCAAATCCCACCTCAAGAGGTGGAACTTCCAAGTCCGTGGGGTCCACGGATTTGGAACCCCAAAAGTGGCGGGACCCACAAATTCCATCTCCCTAATTCCCTAAGGCAAACGATGGATTTCCGTTAAAGTCCATGATGGATAGATTTCCATGACCAAATCCATCACCAAAACCCTCAAGCAAACGACCCGTAAAGCTTCTGCGAGAAGCTGTTTTGAAAATACAAGATTATATTTATTATATTTTACTTTTATTTTAGAAAATATAATTTATCTTTCATTTTGATTATTGAAAAAATTTAGAAAATAATGTTATTTAATATAAAAGAAGTCTACCAATATCCATTTTGACTACTTTTTATTCCTTAGAATTTTTGTTCGTATTTTAATTCGTTCAAGAACTTCTGGAAGCTGTCTATCTCTTTGCGGAAGTTACACTAGACATCAGCAACATTCACTTAGCACTTAAATTGAGCGTGATTGACCGCGAAAGTGGTAGAGTCACTAGTGTAACTTAAAACGAGCCAATTCGAATTTCCTGCCCCCAACCTAGACAATTGTAACTGCTTCAAAATGAGTCAATTTCAAATTCCTCAAGTAGAATTGCTTCATCTAAATTTGTGCTGCCAAACGGTTCAATTTGACCAGATTGTCTCAAAATGAAACAATTGAGTCAAATTGATCTGTTAGAAATCCTCATCCAATATAATCACAATAGTGTTGTCAACCTGAACTTGAGAAATATAATTACAATAGCATGATAGACATGTTTTGGCAATTGTTCACAACCGTAATTCATGTGCTTGATCTACTGGAGCCTTGAACGGGTGTTGATACATGTTGGGGTTTTTTCCCTACAAAAAGCATGATCGATTTGTCCATACTAAGGCAACCAAGAATGAAAAAGAGGACATGATGTATTTTGTCATAAATACCATATTTGAAATAACCCTTCTATTAGATCCATCCTAACAATAGATTTCATTTCTCAAAAAGTGTTTTTTTTTTACAAGGGGCACAAAGCTTTTCATTAAAAGCGGCAAAAGCCAAAGATTATAGAAGGGGGGAAACAACATCAAGGATTTGAATCCACTCCGAGGGCAGCTGGTTCCGCGCGCAGGACCTAGCCACCCAATCAGCCTTGGAGTTCAGCTTCCTATTAATCCATTCAAATCTGATGTCGGGATGGTCATTGGCAATTTGCAAGATTCGTCCAAGCCAAGCCGTTGCCCGCCATGGCCAGAGACATGGCTGAACTTGAAAAGCCTTCACCAGGGTCAGGCAATCCGAGCGAACAAGGCACGGGGCATGAAGATCCACAGCAACCAAAGCCCCTTTCAGTAGAGCTTTCGCTTCCGCCTCAATCGGTGAGAAGCAGTGCAGGGGGCTCAGCCTTCCCATCCACCACTTGACCATGACCGTTCGTAATAACGACGCCATATGCCGCCTCCTGGGAATTGTGAAAAAACGATCCATCACAGTGTATCTCAAAAGCATAAGTACTTGGCGGTGGCAAAGAGGTATCAGGGGGTGGAGCAGGCTGAGGGCGAGAGGAGGAGGATCTCTTCTGGGGGCAAGCTCTCCAGCGATGGGCCTCCTCAAGTGCTCTAGCAACTGTTGCAAAAGGCCCCGGAGGATTGTCCCGAAACACCTTTTTCGTTTCTCGTCTTCCAAGTTTGCCAAATCAGATAGATGAAGTTCTGTATGAGATCGGTTGATAAGCTACTCGAAAGGGAGAAAAGCCACTCCAACACATTTGTGAGCGGAGGAGGGGTGGCAAGCTCCGGGCAAAGCTGAGCCCATCCATTTGCAGCATGGGGACAAAGGAAGAGGCAGTGATGGATGGTCTCCGTCGGCGCGTCACACACTGGGCATGCTGAGGTAGGAGAGCATCGTCGGGCATGTAGATTGTGTCTTGTAGCTAGAGCGCCTCTTGAAGCTCGCCAAATGAAGAATTTCAGTTTCGGAGGCAGAGAAAGTCCCCAAAGCCATTTCCATCTGTCTTTGTTTGAATCAGGTATCGTCAGTTCTTCTCCCCGATCCCTCCGATACTGGTGGTGGAAGTGATGAAAGGCCAGCTTATCAGTGAATTTTCCTTTGTCAGTGTAGCGCCAGTGTAACATCCCGTTCCGGCAAAACCCATATTTCGATCGCTAGAAAGTTCGCGATTTAAAATCGAGCATTTCGGCACTATTTCGACAAAAATCGGATTATCAATCGATCGGATAAGTATACGTATTTATTATATATATATATATATATATATATATATATATATATATAATAATAACATTAAGCGGCCGGGCCGCATATATATATCAAAAGCTTCCTCTTCCATTTTAATTCTCATCATCCTTTCTCATTCTCAACCGAGAGAAACCAGAGAACAGAGCACACGCGGAGCTCTCGACCCAAAATTTCAAAGCTCAAATTCTTGAGCCCTAGTGATCCAAAAATCCCGTAAGTAATGCCTAATTCATCTATTCATCGTGATTTATCGATTTAGAGCTTTAAAACGAGTTTTTGGTTCAGGAATTTCTTGAATTCCCGATAAGCCAAATTAGGGTTTCGGAGTATCCGGAAGCCGGATTGAGCCCAAATTTCATATACGAGCTTCCTGCAGCGAGGTAGTCAATCCTCTAGTTTTAATCCATGAATTTCGGCTATTATTTAGGCCGGGGTCCAAACCGCTGAATTTAGCTCCGGCCAGGGTTTGATGTATTTTTATCAAGAATTTGACCCGGAGCCTAGAACTAATATTGACGGGGATACTGCAGGGGATATTAGGGCGGTCTCGGATTTTAATTCGGGGTTCGTTCGTGAAATTGACGTTTTAGTACGGGAAGGTTAAACCGGTGTTTGAACGACCAGAACTGGTGAGGGATTAGCACGGCATACCGGGTTTGTCGTATCACGATTATTATATTGATGCTTAGAATTGACCTAGGTGAACTAGAATGGCATGATTAGGGGTGTATGAACTTTTGTGCTATATGATGAACCCTGGACTACTGTATGATATTATTGACTTGCCCTAATCGAGATGGACCTTGTTTATGCTGATGATTTTGTATATGTTGTAAATTGTGGGCTTGACTGTTGATATGCCTTATGATGGTTCGAAAAGGTGATTGGGTATAATTTTTCATGATTGATGTATTTGGATGTACAAGTGGGAAAATATATATCCCATGGTGATATTATGATGTTTTAAGGAGGATGACTTGC
Organism: Linum tenue; assembly: GCA_946122785.1. NCBI lineage: Eukaryota > Viridiplantae > Streptophyta > Magnoliopsida > Malpighiales > Linaceae > Linum > Linum tenue. The sequence goes on along the minus strand of CAMGYJ010000011.1, from coordinate 52,902,208 downwards.
ACGAGGGTTTACCCCGAGGAAGTGCAATTATACGACTCCTGGTTATGTTGAGCCAATTGTGGCCAGGTCAAGAATATGTCCAAGTAACGAATTATGAGTAAGCAAGATGAGATATGGATCATGTATAAGATTATCAAATAACACTGATTTGGTCTCATGGTCAATTACATAGTAATTAGGGCTCCCCATGCTATTACTCCGTTATGATATGTTATGTCACACCCCTGATATGGTGTTGACCGTTGATTCATCATGAGATATGACCACACCCAGAGTGGTGTTGAGTCCGATATGACCACACCCATAGTGGTGTCAGGTCCGATATGACTACACCGGCAGTGGTGGGTCCGATATGACCACATCCACGAGATGTTTGGTCCGTATTCCCGGGAGAGTAATTAGCATGGGAGTAGCCAGGCGCCTATAAGTAAAACATGATAAGATGCATATGCATAAGTCAATGTGGTTGAGTCTTTTGCCTATTGGGATGTCGGATGCCTGAGGTCTGATCCTAGTGTTTTGGCTTGTTTGCTAGATGTATGGTAGGGGTATGCTCTGTTATGAACTCACGATGCTATGATTATCTCACTCAGCTATGAGCTGACCCTCTTTTATTCTTCTTCTCTGCTTATGCTATGTGTAAGTAGATCATCAGCAGCAGCAGTAGATAGGTGTTAGGTGGGAGAGGAGCTAGAGTTGAAGCCATGATGAGGTATGGTCTTCAACTATTCTGTGCTTGGTCTACTACTCGGGATTTTGGCCAGTGATCCACACCTTTTTGTAAAAATGTTTTGAGAACATTTTTCATGTGCATACTAGCTTCTGATGTAGTGTGAAATATCCACAGGTGTGGAAAGTTGATAATATGTGTATATGTTGTGTAACTGTGTAAGTTGTGACGACTATGGTATGTATCAGTATAGTATGCAGTTGTGTAGTATGAAACTGTGACTATGGCTATGAAAAGCCAATGCATATGGCAGTGAGTGTATATGTTTATCTATGAATGCATGGATTTAGATGAATTATTTTGCAGGATTAGATGGAAGAACTGTTAGCCCATTACGCGAGTAATTCATGTCGAAATTTTATTTGGGTAAATTTTGATAATTAATGTAACACCCGAGATGATTTTCGCTGCGATTGTATGAACAGTATGATTAGGTAATACGTATAGGGTAGGGTGTTACAGCCAGGCCCAGTAATCCTTCATGGAGCTGGGGCCAACTGGCGACCCTGCCACATCTTGAATTTCCGTTGGGCTCAGAATGTTCTCAAGAATGTCAAACCTCCATTCCCAGGAGATGGGATCAATCCAATCGGCGACGACAGAGGAATCTCCAGTGATGTTCTGTCGCAGGGGACCAGGTCGCACAAACAGCCACGGGTCATGGAGCAAGCTAGTGTCCCTTCCACTGCCAATGACCTTGATGATGCCTTTTTCCATCCACTTCCTTTCTTTCCAGATACCGGACCAGATCCATGAGACCTTGCTCCCTTTCTTGGCTTTAGTGAAATCCACCCGAGGGAAGTAAAGCGCCTTCATAACCCTGACCCAAAGGCTGACCGAGTTTGTGAGGATGCGCCATGCTTGCTTTGCAAGCAAAGTAAGGTTGAAAATGTGGAAAGATCGGAACCCAAGTCCTCCTTCAGACTTATGGGCGTAAAGAACCCTTCCTGCCCTCCAGTGAATGGTAGGGATGGCAATTTCGACCTGACCCGTTTTACCCGACCTGTTTGACCTGTTTTGGGGCGGGCATGGGTACTCTCATAGACCCGACCTGCCTTGACCCGCCCCATTCTCGACCCGTTCTTGCCTAAATTACACGTAATTTTAGTCAAATTACTTAGGATTTTCCTTTTATTAAATCAAATTTTAGCTATAATAAAGTTGTAAATTAGTGAAAACCTCAATTTCTCCAATAATTTAACTATATATATCATAATGTTGTTTGTTTCCATGGTCTTATAATAAAAATGACGAACATTTCTAATATTTTTTATATTAACTGCTTACCCATTGGGTCGACCTGCCCCGACCCGTGACCCGTGATAAATTACCCGACCTGGACCCGACCTGCCACGGGGCGGGTCTGGGTACCAAGAAACCCGCCCCGGACCTGCCCCATTGTCATTTCTAGTGAATGGATATCTTAGAAATAGATCCGCTCCAAAAGAAGTCACTTTTCAAACGGGTACAGAGCAACATTCAAGTCACCCAAAACAAGCCACTTTTCATCTTGAGCTTCCCTTAGGTTCGTAAGTCGATCCCACAGGGCTCTTCTGTCCACCGCCATGGTTGGAGCATGGATGAAGGTACAAAAGAAGGTGACACCATCCCTACTAATCCTAATGTCCATATAGGACTTACATGAATCAAGAACACACAAATCAACATCATCTTTCCACCAGAGCGCCAGACCGCTACCTTCTATTGAAGGGCTGACGTACTTCGAGTGGTCCAACCTCAGCACCCTCATTTTGTCTTCCAAGAACTGGTCATCTTTCTTGGTTTCAATGAGGAACACCACTGAGGGGCCAAATTTTCGACAGAGTCTGCCACAGTAGCTTCTTGTAAGTGGCTGGCCAAACCCCCTACAATTCCAGCTGATGATCCTCATGATTGAGAAGGCGGCTTATGGTCTTCCGTCGTCGCCTTTGGGGAGCTGGATTCTCCTTCTCCAGACTGGTTCCCATCCGCATTGATCTCCCTGATGCTTCTTCTTTAAATTGTGTGTTTCTTCCTTGTATACCTCCTTAGGTCACCACCTGCTGTGAAAGACAAAGAATCAACAGACAGGTTAGTAGTAAAAGCTTGCTGTGGGGAGGATTCAGATTGAGTGATTCGGTTGTCTGGTTTCCTCTTCTTCTCCGGTCTGGGAATAATCTCCTCCACCCCCATTGTGCTCTGAATAACGGTTGACTGTGGGGGGGGGGGGAATTGGGCTAGTTGGGCTACCATTTCTGGTGTCTGCTCACCAAACCCTTGGGCCTGGTCCATTTCTTGTATGGGTATAGTTGGGCTGGCCAGAGTGAGTGACTGGCCCATCTCCAACAAGCCAGCCTGCTTCTCCCTTGTCTCCTTCCTGCCTGAGAGATCCATTCCTCTATGCTTCTCCACTTGCAGCATCGAGACTTGTGATAGGTTAGTGGGGCAGCTCCTCTCTCCTCTGAGCAGCCAATCGCCACCCCTCATCATTCCTGGGTTGTCCATGGGCAGAGCAACGAAGCCCGGTGGGCAGGAAGCATGGGTCTGCACTGGATGGCCCACGAGAGTCAGTAAGGACAATTCTCCTCGGGATACTGGCATGGTGCGGGCCCTTTGCTCGATTTGTGTACTCTGCCTCAGTCTTTCCTGTTTCTCCCGGAAAGAGGCCGGGGGAATATTTTCCGGTGAGTCATGTCCTGCCTTGAGCGCCGCTGTGTACACTTTCGAAGGATCGGTGCACAGTCCCCTTCTTTGATAGTCTTCTCTTTCGAGGTAGTTCTGGATGAGGTGACCCAGTCTGCCACAGAAGTAGCAGAGGTCCATGATCCTCTCATATTTGAAACTCACCCAGGTAGATCTTTCCCCAAGTGGGCATTCAAACCCGATTGGGATGGGTTTGTCCAGTTGGACTTCCACTTTCACTCTAACGAACTTCAGCCATCCTCTAAATTCAAAGTTTGAGTTGTCAATACCATGGTATTGTGGAAGATGAACTCAGACACTGCTTGGATGGATTCTTCGTCTTTGAGAGATTGGGGGAGATCGTGCATTTGCATTCACAGAGTGATTGTGGTGATGTCGGCTAGCTCGGCCTTCTGTTCCCCATCCCACTTCCTCATTGCTACCATGGTGTTGCCCAGATTCCATGGCCTCGCTTCCCAAACTGCATCCCTCTGCTTCATTGTGGGGAACGAGTAGACAAAAAGGTTGTCTGCCTCCTTCGTAGCTTGGACTTCTCCATAGGCCCGCCATTTTGTAGGATGCCGTGTTTTTGGCTTTGTGTAAGTTGATATTTGCATCAGTAATCCATCTGCATAGTAGCATGGGTATGCCACTATCCCCGGCCCCCACCACTCTTGGCCTAACATTGAGAACCAGGTGGCTCTTCATTCCTCTCGAGCTCGAGGCATTCAGTTCCATTATTGAGATAGTGTATGGGCTGTAAGATGGGGAGACGCAGTTGATTTGGGGATCCAAGAGGAGTATAGTTGGTGTTTCTGGGTTGATCTTGTTGTTTATGGAGGTGAACTGGGTAGACTCTGCATGCTGTTTGGTCTTTATATAGGGCCAATCCACCTGCCTCCCTTGCTCAAAGAACCATTTTCCAGCCTTGAACGCATTTGATAAAAAATGAGGTAGTTGGTTATCCCCTTCCGCTTCTTGTGGCCTCTTCTGACTACCTCTTAATTGCCTTTTATGGTATATGCTACTCTTCTCAGGTAGATCCCTCTTCCTTGTTGTAGCTAATCCCAGACGCATGCCCAGATTCCGTGTCCTGGTTCGTTGGGTATCTACCCTCTCCTTCTATATCTTCTGAGAATCGTGCCTGATTCAGTGACTGTCAGGGTATAGGTAGGCGTAGTGTGATGATTGACATATCTCAAAAAGTGGTTATTATTGTCACAAAGGTAAAAGTTTTGAGTTATATTTTGCTTTTTTCTTTTATCGATTAATAAAAGATTTTGTTGGCAGCATTGACCAGCCGAGGAAGAGAAAAGCCCTTTTCCCCTCTATTAGCAAGAAGCCTGTCTCCTCCGGCTTTCTCTTCCTCGCCGCTTCCGGTCTTCTTCTTCCTCCGTCGTCGCTGTTCTTCTTCCTTTTCCCCAAACCCTAAATTGATTACATCATCGATACTAATTAATAACGTCTTCCTTTCTCATTTATATCCCTTTTGTCTGACATTTTCTTCTTCTTCCTCGTTGAAGAAACGAAAACCGGAAAATGAATAATTAATGCAATTTCCTAAGCGTCCGGCGCCTCCTTTTCCATCCTTTTTTCCAGTCCCCCACCCTATCTCTCGCTGTCTCGCGTCGCGACTGGATAGGGGGAAAGCGACAAAGGCCGTAAAAAGCACCCAAAGCCCCTCGTCGTCTCTTATGGCGGCCTCCTGAAAAAAAGTTCCTTCTCTACTCCTCCATTCTGTCTCTAATTCCTGCTCCTCGAGACCCTTCTTGTAATTGGTGTAACTCTCTGCGTGCCATAGGTGAGTTTGCCCTCTTGATCCCTCCGGCAACCGATTTTGATGAAATGGTTTCTCCCCTTTTTGACGTTTGTTATTGGGATTCACTCAGTTTGTTCCCTAAGCTTCTTCGATCAGGCTTGATCGCCGTCTGGCAAATATCCTACTAGCTCTTGTTCTGCAATATTTGAATTGTGTTTTGATCTCTACTTCTTCTGACGTTAAGTTTGGTTGTTTTCCTGGAATTGTCATCGGTTTTGTGCAACTTACGAAGAGTTTGGTGGGAAGTGAAAGTAACCGAAACAAAAATACTTGTAAGCTTCAATTACTTGCTGTCTCGAAGCTTAAGGTCGGTCTGACGCAGTGTGACGGGCTGATTTAAGTAAAGCTAAGCTGCAACTCTTGATCCTAATGTTTCCAGAGCTCTGCTTGTTTCCCTCGTCAGTCGGCTTGTAGTAGAGTTGCACAAGTGCTTTGCTAGTTGGTAGGTGAACAGAGAGGGGGGTTTTATAAGTTTACAGCACAAGGGGTAGCAAAAGTTCGTTCCTTTGATGTTTTCCTTATAGCAGCTGCATCTTATGTCAACGTTCTCTCTTTCTTGAAAGCTAAATTTGGCTTACTTTTCTTTTCCCGGTCAAGTGCTTGGGTGAGCTTCCGTCCTGGGTTCATGCTACCCTGTTCTGTTGTGGATTCAGGCAAAAATGGCAGAGAGTCCTGTTGCCATGTCTGAGAAGGAAGAGACTGAAACCCCCAGCTGGAGTTCTTCGATCCTTGCACAGACAACAGAAGATGTTGCCAAAGCTGTTGCTGCTGCAGCTGCCACTGTTCGTTCTCCACGGCCCTCTGTGATTTTTTCATCTAAAGACGAAAATGTTGGTAGCCCACTTCAGAAATTCCAGCGCCAAGTGTCAAAGGTGCTCAAAGGCATCTCGCCTCCTCGCCGTGAAATGAGGATTGGAAATTATAATCCTGAGGTTCTAACTAGCCAAAAGCGGCAATGGGCTAGTTTCCAATTGCAAAACTTGGTATGTTATTTTAGTTCAGATTGACCTTGTCACGTATTGTCAATTGATTTCAGACAGAAAAAGTATTAGCTGTTTTCAATTTGGCTCTTTGAACTTGAATTTTTGTTCAACCTCTTTCTTATTAGATCTTTTTCAATTATCTTTGTGTACATTTAGGATGATTTTGTACTTGTTCAATCAAGCACTACTTTGATCTTTGGATCTCTGTGTCTTTTGCACATATTTTAATGATTATACTTCACTTTCTTAGTTATTGTGCAACAACTTCTTAGTCGTTTTTTTATTACAACTACTTAAGCATGCAGGATCACAGAGCCTTGAAGGAGCCATCCAAGCTTTTTGAGAGCATGGTCGTTGTCGGACTTTCTCCAAACAGTGATGTTCAGTCACTTCAAAGGCAATTCTGTTCACGAAGGTCTGAAGGTTCAGGTAGATTGCAAACCACTCTTGGTTCTCAAAATCAGTCTCGAGTAGAACCTCTTCTTGAGCCTCAGGTAAAAACTTCTGTTGAAGCAATACTGCGATTTTTTTTTTTTTGGAATTGCATAGCTTCTTAGAGTTTGTATTAAACATTTGATTTAACTTTCAGGTTTTATTTGTTTACCCGCCCGACAAGGCACTACCTCTTAAATACAAGGATCTTCTGTCATTTTGCTTTCCTGCTGGTGTTGAGGTTGGATATGCTCCTGTTTTTCTCTTTTCTTTTTGCTTCTATCACCATTATTTGCCATTGTGCTGATCACCACTACAATTGCTTACCTCCTCCTTTCACCAAATCAAAACGACCCTACCCAACGTCTGTATGATATCAATACGAATGTCCATCCATACAACTAATTGTGAAGTTTCTTTGTCCTTGGATTATGTTGTTTAATTTTAGGTGTTTTTTCTAACTGATACATATTAGTTTCTCCGGGTCATCTCGAACTTTCCGATGAAATATCTGCTAAGTGTGTCAATTTTACTTCTAACTCAGGCTTGACCCTGATCTCGTCTTCGAATTAGTCTAAATATACTATCTGCTAAAAGATGGCATATCCATAATGTCGTTGCTTGTACTTTCAGGTTAATGCTGTTGAGAAAACTGCGTCCATGAGTGAGTTGAATGAGATTTTTCTTGCGCAGGTAACAATTGCTGTGATGTCATGTGAATTTTTGCATTGATTATATGCTTGCACATGCGTTCCTTATTTGGTTTTCAGCCAATGTTGTTGATTCAGTAATTGCCTATGTCTGTTTCTAGATTCCTGTTGATTGAGTTTGCTGCGTTTGACTAAGTTTCGGTCCGTGAAATGATTAGCTAATAGCTTCAAATCTAAAACAGGAATAGCAAGACATAGGATTTCCTGTAGGAATGAAATATATGTGATATTTAAATCAATTAGTGCTATTGCCTACTGGTGCCGGGAAATAGGCTGTATAATTGTACCATCTCATTTTGTCTGAGGAAATAAATGCATTTTGTGACCTTGAGTTATTATAGGACCAGTTTTAGCAAAGCAGCACGTCTTTCAGTTATCGGATCTAGTTTCAGATTTGTAAGGCTGATCATGGTGCTGCTGATAATGTTTGGCAGGAGCACTTCAAGAAGAGTGACTTGTCATTTGTTTTCCGGTTACAGGTATATACTTCAAACGTTATTGTCATGTTAGTTGCACTGTGATTATCAATCAATTGGCATGTTTTGCAAAAAAAATTCGTACTTTTTAATTTTAGTTTATGTCTGTCGGCACTTCCCTTCTAATCCCCCTGTTTCTTAGTTGGAGGTAATACCAATTTCTCACCAGATGTGGGTGATAGTCTGATAGATCTAGTTTTGATGTCTTCCCTCGAAGGCTTGCATAATTCTTTTCTGGATCTAATTGGTTGTATATTTTTGTATTATTTGCTTTCCCACCATAATGTTAACTCGACCTAATTTTACCATTTTTGTTGAAATCTATCAACTTCTTTGGTGGACTAGTGAAATTTCAATCCGGCAATGACTTTCCTGAAACGCTTCGTCTTTTTTTGTTTGGTCATCTGAAGTTTCTGTTTGTATTGCCTAGGTTGCTGATGATTCAACACTCTATGGTTGCTGTGTGCTGGTTGAAGAAATCATTCAAAAACCATCAGGATTGCTTTCTGTGGTTTCAGATAAACAACCCTCGATCCCAACTTTGAGCCGTTACGTACTTACAACACGGAGATGTTATTGCATTCTTACACGCCTTCCTTTCTTTGAATTGCATTTTGGAGTATTGAATAGGTTTGTTTGTGTTTTACATGTTGCCCCCTGTGTCTTTTTTCGCTTCCATGCTGATGATATCATAAACTATACGCTACAATTCAGAGGGGGAGGCGAGTCCAAAGGTGTTTTCATGTTTATTTTCCCCCCATTTTGACTTGCATTTAATTCTCTTGCAGCATTTTCACTGAAGAACGGTTGGAAAGACTTACTAAAGGTATTAGTTTTCTAGACCCTGATTGTTCTGGGGGCGAGAAGGAAGATAGTGTGGGAAGCGATTCAAACGATATATCAAATAATCATAGAGAAGAAGAGGGTCTGCTGGAGAGACAAGCAGAGATATTGGAGCCAGCTTCAGAGGCTGCAAGTGGAGAAGGTCTGATAGATGGTGAAAGCCACTTGGAGCATCATGGTTTTGAGTGTCCTTTATTGACCAACAGTGTGAGGGATAATGATGATGCAGTTGATTCAGAAACAGAGGGGGCTCCCAAATGTGAATCTGGTACCATAAACCATGAAGGTCATAATAATAATAATGATGCAGATTATTCATCAATCAAGCAACCTGAAAGACGATTGAAGAATTTATCGCTTCCTCTCCTCCGCTTGTACCCGTGCGAAAGCTCCGAATCTTCTCCAAGGTGAAACATGTACACATATATCTCATTTAATTTATCTATTTAAAATGGGAATTGTTGTGCGCAAATCGTTGTGATTGTTTCGCCCTCAAATGTGGCAAATGCATCCATAATGTTTTTCAATTTTAAAATATCTGGTTATGAATGCATATACCGAAAGTTGTTCATCACCTGGTGATACTCGAGATTTGTTCAAAAGAATAATGGTACATGAAATGTTTGTCATGTGATTTGGTTCTCTTTGGGGTTCTTTTACTCTAGCAGTGAGCTGTAAATGCCATGAAGTGAGAAGGGAGATGAGTAGTTAGAAAACTGAGGTCAGAATGAGGAAGAAAATGAAGATTGTGATGCTAGTCAAGTTTCTTACTACAATTGGTGCTGTGTCTCCAATTTATAAACTGATTAGTTTACTGTGTTGAAGGAATAACCATTCTGGAAATGGCATTCGCTTGGTGTCAGTCTCTGTCCGCCCCAAGGTTGTTTAGATCTGTAGCATGCATGCCAGATCACAAACAGAACCTGTACCACCTATTATATCCTGCTTACCTTACTTGAATGTGAGAAACTTAGTGATTGGTAGCCAAGTGCTCTACTGCTAAAAGTTTGTTAATTAGCAGCAGCATCCTAGTGAGATAGTTTCTAAATAAGCTCTTTATTCATGATGTCATATAGATGTAACGGAACAACAATGTTTTCCCCTTGTCCGTTAAGCTGACTGAAAATGCCTGATTTGCAGCTTCCAGGGTTCTCCCAGTGAAGACCGGAATTTTCGGAGTGATATTGACGATACTGAAACCGAAGAGGCTTCTTTTTCTGGCCAGGAAGAGTCAACTGATCACCTTCACATTCTTGAATGGGCCAAGGTTTGTGACTGCTCTTCATAGCAGGAATCACAATCAACATTCATCCATGCACGTCCACCCTTCTGGGTTGTGGTGTTGCCCTTTCTATTGTTGGTTACGGCTGTTAGTTTTTGTGTCTTTTCTCAACACCAAATCTCTGCTTCTCATTTTACAGGAGAACAACCATGGCTCATTACAGATACTTTGTGAGTATTACCATCTGCATAATCCCTACAGGGGTTCAGCAATAAAATTTCATCCCTTGGAGCATCTTCATCCCTTGGAATTTCATAGACCAGATGAGACAATTCTGCGTATTGCTGGCTCAACTATTGATTTGAGATCTTGCAGTTCCAGCCTTGAATTTGCTGAGGTAAAGTGTATACTCAAAGGGCTTGATTACTTATCATTATTCATTTAGACACTTTATGCTACGAGTAATGTCTTCCAGTTATGAGGTTTAAGTTATTGTAAGCCATCAGTTGTATCATTATCTTGCTGTTTTTTCCCCATTAGGCCTGCGGTGCACTCTTGGTAGAGGAGGAAGCAACAGCATTGTCAACATGGACGATAGCATGCATATGTGGAGCCTTACGACTTGAACATGTATGACTTGAGTTTTGCTTGCTCAAAATCTATGTTAATTTTGTCCACAACATGAAATCTAGAATGATGTCTCGTTTGTTCATTAGCCATTAGTTTCGTCTGGTTTAATTCCGGTTTAGTTCCATCCACTGATTGGATCTTTTCCTCTATGTGTCAGCGGTGCTTGATAGCATGCAAAGTTTGACTTCCTCTCTAGCTCACAACAATACTGTGGCATAATTATCTATCTGTGCAGGTTTTAACATTATTTGCAGGAGCACTACTGGAGAAGCAGATCGTGTTAGTTTGTTCCAATTTGGTAGGTAACATGTCAACTTCACTTGCTTCTGATCTCTGATTTTGATTTTGGAGTTATTAATGAACTTTTGGGTTCTAGTTTATCAAACATGTCATCTTTGTAGAGTATATAGCCTTGTCAAATATAAACATGTACACATGTGCTTGGATTTTCAGTTATCCTTGTAAAATGCGTATACATGGACATGAACATTTGCATACTGTTAAATAGGACCTGTTATTGGTTAATTGCTGGACTGTGACCTCCTAAATCATGGTTTTCGCAAGTATTATTGAATTTTATTAATCAACATAGCTAGAATACAACTTTGTAGTTTAATTTGTTTAAGTGCTTTGTTATACAGGGAATTCTGTCTGCTTCAGTTTTGTCAATTATTCCGCTGATTCGTCCTTACCAATGGCAAAGCCTACTGATGCCGGTAATATATCTTTCTGGATTGTGAAGGTTGTGCAATAGACCTTTCTTGTCTTCTTGAGGTTTGTTGGGGGATCTAATTGTCACTTCTGCCCTGCAGATTTTGCCAGATGACATGCTAGACTTCTTGGATGCTCCTGTTCCTTACATAGTAAGTGTTCAGCTTTCAGTCTCATCTTGCGCATCAATTACCCTTTAAGATCACTTCTCCTGTTACCGTCTGATTTCATCCTTGGTTTCATTAATGATTTAGATGTTTTATGCAGGTTGGTGTAAAGAACAAAACCATTGAAGTACAGTCGAAGTTAACTAATACTGTTGTGGTTGATATCAACAGGAACCAGGTTGCATTTCTTTTTTCTGCCTTTTGGCTGCACAAACTTTCTGGATTTTATCCTGTATCTATTTCCCTAAATATGGAAATCGTGCTGTAGGTTAAATCACCTGGAATACCTCAACTACCGAAACACAGAGAGTTGTTTTCATCCTTGAGTTCATATCATGCAAAGCTCGTGGGACTAAGCTTTTCGGCAAGGAGAAGACCAGTGTACGAGTGCACAGATGAGCAGGTGAAGTGTGGCCTACCGTTTAACAAATTCAGATTGTTTTCTCTCTAATCTTCTTTTTGCTCCCCTGCCTTGTGTTATTCCTGCTTGGTTAATTTGCTGGTAAATGTCTACGTAGTCACAGGGTCCCTTGTTCCTCGTGAATGAGCTTAGGGTAATCCTCTTGGGGTGTGTTTATTTGCAGTTATGTAAGTGGGCAAAATTTGTACAATCTAAATTTTTAGGAAAACTATTCATGGATTATTTGAATCATTGAAAGCTAACAACTATCTCACTAACAATGCAGTCCAACTTTACTCATTTAAATAAGTATATATACTCAAAAGTTTATGATTAACAAACAAACTACCCAACATCTCATTAGTTATTTTTTCCATTTCCAAAAGATATATCATGTTCCATCAAAATTCTAATCTTTAAAACCATATTAAGCACATTGTTCTCACCTTCACTCCCATAATGTCACAAGTGGAAGAGAAATGTTGAGGACAATCCTCCCTAAATTCTCTAAACCTTCTCTTCTGGCCTAGAAAGGATTAGTTCCCAGTCCCAAATACTGTTTTACAAGCACAATTGGATATGACTATGCTTCCAGGTTTGTTGCATCTACTGTAGGGGACAAATGGTCTAATTAACATTTCATTTAAAAACCAGGATAACCATGATTATTGCAAGAAGTGTGTCTTGACTACACATGTCCTGTTTTAAGGCCCTGTAACTAAACAGTAGATTTTTAGTTGGATATATTACACTTTGATTTAGTGTTTGTAGACTGTCTCTAAATATCATTGGCCATTCTTATTCATAGCGGGTAAGCTGTGTTTTTAGTTTGTCCATATCTCAATCTGAGCTGCAATGATATAAGCCGAGCCTGAAAGACCAGGCAGAGTAGTATTTAAACTCACTCATATCTAAATTCAATGAATCATTCTGTACTCTCCAGCAAGCCTTTCCCCCTCCCTACCTTCCATGATAAGTAGATATTGCATGTATCAGTCATGGGTAGCTTATATTTAGCTGATTATGCCTTTGATTACGTTGAGGTTTGTCTATGTGTTTCTTTACACTCACTCCACAAATTTCACCTACGACTTGTGTAAATATTCGTGTTGTTTCTGCTCTGTGCCATTACAGGTTGAAGCTGCCAAGGGCTTCCTGCGAGTACTTAGATCTTACTTGGACAATCTTTGTTCCAACCTTCGTTCGCACACGATTACGAATGTTCAATCGAACAATGACAAGGTGCACCTTTCTATCCATAAAATGTCGCTTGGTTTGTCTGCTCATTTTCCCAGCTGTTATCACACCATTGGTGTGATTTTATGTATTCCTGGGGGAAAAAATGGTTCCTAGGTTACTATTTATATTTAGACTTATCCTCAAGTGATAAAGAAGCAGGGTTCAAATTCTCTTGTCAAATGTAATGGAACTACAGTAAATCTGCTGTCCAAGTATCCAAACATTAGTACAGCAATAGCAGTATCCTGTCTACGTATTTGGAGCCAAAAGGACTATAAAGCTTGGCGCATCTTTGGAGTTGACTTTATTTGTAATCCACTGTTGCGTGGTCACAGCCACAACTCCATGAATGAAGTGGCTAATGTTAGAATGGGGTAAATTGATTCTTCCCTTGACATGTTTGTTTTTTCCTTTTTCCTTTTTTTTTTGCTTCTAGGTTTCCTTGCTCTTAAAGGAGAGTTTTATAGACTCATTTCCAAGCCGTGATCGGCCATTTATGAAGGTTCGTACTCAGAAACTGTCTACAACTTTTGATTTCCCAGCACATCAATACCCCCAAACTTGCTTAATGTGTTGCTAACAATGTTTCTTTTTGGTCTACAACACAGCTTTTTGTGGACACACAGCTCTTCTCTGTACATACGGATCTCGCTCTTTCTTTCTTTCAGAAGGATTAGTATAAAACCAAGTCAGAGATTATGTGGCATGTTTCTCCAGTTCGCTGGCCCATTTGTAGGGAACTCCCGCCAAGTTGGTAGCAGCCAACAGGAAATGGCCAGGGGAGGTTAAAATTTGGTAGGATAGAGGTAAAGCTTAAATGGGATCGTATGGTTTTGATAAGATTACAGAAGGAAAGCTAAAGAAGGGAAATCTGTAATGATAATGTATGTTATCTCTTTGTTATGGTGAATGCATACCAGCTCTGAGCTGCTGCTTAAGAGAATTGTTCCGTAAAACCGGTCTGAGCTGCCTGAATTCGCTGCATCAGATTTTAATGCTGTGGCTTGCTGGAATAGTTCTGTTTGCCTTTTGGGTGCTGGGAGTTGAAACCTTTGGTGTAAGTTGGATGGTTAGGTGCAGTCCCTGTACAAGAGCAGTTTTAAGGTCTCTGTACTTTTTGGGGGAATCTAATGAATTCGCATTTCTGAAGCAGAAACTGGCGAAATGGTACGGCCCTGAGTTATCAATATCTTCTGCTGCCACAAATAACTATTTAGAACAAGAAGACGGTATGATTTCTACAGTTCACCCACTAACGAACAATTGCAGCAAAATGGACTCTTTCCTTTCTTTCTCCCGCGTTTACTGTATCTTTGAACTGTAACAAAATGTTAGTTCCACAAAAAATGCAATAACAACAGGAAAATAACTTTCTCCATCCTTACTTCATACCATAAAAAAAATGTTTGTCAACCAACATACTCAAAATTTAATTGAAGAACAATTTTAGTCCTTCAACAGATATAAATAAACTTCTATTGTGGTAGTTACTGTGTTAATGCATATAATTACATCAATGCATTCATGAAAACTCTGGTCCTACTTCATGATTTTTCTTTTGATGTAGTTAGTTCATATTAGACTAAGTAATTCTAAATTATACATATGGTCAATTACTCTATAAGTTAAAAAAAAAAATGTAAACAAATGAAATCATCTAAAAAATTGTTGTTATGGAATTGTATTCTTTTAATGTCATCCATGGGGCAGCGGAAAAAGAAGCCTTCATTGAGAATTAATCGGCGATCTGGAAACAATACATATAGATAAAGATGTTGATGAAAATTAAAATCTCTCATTTGACGCGTAATATTGCAGTACACTTGAAGAAGCTTACGGCGCCAAATCTTTTTGAAAGACATGGCTAACAGGAAAATATGATCGAAAGAATCATCATTATAGAGCGACTTACTAAAATTCATTAAACAAATAAATCAATTGGTTATGCAAAATGGACAAAGACCTTAGGTTTCTATTATAATTCGTTTGAATAACGCGCGAAACAACAAAAGAGGGTTTCATGAAGATGAAATTGAACAATCCATTTGAGTAGGATACCCAACATAGAGCATGACTTGAATTGTTTCAACCTATGATACTTATTAAAGGGTTTCAAGAAAAAATAGATTAAATAATCAATTATTGTATTCCATGCATTAAAAAATTAACTGTTTGTCATGCAATACATAAAATACTAATTGCATTTACTTCACAATGCATAGGTTGATATTTTTTTTAGTCTGAGTAAGATCAAAAAGATAGTTAGAACAAGCACTACTCACACTTCGCCCCCACTCCACTAACAAACCAACCTAGAAAGTCAAAAGAACCTAACTCTAACCGAGACAGCAACAGGGCTTTATGTGCCGCTCTATGTGCAGTCTAGTTGGAAGTCCCTGGAACCTTCCTAAAATCTATACAATGAGACAAAGACCCAAGAATAAGCATTCAATCTCGAAGGAGAGGGCCACCAACGGAATCCTCCACTGCTCCAATGCTAAGTTGACGAATTACTACTACTGCATCGCCCCCAATGATGACACGAGGCAAACTCCTAGATGATGCAAGCAAGATCGCATCCCGAGCTGCAAGGAGATATGCAAGGTATGTGTCCGAGATCCCCTAATGCTGAAAACCCGAGGCAAACAACACATGGCCATCCGAGCCACGAACCACAATGTCAGGCGAGCAAATAGAGGCTTGGACAACAACATAAAAAATGACCTTCAGATAATCTTGAGGAGGGCATTCCTAGTGCTGGCTTGATGAGGCAGGTACACGAGGATGAACAGAAGGGGCAGACGGCAAGGAGGAGAGCACTTTATGTACTTGAGAGGAGAACTGGCTGGCAAGCGAACAGACACGAGGTTGGGTATTATCAAATACCACTTTATTTATTGATTTACGTATTCTCCACATGAGGCAAACCAGTGTTGGGAACATACTTGGAGAATATGGGTTTGTGAGTGCTATGATAGCATAACTTGACGCTACCATCCACTAAAATTCATTATTGGGGCCAAAACCAGTATGTCACTTAATCCTACATAGTACCGTAACATGTTGGCAAGGGGGTAATGAATGAACAAATGTTCTATACTCTCTCGGTTCCCCCAACAAACAATGCATCGCCTTAGACAATTAACCCCACGAGATCTTAGCGCTACCGTTGTCGGTAAGACTACTCTAACGCACTGCCATAGAAAACATCAATTTAGGAGGAGTCTGTATGGCCCACGTCAATTTCCAACCTATAAAAATCATTACCAATTCAGAACTGTATATCGCTTCCTCATATTCAATATTGCAACTCGATATGTATTATTTCAACAAATGATATTTGGGTTGTGATTTTAAGATTATAAGTTAGAAAAAAATCAACATTACTTATTTAAATCTAATTAAAATCAACATTACTTATTCAGACAAAGTTACGGAGTTGGACGGAGAGTGACGGAACAGGACATGTTTTACTAAATTTAGTGACCACGAATGGAATAAATATTTTTAGTGACCAAACATGAATTGTTTTAGTAGTCTCAGTGACCAACCTTGTTATTTACCCATTAGATACATATAGGTTTCAAACAAATTTAATTATATATAGATTATTATACATATAACTATTATAAAATCATGCCTATCAGTTTTAACTTTTAACTAGGCAATTGTAACATTTTCGTGGAAAAATGTCCTAATGCCAGCAGAGGGAGTGAGTAAAGTTGGGTCAAAATAGCAAGTGGGGAAGGTAGCAGCAAATGAATGAGGCAAAGGAACAGCAAAAAAGAAAGTTAAAGAGTTCAGAGGGCAGCAGTAAAAGCTCTGAACCGTACAATCTTCTGAGAGAGAGAGAGTGTGTCAGGTGGTGCAGGTGCAGGTGTGCAGATGGCTGTAGAGAGGGATAGATAGGGAGGGCCAGGTACTGCATTGCATTGGCTTTCAGTTCAGACACCCACACACACAACTCCAAAGTCCAAACCCTACACAACCCACCAACTTTTCCTTTCTTCCTCTTTCTCTTTTCACAGTGTCTTTACTTAATGCACTCTCTTGTTTGAGTTTTCAAGTTTTATGGGTTTCCGCAGAGTTGTCAGAGACAAAGAGCTGCCAAAAACAGGCAGCTCTGCTACCCAACCCAGCAGCCTGCAGCAGGCCAGGCAGTCATAATATGGCCACAGTCCCCACACCCTCTCTCTCTCTGCTCTGCACCATTACATTATGTCAGGCAGGCAGCTGCACCACCTCCACCATTATCAATCAACAGCAGCAGCAGCATTAGTTTCTAATCTTTCTATTTCCTTCTGCTAGTCTGCTTTCCTTCTTCCTTTTTCCCTTTTACCTTCCTCCCTTCAATCACACAAAAGATTCTGCAAAACCCAAATGGTCCCTGAAATAAATATCCCTACTCTACCTTGCTCTTCTCCTTCTCCTACTCTTCTTCTTCTTCTTTCAGCCTTTTAAGTTCTTACTATCAATCAAAAAGGGAATCTTAAATCAAACACCAAAACCCATTTCCATTTTCTGCATTGAGTAGTGTCAATTGCTCCCCCCAAATATTCTTCTTCTTCTTCTTCTTCTTCTCTGGTGTTCTTGCTGCTTTGCTGCGCGGGGCATGATGAGTGGAAGAAGCAGCAGGTTCCCCTTCACTGCAACTCAATGGCAAGAGCTGGAGCATCAAGCATTAGTCTTCAAATACTTGGTGTCAGGACTCCCTATCCCACCTGATCTCCTCTTCACCGTCAAAAGAAGCTCTTCTTCCTCCTCTCCCTGCAGCAGCTTCGACTCCCCACTTCTCTCCTCCGAGCTCTTCCCTTCCCAATCTCCCCACGGTGAGCCCCCCATTACATAACATCCCCTTCTATCAATTCTCCACTTTCTTGCTTCCTCCAAGAGAAAAGATAACTTTTTATTGTATAGTATAACATGTTGAACACACTGCGCAGTTGGATGGAGCTGCTTCCAGTTGGGTTTGGGGAGGAAAATAGACCCGGAGCCAGGGAGATGCAGAAGAACCGACGGCAAGAAATGGAGGTGCTCGAAAGAGGCTTACCCAGATTCCAAGTACTGCGAGAGACACATGCACAGAGGTAAAAACCGTTCAAGAAAGCCTGTGGAAGTTGCTACTACGACCCTATCAATCACCACCACCACCAACAACAACTCATCATCATCACCATCGCCAAAACTCGCCAACCATTCCTCTCCTTACACTCACACCTCCCTCTCCTTGTTCTCTTCTTCCACGGCTGCTGATGACCACCACCATGATCATCATCTTCAGCAATCCCATTACCCACATCCTCTTTCCACTTACAACCACAATCACCTCCTTTCTTCGTCTCATCCATCTGTCGCTGCTCGGCACCGCCCGCCCGACTCCACCAGCTTGCTTCTCGACTCTGCTGGGTACTGTTCCCTCACTGCAGCGGATTTCAGGTTCGTTCAGGCATTACATCAAACACCTAGTGTTCACCCCCATCCCCTGCTATTTATTAACCTGATTCTCGTTTTTGAACTAGGAGCCGGAGCATTTACGGGTTGAAAGAAGACGCTGACCACGAGCGCGCATTCTTCTCAGAAACATCTGGGTCGATGAGAAGTTCTTCGGACGACCCATGGCGGCTGAGCCCACTGGGCATCAACTCCTCGTCATCGTCTTCCTCTTCATCATCGTCTTCAAAACAGAGGAGCTCGTCCGGGTTACAGAGCGATTACTCGTATCTCCAGCTTCAGAGCAACCTGAGCGAGGAGAGTTATTCCACCAAGCAGAGTAATAACAGCTACCTTGTCGACGGCAAGGCTCAAACCATGAGGTTCAGAGGAGGAGAAGAAACCCAAAAGACGACGGTCCATCGATTCTTCGATGAAGGGCCGCCGAAGAACAACAAGGATCAGCCGCCGTCGTGGCTTGATTTGGACAGCAGCACCAGGCTATCCATCTCCATCCCCAGTTCATCTTCGCTCGACTTCCCAATCTTCAACTCCAGAACCCATCAGCATCATTAATTAATTAATTAATTAACACTAATCCTCATGGGTAAACTAATTTTTACTGCCGTGGAAACTACTGGTTATTACAGTTTAATTTTATTCTTGTTTTGTGTATGGAACTGATAAACTTTTCCTTCCGTCTTTTACCTTTTCTTGCAGGTGGTTGGAGCTTTCTTTTCTTTTAACTTTTTCCTTGTACTTGGGTTTCAGCTGGTGGTTGTGGTGGAAACAACAGTATTTTGGGTTGTTACTTGTTAGGTCTGATCTTAGACAACAAATATCTAGAGTCGGAATGGAGCTAGGTTTAGTTCACGAGGGGAAGAATTGTAACATCTAACATGTAGTCCGATGTTCTAGTGTATGTATATCACCAAAACGGTAAGATGACGACCTAGATCTCTATCGTTTTCAAATTTAAATTCGGACTTGAAAATGAAGACCTGATTCTAAATCTAAAATTTAGATTCGTCGCTGACGATATTACTCATCTTGGAACTATTGGAGATGTAGCTGTTGGCTGTATCTTTCAGAATCAATGTAATTTGCCCACAAAATTATGTGATGTGGGGATTGAAAGAGGATCCTATGTGTCTGTTTGTCTTTCACTTGTGTTTTTGTCGATGTTTTAGTTGGAGCACATTCAAAGAATTAACATGGATAGATGGATTGAATGACAGACCAAATCTGTACTATGTTGGTTTGTTTGTTTATTGCGACTAACAAGAAAGGTGGTGAGAGGTGTGTTGTGGTAAAAATGTAAGAAGTAAATGGTGGTAATGATGGGCTGTCTGTAAATTTGTCTTTGACGAAGGAGATCGAGGGAGCACTTGATGGTAGGGGTGAACAAACACACCCGCAAACCGACCCACCCGTCCAACCCGATCCAACCCACCCGTATTTATCGTTAAAACGAAGGTTTTGGGTTGGGTGACGATTTTCTTTTGTGCAACCCGCCTCTTTTGGGTTGGGTTTGGATTTTAGATTACACAACCCGTAGAACCCGACCCAACCCGTGTTCCAACTATTAGTATGAGTTCGTATCTAAAAAATATTTATGTCGTATATAGCCATACTTATGTGAAAATTAAGATATTTCGCCATGTTTTTCTATCATGGTCTCCCTAATCTAATGCATTCTTCGACTTAAAGTTTAGACATAAATTGAATATAATTATGATTCACGTAATCATTTTTGTTGTATACAATTTTAATAGAATAACATATTATGGATGCATTTGTTTATAACCTTTTTAGCCTATTTCAACAAATATCGTGAAAAACACTAGGCATATGTTGAAGTAAATCTCATTTTATTAAAACTCAAACAACATTTGTGAATTTTGATACATTTCACATCGGTTTATTTGTTTGAAATTTTAATTAGTTATAAAATATTTTTATGGTGTATAATAATTATATATTTTATGTTGGGTTGGGTTTTTACTTAAAAATATCGCCAACCCGACCCAACCCAATTAGAAACAAACCGTAGGGTTTAAATTTTTTTGGGTGGGTTTGGGTTTGACAATTCCCAAACCGTAGTGTATGGGTCGGGTGATTAAAATACTTAAACCCGAACCAACCGACCCATGTACACCCCTACTTGATGGGTTTGTTTTTGGCCGTTTAGCTTTGATTCCAATTTTATTATTATTATTATTATTATTATTATTATTATTATTATTATTATTATTATTATTATTGTCAATTTTGCTAAAATGTTCGCGAGATATATGCGAGAACGTACTTATAAGATTTCGTGATTGTCATATTGGGAGTAGATGCCTCATAGTGGCGTAGTCGTTGAGTGAATGTGGTGGCATCTTCATTTTATATGACGGTTGAGGAGATATACAATTTATGGATTGACATTCGATCGGTTCGGTCAAAATAAAAACAAACCAGGTCAAAACCGAATTCAAAGCACCAAATACATGATCTAGTTTGAGCGGAACTGCACTTTTGTTTGGTTTTTTTTTTCGTATCGAATTACAGTAGGCTCGGAATGGTTTTACCCGGAATAATGACTTGTTAAATATTTTAATTGACAATAAT
This sequence comes from Linum tenue, assembly GCA_946122785.1. Lineage (NCBI taxonomy): Eukaryota > Viridiplantae > Streptophyta > Magnoliopsida > Malpighiales > Linaceae > Linum > Linum tenue. The sequence goes on along the minus strand of CAMGYJ010000011.1, from coordinate 52,881,139 downwards.
TAAATTTTGTTAATAATAAAGAAATAATTCATATTATTTAGGAGAAAAAAACTTATCGTTAAATTGGTTTTACCGTACCGTAGAATTGGTTGTTACCAATGCGAATTGATGAAATATTAAATATTATAATTGAAAATAATGGAATTTTAGTTAATAACAAAACTAAATTTTAGAAAGTAACATTTATATAATGCGAATCGATGACATGTTAGATATTTTAATTAACAATAATAGAACTTCGGTTAATAATAAACTTAGAATTGATTGTTAAAGTACACCTAATGTTTATCATCCGAATTCCCCCCACCAAGTCCTAACACTATGAGTCAACTGCGTGTGTTTCTATGGTTAACAAGTTTAGGCATGCAATTATGCAAACGCAGCTTTTATTTGTAAAAATGTTTGAATTGCTGGCTCTGTTAGATCCCCAGACGCACGCTTCCTTCCTTCCTTGCACTGATGGCTTCGACCGTCCGTTCGTCCTTGATAACAGTACGCATATTGGTGCCGGCCATTAAAACCATGTACGTGTGGTTTCAGGTCTTGGTGTTTTATGGCCCTCGCCAGGTTTCTTTTTTTACCCTTAGCTTAGCTATTACTATTATAGTACTATTAGGTTTGGCGAGTGAAACGTTAAGCAATAGCATTGACGTTAGCATCGTCTTCTCGCCAGAATATCTCCAATGTGCTATCGATCTGGTGAGGTTTGTGTTGTCCGGATACAAGATCGGGTATCACACAACGTTGCTCAGTTACAAACTAATACGGATGTTACATAATGTGTAGTTAAGGAGATAAAAATGACAGGGATCTCCTACAGTAAATTGCATATAATTTCAAGTTAGATAACTTATATATATCTAGACCATTAAATTAGATTAAGATCATTTTGAGTCGTTGATTAAAAAAAAATGATGAATGGGTACCGGCAATGCCGGGTATTGGGCAAATGCCACATTTGGTCATTGAGATTACTAAATCATGTCATGTTTAGCCACTAGAATTAATATCAATTTTGGTTACTCGAATTACTGAAACATATCACATTTAGTCACTCTCTCGCTAGCTTCCGTTTATTTCTTCTGAAGTTCCGTTTATATATTTTATTTCCACCTTTGGTTCCAGCTTCCATTCTACCTTTTCCATATTTTTTTTTTTCATTTTTGTCTTCAATGATTTTGGGTGTTCATTTTACGTAAGGCATCATGTTACAACTGTTATGTAAAAAAGTAAAAAAAAAAATATTATCTAAAGGTTACTTAAACAACAATTATATCTCACGTAACAATTAAATTGGAAGTGTTATGTAAAGTTTTCGTAATAACATAAAGATTACGTAACGCAAGGGCAATACTCATGACGTAAAATAACCTTCCATATCGTAAGACTTCCGTAATGTCCTTTTACAAATATTACGTAAAGTACACATCTATTATGTAAAGGTTACGAAATGATAGTTATTTCTTACTTAACAGTTAAATCACAAGCATTACGTAAGGCTTCCGTAATGACTTGGCACTTTACGTAATGCGAGGTTAATACTCATTACGTAAAAGGGACCTTCCATTACGTAATGTTTCCGTAATGAAATTTTACAACTGTTACGTAAAGTTCACATCCATTACATAAAGGTTATGAAACGGTAGTTATTTTGTACGTTACACTTAAATCACAAGCGTTACGTAAGTCTTCCGTAATGACTTAACACTTTACGTAACACGAGGTTAATACCCATTGCGTAAAAGAACATTGAATTACGTAAAGGTTAAGAACGACATTTATTTATTATGTAACAGTTAAATCAGAAGCATTACGTAAAGCTTCCGTAATGACTTTACACTTTACGTAATGCAGTGTTGGTATTCATTGTGTAAAATAACCGTCCATTACGTAAGGCTTCCGTAATGGAATTTTCTAACTGTTACATAAGATTACCATACGTTACGTAACCTTACGTAATACCTATCGTATTTTACGTAACACTACCTGTGAAACCTACTGCAACAGATAAAAAAAAAATTCAAGTTAACTTTACTTCAAATTATCCTAAGAAATTAAAAATGACATCATCGCGTCAAGTTACAAGTTGAGAGGGTCAATAATGCAACTTGAATTAATTAGCATAAATTCTGAGATGTTGTCAACCTCGCATATGGATGAGTACAGTTGCACTGAGAAATTTGCACATTAAACAAACAAGGTGAGAAGTAAAATTTAATATAGCGTGACAATGATATTTCAATTTTCACATGATCTTTCAGAATTCTTACTCTCGAGTCTCCATGGATCAGAGTCCGTTGATATTTACTTTACCTTGTAGGACTGGAATGTCGCAAAAACCTAGTTAAAGGACCAAAACGTTCCTCAACATGAATTTGGGGGGAGTCGGGTAAATGAAAGAGAAAGTGTGGGGTGGAAGGGAAAGTGGCTTTATGTCTGCAAACTCCACCACCTGCTCTGCTCTGCTCTGCTCTTCCTGTTCTGAACACGTTCCAGTCCAGACTTGACTTGGTGGAGGAGAAAAAGTGGGGGGAAAAGCTGCCATTTCTTTGCTTTTTCCTCCCTTCCTTGCCTGAAACTACACAGCACTTCACTGAATCATCAAAATTTACATTCAAGACAGCAGCAGCAGCAGCAGCAGAGTCAGAAGACCCAGTAGCAGCAGGAGCAGAGATGACAGACAGAACACAAACAGAAGAGATAAATCCAATAGATTCATTATCATAACCCATGACATGGATCTGTGAATGAATGAATGCCCTCTTCCTGAATGAATATGAAATAGACTACTGTTGTTGCCTGCTGCCCCTCTCTCCTTTGTCAGAGTCATAACACAGACTGACTGGCTTATTCATCCCTCTCTTTCTCACTCCATCCATCCATAATCTTATGATTTCCATTTTCCACTCCAATGCCAACAATATCAGAAAGAAGAAGAAAAAAAACGCACCTTCTCCACATCCAACCGTCCATCTCCTGTCACACGGGCGCCTCTGTCTGTGAGGTCCAGTCCAGAGGACACGGCCCACGGGGGCCTTTGTGCCCTGCCCTCCCTAGATCCTTTTCTTCTCTTTATTTCTACCCACAAACAAACTGAAATTACAAACCATATGGTTAGATTATTGATCTAGATTATTGATCTAAGCCGGGGAGGCCGCAAACGAGCCGAGTCGAGCCGAATTTTACCTTCCTAGTTTGCTTATTAATTTTGACTCGTATTTATATATTCATTCTACATGTCATACATGATACATGTGATTAATATAAAGATGAAAACAAAACAACAGCTAAGTGTTAAATATTAACTAATCTCATATTAAACTTTATGGTATCAAATTATTAAGTTAATAAATTTTAACTAGTGAAAATTATGTTATTTCACAATATCGAAGCAATTTATATGATACATAATTGCTTTAGAAAATTAAATTAGACATATTTTCTCACATAATCTACGTGTTAAACTTCATATAGGTTGATATATATAAAATTTAACAATCCTATGAATTAACAAAATCAAACTCGTCGATTCGCTCATATAGGGGAGTGCTGATCATCCGTCGAGGCGTCGCCGACGGTGTTCCGTCGTCTTCCGCCTCGCGAGATGAGTCCCGTCGCCATTCCTCGCGTTTCGGCGGCCATGAGTCAGTTGGGGCCGCGCTTCATCAACGCTCAATACACGGTGTTGGACTGGGCGGAGATGTTCGATCCACATCCCGCCCCCAGCGATAATTTGGTGCGCGGCCCGGACTGTTGATGTGACTTGAATCGGACTATCAGCCGCTACGACTGGTAATCGGGTCCTTTGCTAGATTGGATTAGGTTTAGACCCACATGGAGAAGAACTATAAATACTTCTCATACTCCTCAGTAATCTGTAAGAAGAACAGCTTCGCTATATGGCAGATCAAGATGCAGGCTTTATTAAAACAACAAGGGCTGTGGGGGCCGCTGTCTGCGAAACAGAAGAAGGCAGCGGTCGATGACGATGAGTGGAATACCCTGGAGGAGAAGACCCACTCGACCATCATGCTATCGTTGTCTGATGACGTCATCATTGAAGTCGCTGCTGAGAAGACTGTCGCGGGCTTGTGGTTGAAACTAGAGAGTCTGTACATGACTAAGTCTCTAACCAACAAGCTGAATCTCAAGCAACGGTTGTTCAGCTTGAGGATGCAAGAAGGTACGCCTTTGAGGGAACATCTCGAACAACTTAACTCTATTTTGCTGGATCTGCGTAATATAGATGTTCAAGTTGATGACGAGGATGCTGCCCTAATCCTGCTGGTTTCTTTGCCGAGTTCATATGAGAATTTCGTTGATTCTTTTATTGCTGGTAAAGAAAGCGTGTCGTTGGAGGATGTCAGGTCTGCTCTTCATACGAGAGAGATCAGACATAAGGCGTCCGGATCTGGTACAGGTGGTGAGGCATCGGGTTTGGCTGTTACAGGTGGAAAGGGAAAGAAGAAATCTGGTAAAGGGAATTCGAGCAACAATTCCAAGGGTCCCGGTCCACAGCCAGGTGATGCTTGTCACAACTGTAAGGAAGTGGGGCATTGGAAGTACAACTGTCCCAAGAGAAGAGGGCAACAGAAGAAACAAGGTTCAGTTGCCATGGCAGAAGTGGACAACAATTCTGAAGACGATCTCGCCTTGGCTGTAGATGAGAAGGCACATCGTGGTGATGTGTGGTTTCTGGATACTGCAGCCTCATACCATATGTCTCCGAACAGGGATTGCTTCACAACCTACGAGCAGATAGATGGTGGTAACGTGGTCATGGCAAATGGAGCTGTCTGTAAGGTTGTTGGAATCGGGTCCATAAAGGTTCGGACACATGATGGTTCGTTCTGTACCGTGAATGATGTCAGGCATGTTCCACGAATGACAAAGAACCTGATCTCCTTGAGTCTACTCGACAGCAAGGGTTTCAGCTTCAAAGGAAAAGGTGGAGTTGTGTATGTCTGCAAGGGTTCGAGGGAGGTACTGAAGGGCGTGAAGCGTGGGACCTTGTATGCATTACAAGGGTCTGTGTTGTCTGGTTCTGTTGCAGTTGCATCGTCTCAGGTTCAACAGGAAGATATGACCACTCTCTGGCACATGAGACTGGGGCATATGAGTGAACGGGGGATGCAAGTTCTATCGAAGAGGGATACAAGGTGCGGAATTTGGAATTCTGTGAGCATTGTGTGTTTGGGAAGCTACATCGCAGCAAGTTTCCCAAGAAGGGTATCCACCGGACGAAGGGGATACTGGATTACCTCCACTCCGACTGTTGGGGTCCTTCACGAGTTGAATCCATTGGAGGCAGCAGGTATTTTCTGTCTATTATTGATGATTATTCGAGATTTACTTGGATTTTCATGATGAAGCAGAAAAGTGAGGCTTTCACGAAGTTCAAGCAGTGGAAGACATTGGTGGAGAATCAGACCGGTAAGAAGATCAAGAAGCTGCGAACGGACAATGGTCTGGAGTTCTGTAATTCTGAGTTCAACGAATTCTGCAAGGATGAAGGGATTGCCCGTCATCGGACTGTTAGAGATACACCCCAGCAGAATGGCGTTGCAGAAAGGATGAACCAGACATTGTTGGAGAGAGCACGGTGCATGCTCTCTAATGCTGGACTAGAGAGAAGATTCTGGGCAGAAGCAGTAAACATGGCGTGCTTCCTTATCAACCGTGGACCACACACAGGTATCGAGTGTAAGACTCCTTATGAAGTGTGGTATGGTAAGCCTGCTGATTACTCTTCACTGAAAGTTTTTTGGTGTCCTGTTTATTATCACGTGGATGAGGGTAAATTGAACCCAAGGGCAAAGAAGGGTGTATTTGTGGGTTACGGAGATGGAGTTAAGAGATTTCGAGTCTGGACACCTTTTGAGTATCGAGTTATACTTAGTAGAAATGTGATATTTGATGAGAAGTCTATGTTTAACCCCATGTTGAAGGTTACTGTTGCTGAAGGTAGCAGGAATGTTGATAAGCAGGTGGAGCTGCAAACTCTCAATGAGAGTGAGTTTGAGCACCAAGGTGGAGAAGATCAACATGATGAGGATGTCTCTGCAGAGCCAGAAACTTCAGAGTCCAGTGCTCGAGCTAAACAGTCTATTGCTTCCGGTAGACCGAAGAGAGCGACTGCAGGAGTACCTCCACAGAGGTATGGCTTCGAGGACATGGTGGCGTATTCATTTCAGGTTGCTGAAGAAGTCGATGCAGGAGAGCCACAGTCCTATAGAGAAGCAGTTTCGGGTGGTGAAGCTGATCAGTGGCTTGCCGCAATGGGAGATGAGATGGAATCCCATGACAGGAATCAGACTTGGGAGCTAGTCAAACGACCACAGAGAAGGAAGATTGTTACAAACAAGTGGATCTACAAGAAGAAGGAAGGAATCACTTCTAAAGAGGGCATGAAATTTAAAGCTCGGGTGGTTGCACGAGGCTTCTCGCAGAGGGAAGGAGTTGACTACAATGAGATTTTCTCACCAGTGGTCAGACATACTTCGATCAGAGTGCTACTAGCAATAGTGGCACATTATGACTTGGAGCTCGAGCAGCTAGACCTGAAGACAGCTTTCCTACATGGAGAGTTGGAAGAAGAAATTTACATGACTCAGCCAGAAGGATTCGAGGTTCCGGGAAAAGAAGACTATGTTTGTAAGCTGAAGAAGTCCTTGTATGGACTTAAGCAATCTCCGAGGCAGTGGTACAAGAGATTTGACAGTTACATGCTTGAGTTGGGCTACAACAGAAGTCCATATGATTGTTGTGTATATCACAGCAAGGCAGAGGATGGTTCGATGATATATCTAGTTCTGTATGTGGATGATATGCTCATAGCTGCGAGGTCAAAGTCTGATATCCAGAAGTTAAAGGGGTTTCTCAGTGCTGAGTTTGAGATGAAGGATTTGGGAGCTGCTCAGAAGATCTTGGGTATGGAGATTTACAGGGACAGGTCGAAGAAGAAGCTTTTCTTGTCACAGAAGAGCTACATCCAGAAGATATTGTCGAGGTTTGGCATGTCTTCAGCAAAGCCCTTAAATACTCCTAGTGCTTCAAATGTTCATCTATCCTCAGCTTATGCACCACAGTCAGAGGCTGAGAAGGAGTACATGTCGAGAGTCCCATATGCTAGTGCAGTAGGTAGCTTGATGTACGCTATGGTATGCACTAGACCTGATCTTGCACATGCTGTTAGTGTTGTCAGCAGGTTTATGATACAACCTGGGAAGGAGCATTAGCAGGCTGTGAAGAGGATCTTCCGGTACCTTAAGGGTACACCTGATGTGGGGATTAGCTTCGAAAGTGATGCAGAGTGCTTGGTGTCTGGGTATCCTGACTCGGACTATGCTGGAGATGTTGACACGAGGAGATCGATGACCGATTATGTATTCACTCTTGGGAGTTCTGTAGTGAGCTGGAAGGCAACTTTGCAGTCGGCGGTGACATTGTCTACTACTGAGGCAGAGTATATGGCGTTGACAGAAGCTGCTAAGGAGGGAATATGGTTGAAGGGACTGGTTGGTGATCTGGGTCTACATCATGATCAGGCAGTGGTGTATTGCGACAGTTTGAGTGCAATATGCTTGGCCAAGGATCAAGTCCACCATGAGAGGACTAAGCACATCGATGTGAGGTATCATTTCTTGAGGACAGAGAAGAGGATTAAGGTGAGGAAGGTTGGCACCGCGAATAATCCTGCTGATATGTTCACGAAGCCGGTTCCACATGGCAAGTTCCAACACTGCTTGGACTTGCTGAATGTCTTGAGTGGGTGACTCCGCCCTACGGGTCATTGATGGTGGGAGAGAGATAGAAGGAGCAGAGTACATCAGAGATTTCAGAGGAAGAGGATTCAAGTCAAGGTGGAGATTTGTTGATGTGACTTGAATCGGACTATCAGCCGCTACGACTGGTAATCGGGTCCTTTGCTAGATTGGATTAGGTTTAGACCCACATGGAGAAGTACTATAAATACTTCTCATACTCCTCTGTAATCTGTAATCTCCTCGATATAGTGAAATCGGCTCTCTCTCGCCCGTGGACGTAGCTAACACACATCGTGTTAGTGAACCACGTAAATCGTGTGTCGTATTTTTTTTTTAGATAAGGGTGATAAATCGTGTGACGTGTTTTCGATTCTCGCTTTCGTATTCTTGCTTTGTCGATTCCGGCGATTTCCCGATCCGTAGCAGCGCGTTTATAACACGGACCATATCTCTATGTACGGGCGGAGAGAGGTCGAGGAGATTGTGCGCGGGTTGGGGTTGCCCTCCTCTTGGAAGTACGCAGTACCGTCCGCGGAGCCGAATTGGGAATTGCCCCCCTGGGTGGTTCGGTATTTATACTGAGTACTGGCGGATGGGGTTTAAGTTCCCGGTGGATCCGCTAGTGTGCGCCCTACTTCGGAGGCTGAAGTGCTCAATCTCCCGTATGTCGTCGTCCGTGATGATGCACGTGTTTATGCTCCGCCTTGTATGCAAGCAGCGGGATGTGACGCCGACTTATGGCTTGTTCCGAAAGTTCTATAAGATGAAGGCGCCGACAGAGAAGAGTAAGAGCGATTGCTTGTCGCTAAAGTAACGCGGCAAGAGGCCTGACAAGTATGTCTATGGCTCGCCCAAGCTTGACAAGAACTGGTTTGAGCGGTTCTTCTTTGTGAATCCTACTCCCGGGGAGTGGGCAAGTGAACGTAGGATGACAGCGTGAAGGGGTTTGAGTCGGATGTGGGTGCTTATGACCGCTTGGAGGATGAGTATGAGATGCTTCTCGAGGAGAGGATTGATCTCTATCACAAAGGAGTCCGCGCGGCTCGTCTGGCGGAGTTGTTTAACGATGGTTAGTTACCTCTTTTGTTTGTGTATTCTGTAGTATTAATGGACTTCTTACGACTTATTGTTGCAGGCGTTGACTACTCGACCATAGCGAGCATGATGTCTGTGGATGACATCGGAAGCCCCGCGCGGAAAAGAAGAGGAAGGAAGCGGAGCAGCCTGTGGCGGCGGAGAGAGCGAGCAAGGTTGCTCGCACTACGGAGCAGGCGATGCGGCAGGTTGCCGACAAGGAGGTCCCTGTGAGCAAGCCTCTGCGGCAAGATAAGGCGGTCGCTGGTGGTTCGTCTGGGCACGTTGTGCAACAGACGCTGCCAGATATGCCTGGGTTCGGAACGCTTGTTTCCACCCACTTTCGAGACGTGCGGGTGCATTCTGGCGCTGCATCGTCTTTGACTGCCGCGTAGAGTGCTTTGAACACTTTGGGCCCCATCTTGAGCATTCCTCCACGGGATGGAGAACACCGACCCGCTGCACTACCTTGCGCAGATCCACTTCGCGGTTAATAGCAGTTTACGTGTGGCCGTGATGTTCAACTTGTATTCTGCTTCTCTTTTTCCTTCTTCTTCTTTTTCCTCTTTTTTTTTGTTAAAGGCATGTGGCGCTTTGTTCCTTTGCTTAGAGTTTGCTGGCAATATTCCACGCCCAACAAGAGCGGGCCAATGACACCGCTATGTTGAAAGCGGAAGTGGACAAGAGCATTCAGCTCGAGGGCAAGGTGGCAGGGGCTGAGAGTCGCGCGGAGGATGGGACGAAGAAGGCGAATGAGCCCATGGAGCGGCTTGGTCTTCTGTAGAGTAAGCTTTCCGATGAAGTTGCTGCCGCGAAGGAGAAGACCTGCGTGGAGGAGATGGAGGCCATCCGCGAGGAAGTGAAGAAGGGGTATGAGGCTGAAATCCAACGGCTGGAGGCGGAGTAGGAGCGCCTCAAGGCGGACCATGATGAAGTGCTGAAGAACCGTCGAGACGAATTTCGCCAGGAGAAGGAGGACCTCGTCCGTGTTCATGAGGTCGCGAAGGCAACCCACGTCCGCGAGGCGCAGACAGACATCGTCCGCCAGTATAGGAGCAGCGCCACCTTTAGTCGTGTTTTGGTGGATTGTATGACCAATGCGGTCATAGCCGTGCGCAAGAAGGTGCGCCTGGAGAATCCCGGGATGCGCTGGAATACAGTGGCCATGGTCAATCACGTCAAGAAATGGTTGGGCGAGAAGCGATCACTGGAACCAGACCCCGAGCCAGAGGATGGTGAGGAGGGTGGGGATGTTGCGGATGCCCTGAAAATGTTATAATAGATTAGGCCAAGTGTGTTCGCGGAATCATGTTCGCGTTTGTTGTTTTTGACTGGTTGGTTATTCTCTATTAAAGCGAATCCAAAATTTTCTTTTCACGCGTAATTCATGATTAGCGCTTTTCGTGTTCTATGAACTTTATATCTATCTTTCGCGCGGTGCGTGATGGCGCGAGTCGCGAACCATTGTCGTGTTTTTCGTACGTAATTCATGACTAGCTCTTTTCATGTTCCACCGAACTTTGTATCTATCTCTTACGCAAAGGAAATATTGTTATCATTTTAAACTCACGCTAGTAGATAAGTTATACACCAGGTAGGTCGGCAATATTTCCTAAGGTTCTGTGCGTTCCATGTCCTTGGAATTTTTGCGCCGCCCAATTCGCAAAGATAGAACGTGTTGGCGCCGCCGACCTCGCGGATTAGGTATGGACCTTCCCATGTGGATGCGAGCTTTCCGTGTTTGGGGTCGGGACGGAAGTTTTGCCGCAGGACTTGGTCTTCGAGAATCAGCTTGTGGGTAGGGGTGTACATGGGTCGGTTGGGTTGGGTTTTGATCATTATAGTCACCCGACCCATACACTACGGTTTACACATCATGAAACCCAAACCCACCCAATAAAATTAGAACCCACACGGTTTTGGTCGGTTCGGATCGGAGAGTAAATCCAACAAAACCCAACCCATACATCACGGTCCAACAGAAATATGTAATTCTATTACTCATTTACTCTTTTGTCTACTAATAACTTATTTGCTTACCAAAGTAACAGCTAAACTAAGAAGATTGAAACAGTTGCAATTCTCCTGTGTGATAATCCAAAAAATTGCTGGTATATATATATTTAGCTACGGAGTTGCAATTGGTAATCTTTTATGCAAAAGAATAACTAAATTATGAGGCTGCAGAAGATCAAACAACTAGAACAAAGGACAAAGGGCAAAGGAACTGACTGATTACATAGTGGACAACATGATATATAAATGAGTTGCGGGTGGTTCGGATTCTTCGGTTGGAGAGTTCCCAAACTGGGTCCAACCGTGGATGTGGAGGGGTTACAATAAAAAAACCCGGATCCACCCATATATTTTGTAGCTCAACGGTTTTACGGGTGGGTCGGTTCGGATTCACGGGTTGGATCGGTTTACGGATTGATATGTTCACCCCTACTTGTGGGGAACCAGTTTTCGCGTTGTAGTATTTTGCTACCTGCTCCTTAGTTGCGGCTAGCTTGATGGCTGTCAATTCTCGTCGTTCGTGTGCCAACTCCAAGTCCAGCAGGCGTGCTTCATCATTGCTCTCTTCATCGTGCATTGTTATCCGATAAGTGGGTGCAGCCGTCAGTGGCGGAGCCAGGAAATTGGCTAAGGGGGTGTCTTTCTTCTCGGAAAAAAAAAAAGACAACTCTAAATATAAAAAAAAGTGTAACAACATAATACTCAAATATTACAATTACATAACAATATTTCAAAACAAACCCTTTACAATGAACGGTGATGATTTTTATATTCTAAAAGTATTATACAACACATTCCTATCCAAATTAGCACATAAATCTCGTTCAATATGTTCATCATTCAACCACCCATCGTTCATTAGTTTCGAAGATTTGTCATGATATATTGCATGAATGAAAATGATTTCTACACACCTGTTATTGCAACATGCATCATTAGTATTTACTTGAAAAACAAATAAATTATACAATTTGTGTTTATTCGTTTCACTACCTCATCAATCCCTTACAAGTACTTCAACTTGTCGGATTACAAATATATATGAGTTCAAACTGATGAGCGCCCCCACTGTTTACACAACTCTGCCATTAGTGATGGGTACCCATAAGCCCCGAGCCAAAACCAACCATTCTTATATTCTGCAGGATAACAAACCCCGACAACTTAAGTAATTAAAAGCTAACCAATTATATAATTGAGATTTGGGGCTTAGCAAAATAAAGAACGGACAACTCATTGATTTAGGTTTCTTTTTTAACTCTCGGTTGCGCCAACTTAAAATACTTGAGCAGCTACCTTTAACTTACTCATCCTATTTGGAAAATTATTTTGCCCCACCAAGGGGGCTGCAAAGCACCCCCAGCTGTTAACACAGCTCCGCCACTGGCAGCCGTCTCGATGGGGATGACCACGTCTGTGCCGTATGTGAGCGCAAAAGGGGTTTTACCCGTGGCTATCTTGAACGTCGTGCGGTGCGCCCACAGCACTGTATGTAGTTTGTCCGCCCAATTGCCTTTCACCTCATCGAGGCGGGTAGGGATGGCAACAAAACTCGAACCCACGGGTACCCGCCCGACCCAATCCGGTCAACATGGGTAAAATCCGTGTTGACGGGTTTTGGGTCGGGTTTAGGTTATAAACCCGTTCACTATTCGTCGGGTTGGGTTTGGGTTTAGGTAAACCCGCCCCATGGGTACCCGCACACACCCATATAATTAATTTTCTCGGTATATTTAATATTCTAAACAACTAATCTTATTTATTTATGTTTGTGGAGACATGTCTAATTTTTTCTTTCTAATTGTGTAGAATGAAGTTGATGTTATTGAGTGGAGAGTGAAGAAACTTAATTGAAAGGAAGAAGTTTTCAATTAATCATGTTATTTATGGATAATTTGTGATTTGCTTTAATTTTCTTGAATTTTCTAGATTGGTGTTGAACAATTTGTATAGTTAATTTGTGATTTGCTTGAATATTTTAGAATAGTGTTTTATATATGGATAATTTGTATTGAGAGATTGATATTTGACTTTAATTTTGATAGAAACTTGTTATTGTAAATTTTTTACGACAAAAACCCGTGTGTACCCATGAACCCGCGGATACCCAACGGGTTGGGTTGGGTTTGAGTTTTTCAAACCTAGTGGGTTTTACCCCGGGTTTTTTTTCACGGATAAACCCATGGGTTTGGGTTTGACAAAACCCGACCCAACCCGACCCATTGCCATCCCTAGAGGCGGGTGTGTAGGCCGTGTAAGATTGCTTTGTTCGCCGATTCCGCCTGGCCATTGGCTTGGGGATAAGCTACTGATTGCTTTGTTAGCCATTCGTTTACGCGCAACAGTAGTTGTGGCTAATAATTTATATTTCCATAGTTGTAGCTATAATTTCCCGCTTCTTAATAGTTGTTGCTAAGAGCATTCACATTGGTATTGCAATTTCAATTGCAAGATGACATGACATGAGTATTTGCAATTGCAAAACCTATTGCATTGATGTGGCTACCAATTGCATATTTGCAAGCTTACAATAAATGAAATTGCATATGCAAGTTAAAAAGGCCTAAAATTTTTTTTTCCCATTTTTTATTTTTATAGTTTAAATATTATATTTGATTATTTATATAATTACAAGTTAATTGCATTGGTGTAGGGGAATGAAAGTGATTTGAGGTGAATTGCAAAAGAATTGAGTTGGCAATATGCAATTGTATTAATATAGATGCTTTCATATATTGTATTTACGAAAAAAAAATCAAACACTTTATCGGGCGAACAGTTGAAACAGGGTCGACAACCTTCAAAGTTCAATCGGTATTTCTTTCCTTGAAGTGTTCTTTGTTCTGCTAATTAATTCCTGGACAACCCTTCCTTGCTCTCAATAATTGAATCGACTTGGGGGGTTATCTGAGAGCTGATATTCACTTTCGCACGGGCATTGTCTAGCTGAAGAGACGAACATCAACTCCAGGATCTAAACTCTAACCGGCCACCGGCCTCCGCCACTACGCAGCTGCGGCGCCGATGCCGACCAAATGGTTAGAACTTCGAAACTCGTCCTTCTTCTACAAACCGCGCCGCACTCCCAAACCCCGAAATTTACTTCTCTGTTTCCTAGGGTTTTGCACTGGCATCCCAACCCCGGAAGCACCGTCAACAGTCAAATCCTGAACGAGGTGTCGCAGTGCGCGGAAGCCATCAATGGCGTGAAAGACGGGAGGTGGAAAGCTACCCTAACGCTCTTGAAGCCCAATTTACGAGGTATCACATTTTCCTTCCTTACACTTCCCGTCACCAATTCTACGGATTCGTAATTGAGATTTTGGGGTGTCAATTTGGGGAACCAAGACCAGTCCCAACCCGGCGAATATCCTCGAGAGCTGCTGGGGATTTCGCTGCCGGAGCAGCCAAACAAGTACTATTTCATACTCAGGGGCCCAAGGATTGTAACGGAGGCTGATTCCTCGATTCAGGTCATAATGGAGAAGCTGCAGTCTTACAAATCCAGAATCGCGCTTTACTTTGAGGTGTGTTTGTTGGAAAGATGAATAGGCTTAGTTTAGAGTTATGTTGCCTGACATTTGTGGCAGAACTCCGGATGCGGGTTGGTGTGCTGATGCTCTGAAATATGGTGATTGTGTAGGGTTACCAGTACCAACTTGGGGATTTTCAGTTGAGAGTGGGGAAAGTCGTCTCCAGCCACTCTGAGAACTTGAGAGGGATAGTGTTGGAGGTATGAAATCTCGCATGAGAACTCCCCACTAGTGTTCTGTTCAACATTTCTGTGTTTTCTGTTGGTGCATATGCATGCTTGCTTTCTTTTTATCATCTGCTGTAGTTCATTTTTATCTATACTCTGAGCAAAATTATGTGGAGGATTATGCTATATTGCTAATCAAGGATTGTATAAATGATTGATGTTTCCACTGGCCTGATAAGTCCATGGTGCAGTGTCTTTATGGTTACAAGATCATGCTTTTCCTAGGTACCCTATATAACGTTCTCGATGTTGGAAGAACATAGACTTAGAAAACGCAATTCGTGCTGAAAGGTATTTAACTTAATTTAGTTTGAAGATAGGGAATTGGCTTGTTTAGTGCTTCAAGTGAAAATTTGAAAGTGGCAGATCATATTAAGATTTAGTCTTTTGATTGTTAATGATGCAAGGAAAGATGGGAATGATCCAATTCTGCCTACTGACATTAACATTTTTATACCTAGGTCGTCCTGCCAACTGTGACTGTGGTGTACCTCACCATTTTACATTAGATAATGCTTTTGAATCTTGCTGTTTATCAAAATAGTAAGGTGGTAAGGATGGAATCATTAGTATGTTTTGATGAGTATTGCACTGACTTTGAAGGTGGAGTATCTTCCGATATCTTCAATGGAGAAAGCGAGTCAAGTATTGGGCGAGTTTGTTGATATATGGCAAGAAGCTGTCTTGAAGCGATCACTGCCTGGGAGCTTTATGCACAATGAACCCAATTTGTCAGAGTATGGTTTGGGAGATAACTACACACCACAACACACAGCGGTACAGTACGCTTATGTGATGGCTCAACTATTTGCATCACAGTCTACGCAAGCAGTGAGAAATTAGGAGTCGACGAGATATGAAAATTCTAGCAGCACAAGTTGTAATAGGTTGCCAGTCTTTTCTTCTGGCAGGAGCCTCGAGATTGTCTTGTTACATTAGGGCATTGAAGGTGGATAATATATCTCGAATAGACTGCTTACCGAATCTTCAAAACTCATTATATCTAGAATGTTACACTATTTAGACTACTTCGACTAGATTCGTCGGTGGACTGTCCAATTGGACTATGGGTGTGCAACGGTTGCTTTGTATCGGACCGCAGACGGTCAATGGAGTCCCTGGAGGTTTGACTACAGATACTTGGAGCTAAGGGGTGATATTTTTAACACACATTCATTCCTAGTCTTCGAGATATCATGTCTTGTTAAGAAGTCCTCCTAGTTTAAGTTATTTTAGTGATGTGGTCATTCTTAATCTTGTTTAGCTTCATGTTATTGGAACAAATGAAACCAGATAAGGAGCTTGGTTCTGATCTGGTTCAGATGCATGTTCTTGAGCACAATGAACTGCACAATCAAGCTTCTGCAATTCTTAGCTCCTGTTCATGTTGTTGGGCAAACTTGATATTATTATAGATAGCAGTTCGTACAGGAATTCCTAGAGTTTGTGGAGGATCAGTTGGGCTCCATGCTGTGGTTGAAGCAACATAAACAGTATTGAGGGCGTGTGCATAAGGTGAGAGCTTAACGAGAAATTCTGCAGAATCATAGCCAGAGAGCCCTCTTAAGCTTCTAATATGGCAAACTGATGGCCGATACAGGTCCTTGGTCTGAAGCCGAAAGAAGGCCAGACGATGTTCTGATGATTGCCTTTACAGCTCCGTCAGAGAATCCTGTGCATTTCACTTTCTGGCGTAATAATCTGTGTGTTCTGTAGCGATTGATCTCTCTGTTTCAGCTGGACAAAACAGAGTGTCGGAGGTTTTGTTTGTAACCGGAATTTCAATTCACGAAAGCTTGCATTATTCCAAGCATAGCCCCAACCCATCATCCCCTTCATGTTAGCAATTGCAGAATCCCGTCTAGGATACTTTGCAATTGAGGGGGATGCCTGCCAACGAGGATGGTTTGCGCTTACACCGCGCCAAAGTGCTCGACATGAAGGGTTTTAAAGCCTCGCTCTCGACGTCGTAAAGTTTGTAGTGTGGATTTCCTTGCCCATTATAATGCATTTTGTGTTCACCCTTTTGAAGACCTCATTTCTCTAGGCTGCAACCGATGTTAATGTTTCTGCAGTTATCATTTCAAATGTTGGTGGAATTGATACACATACAAGCTGAATTGCTCAGATTTGTGAGCATGTTTAGCCCATTGCCCTCTATGCAAAAATGGTTTCATTTCTGTTCCAATCATTTTAGGTCTGTCATAGGGCTCAAGGCGACACAACTTAAACGAAAGATCACTACTTTGTATATATGTCCACATGATTCGCAACATCAGCATACAAAATCCAGCAAATCCAAAAATGAACAGCAGCTGGGATTATATATATAGCATCTGTCACAACTAGAGAAGAGGCAAGTACGACCTAGATCGACAACATTGCCTAGGGCAAGAAAGGAGGAAGCCGCCTAGACTAGAGCGAGCTCACAAGTGTTGCAGCCTGCAGGAACAGGGATATGCAAATTGGGGAAGAACATGAGGCAGGTAAAGCTTTTAATATGGGGTTAGCAGCGGAACCATCTCATAAGCCATCAAAACTGCGTTCTAAAATTACAGTTAAAGCAAACTTAAAGAGTTCCTAAGACAACTAAATCATCCTGCGTCTAAAAGAACTTCTACATGCTCCTGAATGGCGAATGCGGTAACTAAGAGTTCCTAAAACGCAATGCTGCATAACTAGCCACCAAAGGGATCGATCTTTCATTCATCAAAGGACACGGAGGCAACTCGTAGAGCAGAGGGAAAACCCTTTGTCCCTCGATACAATCAGTAGCAAGCAAAACTCTCAAAACAATATCAGTGCAGAAGACCATCCTTAATGTCTGTGTCGAGGTCCCTTCTCATCCAAGACAGGAGCAATCAGCTTAGTGTGTGCCTGTGTGGTGCATTTGAACCTAAAACAATACCATCACCATCTTCCAACACAGACTACCAACAGAAATCCAGAATGATACCAAGAAATCGAACGAATATCACCCTCTAGCAGATCATACTCCTCTCTGTTTTCCCTTTCCCCTACTTTTTCTTGAGAATGAAAAGTCCTCTAGATTAGCAAGAAGCTACATTGCAGACCTAGCAGAGAAAGCAAAGGGATAACTGTTCTACATGCTCCTGATCTTCCACTAGCATCATCAGCTACATAGAGTAGAATACACTAATGAATCCGCCGAAAGCAGTACACCGAAACACAATCAATCACCGAAGTATGCTTGCATCATCAATCACCAGATCAACAAGTGGAAACCCCAATCCCCTAACATTTACCAGATTGCATTATCAATTGGAAAGCCAAGCAGCCATAGAAAGTCAAGCACAACCTACCAGAAATGGGGTTTCAAGGAAAGAAACGACTGATAATCAGAGACTAGCCGACTGTGAAGACGGCACCACGAAATCGAGCACGATAACGCTCTCCAAATGCTCCCTAACTTTATCCTTCTCCGAGCTCACCAGCTCTCCCTTGGCATCCATCGAGTCGATCTCACCAACCCCAGGGAACACAGCCAGGGAAGCAATCGAATAACCTTTCGCCCTCTCCGGCGAGAAATTCTCCCCGACGGTGAGCTGCTGGATCTCCTCGAACTTCTCCTTCACCCCTCCAATCACCCGGAGGATCTCGTCCTTGGCTTCCGCCGCCGAACCCTCCTTCAGCTTCAGAAACGACAGCCTAACCGCCGACCCGGGCGGCGGAACGACGAGCCCAAGGAGGTCCCGGGCGACCCAATCGACGGCCATGACGTCGTCGCAGACGGGGAGGACGCGCTCCTTGACGGCGGCGACGTGGCTGGGGTGGACGGCGTAGGCCTTGAGGCCGTCCTTGGAGGAGTAGCGGCAGTGGAGGAGGTGGGTGAAAGGGATTGGGGAGGACTTGAGGCGGTGGATCGGGGCGGCGGAGAGGTGGAGGACCGGGTCGAGGGAGACGAGGGCGTTGAGGGAGCTCAGCATGGATTGGACTCCGGAAGGCTCGGCGGTCTCTTTGACTTTGAAGAGGACGACGTGCTCGATGGTTTCCGGCGGAGGGGCGGCGGCGGCGGCGGTCGACATTTTGAGGAAGGAGAGATGGGAGGATGGGCGGCGATTGGGAGACTGGAAATGAAGGGTGAAGGGGGAAGAAAAGTGTGGCCGTGTGGCTTTGAGAGAGAGCATGGACATTATTATTGCGTAATCCGAAGGAAGGAGAATGAAGAAGGGATGGTTGGTGATGGCGACACGAGGAAAAAACAGCAGCAGCGGAAAGAGTGTACGAGGGAGTGAGAGTGGGACACAGAGAACTGGGTTTGGAGTTTGGACTTGGAGAACGATGAGAAGTTTGATTTGGGCTGGTGGTGGACTTCTGCGTTGTTTTCTGAATCTTGGGCCTGAGGAGTATTTCTAGCAATGGACCCATATTACTCAATCCTGATTTTGATCCCGACTTCGCGTATAATGCGGGGTGGCTATACGCTCCGGTCCGGTTAAATTGGAACAAATTGATCCGGTTCCAGTCTGGTTTTTTTGGAATATAATAACTAAAGATTGGATTGGATACAGTCCGGTCTTGATTCGGTCCGGTCTTGACCCGGTCCGGTCTCAATTTGATCTTGATTTTAGGTGTTGGGGGTCTCTTATCCGGTTTTTTTTACCTCAAATCTAAGCCCGAATACGAGATTGTATTGTTTGCTATCCGGTCCCAGTCCGGGTTATACGATCCGGTTTCGGGTAAAATCAAACAGTCCAGTACCAAATAGCCAGCCCTATTAATAATGGTATAAGCGTGGGTTTTACGGGCAGAGTTTCACTCTGGGCGCGTCTTTGTTACAGTGCTATTCGATTTTAGGTAACCGACTTTGATCAGTTTGGATAGTGGTTATTTGGGCGGTTAACCAAAAATCACTAACATACATTCGGATTACACCTAATTGAACAAAATAATGGAGTTATAGCTTCGGTTTTTTCCCCAAGAAATACAATAAAATAGTGTTTTACCTGTTAACCTACACTAAGTAAATAAAATAGTCAAACACAAATCACCATCCAATTAAGTTAAGGAAGTACAGTTTAACATCAATTTCAATGCACAAACACAAACTTAAAAAGAGACCATAACAATCCTATATAAAAAGAGACAATAACAAAGAGCAAAGTTAAACTCCACCACAAGCATTATCATCAAAACATCAACCAAATCTAAGAAGTTCATAAATCCAAAAAAAAAAATATCCAAATTGAACGCCAAAATCATCATCATTCACCATAATGTCTGTTTGCAAACTATGAAGAATGTCATTACCATAATCTTCAACATTAAGGTCCTCATTCTCTTCATATCAGATTCACTTCTTGTTGGAAATGTGTATGAATAGTTTTGAAAGCTATAGAGTCTCAAGTGGAAAAACTACCACATTGGTAGTTTTACTTGGTGAAGTGATTATAAAGATAGGAGCCTCTCTCCTAAGGGCATGCCCCTTAGGGTGACCCACTTTTGTGGGAGAGGGAGGACCTAACGGACCACCACACACGCGCGGGCCGGTCGGTCGGTTGGTTGGATCACTTGAGACTATATACATATTTTTTAGAGAAATTTCGAACGAAATTAATTATTTAATAATTAATTATTAATCGGTTATTCTGAGGAATATTCTAAGGGATAATCGATTGAAAAGGAATATTCGAAGGATAATCCCAGCAGGATTTTAATTAAGGAAGTAATTATCTTCCTAGGGGTTCGGCTCCTATAAATAGCCGCCTCCCCAGCCCTAAACACACTACAACGAGCATAAACACAATAGAGAGAGTGTTCAGAGAGCTCCGGTTTTATCCTGGAGACGACCGGTTGATAGTCTGCCGTGCGCATCGAGGGCAGTGCCGCGAACGTCTTAAAGAAAGCGACCTAGTCCGCGACTCAGCTCCAGATTCGGTATCCTCATCTTGTTGTTGTTCCATTTCTAACAATTTTAAGACGTTCGGCTGCTGCTATGTCGACTGAACAGAACAACATGGCCGGATCTGGTGCTGTCGATATCAATCGACCGTTTCGCTTCGTTGGAGTCAACTTCCGTCGCTGGAGACAAAAGATGGAGTTCTACCTGACGACCAAGAAGTTGGCACACTGCCTCACCAGCATGCCCGTCGAGCTGCCGGAAGAAGCGACCGATGAGGAGAGGACTGCTGCTGCTAAGGAAAGGGAGCATGACTTCCTATGCAAGGGCTACATCCTCAACGGGCTGGCAGACGACCTCTACGACTACTATGCGGATAGCAAGAACACCGCAATGATGGTCTGGGATGCGCTCCAAAAGAAGTACGACACGGAGGAGGCTGGAGCTAAGAAGTATGCTGTCAGCCGCTACCTGCGCTATCAGATGGTGGATGACAAGTCTGTCGAAGTTCAGTCCCACGAACTTCAGAAAATAGCTCACGAGATCGTCTCCGAAGGTATGCCTCTGGACGATCAATTTCAAGTTGCTTGCATTATTGATAAGCTGCCCCCTTAGTGGAAAGATTTTAAGAATATGCTTAGACATAAAACCAAAGAATTTTCACTGGAAAGTTTGATTACTCGCCTAAGGATTGAGGAAGAGTCCCGCAAGCAGGATATGAAAGAAGAGGTGATGGTCGTCACTGCTAAACGACCCACCCCTAGAGCTCTTAAACCTAACCAGAAAGGGTTTAAGGGTAAGAACCAGCAGGTCCGCCCCCACCAGAATGGTGCCTCTCGAGGTAACCAAAGGGTCATGGCCCAAACCTCTAAGAATGACCCACCGTTTATCTGCTTTAACTGCGGAAAACCGGGTCATATGGCAAAAAAGTGCAGGAACAAGCATAACCCCGCCGCTGCGGCCAGGGTTAACTTGACAGAAGAGGATTTGGTAGCCATGATCACAGATATGATCGCTGAAGTTAACCTCACCGGTGACTCAGAAGGGTGGTGGCTGGATACAGGTGCATCGAAGCATGTATGCAACAATCGTGCTATGTTTAAAACATACGAAGAAGCACCTGCTGACAAGAAAGTGTTGTTGGGAACTACTCACACCACTATGGTTGCTGGTTCTGGTGAAGTGGAGCTGAACTTCACCTCTGGGAAGAAGATGGTGCTCAAGGATGTGTTGCACACTCCAGAGATAAGGAAGAATCTTGTTTCGGGATATCTTCTTAATAAGGCTGGGTTTAATCAATCTATTGGGGCAGACTTGTATACCCTTACTAAGAATGGGAGTTTTGTGGGAAAGGGATATGCATGTAATGGGATGTTCAAGTTGAATGTCGAAATTAATAAGATGAATTCTTCAGTTTACATGGTGTGTGATTTGAATGTTTGGCATGCTCGTCTTTGTCATGTGAACACACGAATTGTGAAGAATTTAAGCAAGCTAGGGCATATCCCTAAACTCTCAATGAATGAATTTGATAAATGTGATTTCTGTAGCCAAGCTAAAATAACGAAAACGCCCCATAAATCTGTGAGTAGAGAATCAGAACCCTTAGATCTGATTCATTCTGATATTTGTGAACTAGATGGGACGTTAACTAGGTCTGGCAAGAGATACTTTATCACTTTCATAGATGATTGCTCTGATTATTGCTTTGTTTATTTGATGAAAAACAAAAGTGAAGCCCTTGACATGTTCAAGGTATTTGTGGTTGAATTCGAAAATCAGTGCAATCGAAAGATAAAAAGACTTAGGAGCGATAGAGGATCAGAGTATGACTCTAATCTCTTCAAGGAATTCTATAGCTCACATGGTATCATTCATGAAACCACGGCACCATATTCACCAGAAATGAATGGTAAAGCTGAGCGGAAAAATAGGACATTTACAGAATTAGTTGTGGCTATTATGCTCAATTCTGGAGCTGCTTCTTCTTGGTGGGGTGATATTTTGTTGACGGTTTGCTATGTGCTAAATCGTCTTCCAAAAACAAATAGAAAAGAATCACCCTATGAGATCTTGAAGAATAAGCCACCTAATCTGTCCTATTTAAGAACGTGGGGCTGTTTGGCCTACGTAAGAATTCCTGATCCTAAGAGGGTTAAGTTGGCTAGTCGAGCATATGAATGTGTCTTCGTTGGCTATGCGGCCAATAGTAAGGCATATAGATTCTATGATTTGAATGCTCGTACTGTAATAGAATCCATTGATGCTGATTTCTTTGAGACACGATTTCCATTTAAAACGAGAAATAGTGGGGGTAATGTACTGCCCGCTATTATAGATAACGGAACTAGTGGGGGTGTTGGATCTGAGGATGAACTCAGAAGAAGTAAAAGAGCTAGAATCTCTAAAGATTTTGGTGATGACTTTACTACAGTATACACCCTAGAGGATCCAAAAAGTTTGCAGGAAGCACTAACTTCCATAGATGCAGACTTTTGGAATGAGGCCGTTATAGATGAAATGGAATCGTTAGAGGCTAATAAGACTTGGCATCTAACAGACTTACCTCCTGGCTGCAAAGTCTTAGGTAATAAATGGGTTCTAAAAACGAAACGGAAACCTGATGGTGCAATCGAAAGGTTCCGAGCTCGCCTAGTAGTCAAGGGCTACAGGCAGAGAGAGAATATAGATTTCTTCGACACCTATTCACCAGTATCTAGAATAACATCCATTCGTGTCATGATTGCTCTTGCTGCCTTGAACAATCTCGTGGTACACCAAATGGATGTTAAGACTGCTTTTTTGAACGGTGATCTAGATGAAGAAATCTATATGGAACAACCAGAAGGGTTTGTTATCCCTGAACATGCCTCGAAAGTCTGTAAGTTGGACAAATCATTATATGGTTTGAAACAGGCTCCAAAACAGTGGCATGAGAAGTTTGACACTCTCGTTCTCTCACATGGCTTTAAGGTGAATGAAAGTGACAAGTGTATTTACTGCAAGTCAGAGAATAACACTTGCACTATCATATGTTTGTATGTAGATGACATGTTGATATTTGGTACAAATATTCACGTGGTCAATGAAGCGAAAGCCATGTTAAAAGAGAGCTTTGAGGTGAAAGATCTGGGAGAAGCAAAGTTTATGCTTGGAATCCAGATAACTAGAACAGCAAATGGTTATTCTCTAGATCAATCTAGTTACATAGAGAAGATCTTGAAGAAGTATAACTATTTCGACTGTAAACCTGCGTGTACTCCGTATGATGCTAGTGTAAAGCTATTCAAGAACACTGGAGACAGTGTAAGACAAATAGAATATGCTAGCATCATTGGCAGTCTCCGTTATGCTGCGGATTACACTCGACCAGACATTGCATATGTCGTGGGGTTGCTTGGCAGGTTTAACAGCTGTCCTAGTAGAGAGCATTGGAATGCTATAGAGAGGGTCATGAGATACCTCAAGAGAACAGCAAACCTTGGTATACACTATCAAAGGTTTCCCGCTGTACTAGAAGGGTATAGTGATGCGGATTGGAATACCCTATCAGATGACTCCAAGGCAACCAGCGGATATGTTTTTAACATCGCTGGTGGAGCTGTGTCTTGGAAGTCAAAGAAACAAACAATCCTAGCTCAATCAACTATGGAATCAGAGATGATAGCAATAGCAACGGCTAGTGAAGAAGCAAGTTGGTTGAGAGGATTGTTGTCAGAGATTCCCTTATGGGAAAGCCCGGTCCCTCCGGTATTGATACATTGTGATAGTACCGCAGCTATCGCTAAAGTCGAGAACCGGTTCTATAACGGAAAGAAACGACAGATTCGTCGTAAGCACAGTACTGTTAGAGAACTCCTAACGATAGGAGCAGTGAGGGTGGATCATATAAGATCCGAACAGAATCTAGCTGATCCTTTGACGAAAGGATTACCTAGAGAGAAAGTCCAGAATACCGCCAAGGGTATGGGACTTATGCCTACCGAACCACGGACTACAAGTGATGGTAACCCGACCCAATAGACTGGAGATCCCAAGAAATGGGTTCAATGGGTAATAACAAGTCATGAGTAGTATGCGAAAAGTTCATGCATAATGAAGCATGAATCCCAAAGCAATGGAGGTTGAGTTAATAACTCTTAATGAGATCTATACCCTATGTGGGGTGGAGTACTTTACTTTGGGGGTACTCCTGATAGACTCACCTATGTGAATGTGGGAGTGGGGCCGCTCCCTATGGAACTTTGAGAGGCACAAAGTTGCTAGAGCGTTCACTAAACCAGGGTAACGTGCAAGGCCATAAACGCACGGGCTAAGAAGAGAACACAACTCAATGAAAAGATCCGGTGTGCTACACTGTCTGAGATAGGGTTCAAGACTACGAGTCACCCTTATGAAATCGGAAGTGTAACCACTACGCTAAGGTTCAAATCTTCGCGATACCTTAGCTTATGCCCGATCTTATGGAACTGTTGATGCTCAGAGATAGTTTCAAAACTATTCAAGTGGGGGATTGTTGGAAATGTGTATGAATAGCTTTGAAAGCTATAGAGTCTCAAGTGGAAAAACTACCACATTGGTAGTTTTACTTGGTGAAGTGATTATAAAGATAGGAGCCTCTCTCCTAAGGGCATGCCCCTTGGGGTGACCCACTTTTGTGGGAGAGGGAGGACCTAACGGACCACCACACACGCGCGCGCCGTCGGTCCGACCGGCCGGTCGGTCGGTCGGTTGGTTGGATCACTTGAGACTATATACATATTTTTTAGAGAAATTCTGAACGAAATTAATTATTTAATAATTAATTATTAATCAGTTATTCTGAGGAATATTCTAAGGGATAATCGATTGAAAAGGAATATTCGAAGGATAATCCCAGCAGGATTTTAATTAAGGAAGTAATTATCTTCCTTAATTAATCCGACTTATTCCCCAAGCTAGAGGGTATATTCCTAGGGGTTCGGCTCCTATAAATAGCCGCCTCCCCAGCCCTAAACACACTACAACGAGCATAAACACAATAGAGAGAGTGTTCAGAGAGCTCCGGTTTTCGCACAAAACCGCGAGTACCCAGAGGAGCTGTTTTATCCTGGAGACGACCGGTTGATAGTCTGCCATGCGCATCGAGGGCAGTGCCGCGAACGTCTTAAAGAAAGCGACCTAGTCCGCGACTCAGCTCCAGATTCGGTATCCTCATCTTGTTGTTG
The DNA here is from genome assembly GCA_946122785.1 of Linum tenue. Taxonomy (NCBI): domain Eukaryota; kingdom Viridiplantae; phylum Streptophyta; class Magnoliopsida; order Malpighiales; family Linaceae; genus Linum; species Linum tenue. Next base: position 52,855,456 of record CAMGYJ010000011.1, on the reverse strand, counting down.
TTCCATTTCTAACACTTCTTCATCCACATAACCACCAACTTCCATGGGGGAAGCTTGACTTGCACCTTGAGTTGAACCTTCCATGCCAATCACACTTGTACTATTGTTTACCACTAAAAAATCACTCAATACCACCTTGATTATTTTCAAGGAGTGGTAGTGATTTATAAGGCCAACTTAACCATATTAATTAAATTGGTTTAAACTGGGCCTAAATGATGGTATTTTGGGCTTCATACCAGGTACCTCAACACACATTACTTGACCCACCAAACACCCACCCGTCATGTAAGGAGGGTCATGCATGACACCGTCCAAGGGGGTCAAGCACAAGGGGGGTCATGCATGACATCGTCCAAGGGGGGTCTCGTACAAGGGGGGTCAAGCATGACATCATGCAAGGGGGGTCATGCATGACACCGTCCAAGGGGTTCAAGCACGACATCATCCATGTCATAGTGTACAAGGGGGGTCAAGCATGACACACCCCAAGGGGGTTGAGACCCATAGCATCAGGGGGATCAAGCATGACACACCCCAAGGAGGTCTAGCCGGGTATCAAGCATGTTGGCAAAGGAAGAAGGGCAACGCTGAGTCCCTAGACCATTGTGGTGAAGAAAGCCAAAATTTGGCTAAGTATGGAAATCCAATCACCAGGGGGGTCAAGCATGACATCATGCAAGGGGTCATGCATGACACCGTCCAGGGGGGTCACACCCCAAGGGGGTTGAGACCCATAACATCAGGGGGTCAAGCATGACACACCCCAAGGGGGTCTAGCCGGGTATCAAGCATGTTAGCAAAGGAAGAAGGGCAACACGAGTCCCTAGACCATTGTGGTGAAGAAAGCCAAAATTTGGCTAAGTGTTGAGACCCACAGTACAAGGGGGGTCATGCATGATGCCACCTCAAGGGGGTCAGTGGGCATTCATCAACCCCCCAAGCACCTTGGTGTCGAGCATGACGTCATGTCAAGGTGATTAGCAGAGTACCCACCAAGCGTGAAGCAGTCACTCACCAAACAAGACACCTCTATGGCACAAGGGGTTAGCTATCAAGTGGCAAGCACGCAAGACAGTCAAGGCGTCAAGCAAGCTACATCAAACATCAAGAAGTGGAGCAGCAGTTACCAAGAGGCGGTTGCACGACGGTTACAAGGGATGGTTATAAATAGGAGAAACGAAGACGAAGCAAGGGCTCCACAACCAACCATTTGACACACTATGTCAAACTTTTATCCTTTCTCTGCAAATTATCCATAACCCTTAGTTTTCGGAGCTCTCACTGAACCTCCATAGGAGTAGAAGTAATTTAACTTAGTTTTATCAGCTATCAAAATCATCAAACACCCTCGTTCGAACATTGTTCGGAGAGGTGTGAACCGTGTTATTAATTGTTGTTCGAGAAGTCAAGGTGCATTGATTGAAATCAAACACAAGTTTTTCCTAGCCGGAAAACAAATTGGCACACCTGGTGGGACCCTGTGTGTTTGATTTGATGGCTCCACGACTGAGAGAACGAGGAGGTGATCTTTCACCTGGGTTTGTAAAAGAGCTAGTGGCCAGTTATGATCTTGGTCAACTAGCAAAAAGTGACGCCGGAAACAATGGTGGGGTAAGAGGCCAACCATCACCGGCGCCATGTTTGGGTGTAACTGCCACAACCTTGTTGATGACTCGATATTTGCACATGTTTTCCCCTGTGTTTCTTGATCGTTTGAGCTTTAATTATCACATCTTTGGCCTATTTTACGCTAGGTTGTGTTCCTTTGTCATATTTCAGGTCCTAGCACATAAAGTGAAGCATAGGCGCAAAGTTCAAGTCAATCAGAGATCAATTGACAATTCGGGAGAAGAAACTCGGGCATGACCTGAAGAAGAATGGATTTCTACCTCACTTCATGAACAAAGAATCATGCAAGCTTGTTATGAAATGAAAGAGGACGAGACTACGAGCGTCTGGGATCAAACGGCGACTGATTTGGAGTCCGGACGAGGGAGAAACGAAGCATTGAACAGGCTCGGCAGTGAAAACACGGGCAGTAGGCCTTCAGAACACGGCCGTGTTCTGTGACCGTGTTTTTACTGCCGAGAGCTGATTTGAGTTTGGCCAACTCGAGCTGAAAACACGGGCGGGCTGAGGCAAAGCACGGCCGTGCCCGCGACCGTGTTTTGCCCAGAATCGGGTTTTTTAACCCAAATTCGAGCCAAAGGATAGGAGAGCTGGGTTTTGGATCCCAAACACCCAAGGGACGAACCAAAGAAAGAGAGGGCGATTTGAGGGCATTCTAAGAGTGGAATTGAAGGATTTCTTCGCCTTGGAAGCTTGAGGATCAAGCCCGGACTTGAAGACTGATCATCTGAAGATTCTTACTGCAGTCTCTCTCTTCTCTATGGAGTAACTTCCCTTCACTTAGGTTTTGAGGAACCCTAGCCATGTTTGTTGGATTGGATGATTGTATGAGTACTCTGACTTGGTAATCTTGAGTTCATATTCAATCTATGCATGTTTTCATGATTCAATTCTGCTTTAGTCGAGATTATTGATTCTGCTTTGATCCTATGAGAGCGAATACCTGATTAGGTCAATAGAGCACCATAGATTGATAGTATTGGATCGATTGCTTTAGTCGAGGGTTGATTCAATGCTTTGTATCGATTGAGAACCTCATTCGATAGAGGGAATCTAGTTCAGAACGCCTTGATCAGTTGTTCTAGAGAAGGATACGTCCCTCTAGGCAATTGACTCAAGAGGGCCTTGTTCCTTTAGTCGAGACTCAAGGTCTAGTAAGGATTCTCCGCATTGTGAATGAAAGTGAAGCAGGTAAGAGATCATCAATCATTAATCTGGCTAGTGGCTAGGGGGAATCATACCTAAGTGAGTTCCCAACCTGTAATTAGATTAACTTTAACTGTAGTTTGGTAGAGTAGTTTTAGTTCTTCTATCTTAATCTGGTTTGCTAGATAACGAACTGAAGCTGAGTAATAGTAACTCTAGAGACCCGTGGATTCGATATTTATTACTTGAGCCACTATACTGCAGTCCCTTTCATTGGTTACACTTGGCCATTGTTAGGAGTTGTGTCATAGCGAGTCAAGTTTTTGGCGCCGTTGCCGGGGACTTTCTAGATTATTAGGAAAGGCAGAAGTTTGTTACTTTAGCATTTTTCTTTTCTTTTCCACCCTTGCTTTTCACTTGGGTGTTTTTTGTTTTTGTTGGTGCAGATCTGAATCATGGATCCTCATGGCTTCTCCAATCATTGGGGGTATCCACCACCATCCGAGTGGTATTACCCCGAGACCCCCTGGAGCAATCAAGGAGGAGAAGACTATGGATTCGGGTTCCAGTACCAACCCCCTTACTACGGAGAACAATCTGACCCCTGGGCATATCAAGAACAATCTCATTACCAAGAAGACTTCCTCCCACAACCAGAAGAGCCATCGGAGCTGGAGTTACTCCTGGAGCAGTTTACTCGAGCCTCTGAGAGAATATGCTCCAGGATGGATCATCAAATCCAAGCCCTTCCCTCTTCCGATCCCTCATATCTCCGTGATATGGAGGAGGCTGTTCAACGCTCAGCGAAGCAAACAGAGTGGGTTGAGCAAGTTTGTGCACAACTTGCTCAAGATCACCCTTCTGCTACCATACAAGAAGAGGAGGAGGAAGAAGAAGGCTACAAGGACATTGTGGAGCACACAGAAGTTGTCACGGAGAGCTCCCGGGATGATCATGATCAGGAATGTCCTGTCGTAGCCGACCACCCTTTCCCGCACCCCACACTGAGCTTTGAAGAGGTGGGCATGAGTGAGGAGATGCAAGAAGATCTCATGAAAGAAATTGCTTGGCAACTTGCTCTCCAATCCGTGCTAGAAGAAGAAGAGCAAGAAAGGGTGCAGAAAGAGGTTGTGGAGGATGACGAAAGTGAAGCTGGAGTAGTTCTTGATCATTTCCCAGGGGTGATACCACATGAAGAAGAAAGGGAGGTTGAAGAAGCAATTGGCGTCCAGGCTGAGGACGAAGTTGAGGTGGAAGAGGCCTGCACCGGCCATGAGTTACATGTGATATCTCCACCAAACTTCGAGGAGCTGCTTGGCAAGGACCCATTTGCAGTGTCTCTTTGCCAGACCAAGGCCACATCGACATCGGTCCCTCTTGGTGGACGCGATGGTGGCCAATCGATGCTGTCTTATCTGGTTTGGGGCAATGAGACGAGAGAAGAGAAGAAGAGGTCTCGAGGGTGGAGACTTCATCTGCATCAAGTGCACGAGCTTCCATCACCTGTCATACCACATGCTCGTGACTTGAGACTCCACCTCATTGACGAGAACCTCAACTTCAAGGAGGTTTTGGGGTGGACCGAAACTTAGGAGCCATCGTCCGGCTCACGACGTGAAAGAAGCGCTTGTTGGGAGGCAACCCAACCATTCGGTTTGCATTTCTTTCCCTATTACTCTTCGGTTGAGTCAGTTTTGTTATTTGATTTTAGAGTCAATAACTCAACCTTTGTGAGATTTTGTGTGGTGTTTGTGTTCTGATTACTCTCTCCTCCTGGAATACACGCCTGTCCCATCCACCATCATTCACCCTTGATCTGGTAACTTCGTTCTACCCTCCTTATCTTTCCTCCATTGAGGACAATGTCGTGCTTAAGTGTGGGGGGATGTTCGATTATGTATGCGTGTCAATGGTTGGCTGTTTGTGTGCTTGGAGCCTAGTCCACTGCCCAAATTTCGATTTGAGGGCTCCAAGTACGTGTTTCCTTGCAAATTGCCTGCTCAGTATGCTTTGAATTGACAGTCTCTATAGTAATGTGCAACCTAGGGAGGTAGTGTAGCACTATGGAGGATGTTGAAGTATAAGATTTTTCCTATCTAGCTCTTTGCTGTGCCAGTTGATTTTGTGAATTAGTGGAGCTAGGACCGTTGAATTCATGTGGTAATGGTGACTCTATGTGGATTTTGTTTTGGACTCGTGTATCGAACAGGGTGCTCATATAAAAAATGAGAAGCAGTTGGTCCTCCATGTCGAAATCATTGAAATCTTAAACATGGGGTAAGCCCAACGTGTGTGGCACCGTTCATTGCACAAAATCGGGTTTTGGAAGAGATTTTAGTGATCCTTAGTGGGGTACTCCTACAAGGTGAAGCTAAGCTGTCTCTAGTACAAGTAAAACTTTCACCCGTTGAACGGTTTGCCTACTCGAGGATGTGTTTTTAAGGGCACGGATAGAGCTTCCGACCCCCCTTAATTTCATTGACCCTCCACACGAGTTGAGGAAAAGGAGTTAAAAGAAGTACTCTGGCGAGCGCCAGATGTACATAAATTGCTCTTGCTCGACTAATAAGGGTCGACCGTGCAATTGACTGCAGTTGGAACCCCCGCTAAGTGAATAAAAAGGAAAAAAAGTAAGTAAAATGAAAGTGAAAAAGGGGTTCCAACGGTGAAATGAAGTGAAAGAGCACCCCGGTACAACGAGTCCTTGGTTGTGAACGGTGTGAGTCCCTTTATCCATGAACTGACTGTCTTACTTCTACTTTTTCTCATGATCCTGGCTTGAGTCTAGTACTCGCATTGAGAAAGATAGGGGACGTCTTTGAAGACCAGTTGACCTCGTAAGCTGCTTTATGATCTAGAAAGTCCTCTACCGACGATCGGGGTTGTTTGTTGCTATAGAGGTCTGGAGAGCTGCATTGGTTTGAGTTAGGTTTGCTTGGGGACAAGCAAACGGTTAAGTGTGGGGGGATTTGATGACTCGATATTTGCACATGTTTTCCCCTGTGTTTCTTGATCGTTTGAGCTTTAATTATCACATCTTTGGCCTATTTTACGCTAGGTTGTGTTCCTTTGTCATATTTCAGGTCCTAGCACATAAAGTGAAGCATAGGCGCAAAGTTCAAGTCAATCAGAGATCAATTGACAATTCGGGAGAAGAAACTCGGGCATGACCTGAAGAAGAATGGATTTCTACCTCACTTCATGAACAAAGAATCATGCAAGCTTGTTATGAAATGAAAGAGGACGAGACTACGAGCGTCTGGGATCAAACGGCGACTGATTTGGAGTCCGGACGAGGGAGAAACGAAGCATTGAACAGGCTCGGCAGTGAAAACACGGGCAGTAGGCCTTCAGAACACGGCCGTGTTCTGTGACCGTGTTTTTACTGCCGAGAGCTGATTTGAGTTTGGCCAACTCGAGCTGAAAACACGGGCGGGCTGAGGCAAAGCACGGCCGTGCCCGCGACCGTGTTTTGCCCAGAATCGGGTTTTTTAACCCAAATTCGAGCCAAAGGATAGGAGAGCTGGGTTTTGGATCCCAAACACCCAAGGGACGAACCAAAGAAAGAGAGGGCGATTTGAGGGCATTCTAAGAGTGGAATTGGAGGATTTCTTCGCCTTGGAAGCTTGAGGATCAAGCCCGGACTTGAAGACTGATCATCTGAAGATTCTTACTGCAGTCTCTCTCTTCTCTATGGAGTAACTTCCCTTCACTTAGGTTTTGAGGAACCCTAGCCATGTTTGTTGGATTGGATGATTGTATGAGTACTCTGACTTGGTAATCTTGAGTTCATATTCAATCTATGCATGTTTTCATGATTCAATTCTGCTTTAGTCGAGATTATTGATTCTGCTTTGATCCTATGAGAGCGAATACCTGATTAGGTCAATAGAGCACCATAGATTGATAGTATTGGATCGATTGCTTTAGTCGAGGGTTGATTCAATGCTTTGTATCGATTGAGAACCTCATTCGATAGAGGGAATCTAGTTCAGAACGCCTTGATCAGTTGTTCTAGAGAAGGATACGTCCCTCTAGGCAATTGACTCAAGAGGGCCTTGTTCCTTTAGTCGAGACTCAAGGTCTAGTAAGGATTCTCCGCATTGTGAATGAAAGTGAAGCAGGTAAGAGATCATCAATCATTAATCTGGCTAGTGGCTAGGGGGAATCATACCTAAGTGAGTTCCCAACCTGTAATTAGATTAACTTTAACTGTAGTTTGGTAGAGTAGTTTTAGTTCTTCTATCTTAATCTGGTTTGCTAGATAACGAACTGAAGCTGAGTAATAGTAACTCTAGAGACCCGTGGATTCGATATTTATTACTTGAGCCACTATACTGCAGTCCCTTTCATTGGTTACACTTGGCCATTGTTAGGAGTTGTGTCATAGCGAGTCACTTGTCTCTCCACCAGTCACTGCTGGTAGAAATAAAATTAATGGAGGAGGCTATGGTGGGATACACTAAACAAATGGTATCTCAACTTGATTTTTTCCATACTCGCATAAATCGACGTTTGGATCAACTGGAGGAGATTTGCGAGATAAATAAAAATAATTTTAAGGAGTTTTGTCAACTTTCGATAAAATCAGTGTTGAGATCAAAAGTTTTGGCAAAAGATGGTGTAGATCCACCGTCAAACATTACTACTGGGTATACGAGTAATCTAGAATCCGATGGCCGGACTGCTCAGCCACGGTCAGAGAACTCATCGTCTCCGATGGAAATTCAACTACCTCTTCAACATGGTGGTTGTGGCGAGAATCTCGCTCCCACGTTCACCACTCATGTAAAGCAACTGCCTGTGCCGACAGTTCCTCATAAAACTGTCACAGAGGCTAGACCATGCTTGAACGTGAGAGTTGGTGGAGGGTTAATAGCTGATGTGCTACCACAAGCTTGCCCAACCTCGATGTCATCTATGCTCGAGCGGCCTGGTGGATGCAAACCGCTAGGGGGGCATGCAGAGGGCCATGGAAGTCTACCTAACAAGGTGAAATGTCAGCCTGGGGGGCAAGTTGACGTCAAGAAAATTGAACAAATGGGTGTGTTCAACAAAATACCATATTTGTTGTCTGGAGATGGCATGGGGGGCATGTCATCAAGCACAAGCGGTGGGTTGACAGTTGTGCGGAACAAGCTACAACAAGCTCAAGCCACATGTAATTCCAACAAGCCTGATGGATACAAACCGTCAAGGGGGCAGCAAGGAGGGCATGGTAGCCTACCACCTGACAAGTTGAAGGTGAAGTGTCAGACTGAGGGACACGTTGATGTCAAGAAAATTGAACAAAAGGGCGTGTCCAACAGAATACCATGTTTATCGTCTAAGGATTACATGAGGGACATGTCATCAACCACAAGCAGTGAGTTGAAAGTTGTGTCCAAGAAGCCATTACAATCCCAAGCCGCATGTGCTGCTAGTAAGAATGTTAGCGTGGCTAAGGGGGGCAAGGGAGACATGTCTCCATCTCCACGCAGTGGACAGGGGGGCATGTCATCAAACATGAAGAATAGAGTGAGTGGCAAGTCTAAGTGGGTGTTGCCTACCCATGCCACCTATGATTTTCATAACTTTGACGTGTCAAAGAGTGCACAAGAAGGCAAGGCTCCTTGTAGCACGCCACCCATGAATGGTCGACAAGGGGGCATGTCACCAACCACAAACAATAGACAGATAGACGTGCCCAAGAAATAACAACAAACTCAAGCCACACATGCTCATAGTAAGCATGATAGTGTAGCTAAGGATGACATGGGGGGCATGTCATCAATCACCACTAGTAGGTTGATAGGTGTGCCCAATAAGCCACAACATGAAGCCACACATGCTTTTAGTAAGCATACTAATATGGCTAAGTTTGGAAAGGGGGGCACGTCAACAATCATGAATAATGGTATATGAGATATGTCTCCAACCACTGGACAGGGGGCATGTCACCCAGGCCCGGCCCAGACCCTGTGCTGGTCAGACCCACAGCACAGGGCCTCAAGTTTTGGAGGCCTCATAATATATAGGCCCTAAAGCGGCAGACATCTTCAGCTGACGAGGCCCAAATCCTCGCACCTCTTGGGCTGGCAAGGCCCAACCCTTAAGCAGGCGGAGCCACACACTGAAGCGGCAGACATCTTCAGCTGACGAGGCCCACAATCTCGCACCTCTTGGGCTGGCAAGGCCCAACCCTTAACAGGCGAAGCCACACAAAAACTCCAAGGTTAGGAATCGAACCATGGATCTCCTTTCCATGGAAAAGGAAACTCAACCACTAAGCTAGAAGTTGTTTGATGATTTTAAATTAACAGGTAAAGATTTTAAGCCTTTCTTCTTCTCTTTCCCCAAAATTTCTCACCTTCCCAAAATCATCCAACGCCTAAATATTAATTATTCGCACCCAATTCTAATTAACTCCTAATCAATGGCAATCCCTACTATCCGGGCTCATAATGAACTTGTTTTCAAGTTCTAACCTTTTTTTTCTTTAACAGGGAACTTAATATTGATTGAAAATTTGAAATCATAAATCTTTGGTTATAATTTTTAATCATGTATGAAATATTGCAGTCAACAAATTTGGTTAGTAAACATTTACAATCCAAAGATATGTTTATTGATGATGCTATTTTAGAAATAGATGGTCTGATTTCGTTTTTCAAAAGATATAGAGAAGATGGAAGGGGTAATACATAATTTTATTTCAATTAATACTAGGCGATTGTTACTTTTATTTTTTTTGGTGGGAGCGATTGTTACTTTTTGAACAATAATAGATAATATTATTACTTTTGTAATCATTTTCTGTACTTATATAATTTTTATTATTATTTAATAATTTTTATTTTTAATAAATTTGCAAGAAAAAATTTTAGGGCCACATTTTAAATTATCGAACAGGGCCTCCGGATATCATGGGACGGCCCTGATGTCACCGACCATGAAGAAACAAGTGGGAGAAATTTATATAAGTGTGCAGCACACCCAAGACACTCAAAAAATTTCTAAGTATGAGAGTGTTTTAATAGATGGACAAAGAAGCAAGTTCATGCTTAACAACCCTCATGGCATGCCAAATATGAATGGCAGGGGCATGGACAAGACATCCCGGCATACAAAAACCAGAAATGGTCCTACAAAGAACCAGAGTTTATGTGCTACGTGTAGAAGTCAGCAAGCCGTAAGGGTTGAACAAGATCAGGTTGGCCACCAGGGTGGTCGTCGACTTGTTGAGTCCAAACACTCCTCGTCCCAACTATATGGGATGATTAAGCATGGTTGGGCGAAACCAAGGAAGATAAAAACTCGTGGTCTCTTTCATGAGCCCAAGGAGTTGAGAGTACCTAAAGTACCACCAGAAACGAGACAAACACATCAGGTTTATCATCAACAACCCAACATATCTAGTAAGGTGGCTAAGCCAGAGGAGCAGGGGACCCCTTGCAAGCCCACCAAGGCAGGACATGTTGAGCGAGTACCATCTGTTGTTAAGTTGGAAAATTCAAAATCAACACCAAAGGATTCGTATCTCCTTAAGGAGGAGAAACATGCAGTTTATGGATGGTTGGTGTGTTTTAATTCATGGACTTGGCAGTGGGTGTACACCTTTGGCATCTTGATGGTTGCCAAAGGGTTTGGATATTAGTGATGCATGTCACTCTTCGCTATATTAAAATAAGTAAATAAATAAATACTAGTAAAATAAGAGAAAAAGCCAATCATGGCTAAAAAAAAATAGAGTTGTAACACTTGCGATGTGAAGACTTTGCCATGACTGGTAAACAACGAGTCAAGTGGCTGGGTCTATGGAGCCCCTTACGCTCGTTTGAGTACATCATGCCACTTCATGGCATGAGTAGCTCACTAGCTGTCTGTCATGGATCATGTACCTTCCATGCCACCTGTCTAAGGATGCATACTTGTTGAAAGAGGATCGGGTGCTACATGATCGGTTGATCAATGAAAGTATCTCAAGCCATATGTCCTTTTTTCTTTGGGGCAAGGGGTATCAACGGGTTCAAAGTTAACCAACCATCCTGATGGTAGGCATGACATGACACGAAGGGCGTGTTGGGATAGAATAGTGGAGGCAGTGATTGATTTTGGTCTTTTAATTATCAAGGTCAATGATAATTACGGTTGGATATGGTGCAGGGGTGGTTTAGTGCGTTTTGGTTTTTATTATTCAAACCAACGAGCATTTTTTTTAGTGGTGTAGTTGATGTTAACTACTTAGTCCATAATCCTTATGCACTAAGTAGTTGGGGGGCATTTGTTTACCACTAAAAAATCACTCAATACCACCTTGATTATTTTCAAGGAGTGGTAGTGATTTATAAGGCCAACTTAACCATATTAATTAAATTGGTTTAAACTGGGTCTAAATGATGGTATTTTGGGCTTCATACCAGGTACCTCAACACACACTACTTGACCCACCAAACACCCACCCGTCATGTAAGGGGGGTCATGCATGACACCGTCAAAGGGGGTCAAGCACAAGGGGGGTCATGCATGACATCATCCCAGGGGGGTCATGCATGACATCGTCCAAGGGGGGTCTCGTACAAGAGGGGTCTCGTACAAGGGGGGTCAAGCATGACATCATGCAAGGGGGGTCATGCATGACACCGTCCAAGGGGTTCAAGCACGACATCATCCATGTCATAGTGTACAAGGGGGGTCAAGCATGACACACCCTAAGGGGGTTGAGACCCATAGCATCAGGGGGGTCAAGCATGACACACCCCAAGGAGGTCTAGCCGGGTATCAAGCATGTTGGCAAAGGAAGAAGGGCAACACTGAGTCCCTAGACCATTGTGGTGAAGAAAGCCAAAATTTGGCTAAGTATGGAATTCCAATCACCGGGGGGGTCAAGCATGACATCATGCAAGGGGTCATGCATGACACCGTCCAGGGGGGTCACACCCCAAGAGGGTTGAGACCCATAACATCAGGGGGTCAAGCATGACACACCCCAAGGGGGTCTAGCCGGGTATCAAGCATGTTAGCAAAGGAAGAAGGGCAACGCGAGTCCCTAGACCATTGTGGTGAAGAAAGCCAAAATTTGGCTAAGTGTTAAGACCCACAGCACAAGGGGGGTCATGCATGATGCCACCTCAAGGGGGTCAGTGGGCATTCATCAACCCCCCAAGCACCTTGGTGTCGAGCATGACGTCATATCAAGGTGATTAGCAGAGTACCACCAAGCGTGAAGCAGTCACTCACCAAACAAGACACCTCTATGGCACAAGGGGTTAGCTATCAAGTGGCAAGCACGCAAGACAGTCAAGGCGTCAAGCAAGCTACATCAAACATCAAGAAGTGGAGCAGCAGTTACCAAGAGGCGGTTGCACGACGGTTACAAGGGATGGCTATAAATAGGAGAAACGAAGACGAAGCAAGGGCTCCACAACCAACCATTTGACACACTATGTCAAACTTTTATCCTTTCTCTGCAAATTATCCATAACCCTTAGTTTTCGGAGCTCTCACTGAACCTCCATAGGAGTAGAAGTAATTTAATTTAGATCTCGTTCCCAGAAACCATCAATCAAACACCCTCGTTCGAACATTGTTCGGAGAGGTGTGAACCGTGTTATTAATCGTTGTTCGAGAAGTCAAGGTGCATTGATTGAAATCAAACACCAGATTTTCCTCGCCGGAAAACAACTATCCATCATTAGAGCTTGGAAGGCATGATTATCTAGGTATAAAAGAAAGTACGAAGATTAGCATCTATTTGTCAACTTAATTGAAATGAAGACCAAATCGTAATTAAATGGTTACAGGCGTACTCGATGCACTTGAAGTTGCTGATTTACTTATTATAACCGATTGGGAAATTGACAATGCAAAAAAGTAAAGAACACACAAATTTACAAAGTTCACTACCACGATGTGTGTTAGCTAAGCTACGTTTGCGGACAAGAGAGAGAAGTTTCACTATATTTGAGAAAAATACATATTACAATTGATAAAGCCAAGTTCATTGAACCGGATTTCACCGAAGTGAACAACCTATGCCGAGCTTGTTTCATCCAAGTCCAAAGTCGAAAACTTGGAGAGCCATGAGTTGGTTCTTGCCATGTCTTAGTTATAATATTGTCCACTTCTTGGTTCTTACTCCATCTAGCATCAAACATGAAAACTTTCTTACTAGGGATCCTTTTAGTAGACCAATGAACATAGAGCAAATAAAAATTTATTGGTTAGTGAGATGGTGAGCATTACTCGTTGGGCCAAAAATCTAGCCAATGTGCTGAAAAATGAAAAATATATCTAGTCTACTTTAAATGAAAGTGGCAAACAAACCATGTCTATTCAACCAGGTGAATCTAGGACCCGAGAAACCAATATCTAGCAAGTCTAAAACATCAACAAACATACGAAAAGATTGTGTTCCGTGAACATCAAATTATCGGCCCCATCTTTTTCATAAGATTGCAGAATGTCATTAAAATACCCACAATGAACAAGAGTTTGGTTTAATGGCAATGCCACTAGCCCACTATCCTAAAAACTAGAGGTTTTAAGTTCAAATCTTTTAAGTAGTATTTTAATCATAAAAAAGTAAACCTATATCACCATTATTAAAAAAAAAATCATACAATCACAAATGAAACAGCAAGTAGTAGGCAATAATTAGTAAGATATAAGTTAATTGCCCCTACAAAAACAAGAACATACATATTTCCACGGATAATTTTCGTTAAGCCCAATGCTAAGGGCTCAAGGGTCCAACATCACTATCCAGGGCTGAAAACCCATCATCAGGCCCAGCAAAACCCTAAACTACGATTAATTGACAACCGTCGATTGCCACCCTCTGCGCGAATATAATCCTCCCCTTCGGCACTAGGGTTTTGGCTGCCTGCACTTTGCACAAACGGAATCCATCGCCTCTGCGGCTTACATATCTGATAAGTGATAACGCTCCGCCGCGGCCTATTCATCCTGCTTCCGGCAACAAGATGGCGACCCAAATGAGCAAGAAGCGAAAGGTTTTTCTTCGCGTCCTCTTCCTTCCCATCTATCATGCAATTAGGGTTGTACAGACCGGTTCTGATTTTTGGGTGCTTTGCAGTTTGTCGCCGACGGAGTGTTCTTTGCCGAGCTGAACGAGGTTTTGACCAGGGAGCTCGCCGAGGATGGCTACTCCGGCGTTGAGGTTAGGGTTACACCTATGCGCACTGAGATCATTATCAGGGCCACCCGCACCCAGAACGTCTTGGGTACGTTTCTCGCTTCCATTTTCAGTTTTTTATTTTTTTATTTCGATCTGTATGAATGGCGAATCACTCAATTGAGGGAGTTTTGGGATTTTGTTTATGTTTTTCTCTTAATCTGAGGTTTTCGGATCTGGGTTTTTTCTCTCTTGGATATAGGGGAGAAGGGAAGACGTATTAGAGAGCTGACGTCGGTTGTTCAGAAGAGATTTAAGTTCCCTGAGAACAGCGTTGAGCTGTATGCTGAGAAGGTGAACAGCAGAGGGCTTTGTGCTATTGCCCAGGCTGAGTCTCTTCGCTACAAGCTCCTTGGTGGTCTTGCTGTTAGAAGGTTTATATCCGTTTCCATCTCGTTCAATATTTATTTGCTTGTTTGGTTTGTGAGATTCTCGTCTGCGGTAGGGAGAGTTGGATGAATGTATGTGAATATGGATGGATGTTGAAATCGGTCTAGAACTTCTACGTGGTTGTGTGTATGTCTTCGATTATCCCGCTTGCTTCTGGAAATGGTAGTTTGCTTCTCTTGTAGTCTGCTTTGATTGTCATCTATAAAGCAGATTTGCCTAACCCTTGACAAATTTTGTGTCGGAAGATGACTAAATGCAATTAATATTCCTCTGGTACATATTGTCTTCATGAAGAGCTTTAAAGCTGATGCAGCTAGTTCTAGAGGAAAAATAGCATTCAATTTATGACTTAATTGTCAGCCATACTCCCTAGGTTCATTATTACAGCTGGTTTAGTCATCTATAAAGCAGATTTGCCTAACTCTTGACAAATTTTGTGTCGGAAGATGACTATAGGGATTAATGTTCCTCTGGTACACATTGTCTTCATGAAGAGCTTCCAAGCTCATGCAGCTAGTTCTAGAGGAAATATTGCATATTCAACTTATCAGTTATACTCCTTAGGTTTATTTTTTCTGCTGGTACAGCGTTGTATTAGATACCAAATTCAGTTATACAACATACTTCTTAAGGTTAGGTTGCAGTAAGCTGTCATTAACACAGCATATTTCCCCTTTTCTGGCAAACTTGTGTCTGAAGATGACTAGATGAATTGGATTCCTCTGTTTTGTAATCAACATGAAATGCTGTTGCTTTCCTGTAGTATAAGATAGAGGATACATTCTCTTTTGATTTAAATATGTTTAGTTTTCACTAACATTAGTTGTTTGTGTTGCATCAGGGCGTGTTATGGTGTGTTGAGGTTTGTCATGGAAAGTGGCGCCAAGGGATGCGAGGTCCGTCTCTGATCTTTCCCGTCTTGTGAGCATCGTGGATACACATTGGCTGTGGGCTGTTTGTTCATGTTACTAATAATACTGATGGTGTAACAGGTGATTGTTAGTGGAAAGCTAAGGGCACAGCGTGCTAAATCCATGAAGTTCATGGATGGTTACATGATCTCTTCTGGGCACCCAGTCAACGAATACATTGACTCTGCTGTTAGACACGTCCTCTTGAGACAGGTTCGTCTCGATTCACTCTTAACCTTCAAGTCTGCTTTGAATCTGATGTTCTCCCACGTCTTGTAACATCCCGTACTGCTATTATGCACAGGGTGTTCTTGGTATCAAGGTCAAGATCATGCTCGATTGGGATCCCAAGGGGAAACTTGGCCCGACAACTCCTCTCCCTGATCTTGTTACCATTCACCCACCTAAGGACGAGGAAGAGTATATGAGGGCTGCTTCTATGCCTGCTCCAGCAGTTGAGGCCGAGATTCCTCCTCCTGTTGCCGTTGCAGTTGCCTGAAGATGCTCGTATCATGCCTTTTTGAGTCTTCAGCTCAATGCTGCCTAGACAACAATTAAAAAGTTTCCATGTCGAGGAGTTGTTTTTAGGTCTGTTGTCTACTTAGTACTTGTTTTGACATTTCTTGTGACAAATTTTGTTTTGATAGCAACCGGATATATGGTATCTCAAGTAAACTCCGTGACATGTGTTTTAAGCTTTGCTAAGTTACTACCTGTTTACAGTTCTTGCTGTTCTGTTATATGCTTGTGAAGTTCCTCTGTTCCTGGAAAGGCGACGCTGCAGCCTGCAGGAATGTTAGTAAACGTGCTAGGATGCCTATTTCACCTCTCCGATGACATCGGCCATCTTCGCCGGCCAAACCATACTAATGAAACCCTGCCATGGGAAGGTTTTTTCCGCTGTGGATCTTTGTCCAGATGAAGATGGCGGTGCTATACCGTAACATCAGTTTGATTTCAAGTCAATCAGCGAGATTCAGAGTGTTGAAAGATTTTTTTCACCGAGGAAGGAGAGCTGAACAGATTACAATGAGAGCAATTAACAGTAGAAGGAAGAAAGAACATAAGAGGTAGAGAAATTAGGAATCCATCCCTTCAGCATTTCTTCTTCGAAAGTATTACAAACAAACTGCGACCCCACTTCTTGTGCCTTAGGTCCGTTTGACAGGGTCGAAGTTGGAGACACCAACTATGGCGCCGATGATGGCGGTGAGCACGACGCCGCCGGCGATGATGCTGAGCAAGAAGTTCTTGAGCGAGGGGCTGACCTCGGCGGCTTCCGCCACCTCGGGGATGACCATGGAAGCCGTGAGCGCGGCGGCGGTCAATCCGGTGACGGCCTTCTCCCTGAAGGAAGCCCTGACGACTTGGGATCTGGCCCTCCCGGCGTTGGATGATGACGACGACGAGCTTGCCGGCGGCAGTGGCTTGAACGACAGGAAGCCCCCCTGCGGCGCCGGAATCTTGTTCTGGCTGGCGTAAGTCAGGGGCATGGACATCGACACGGCTGAAGTGGAAGCGGCCATTTCTTCTCTGGAGGGTTTGTGAGTTGTCTTCTTCTTAGCGCTCTCTGGACTGGAGGTTTTGGAATTCGCGACTCTTCTCGCCGAGAAACAAAGACGATGAGTAAGGAGGGAGGTTTTAGGGTATTTGTTTAGGAGGCGGGGAAATGAGAGGTGAGGAATTGAGATATGAAAAATGGGGGAGTAGGTGATCTCGATTGTGTGTCCTTCGTGGCGACGTCTCCGGTGGGGAGTGATGGATAACGTTATCTTCGTTCCTTGGCCTAGTCACCGTCGGATTCGTAGGATAAAAGGAGTTGAGATAAAAGGAGATACAAACATAAAAGTAGGGATGAAAATAATCTAGATAATCAAAAGAATATATAATGGTGGAGTTTTACAGAATTTTCAGCATTCAAATTTTTCTGGCCTCTCCTTAATTTCCGGAAGGGTGTTTTAGTCCATCACAGCCTCTTAATTTCCTGTTTTCCCGCCCAAATGATACTGATTAAGTTAGTTAATCCAACTCTTGTCCTAGCCCGCAAGACGACTATGTAGTTGGGCCAGCTTTAAAGCCCAAAGCTACCCCAACTCCCACTACTGTCTACTGCTGCACTTATTTATGTGGAGATAAAGCAACCGTAATTACATTAACTTTTTATTTGCCCAAGTATTTTGGTTACCAAATATGAGTTGTATTTAAGTGATTTCTTTTTTGTTACACTCTTCACAAATTACTGTAAGCTAATAACTAATTTCTTAATAATTTTGAATTTCTTAGTTTTTTAATTAAGCCATGAACTTAGCACAACTTATTGAATACCAATATTTGGATGTTATGTATTTAGAGATTGGTGCATTACTCTCTCGCTGAGATTTAAAGGTTAAATGATAGAGGTTAAAGTTTGTTGATCTTTTAGTGTTTATAGTACTATATATAACTTATGTGTGTTACTGCCATAAATGAACAAAGCTTATGCATGTGACTTAAATATTGTCAAATTATGATTTTTACATAATAAAATGATGACTAATTTGAAATCAAAGAAAATCCAGTTGTATAGTTTCTAGATTATGTGTATAATATTTCAACATAAAATTATGCTTAATTTAATCACACATTAAATGAGTAGATCAAGTATAGAGAATATGTAACAACCTGTTGAATATCAAGATTGAGAATAATCTCATACATTATGATGAAAATTTTAGAAAAACTCATTATTTTTGTGAATACTATTATTACATTACATTGTGAATCCTTGACAAAAATCTAAAATTTATTAAAGAAAAGATATAAAACTATTCTTATCTTATAAATCTTAAATGTATTCCGGCCAACTGGCCGGCAGTGGCGGACCCAGGATTTTGGTATAGGTGTGTCGGCCAATAAAAAAAAGATTTAATTAATTAATTAATTGAAAATAAATATAAAAAATTTATTCATAAAGTTCATCAATTTCATTGTTTTTGCCAGTGAACCACGACGAGATTTCATATTCTGAAAAATTTCTTAACTACATTTGCTCATTAGGCTGCAAATCAAATATATTTTTTATGTACACAACTAAAAAATTATTCATAAATTGATCACTCAACTTATACCAAAGATTTCTCTTGATTAAACTCATATATGAAAAATGTAATTTTGAAGCTTACAATTGCAATATGTAAAGTCAACACTAATTTAATATGAGAAAGCTGGTATGAGAAGCTGGAAGGGTGGCCACAGACGTCAATGTGTAAGTTTGAATGAGAATGAGGATGTCGTTGGCTCGATGCCGACAACCAGACGGTGGCGACAGGCGTCAACTTAGAAAGAAATAGCTAAACTGGAAAGTAAGTAGAATGTTAACTTAAGAAGAATCCATGGAAGAAGTTATGGGGGAAAACTATATGAAATTCACTATCTAATTACGTGACTCAACCAGATTATTAATCAATTTAATTCTCATTCAATTTATTGAGGTTATCTGTAAGGTGATAGCTATCTTTCTGAATACTCACTAAGTAGTAAGTAGTCAATTAATTGTTTACTCTTGTACAACCAACTAATTAACTACCTAATATGAAATCCGATAACTCCTATATTTACATATTTTAATACTATTATCACAATAAATTTTTGTAATGTAATAAGGTTAAGGTGTGTCGATTATAATTATTGGAGGTGTGTCGGAGGTCCTATGTACGAATTTTTTACACCGAAAAAATGTGAGTTCCTCGCAAAATTTTCGGAGCAAGGTGTGTCGGGTGACACACCTTGCTACAAGGTGGGTCCGCCCCTGCTGGCCGGGTCCAAGCTAGTAAATAAAAGCCGAATGATGAAAACTGTTGCTCCATTTCAAATTTCCTGCAGCGAGAGTGATTATAGGAAGGACATTTTGGTCTTCACAATTGCTTATTTTCTTATTTATTTATTCATAAAAAAGGCATGCACTGGGATTTGAACCTTGGTCTATTTAAAGGCAAGCAAGGATCATAACCAATCACACTAAGTATATTTATTGTATCTATTTAAATTCAAACATACACAAACCTAAATTATGAAAATCATATGACTTTTTTAACGATTAGTTGGCCACTGAATCTCCCGTAAGTACTTATTTAGTGTTTTAATACTTTGATTATTTTAGTTGTAGTTTAATACTTAATTTAAATTTCTATCTATTTTATAAATATACAATAACCCTAAAATTGCAGCCCAAATATCACTGGTTCGAATATTGCATATCGAATTGCAATATTAAACATGTAGAAGCAATATCGACATCTTAAATTAATATTATTTTTCAGAATTACTATGGAGAAATTATATCTTTGTGCAAACTATATGAGACTGGTTCTTTTAATGTTTTAGTCGGGATAACCGCGACATTTTAAACTTCTTCATAATTTGGCATGATTGGATCCAATGATCATTATACAAGATTGTGTTTAGTAGGGTGGCTCATTTCACCACTTTTTGGCGTGTTAATGAATTTGTAGGACAATGACAGGTCTACATCTACACTCATCACAATCTACACATCATATAAATGTGAAATGTGAAATGAGAAAAGAGAAAAGAGAAAAGAGGGATTCCATTTCAAATTTGATGCGTACAGAGCAATTTTTTAGGGGTAAATTTAGAAGATGCCAGTGCGGTCGGTCTGTTGAGCACGAAAGTAAAAATATCTTTTCATTTAAACGGGCCCAAACTGTTATTTGGCCCACTAATTGTGCACCCATCGCCAATGCAGTCAAATTCGGGATTTTGATCGTAAAATCGTAGGATTTTAGGATTTTACTTAGGGATTCCGATCTTGATTTTACTATAAAATCGGTGGACCTTAAAATCGTTTAAAATCGGGACTAAAATCGTTAAAATCGTAAAATAGTACCGAAATCTGGATTTTGATCGTAAGAGAACAAAATAGGTGGTTTGAGCCAATTTAAAATAAGTATAACTGTTTCAGCGGAAAGGGCAATGGAATCTTCTCAGATATTTTTCTATTAGAAAAATATTCAAAAATAATAAAAATAACCAAATTAGGGTTCGGTTAATCTCTTTCCCTTCACCCCATTTAACTTATTGGTAAAACACCTGTCCTAATATTGGAAGTATGTAAGAACTAACATCATTATTAACTAATTAATTTATTAATGAATATATTTGTACCAAGCCACTAACATTACTTATTTTATTGGAGTTCAATTATTTTTAGTTTTAAATCATACTTAGTAGACGATGTCGAAATATTACTTTGAGTTAAACAACCTAGACATAACATGAAAATAAGAGCCAAACCCATGAATTATATCCCTTCATCATGAATTATTTTGAGTTACACATTAAATAACAATTAAAATAGTGATTTTGGAACATTAATCTTGAGAATTATCTTATGGAAAAAAAATCTTCTGAATTATCATTTTAAATGCTATGTGTCTTTGTGATATTAATAATTTACCTTATTAATATTCTTATATGCTATGTTCTATATGTTACTTAAAATCCTACGATTTTACGATTCGATTATACGATTTTGATTTTACCCCAGTTTTCGATTTTAGGTAAAATCTCGATTTTAACTGCTTTGCCCATCGCAGCCTCTCCAAATCTTCGTATTCTACTCGCCGGGTCATCTCCTCCACTACAAAATATCTCCTCATGTACTCAAAGTTCTCACTGAAACCTAATATCTACAACTTAGGCGCAGAGGGCGCAACCGATGGATTGTAGCGACCCCCACTATTTTGATAGCTAATCAAGAAGAGCGCGTTTGTTTAGTTGTATAGTGATTCACTTAATTAACAATTTTTATTCCGTTGACAGCCTCCTCTCCGCAATTGTATTGTGTGCACGAAGATCTGAAGGCGCAAGTGCAACACGTCCAGGGGTAAACAATATGTATAAAGCGTTGGCCAAATTGAATTGAGTCATTCTACTTGGAATATGAAGATTTTTGCTTAATTGCTTTGGTTCGTGATGCAACTATGTTATGTTTGAAGGTAGACCAACGCAAACAACAGCACAGCTCCAGGGCTATTATGCACATTAGGTAGTCGGGGCATTAATTGATAATTATTTGGGATTATTCCTACAAGTACATAATTTGGAACGTGCCATTATATTGCATTGATTAATAGTTGTTTGAGATTTTTCAAATGAGTGATTTGACATGTTAAACTCTCTTATTTTTGAAAATGGAGTCTTCGAAGTGGAATATGAAGATTTTGGATTAAGCTTGGTTTCGTAACGCCCTTATGGGTGTTTATTCTCTAAAATGCAGCTGTCTTTCAAAGTGCCCGTTGCAAATGGCAAGTCAGGATACAACGATGGTACCGGTACACGTTTATATCATTAGTAGGTAGCAGATTGTGTCCATTCTACTATATCATTTAGCTAAATACTTAATTGTTCTTTTCAACTAAAAATTATGCTTAAATGCTGTGATTGGCCTCAGAAATGTATGTCTTTGCATTAACTGTTAATGATTGTGAGTTTTGGTTTAATGGTGAAAAGTCCATTTATTTAGAAGTCTAAATTGGGCAAACCTATTGGACAATAGGAATGCCATACATTAGTGTCGTGGGAGGTTTGTTTGATGTCTCAGGGTGTTAGATTTTTAAGAAGGTTGTTTGTTGTGGCAGAGAGTCCCTCAAGCTAGCGAGGTATTCCTATGTGGGCTTTTTTTTTGTTTGATTTTTTCTCGCCTTTTTTCTTATCTCTTTTTCTATTTTTGGTTTTTGTGTGCTACCTTCAGTTGCTACGTCTTCATTTGTGAGCCATCTATACTTTTCTTATTCAGTGCCTAAAAATCATATATACTCGATTGCATAGTAGTTACTAATAGATACATTTATACCAATAGAGAGATTTTAAGTTTTATCAGTTGTTAGTTTTAATATTTACTTACATTGGTTGTTTATGTAGTTTTCTTCGTAATATTTCTCATTATACAACTAATTACTATGGCTACGTAGTTGTATAAGTGGGGGTTGGACATGATAGTTCTTAGAAGCATCAATACTTGAAGGTTATTATAATGACCAAATTCTAAAGTTATGGTTTGCCTTCAACTTGCTTGGAGCATTTCAATTATGCATCAATTGTTCTCTCCGTGTAGTTAACTCTCAGACAAATCGAAAATCTTGCTGATATGTGCTTGAATATTGTAGTTAAATTTAGGGTTCTACTACATTGTTGCTTTACTCTTTTTTCGTGGTTGAGTCCGCTTCAAAAAATTTAGTTTGATTTTAGAAAATTTTGCTTTTGCAGTCCTGTCTTGCCACCAACGCGTTCAATAGATGGAGACGGGAGAGGCGAAGGCTATTTTTGTGTTGTTGTTGCTGGTTTAGGGATCGGTTTGTGAAGAAGAGGGAGAAGAGAGGGGGAAAGGGAAATGCAAGAGAGGGGGATAACTCTTTTCTCCGACAAAAATGGAGTGAAGAAAGGAATTATGATCAGTAAGAATATGGTTATCTTACATAACGGTCTCTATTCTGTTTGAATTGAGCTTGAGAGGCTGTGATAAGGACGAGCTGCAACTAGAGGTGGCAATTAGGATCCAAATCCATGAATCCAATCCAATCCATCCACCAAATTATCCACCTAATCCAATCCATTTAAATCCAATCCATTTGATCCAAATCCAATTGGATTGGTGGATTCAAAGATCAATCCACGGATCCAAATGGAAAATTATGATTTGGTACCTATATTTTTTATATTTTACATTTTGGTACCTAAAATTTATATTTTTATACGAAAAATATCATTGGAAAATTACATTTTGGTACCTAAAAATTTTCATTATGACATTTTAGTACCTAAACTTTTCAAAATTTACATTTTGGTCCAAGCCTTGGATGTTATTTGGATTCATGGATCAATCCACCAATCCATTGGATCCAATCCATGAATCCACCAATCCATTGGATCCAATCCATTTGATCCATGGATCCACGAATCCGATCCACGGATCCACGAATCCGATCCAATTGCCACCTCTAGCTGCAACCAATTCATAGTGAGAAGAGAGCTATGAACTGTGATCATGTCTTATTTCAAGTTAGAAGGTAGTTTCAGTATAAGGATTATTTAATTTGACAAGTTGTTTCGTCCATGATTCTTGGTAGTTTCAGTGCCATTCTAGCCAATGTTTAGTCTGTAATTTTTGAGAATTGATGTGCGAGTAATGAATTTCACTTAGCTTCAACTATTATGTGTGTATTTATTGGCATGTGATAGAATTCTCTTTTCCTTTTCATTGAATTCATTTTCATACTCTAATTGTATTATTTGTACATAGGCAAATCATGCTCGAGATGGCAACTCGCTGATATGGCTGGTGCAAGGAATGAAGCCATCATTAGAATTCAGATCGACAACGGGGAGGGATGCCCAGGACTAATTCAATGATGATTGATGATGGTATAATAAAAACTGCAGTCTGCATCAGCACCAATTTCTAGGCCTAAGTAAAGGTATTCAACCCAGAACTCTGCTTAGCGCTAAAAATTACCCTCACCCGCCCTTGATCCTGTTTGACCCACTTCTGAAGAGTCAAGATATATGACTAATCCTCCCCGTTCGTATTTTCTTATTGACTCTTTCTGACCCTGTAGGTTGGGGCGGGTCGGGAAGAATTGGATTAGTGGGTCGGTCCTAATCAAGTGGAATCCCAATCTCTTCACTCTCACTTGCTTTCTCTCCCATTCCATAAGTGGGTAACATACAGTAATCCGGCCAACGGGCCGGGTAATAAGCTAGTATCTTTGATATCCGCTCGAATTCGACTAGATTAGGTCGTGTAAAATTTGAACTAAATAAAATTGTCTGTAGTACGAGTAAAATGTGAAGTTGAATATCATGGCCTGGATATAACATACGGATATGGTTCTCTCACTATCCAACTCGAACTTGCTTGATTATACATGTATATACAATATTTTGAATAAAATATTACTTTTTAGTTCAATATATTTGGTATTCCTAGTTGCAACGTGGCATCTCAAGAACTATTGTGATTTGTTATTTATATATTTTTTTATTATACTTGTGTAACATAATAATTGAAAAGATAAGTATTGCTTGTGGATACCCAAAACTCAATTGAGTTATAAACATGATTTTAATTTACTATCGGAATCTTGTACAAATATTAATATTGGCCAGGGGGTGCTTATTCATGTCTTGAAAAAGCCAACTATATAATAGAAAATACAACTCTAAACGAAAATATGAAAACCAACTTCATTATATGATTAATTCAGTCCATGTACTTAATTTGAAGATAAAATTGAGTATAACAAACACACAAACCTAACCCTAAATTAACACAAATAACAAATCTTTCAAGTAATTGAAATTAAAACTTAGATTTTACCTTGTTGTTAAAGATTGATGATGTCAAACAAAGTAATTTTTGTGCTGCTGGCTTGTTGCTACCCAGCCCTGCTCGTGATTGAAAAGAGTAGGGGTTTTGGAGGTGAAGGACGGAGAACGAAAGCCTGGAGGCTGGAGATAGTTTGGATTTGTTGTGTAGGAGCCGAAAATAAGGGTGGGGGGTGGAGGTTCGGCGAGCTTGGAGCCGGAGATGGAGAGCTTGGAGGTTTGGCGAGCTCAGCGTGCAATTCGCAACGCCTCTGCTACTACTAGGTGGAGGAAGAACGAAATTGTAACCAGGGATTGCTGGGATCGACGATTAGAGTTTAGAGTTTTGTGTTTTGATATTAGGACAGATAATTAACATTGATATATTTAAACATGTTTGTATTATAAATGAAAAACCCTTTGCGAGAACTATACATTGTAAGCAATTCTTTGTAAGAAGAAAAATACATGTACCACTTGCCTGATGTATAATCAAAAACTAAAAAGCCAAAATCTTTGGAACCTGTGACTATGATACAGAAGGAAGAAAAAAAGGAAGCAAGAAATCCATATGAACAGACCAAGGAGAGAGCTGCAGAGGGAGGTCCTCCACTCCTCCTCAGTCATCTTGGAGGCGGCGGCAAAGGCCCTGCACCAGCAGCGTTAGCTGTTAATCCTCCGACGTACCTGACATGAACTTCCTGCGGCGGCAGATGGTATTTGATCCCGACCTCCTCGAAAATCTTCTTCATCTCCACCATCAGATCGGAAATCCTGCCCCCTCTCTCCCCGCTCTGGAAGTTCATGGTGTGATTCACGTACAAACCCATACGCATCTTGTTCATGTTTTCAATCCCCAACACCAGCACGCTGTGTGCCGGTCGCCAGTGCTGTGGCTTGCCCTCCAAGTAACCCTTGATCCTCACTTTCACGGCCCCTATCTCGTCCATCGAAGTCGAAACGTCCACAGCGAACTCGACCCCATCGCTCATCTCGGGGCTCCTGCAGAAGTTGCTGATGGGTTTGCCTGCTAGGACAGAGTTGGGGTAGAATATCTTCTCGTTGTCGTACCTCAGGAACACCGTCGTCAGTAGGTTCATCTCTTCGACGACCATCTGCAGGACAATGGGAAGGGAAATGAGAGTTATATTGCTTAGAGGGTATAGCAAAACAGCACTATATTTTCGTGGAGGGGGTTAAGGTGTGTTTTTGTATTCTGTAGTGCTCTTGCCTGGACTCCATCGACGACACAACGATCCCCCACGTCGAAGGGGTGCATCACAAACACGAACACGATGGCTTCGAACACTGTCTTGGCGGTGTTCCCAAACATGAATGCAACTAGCAAGATTTGCGAGGAAATGAAGAGCAGAGCTTGAGTTGAAAGGAATCCCATTACTAGTAGCCACGCAACAATCATCAAGAGAACCAGAATAGTTGAAACCAGCTTGTTCAGCTCCTCGATTGCAGTTTTGGTATCGTGTAACGAATGTGCCAACGATTTTCGCTCCTTGTACACCTTGACCTGCAAAATTTACCACAATCAACAATGCGAAGGAAAATCTGAGTGAGATCCCACTGAAAGTTATAGTTCAGCAAGTGAACCATAAAGGCTGACTAACTAACTAACTAACCAGCCATTTCCAGAAAACAGATCTCTTGATCTTCCCAGTTGCTGAACCTCCTTCGAACAGGAGAATGAAATTGTCCACCTCTTCCTTTTTCAAGAACCGGAGCAGGTCTTCTTCTTCAATGTACCTGAATTACATCAAGGAAAACAACATAATTATGTTTGTCTCAACATTGACTTGAAAGCTAAAACAATGTCTTTCCAGTCCAACTCCCAGAAGAACGAGAAGGCAGAGTTATTTTGGATTCATGAATCTTACTTGCTGCCAGTTTTGGCTACATTCCTGAAGACCTTATGCGCCGCGAGTTTGGCTTCCCACTCACTGGTAATCTCATAGTCTTTCTGCTGATACTCCTCCTCAGTTTCTTCAGTGTCTTCAAGTATGCTTGAAAGAGTTGACAACCCGGTGCCAAGAACCACATCAATCAACCCTTTCATGGTCCAAGCAGAGACCTTCTCATGCTTCAGTTTCTTCAGCTTATCCACATCAATCACTTCCTCTTTCTTCTCTTCCTTCTCCTTGTCTATGCTCCTGAAGCTCAGCCGCCCTGGCGTCCCAACTCCGCTCCCAATCGCCTCAGCCATTTCCATCACCGGAGGACCCGAGAGAGCCCTCAGAACATACTGATGGAAGATGGATTCCTGGATTCTGTCGAAGAATCTATTGACATGGTACGAGGAAGCCACCAACTTGATCAACAGAGTCTTGAGCAGCCAAATCCCAGCCGCGGCTAGAAACCCGGCAATGGCTCTAGTCATTCGACTGAGAGCCCTTGCAGTCCTTGGAGATCTCTCAACACCATGAGTGAACAAGAGCTCCCAAGCTAAAAGTACTAACCCTAGCCAAACCAACACCTGGAAACTGTTCTTCAAACCATACACAAAGTAGAGAACCTTCTTCTTGAGCAAGAAATTCCTTTCCACCAAGAACACCAACACATTCACCGAACATTCCGTAACCAATCTACCGCAGAGAATTACCAAAACAAGAACGAACCATTTCCAGAGTTGCAAACCCCAGATGTAGGAATTCTGCAGCCTGTGAATTGTCAAGCTAGCAATCAACAGCCCCACTATCGCAAAAAACGCCGTGGTCTCAAGCAACGCCATTACCTTCCACTTGTTACCCATCTTGCTGCTCTTCACCTGGACGACGTTCGCGGTCTTGCAAACCCCATTGCCGTCATCCTCTTCATCTCGCTCTGGAGATCCAATCAACGGCGTTCTGGGAGTAATCGGAGTCGCCGGCTTCGCCGTACCTCTTGACAAACTCCCATTCCCACTAGAAATCGCGCTGCTGTTATTGTAATTGGAGCGGTGGGGGGACTTCTTGTTGTAAGGCGAGCCACCGGAGCTCGCCGCGGCCTCCCCCGTCTTGGCTTCCTTGAGAATCGCGTCGCTCGCGAGCGGCGGCGGAGGCTCGACGAGCCTTGATTTCGGCCTGCTGAACTCCGATTGCCCTGTCCGGGACTTCCGTCTTGTGATTGAACTGGCTGGAGCTGGGTTCGAAACAGGGGAGGGAATCGCCGTCGTCCATGGTGGCGTCCCCGGAGAATTGGGGAAAGTGGAGGCGTGGGGGACTCTGAGTCTTGGAGTGGAAGCCTCCGACTCCGGTGTATTCATCTCGGCATTGGGTTTGTTGCTGTTCCTGGGAGTGGGAGGAAACGAAGCTACTTGCGGCGGGCTGGTTGGAGGGAGAGGATCTCTGTTTTCCGGACTGGGGAAGAACAGTTGCTGCTGCTGGCGAGAGTCTGGGCTTCTGATTTGGAGAACCACATCATGGGTTCGAATCGCTTTGTCATCTGATTTCCCACCGGCTTCCATTGGTCGCCGGCGGCGGGCGGGAATGGGTTTGGGGAGGTGGGGAAACAGAGTAATGAAGAAATGATGGGGAAAAGTATATGGATGAGATTTGACTGGAGATCGTCATTGCTAAAAGATTAGCAAGTGGGCAAGGAAGGGAGGAAGAAGTTTCAACTGAGGGATTAATTATGGTGGAAAATTCTGTTCCAAAAGAGACTAGGCGAAGAAAGTTGGGTCACCGGCAACCGACAAGGGAAGAGGCTGCTGCTGCCGCCTGCATCTATCAATCAACTTGGCAATTGGAAGAAGGCAGGCTGGAAGACTGGAGGCTGCACCTGCATGCCCGATTACGCAAAAGGCTCTTGTGGTTCTACGATTTTTTTTAAGTGAATGAATGCGTGCGGGCAGTTGTCCGATTTTGTTTCTTCTGGGAATCGTAAGAATTGAGCATAAACCAGTAGCAAGTACCTGCCTACCTGTAAACATGCAGTTTTTTTATAGGTTTTATGAGTCCCCCAAAAATCAGCATTCCGTAATGGAGTAGGTCCGCGCCACCGCGATGGTCAAAGTATTTGATATTTCTATGCCTTGTAGACGTAGTTCTTTTATGGCAAAATCCAAATTTTTTTTTTTTTTACAAAAGATAATCATGTATTGATAAAAAAAGACAGTTACATCCTGGAATACAGCTAGGTCCGGAAATCAAAAGAACGACTCATAGCCGGGTACAAAGAGAGGGCCTTTCCAGCCACCAAATGGGCTACCCTATTGTTACGTCGACCTACAAATCTAACACTAAAACCAGGGTTACCGCCAAAAACGAATGAGTTCCTCCAACACAACTCCAACCCGACTATCTCTAGCATCCGCCTGATTAATTTTATCGATGATAACTTTTGCATCCCCTTCAAAGGCTACATCCGCAAAACCGAGCGACTGACACCACAGAAAAGCTTCACGAAGAGTCACCAAAACTTTCACCTCTGTGCCACTTATAGCCACTTTTATCGAAATACCACTTATAACCATTTTCGTCCAATACTTTAACACCGTTATCGTTAAGTTTGACTGCACAAACAGATCAGCTGACGTGGCGCGCTCTTATTTCCAATTCCGTCTATAATTTTCTATGTGGATAGTTATTGATTCAAAAAAATAATGGACCAAAAATTAAAAGCCCTCATTTGACCATTCCTTCTCGATCTTATCCTCATCCTTTTCCAACCACCCACCTCTTCGCCTTTCGGAAACGATGAAAATGACGAGATTTTGTGATCGTCGACGGATCCCAAATCCGCTCTCTGAGCCCCGATTCCGATTCCTCATCGAACCCCTTCAACTCCCGCATCTCCAACTATTACAGTCATAGATCCAACAAAGGTCGGGAAGGTAGAGGAACACAAGAATAAGGATGCTTCTCCAATGAACACATCGGTGATAGCAGTCTGAAGTTCTTTGGCTTGCTGCTGAAATGCAACCCATCAAACAAGAAGAAGGGAAGAGGGGGGCGCTCCGACGAGGAAATTGGGTTTTGTGGTGATGGGCTCGCGTGAAGAAAATGAAGATCTACAACTGAATTGGAAAAGTTGAACGAATCTGGGCTGGTGCTCGCGGTAGATTTTGGTGGAAGTGAGATAGGATAGGATGCCTCTGTTCTGATAATGGTGCTGCTCTGGTTGATGTAGAGAACTGTATGAATTGTATGAATAGATGGATTTCTGGATTGGAATGGCGGTGTAGGATTGTTGCTGGAAATCTGCATGTCAACAACCCAATCTTCTCCTCTTCATCTTCGACATCCAAACCTGCCTCCATTGCAAGATCTTGAAGCTAGCAACAGAATTCGGTGATAGAGAGGATTTTTTTAATTAGGGATTTTTGTTCGATTGAGTTCGTGATTTGGGGATTTTTGAAGAGGAGGAGATGAAGTTGGGAAGAATAAGAAGAGAAGTGGTGAAGATGTTGGACATGAGGAGATGAACCGGCGCGGCGCCAAATTCGATGGCGGCCGACGATAGGTTTACCCGGAGAGGTGATGGCATCGGAATCGGAGAAGCAGGCAAGAGGTTCAAGATCCGGAGGAGTGGGGAGGGGGAGTTGTTGGGGGAGAAGAAGAGGGGTCTTGGAGAGTAGCAGCGGAGGTGGAGAGTTCTGGACGATTGCTCTTCAAATTCGCCGACGAAGAGCCAACGTCTTCTTGAATCTGGGTTTTGGCGTTCAGAAAATTCAAAGGGATCGGGGAATTATGAGATTTTCATCTCTTTTTCTTTCCTTTTTTTTGGTTTTTTTAATAATTTAATGTAGTAATTAAATATTAAATAATTAAAATATATGACGTGTCACTATTTGCGTAGTTTTCGCTGACGTGGCTGATGATTTGGCGCCTCGTCAGCCGATCATCAAATAAGTTGACGGAGTTATTAACACCGTCATAGTTTCTAACGGAAATGGCTATATTAGGCACACAACATCTTTCAAAGTGGTTATTAGTGGTATTTCGCCAAAAGTGGCTATAAGTGGCACAAAGGTGAAAATTTTGGCTATGCAAGTGTATTTTGCCTTCTTTTATTGCCTTAAAATATTTGTTGAGACTAGGGACACGAGACAATGAGTCATTAGTATAGTTAAAGGTAACATAGTCTAGAGGTGAAATCGTTGGTTTGATTGGCTGGGGATGTGGGAGATTCTGAGTTCGATCCCCAGCGGCACCCCTTGAGTGTTCCCTGAGGCACCCCTGAGTGCTCAGGACGAAGTCTCCCGATGTTGTGTCTTGTATAGGTGCTCTCCAAGTCAGAGGCGAGAAATATGAGCATTTGGTCTGTCTATCTTTCCTAGTGAGGAGGTCATTATTATGATAATCAAAAGTAGGATCTCATCATCCAATGTAGGCGCATCATACACACATATTAGTTGCTATTGAAATTTCTTAATAGCTAGTGGAGCGAGGCCAATGATAAATTGACAGAGGACAGAGACTACATGAATGCTATATAAAGCACTAGTTAGATCCTCTCACATTCGTTCGAACTGCCATCGCTCCTGACAGTCATTCCTCCCGGAACAAAAGAATCAAACCCTTCCATGCCAAAGGTCTCGCCCAGATTTATTCTATAGTGAAGGTCTGAAAGCGCGTAAATAATTTCCGAGAGAATCAATCAACGACTTAGGGTCTTCTCTTGAAGAGGTGTTTTATACACACTTGAATCTCCATCAATAACAATAGGAAAGAGCTTGCCTGATTAAGAATCGTTGGGTAAAAGAAAGCAAGTCAACTATCTTCAGCCTGCCTTATTCCTTTTAGGATAGGCATCAGGGCTAGAATAATGTGATACAAAACCACTCAGCGAGGCAGATCTGAAACGGTCACATTGTTTTTGTGTTTTTATAGTAATTCCGTTCGACCTTCAGACGAGATGATGGGTAGAAAGTCTTTCCGCCTGGTCCAGAATGGGAGAGCCTAAACTATCCCAAAATTTGGTCCGTCCACTCCTTCTACCCATGTTAGTATTGAATTTAAAAGGAAACTATTAGAAACATTTATTTTTATTTTGGCTAATTCCACTAGGAAGCCCAAACTATCCAAAAATTGTCATTTGTGTTCTAAACTATTCAATATGATGATGGGTAGAAAGTCTTCCGCCAGAATGGGAGAGCCTAAACTATCCCAAAATTTGGTCCGTCCACTCCTTCTACCCATACTAGTATTGAATTTAAAAGGAAACTATTAGAAACATTTATTTTTATTTTGGTTAATTCCACTGGGAAGCTCAAACTATCCAAAAATTGTCATTTGTGTTCTAAACTATTCAATATGACAAATCTGGCACAAAGTATTTTTCCGTTAATGTTAACTGCGTTGGCAGTTAGGATTTTGTATTAATTCGGGGGTGGGTTTCTGGGAGGCCGGTGGGGCTCGGATGGCGGTGGGTTTCAGCGGTTCTGAGACAGGGGCAAGGAAGTAGAGGGGTGGCGTGAGTTTTGTTAGGCCCTCCGGCAAGCAAGAGCCTCTGGCAATGGATGAGATCGATTAACGATGGGAGGGGTTCTCGATCGAGTTTGGGGAAAGAGCAAGATCCCAGTTTTCTTTTCTTTTAATTTGCTTTTTCTTTTTGTAGTTATTCTTTTAATTTAATTCCAAATAAAAATATGATGTGTCGATGACGTGACAACTTATGTGACATACATGTAGGGCCACGTCATTATATTCAAACACACATTTTACCACCAATAAGTCAATTGTTAAACTTAACAGTCGACGAAATAGTTGAGCTACAAATGATCTAAAACTTTATAGTTTAGAGCATTTCTATCATATTGAATAGTTTAGGACACAAACGACACTTTTTGGATAGTTTAGACTTTCTAGTGGAATTAGCTTTTTACTATTATCAAACAACTAAGAAACAAACTATAAAATGACAAATGTAGTCAAATTAAGAAATTGAGGTTTTCTCGCCTATTTACAACTTCGTTATTGCTTAAAAAAATATGAGGTAATACAAGTAAAGTTCCAAGTACTTTGAGTAAAATACATGTAAGTTAGGCAAAAATAGGCTGAGAATGGGACGACTAGGTAAAAATAGGACGAGAGAGTGTGGTGGGCAGGTTGGATCAAAGAGAGTACTCGCATGTTTGTCCTACTTATGATACCCATCCAAATTAGGTCAAACAGATCGGATAAGACACACAGATTGGAATCACAAGGTGGACAATAGCTTAGATTAACTGTGCTAGAAAGAAAGCAGTAACAAAGTCTTACAATTTTGTCAAAAATGATAAAGCTTATATCCCTCGAATCACAAGGTGGACAATAGCTTAGATTAAAATTCCCCCCAAATCCATACTACATATATATCTGATCCAACAAATTTGTACATTACAAGAATTCAACTAATCAAAACCCTCAACTCAAACAAGCATCATCTCGATAAACCAAACACGAATCCACCTTCCTCCTCCTCCTCTTCCTCTCAAAACCAACATCTCTCTTCCCATCCGGCCGTCCAAACTCCGTCCTCTCCAAATCCGACCGCACCACGAAGAACCCATCCAACCCCGACGAAGTACACCTCAACCCTTCCACCACCACCGTCACCCTCCCCCCAACCCTAAACTCCCACACCGCCACACCTCCGTCCCGCCGCTCCAGCACCACCGTGTCCGCGTCACAGAACCCTAGCACCCGCACCGCAACCCGCTCCTTCAAATCCAACCTCAACCTCTCCTCCCAACGCTTCTCACCACCACCACAGGAACGCTCCAACACCCACAACTCCATCACGCCGCTCTCCCACCCCGTAAACATCGCCCCGAGCTTCCCCTCGTACTCCGCCAGCTGCATGGCCCCCTCGTACCTGCCCTTCTCTCGTATTTCCCGCGGCAGCGGGAAACACTCCCACGCTTCGTCCGTGTCTCCGCAGAACGCGGAGACACGGTTGCGTGACGTCAGCCAGTGCAGCGAGCCGCCAGCCGCCACTGGCGGCTCCGGCTCTAAATATTCCTCCTCGTCCCCCAGCAGCGGCAGCTGGACATTGTGGTCAATGTCCAGCTGCCGCTGCTTCTTCCAACTCCAACGTTCGGAATCGAACACCTCGCACCGCAACTCGTTGTTGTTGCGGTGCGAGTGTGTGGAGTTGGAGAGCCGGACGAGCTTGAAGCGGAGAGGGTGGGACCGAAGGACGATCATCCCGACGGGGTGTCGGGTGAAGTGCTTGGTCTTCGGGTTGGGTAGTGGGGAAAACTGTTTCGTCGCGGGTTTAACGACGTAGTATCGGTGGAGGCGGTGTGGTTCGGTGGTGACGCAGGTAATGTATCCTTGTGACGTGGACGCCACGATGCGGGCTGGGGAAGGGAGGAAGTCGAGGGAGATCTTTTGGTTGTTGTTGTTGTTTGTGGCGGCGGAGGCGAAGGTGGAAAGGGAGCGGCGGTGGAGGAAGAAGCCGGAGAGGGTTGGGGTTCGGCGGTGGAGGAGTTGGTTGAAGGTGGACTCGTAGGTGAGCGAGTTGAGTCGGCGGGAGAGGGTTCGGAACTTGGCGACGGTTTGGAGGGAGCAGCGGGACATGATCTCGAAGGAGACGTCGAGAGGGAGATCGACGGCGGCGGAGGAGGAGGAGGAGGAGAGTTTATGATCGTCATGATGATCGTCGCCGCCGTGTTCTGAAGGGACGGCCATTGATGCGCGGCTGAGATGTAGGATGGCAAGAAATAGATGTACGTGGACGTGGGTGAGGGTTTTTATATAGGGAAGGAAGGGAGTTGCTTGGGGCCGAATTAATTAACTAAGCGTGGAGAAGTTTCCTATTGGGATTCGGAGAGGGAAAATATACCTATTCCTACTAAGCGGGGAAAGAACGGGCCGTTAGATTTTGTGGAGATTCGGAGATTTGTTGGGCAAGAAACATATGTTTTGTATAACTTTTGCAAGGCCTAACTCATCTAGTATTTGAGTTTGAAACTTAACTATTATTATTATTATTATTATTATTATTATAATTATATATAAATCTGGAGTAGTGTTACTATTGCATAAATTTTTACATTCTGATACTCCTAATTTAATTAAATCACAACTTAGTCATTATAATCTATATTTTACATTTTGATACCCGAAATTTAATTTTAAGCTGATGTTTGGTCACCGTTGCATAAAAATTATATTTTGATACCCCAAATTTAATTAAATCACAACTTAGTCACTATAATGTACATTTTACATTTTGTTACCCCAAATTTAATTTTAATATAAAATCATTGAATAATTATGTTTTGGTATCTACATTTTATGAGATTTTCATACCTGGAATTTTTAATATTTACATATTGGTCCATTTAGATTTCACTTGAATCCATGCATCCAATCCACCAATACTTTTGAACCAATCCACCTAATCCAATCCACCATAACATAAAAGTATAATATTAATGTAAAATATTAGATAAATGATAAAAGAGAGACGACTATAAAATATTGTAAGAGCGAATTTATAAACTCATTTAGTACATGTAACGAGATATGCGACATCTAAATAAGCAAGTGTCAATAAATTGCTACGGTAAAAAGGGTTGACTGTTGTATTGACGACCAACTAAAAGAATTTGTCCAAACCTTTCCATCATCTACTTTTTCTTTGTTTCATTTTTGACCTTCCTTCCATAACCCATTCTTTATTTCTTTTGCCTTCTTCGTCTAACCCTAATTAGTGTACTATTTTTATGTATTCTAATCACAAGTACGAACGGGTCCATACACGACTCACCAACTGTCTAGTCCACTAACTTTTTCAGCTCAATGTCAAGTCCAATTAAAAATATATATATGATTATTATTTATTAGAAATTCGTCATTTTTCACTATGGGATTTGAAGGCGTAAAATTTTAAGTGTGTTCCAGTTTGTATTCCTTTAGCTTCTGTCTAGAGTTTTTCTTTTTCACCCGTGCTAGAATTTTCAACAATTATACATGAAATAGTGATGCTGCATATGGGTTTTCCAGCTGTGTTTATTGAGTGGATAAAGGGCTGTCTTGGATCTGCATTCTTTAGTATTAGTTTGTATGGTTCTTTGTTTGGTTTCTTTCAAGCTAAGAAAGGTGTTAGGCAGGGGACCCTCTCTCCCCCACTACAAGAAAATACACTTTCTGCGACGGAACAAAAGCGTCGCAGAAACCCTAAAATCCGTCGCAAATACTTTATGCAACGGATTTCACCGTCGCAGAAGAGAAAAATCTTCCGTCGCCTATACAGCGTCGCAGAAAGTTCTGCGACGAATAAAAACTGGTTCGTCGCAGAAAAACTAAATTCGTCGCAGAAGTTTGACGATTTAGCGACGACCATGTCGTCGCAGAATGGGTATTCAGCGACGAAAATACCTCCGTTGCAGTAAGGAAGGTTATTTGGCGACGAAGTAGTTCGTCGCAGAAAGTTACATGATTTAGAAACGAAAAATTGAATTCGAGTTATTTACAATTTATCTTCTGGGTAATTTCAATATAGGTCACAATTCTTTTCGGGCTATTTCAGTATAGGTCACAATCATTCCCCGGGTTCGTTTTCTGGTTCATTCTTTTGTCAAACCTCAAATCAGCACCTCATCAAACCTAAAAATCAAGATTCCCCCAAATTAAGTGCTTTCAACTCATCCAAAATCCAGATTTGCTAAGTCGGATTTCTTAAACAATTTTAAAAAACAGAGCATATCCCGTTCGGAAGAGCAGATCTGGTCGCCGGAAGAGCAGATCTGGTTTCTTTCATTCGCTTTTCCTGTTCGAAGAGCAGATCTGGTCATCCTTCCCCGACTGGACCCAAATCGTTGCGCCCGGAGCCAAAATCCAGGCCACCTACCGATCTCTTTTCTTCTTGCCTCGTTCGAAACCAAAACCCAGAAGGAAAAATGTCATTATCCATTCTTGAACCAGAAAACGAAAAGAAAAACACATGCAGGCCGAATCTTACCCGGATCTTC
The DNA here is from genome assembly GCA_946122785.1 of Linum tenue. Classification (NCBI taxonomy): domain Eukaryota; kingdom Viridiplantae; phylum Streptophyta; class Magnoliopsida; order Malpighiales; family Linaceae; genus Linum; species Linum tenue. Next base: position 52,818,945 of record CAMGYJ010000011.1, on the reverse strand, counting down.
ACTTTTCTGATCAAGAGGAGCCGATTTACCGCGGCCAAAGCCCAAAACCCTGGCCCCCCGTCGATCTTCCTTCAGCGTAATCGAACTCCGAGGCCACCGGCGATACCCGTTTCTTCCAGATTTCTTTTCTCATCGAGAGGATCATATTTTCCGCCGACGGTTTTAAGGGTTTTGTTGTCTACAAGGGAGAAAAGACGAGAAAGGAAGAAGGTGAAAATTAAAGAATCGAAAGAGAGGAGGAAAAGATGAGTTGTTGTCTACATGGGAGAGAAGACCAGAGGAGGAAAAGATGAGTTGGGCGGCTAGGGTTTTCTACTCACTCCCCTCTCATCCTTTATATACTAAAGGATACTCAATTGACCAAACTACCCTTTCACCATGTCGCAGAACCAAAAAATCATACTCGGGGATTCGAACAGCTAACCTTGAGCTAACATCAACACACAGACAAATGTTTCAACCAATAGACTACTACTAAACCATTTGTTAAATGTAACTTTTCGTTGTTATTTTACCCTTAGTCAAAGCCTAAGATTTCAAAATCAAAACATTCTGTTAAACCTAATTCCAATTATCCTTGTACGTCTAAATCTTTTAAAAACTTAATCATGTAGAGTTTATGGGACCAAAGCTCAAAGGTTATCTTCAATTAATTTACAAACCAAATATTATTCAATAAAGATATTTAAATAAAATGTCAAGATTTATCAATCTATTAAATAAACATATGTTTTTGTTGCCTTTTATAAATTAAACTTTCTTAATACGAAAATCACAATTCAATTGATTGCGATAAGGTTTTTTTACTTAGTTATGTGCATATGTACTCATCCACTAAATATTCTTAATTCTCAAAATGGCTCAAACATTCTGCGACGAAAGACGATCGTCGCAAAAAGTCTCGAACATCTGCGACGAAAGACAATCGTCGCAGAAAAGCTTTTCGTCGCAGAAGTTTTCACATATTCTGCGACGAAATGCATTTCGTCGCAGAAGTTTTCACATATTCTGCGACGAAATGCATTTCGTCGCAGAAGTTTTCACATATTCTGCGACAAATATCGCTTCGTCACAAAAGTCTAAAACATTCTGCGACGAAAATATGCGTCGCAGAAAATATCCAACTATTCCGCGACGACGACAGTCGTCGTAGAAAGTCCCCAAAACCTTTTGCGACGAAACAATTCGTCGTGAAAAAGAAAAGACCGTCGCAAAATCATATACCCCACCTATCACAGAATATTAACAAAATCCGCGACGAAAATACAAAATTCGTTGCAAAATGTTCACTTTCTGCGACGAATTTTATGTCGTCGCAATAGAATCCGTCGCAAAAGGAGCATTTTCTTGTAGTGCCCCTACCTATTCACTATAGCTATTGAACCGCTTTCGGGCATTTTGGATTTTGCTGCCAGCTCTAAACGAATTCCTTATCATCCTCAGTGTCGATCAATAGGTCCGACACACCTTTGCTTCGCGGATGACCTATTGATTTTCACTGAGGGATCAGCAGCTGCACTGGTACAGATTAGGAGTTTATTAAATGATTTCTACCTGCTATCGGGATTGAGGTGTAATCCTCAGAAGTGCGAGGTTTTCTTTGGAGGGCAGGCACATTTATACAAGAAAAATGCTATTGAGTTGTCAGGGTTTGCAGAAGGACATCTGCCTGTGAGATATTTAGGGCTCCCTTTAATTTCTGTCAGGCTGTCAACTAGGGAGTGTGAAGTGTTGGTGGACAAGTTGACTAGTCGAATACGTTCATGGAAAGCCGACAAGCTTACTTATGCAGGAAGACTCCAGCTGATATCATCTGTGTTGTACTCCTTAGTGCAATACTGGATGAATATTTTCATTCTGCCTAAGAAGGTTTTGGAACTCATTCACAAGATTTGTTCAGACTTTTTATGGCATGGGGAAGGCACAGGTAGAGCAAAAGTGGTTTGGGACTTAGTTGCACTTCCTAAACGTGAATGGGGTATGGGGTTGAAGGATCAGGGAAGTTGGAACATGGCATGTATGGCTAGATTGTTGTGGCTTATCCTGATGAAGAGTGGTAGTTTCTGGGTTGCTTGGGTGCAGCAATACAGGCTGAAGGGGAGATCCATATGGAATATGCCTCATTCTCAGTCTGGTTCATGGATTTGGAGGAAGCTTCTTAATTCTAGAAGCTGGTTCCAGTACAGATTAGATACTGATATAGAAGGTAGAGTACTCTGGGAAGGAAGCCCGATGCCAAGATTTGTGGTGCAGAAGGTCTGGGCCTCTATCAGACCAAAAAGAGCTCGTGTGGAGTGGTGGAAGCTGATCTGGAATAAACATGTGATTCCAAGAAACAGGGTGGTGGCTTGGTTAATTATACTAAACAGGATTACTACGAGAGACAAGCTTAAGAAATGGGGGAAACTCTCTGACTCTTTGTGTGTTTTATGTCAGGCGGAGGAAGAAACTCGTGTCCATTTGTTCTGCACTTGTACTTATGCGTTGGATTTCTTTGCAGCAGTTTTTGATATGCACAGGTGGCCGAATGATTGGGACAGCCTCATGAGTTGGTTGTGTCGAAGGAGCAATAGAGAAGGCAGCAAGGGGCTGATTTGGAGTGCGATCTGGTGCTGGTGTGTCAGTGTTATTTGGAAAGAGCTATGCGCTAGGATGTATAGGGGAGAGCAAAGGTCGGTGGAGGAGATAAAGAGAAGATGGGTTGCAGTGATGACACACATGTGTGTGTGTTCGCACGGGATATGACCCAATGACCGACTCTCTTGCTCTTGATGGCCCGGACCCTAGCTGTGCATCCCTCATTGTGGTTTCTGCATCGAACCATCAGCCTCTTTGTGTCGGAATGGGTTGTCTGCCATTCAAAACTCCGAGTCATTGCTTCAGTGGAAATAGCGTGTCGAACCTCATTCTTCGTTGCAAATTGTTGGCCCTTCGTAAAGCCAGTTAGTGGACCCCATAATGACACATCTGATGGGTCCATGTCGGCATCAACATACCAATCTTCACTTTGAATGTGATTGTAGTATGGAATAGGTACACGGTCGTGAGGTACCTCATCACCATCTGCGTCTGAATCTGGACCGGAATCATCAGCACCTTCCAGCGGATCGGAGCTGTCTGCACTAACTTCGCCTTCCTCTTCTTCAACCTCATGGTCACTAACTGGACTTGGATTGACCTCTTCTTCCATCTGATTATCAGCATGAAAGACACCTTGACCTCCACTAGCTCCGTAATGGTAGTTGTGGACTTGTGGTAACTAACACCACTTTGATAGAAGTTGTACTCGGGTGGGTACTGGTAGCCTGCTTGTTGGTTGTAATCCGCCTGTTGAGCTTCTTCTTCATATGAATGGAAGGATTGATGACTTCCTCCAGTTCCATGATGATACTCCTGACTCCAACTCGAGGTTTGGAAATCCTGGTGGGGAGTATCTTCGTATAATACACTCCCACCGTGGATACCAGATGTTTGGCCATCTCCAGAATGACCTACACTGCCTTCGACGGCCTCGGTGTAAACGAACATCTCCGCTTGCTTAATTGTATTGGTGGTCAAAAATTGGACCATGGCATCAAAGTCCTCCTGAGTGGTAAGGAGGAATTCCTCATGCCACAGCGACCCGTCATGTCTGTTTGGATATCGATACACCATTCGATCAACTCTTCTACTGCCATCCATGCAGGTAATCTGAGTGCACATTCGGTGGAGCTCTTCAAGCATCGGTCTCGTACGGACCTTCATTTTATGAAAATTTCCACCGACGTAACTTACACCCTTTTCGGTCTCTTCCGTGTAACCATTCCACCGCAACCCAAGCGTGAACCTTTGGAATGCCATCTGCAATGAAAAGTAACACAAGTTACTAACATAACAACACAAAGAAAAATGAAAAGTAATTCAAATTACTAACATAAAATCACAAATGACAATGAAAAGTAACACAAGTTACTAACATAACATCACAAAGGACAATGAAAAGTAATTCAAATTACTAACATAAAATCACAAATGACAATGAAAAGTAATTAAGTTACTAACATAACATCACAAAGGACAATCAAAAGTAATTAAGTTACTAACATAAAATCACAAAGACAATGAAAAGTAATTACGAAACAAACTTACGAATTAACGTTAATCGCAAAAACTAAATAATTTAAAGGTGCAAAGCTGAAATTTGAGGAAGGAAGTGTGAAGAATTGTGTTCTCCGAAACAGCCTTTTATAGGCAAATTTTGCACCAAAACCGCTTGGGGGGGGGGGGGGAGCGGTTTTATGTCTGCCATGCAGCCCTACCCCTGCATGCCGACATGTCGGACATGTCGGGTGTCGGGTGACCAGGCACAAACCGCGCCTCAAGGGAGCGGTTTGTGTCCTGACAATGTAAACCGCCCCTTTTCCAGGCGGTTTGTAATGCCGACAATTAAACCGCCCCTTTCCCAGGCGGTTTGTAATGCCGACAATTAAACGCTCCCTCTACCAGCGTTTTGTGGTAGGGTTTAGCCTATAACCGCGCGTCCCATAGGCGGTTTACTCCGGAAAATAAAAACGCGCCTCCAAGGAGCGGTTAGAAAGGAAAACGCCGCCTAGAGGCGCGGTTTCATTGAAAACCGCTCATCAGGGGGGGCGGTTTTAAATAAACGATGGTATTTTTGGAAATTATTTGGTGAGGGTGGTATTTTTGTAAATTTTTTTTAAAACAGTGATAGTTTTGGATTTTTTCCTTGGAATTCACGGATGCGTTGGTTGACCGTCAAGTTAGACGTCATTAAGGCCAAAATAGAAGTTCCGGAAAACTACGATCCAAAATAGTATGTTCGTGAAAAGTTCTTTCCCAAAATAATAAGATATATATTAACCGTTGAAGCTTCATAGAATTTAACTTCGATGTACATCTCTACCTTCTCCCCCGTAATTAAGAAGTGTTACTCACAATCACAAGTAGTATTTAAAATTTTTAGACAAATGCTATAGTTCAATGGCCTGCCCAGAACCCACACACTCAATTGGCTATAGCGTGAAGCCTTCAACTAAAACCTCAGCCATGAATTCCTCCTCCTCCCCCCTCAACGTGGCAGTTTAGGTTTGCCCGTAACCGCCACCAAGGTTCGGCGGCGCGTGAGCCAAACGTGACACGTCAACAAATTCGGCGGTTCGATTACCATTCTGCGCTGGCATCTTCATCGTCAAAAAAAGCAACCTTTCCCATCAAATTCGCTTGCTTAAAAACCAAGTCTTTTTCGCCCCCCTTTCTATAAGTAGTCAGAGACGTCTATTCCCCCATGCAAGAAAACACCAATCAAATTAAACCTTACCACAAAACATAAACCACAAAGGAACAGTTTCCTTGATCCTTCGCTTCCTCCCCACACACAATTCCATGGCCGGTTCAAGATTGAATGCGGCCCCGGTGGCGATCGTAAGCAAGCAGTACTGCTCCCCGGAGCAGGTGGTCCTGACGGTGAGGCAGAGGCCCCAGACGGTCACCGGCGGCGGGTTCGTGGTGACGGAGGATCCGACCCAGAAGGTTGTTTTCCGGGTCGAAGGCTGCGGCGTCCTCGGCTCGCAAGGGGAGCTCATGGTCCGCGACGGCGACGGAGCCGCCTTGCTCCTCGTCCGCCGGAAGGAAGGCGTGGTGCAGGCGCTGAGCATCAACCGGAAGTGGAAAGGCTACAGCTTCGATTACGAAGGGGTCAAGAAGGTGGTGTTCAAGCTCAAGGAGCCCAACTCGTGCTGGGCCCGGAACAGCGCGATCCGGATCTCCACGGAGCCCAGGAGATCCGGGGGCGCGGGGGATTGGGATTTCGAGGTTCAGGGCCGGTTTCCGGATAAGTGCTGCACCGTTGTGGATCATTTGGGCCGGATCGTGGCCCAGGTAATATTAAATTATTAATTTATCAACTTCTGTTTTGTTTCAATCGACCCTTTCTTTGTTGTCTGCAGTTGTAGATACTTTTGATTTTTTTCGTTGATTTGTTCGTGAGTTGTAAACTTTGCTAGTTGTTTACCTTGGTAATACAAGTGATCTATTGGTAAAAAAAAAAAAAAAGAATTGAAGAACGATCGATTAATTTAATTTTGGTGATTTCGTTTTTTTTTTATCAGATTGGGGTGGAGAAAGGGATGAGGAGTATGGATGTGTACTACGTGGTGGTGAAGCCTGGAGTGGATCAGGCTTTCGTGTTCGGAGTGATTGCGGTGCTTGACAACATTTACGGCGAGTCCACGGCTTGCTAGAAGTGTCAGATTTGTTTTATTAATTTGTGTAAAGCTGCTGTGTGTTAAATTTTATGTATCTCGACTAAGGAATCTCACCGGAAAGGAAAGACACGGAATTGCAAAATCCACTGAGCAAAGGAATTCTATTCTACTCGGAAATCTACCTACGGTTGGGTTCCTTTTTTTTTTTTTCTTTTTTCGTTCTCTTCCTTTGTACAGCAAGCTAAGCTAGTGGCTAGAAAATTGACGGCTGCTTTTGCTTTTTTCTTCTTTGATTGAATTGAATGTATATTCTTGTTTGGAAGTGTGGTTAACTCTTTTGCAAATTACATTTGCCATGTTTGGAGATACATGAAGATCGATTGGGTTTTTGTAATGGAAATCTCAAGAAAGAAAAAGGTTCATATTAAATAAATCCGAGAGAGATATGTAATTAACATTGAAATCAGGGAGGGGGAAATTTTCATTAACTGATGCAGTAAAATGAATTAGACTCTAATGAATTTTAGTAAACTCTAACAAGCAGTAAGATAGAAGTCCAGTAGCCAATATTCATAGAACATTTTATTGGAGTTCAGTAAACTCCCAACACGCCTTTCATTAGTGAAGTTTCCGCAAATAATCAAGTAATTTTCATTAGAATATCTTAATACCAACCACTAAGTTCCATCAGAAATATGTCTATTTCATTCCTGTAAATTTCAGTAAAATATTAATAAAAAAATCAGTATAATCTAGTAAGTCACAGTGATCCCTTCATTAACTATGAGAATGTTACATTCTCCTCTACGCCTCTACTATTTTTCAGCACAAACGTATCCTTGCATTAGCATAATTATATTCACGTACATAATCTAGCTACTTTTTCACGCACTCTCATCAATTTTCACTTATTATATATATATATTGTATCAGTGAAGAGTGTGTAAATAAAAGAAACAATTTGGGTGACTATAAGTGATTCCGTGTGAATAAATACTAGTGTTGCATGAAACATATATGAGTCGTTTGCTTCATGTATTTGATGATGGATTTGGGTTCTAAATCCAATCCATTATGGACTTGTCCCAATGTTCATTGTTTGCTAGCCAATTTTAAGAGAGTAAAATCTGTAGGGCTCGTGGACTCTGAGAGTCCAAATATGTCGACCCCGTAAACTTGCGAATCCCATGATTGGTGGTGGGATTTTGGTGAGGGCTAAAGTCCATCATACCAACAAATATAATCAAGTAAAATCCATAACAAAATTCAACAAGCAAACAATAAAGATAGACTTTTTTCAAATCCATAATTACAACAAATCCAGAGTTTTCAAAATTCGAACTTTACCAGAATTATCATCTTTCAAATGGAAACTAGCTACCCCATAATTTTTCTTCATAAATGATAGAATGTCTCAATGTGGGACAAGAGACTTTGTCCTTCTATTTCGCATTGCATCAAATTCATATAATCTAAATTAACATGTGATCAATTATACCATATTATAAATAATACTAACACATAAAGTACCTATCATGGTAGTTAAGAACTTGTTAAGGTTCTATGTTCTAACCAATTCTGTAAAAAAAAGTTCACTCCTTTTGAAGAGAAGTCAAATTCTGAGTTAGGTTTTTAAGCTCATTTTCTATATATGCGAATATATATTTCCATTCCAAAAGTTATTGGCCGCCAATGGAAGGAATATCTTGTTGAAAATGATTTGCTATAACGTTTGGCCAACTCCATACACTAATTATTGAGTTGATGCTCTCCTTTAAATGGGTAGTCGTCATTGGTCCGTAGCTAGCCAACTCTATATTTTGGGTTGGAGAAAGTTCATTAGTAGATTCCCTAAAATGGTAGCAAGCTAGCTATAGAAAGTCGACTGCTGACTGACTGGATGGCTGATTCATTCACGCCTCCATGTTTTACAATTTATATGCAAAGTTGTTTTCCCTTGCATGTGGATGCATGACTTAGGCAATCTAGCTTGCTCACAAAATAAACAACCGTTTGTATTTGAGTTAAGACTTTATTTGTCGGATTTCCAATAATTCGAGTTGTTGGGGAGCTTCATTTATGGATTTTATATTATTTATCAACATGCCCCTCAAATGAAAGACAATTTATAAGAGGTTGGAGTTAATTTGCAGAGGTTCAAATACATGTGCTTAACAAATCGGGGTCATTGGGATTCAAACACAAGATATCTCGATCCTCGAAAGCTCTAATATCAATATTTTTTTTTATGAAGGTGAAATTTTATTGCAGGAAAAGTACACCAGAGGTGTAAGAGAATAAGCTCTAATATAAATGTTCAAGTAGGCTGTTGGGAGAGGTTCATTTATTGATCTTATACAATTTACTAACAATGTTCACGTTCATCAAAAAGCAGGCAATCGATAATGCAAGGATAATGAATAGGAACACAAATTTAATGTGGTTTACTAATGTGATGTATGCTAGATTGCTAGTTAAACCACAGACAACTATGTTTATATATGTTTATTTCATTGCATTGTCGATTGCGTGCATCCGTTATAAAGTAGTATCAGAATCTGATTTGAGAGGTGAATTCAGTTTGATGGGCCCTCATTTTGTTACCTCGGATTTGAAATATGCATTTGTTTATTCTTTGTGCCTAAAACTGTTTTAAAGGGTGGTTGGCGGATAATCACTCATGGGGAGGGCAATGCAAATACCACATACAAAAATATAAGGAAAATGATCTTTGTATATAAGTTTGAAGTGTCAACCAAGCTCTATTAGTTTGAGGCTTTTTAGGACGGTGTGCATGATCAAATTTGTGCGGATATCAACAAGTGGACCAGAGTCCAGAACCGCGACTAATGTGGAGCCTCATTTTGTGAACTCGATTTTTTGTGTTATAACATATGCGGACAATCACAAACAAGGGATAAATCTAGTGGTAATAGTAATATCGTACTAATGTGGAGTGTCTGTTATCAACAAGTGGTACCAGAGTACAGAACCGTGATTGTGGAGCGTGGACCATCATTTTGTGAACTCTATTTTTCTTGTTATAACATATGTGGGTTATCACGAACCAATGCTTGGGTTAGTACTTAGTAGTAGTATCATTAGTTTTGAACCTCTCTTAAGTAGTACATAATAAAAAAAATAAATCTATATCACCCTTATAAAAAAATATGCGAGCAATCAACAATGCAAGGAAAGAAATAGTTACACAACTTTAACTTGGTTCACTAACATAGCGTGTTTTAGCTAATTCACGGACAATTGTGTTTTTGTTACTTTCTTGCATGGTTGACTGTTTGCATCCGGGTTTGGGTTTAAACCCGCTCACTATTCACCGGGTTGGGTTGGGTTTGGTGTTAGGTAAACCCGCCCCATGGGTACCCGCCCACACCCATATAATTAATTTTCTCGGTATATTTAATATTCTAAACAACTAATCTTATTTATGTTTGTGGAGACATGTCTAATTTTTTCTTTCTAATTGTGTAGAATGAAGTTGATATTATTGAGTGGAGAGTGAAAAAACTTAATTGAAAGGAATAAGCTTTCAATTTATAATCATGTTATTTATGGATAATTTGTGATTTGCTTCAATTTTCTTGAGTATTCTAGATTGGTGTTGAATAATTTGTATAGTTAATTTGTGATTTGCTTGAATTTTCTAGAATGGTGTTTTATATATGGATAAATTATATTGAGAGATTGATATTTGACTTTAATTTTGATAGGAACTTGTTATTGTAAATATTTTACGACGAAAACGCATGGGTACCCATGAACCCGCGGATACCCAACGGGTTGGGTTTGAGTTTTTCAAACCCAGTGGGTTTTACCCCGGGTTTATTTTTCACGGATAAACCCATGGGTTTGGGTTTGGGTTTGGCAAAACCCGACCCAACCCAACCCATTGCCATCCCTAGGGGTGGGCACGTGGGTGGTTAATTTGCGAATTGATATCGATCCACCCGCAAATAACTCGACCCGCACGCAGTGGGTGATTGATGTGGGGTGGATTGCGGATTGGTAAATCTCTCACCCGCACTTATTTGGGTGGGTGGTGGGTGGATTGCGGGTCACCCATGTGACCCGCGTCCTATTTTTACATGAAAAATGTTGTTTCTTATAGTATCGAATATTCATCATATTTTCGCACTGCACTACAGTCTGACCATATACTTCAAAAGGTGGAGAATAAATAATAGTTTTGACTACTATTATTGGTCATTTTGTTGTGCAATATCCATTAGATATTGGATATCGGTATGCAAATTATCGTCAATAACCATTAAATAATGGGATGCAAATTATAATTTATTAATAGTATCAAAATCATAAATTATTGATATGGTCTTGCTAATTTGCTATGAACTTATTATAAACAGTGGCGGACCCAGGATTGTCGGAGAGGTGTGTCGCCGATAAAATACGATAATAATTAAAAATTAAATAAAAAATTAAATAGAAATTAATTTATAAAGTCACAATGTCATGTTTACAACGAATCAAAATGACTTTTCATCTACTTAAGTGTCTCTAAAATACATTCATCACTTATGCTGCAAAGCAAATCTTTTTCAAATATACACAACAACCATTCATAAATTTGTCACCCAACCAATTTTGAAGATCGTTATTGATTATCTTCATAGCTGAAAATGCTCTTTCGCAGCTTGCATTTCAACATATAAAGTCATACCAACTTCAAAAGCAAGTATCCTGGTGAGTCTCAACAGTTGCCGCTTGGGCTTTGATGATTTTTTTTGTTTCTCCATTAATGAAAGGCCCATCACACATGTGTATTGGTATGGACTGTGGGGTTTTTCTTAATAGCAATTGATATGATTATGAGTTATTTTAAATAAATTAAAAATGAATTTTGTTAATTAGAATTTAAGATTGATTCATTTAAATAATAAAATTCTTCCAGTTTAATGAAGGTGTGTCGGCTATAATTATCGAAGGGTTGTCGGAAGTCCAGAATTAAAAATTTTTGTGCCGAAAATATGTAGGTCCTTCATAAAATTTTCGGGCGAGGGTGTGTCGGATGACACACCCTCCCTTGCCTTAGGTCCGCCACTGATTATAAATGTTAGTCAACTTTCTTAATGGCTAGATGGAGAATTGCTTTTGCGGGTTCACCCGCAACCCAACCGCACCCATCCGCCACCCACCCCACCCAACCCAACCCGCAGGAATATGTGGGTGGATTGTGGGTCACAATTATTCCAACCCGCTAGTAAGCGGGTGAGTCAATTTGAGACCAAAATCCACCCAACCCGGCCATTGCCCACCCCTAGCCATCCCTAGTTCCATGGCACCCCTTAATTTGATGAAACACACCAAAACTTAGTAATATTAGTTAATATGTCAATAATGAAATATGAACCCAATTTTTATTGTTAATTGCCATATTTTAACAATTCAACAACAATCAGTTATGTAAGTTAATTTTACCTACTAATTTCTGCATTAATACAACCTAGTTTATCAAACTGGATAAGATGGTGCATATTATTATAAAAAATCACTAACTTCTTATGATAATGATAGTCGGAAGAGAAAATTGGTTCTTATCGATGTATTTTCTTGTCCTACTACGTTTAGTTTGCTAATATATTTGTCAATAAACATGCTTGTATAAAATTTTCTGCAATAAAACGTGAGATCGCATCATGTGACATTGTTCAAAATTTATTTTAATGCACACCCTAGATAAAAATTTGCAGCTACGCCACTCGCTGGGTCTTCCCCTAATTTCCTTCTTCTGCTAGACAAGGGTGGCATCGGGTTCGACTCTTCAATAGAGGCGGTCGTGACAGGGGCTCTTCTTCTCTTCTCCGGCTAGGAGTTTGGATTGCAGAGGAAGGCACGATGGGTTGGAGGGAGCAAAGGCGCCGTGAGAGGCAGTAGCAGAAGGAGGGAACATAGGCGGAGAGTTGGTCTTGACAGCCGATTTCAATAGAGCGAATAGGAGGAAGAGTTAAGAGAGTTGTTAGTCTTGATACCCTTCTCTGAAAGCTCCGCGAAACTACCGATCATTTTGGTGTGTTTCAATTTGAAATTTAAAATAGATGATTCGATAATTTACATATTAAATTTAAGATTGACATTTAGCAATACAGATAAAATATGGATCTCGCAGTGGCCAAGTACATTATGTTTATTTATTATTGAAAATACATGAAAAGTGAAAACCATAGACAACTAACAGAACATGATTGAAGAAAACTAACAGAACCAGCAAGTTTCTACTCCAATGAAAACTGAAAAGTGAAAACCATAGACTACTCGAAGGAATCATATAAAAGGACCCGAGTACGGGGTTCTTTTCTCTTGAATAACCGACAATATTCCAAGTCGATTGCCTTCTCTTAGCCTAGTGTTGGGATGGATTTCAACGAATCCGTGAATCGAAGCAAAAAAAAAAAAAGGTATATAGTGACAGGATTTACAATTGGTTAGACCTCAAGTTTCTTGGTATCAGCTAGTATAGGGAAGACACTCTGTTCCAAGACATAGTTTCTTGAGTTGGGTTGTGACACGAAACGGGATAACAACATTGGCTCAACTGAAGGACTGGGGAAAAGTGTTGGATGATAAATGCCTGCTCTGTTCTGCTCAAACAGAGGATCGAGACCATTTATTCTTCCAATGCAATTACACGTTCAAGGTACTGAAGGGTTGCTTGCAAATGCTTGATCAGAGATGTCCTCAGCTAGCCACTTATGATGAATACTTGATGTGGGCTGTGAGAAATTTTAAGGGAAAAAAGGCGTTAGCTATGGTGGGTCGTTTGGTTTGGAACTTAGTAGTAAGCATGGTTTGGAGGGAAAGGTGTGGTAGACTGTATGGGGGTAAGTCAATGCAATATGGGGAGGTCACTCGAAGAGTTAGAAGACTGATTGAGTTGGCCAGACAAGGAAATGCAGCATTGGATCTGGATTGTAGAGCTGTTTTTATTCAGTAAGCACAAAAGTCAGTAGTAGAAATGGGACAATAGAAGTATAGTAGCAATAGAGTGTAGTAGGGTTTTGTTTGTTGTATAGTAGTAGTGTGTTTAGTGCAGATACTGTTAGCTGCAGAGTATAAGATCAAGATGTGTAAAACACATAGAGCTTAATAAAAAAATTTGATATTGCCCATAAAAAAAAAGTATATGGTCGTTACTATTTAGAAAATCGGTTTCAAATATAGGTTATATTTGATTGCAAAAAGATATGCTTTAGAACCATAACAATTTGTACAGAATATTAACAAAAAATTATAGTTCATAATAAAAAAATAGTATGATATATGACTAATTCCCAAATAATACCTTACATATTGGCTGCAAAATAGATTTTGTTTCCGTGATTGACTTTATTAGCATTGCTAACAAGAAAATGAAACATATGTAAGAGCAAATAGGGATGGCAATTTACCCACCCATGGGTAATTTTGCCCAAATCCAAGTAGACCCATTTATTATGGGTAGGGTTTGGGTGATATGTGTATGAGTTTGGGTTATATATGGATATTATCTAAATGGGTATGGGTTAGATATGAATATCCATTTACTTGAGGGTGTTTTAATTACACATGCAAAAATTGGACTTATTTGTAAAATTTGAAAATTTTATGTACCAAAATGTAAGACCAAAAAAATTTAGGTACCAAAACGTAATTTTCCATTGATATTTTGAGGACTTATATGCAAAAAAAAATTAATTTAGGTACTAAATTTGCATATCTATTAAGTTTAGGTACCAAACTGTAATTTGTATTTGGGCATAGGTACAAACCCAAAGCCATTTGTTATAAACCCAACCCAACCCAAAGTAAATGGGTATGGGTACAAACCCATCAAACTTTACCCATATCCATATATTTGGATTTCATACCCAACCCAATTGGATTGGATAGTAAAATACCCATGGGTATGGGCAAAATTGTCATCCCTAAGAGCAAATTATAACATTATTTGTATAATGTAGCTCATATAAAAAATTTTAAACAAGCAATACATTTGGAAATGTCTACATTGTCAAATATCATTGACAAATGCATATATTTGGCCAAATGATTCCTTTTGTAAGTACACCAAACAAACGACCCCCGATCTTCTAAGACTTCGTCAATAAAGAGGGGGAAAAAACATAACATATAATCATCGCACTCGCAAGTGAGTATTTCAATAATATAAGAATGCGGGTGTTTGGAGGATATAATATACGGTTATTTTACAGTACCTGTAAATTTCCATGCAACCCCCAAATCATATATTTTTTTCCATATTTCAAAATATACCTACTGAAATTTTACCCTTTTCTCATCGCTCCTTTAAAAGGCTTTCTCTAGTACTCAAAATACTGTACCATGCATGACTGCAATAAATTACTTGAAATACTTCCCTCCATCTGTAAAATTTCATACGACACAATAAACAGGCGAGTAGTTGAAGCCTGAAGATATTTAAGAACAGCACTGATCTTCATCTCCTTTCCCTTCTCCATATCCAAACCGCATTATATGCAGGCCACATGCAAACTTGTACCAGTGCACAGATACAAACCTTTCCATACTTCCACAGTACCAGGTACAAACTACGAATTACTCACCCATGGTTTGTTCAAGTGAAAATTTGGACCGTACATGTCAGTGGAATGTACTTAGTGATACAATCGTGATTCAATTAAGGATTAGTTAGGAAAGAAACTTGAAGTTGGAAATAAATATTGATAATCAAAGAACTCACAAGATTTCTTTTAGAAAAAATTGGATGCATGGAGGCAATGCAGTCAAAGTCTAACTTTTAAGAAAAGCGGAATAATGGGCAAAAGCGGAAGCGCAAAAACGAAATGTAAAAGTTTAAGCTCCTACCTATAACTTTTATTTTTTTAAAATAAACAAATAAGTGAACTAGCTCATATATTAAATCACTTTAACACGCATAAACTAAACCAATAGACTTTTAAACAAGCATTCACCGTCTTCCTCCTGCTTTCGGAGAAAAAATATGATAAGATAAATCATCTACTAATGATGAAGCTACAAGGGTTATAGGCAAGCTTCACTGGTAAGTGAAAGTGGCAGCAAATGAGAGGCTGAATGATATGAGCTTCGACGACAGCGTAATCACAGGGGTAGGAGTTGCAAGGATGGGAAAATACGTTGACGACAGGAATCTGGGCGCAGCGTGTGCTAGTTTTGGAGGTAGAGGGAAAACAAGAATAGATGAATTGAGAAGTGATGAAGAATTCGGGGCGAGGATTCGTTGAAGTGACAGGATAACCCGACTAAAAATAAATAAAATGCGTCGTTTTTCTCTTTTGGCCAGCAATGCTAAACCAAACTCGACCCAATATTAGGGATGGCAAAAATATCCGTAACCGTGGATATCCACCCGAATCTGGCCTAATCGGGTAGGGTAAAACCCGAACCCGAAAGACATTTAGTGGGTACGGGTAAAACCCGAACCCGAATATTGTGGGTAATGGGTGGGCATGGATTTCTCACTATCCAACCCGAACCCGCCCGATTATACAAATGCATATGTATTTTCTCTAGATATAATCATTATTTTTCTCTAACATATTTTATATTTAGCATATAAGTATAATATTTTCATGAAATTGTGTTGTTTTAATTAATTTTCTTCATTCTAGTGAATTATTGTCGTACTTTTCCTCTTACGTAATGTGATAATTCGTGTGAATGTTAACATATTGGTTGAAGTTATGAAGAGAAATGATTACCCATGGATAACCGTGGATACCCGAAACCCGAACGCGTATGGGCATGGTTTTGATTTTCTACCCGTTTCGCATGTGGGTATGGGTATGGGTAAAACCCGAACTGCTTTGGGTAGGGTAACGGATATGCACTATCCGCCCCCGACCCGACCCATTGCCATCCCTACCCAATATGGTAGGGTGTGCTACGGTTGGTTCTAAAACATACTGCACCAGACCAAACCAACATCGAGACCTGACTAAACCGCACATGATAATGCGGTTTGGTCCATGGTCCTTTGAATTTTATAAATATTGAAGGAAGATGAGCCTTATTGATATTTGGACCGGACCACACTGGATCGAATGCAATGTTGGTTCGGTCTTTGGTCCTAATCTTTTTTTTTCCAGATTCTTTTATATTATCCAAACCTATCAAAATGCTATTAGTTAGCCAAATCTTTTGTAATGCATCAAATTTTAGTCATTTTTATGTTATCGTTAATAATTTTGTAACTCTTTTCTTAGTTAAAATACTAAAATTTTGGAACGTTGACATTCATGTGTCTCTTTCATGTCAGTATCATGCTGTCAAGTCAATATTACTGACAAAATTGCTAACTGAAAGTTAACATTTGGCTAATAAAAAAGAATCCGAAAAAAGTTTGGCTAATAACTAGTCATTGCCCTTTGTATTTTTAGACCATGGGTCTCAAATTTTGGTCCAGTCTTATTCGAGTTGACCATTGCATACTCCACAATATTCTCTTGATAACCGGATATTAAAAATCTAAAAAAAAGGTAATTTAAAAGCTATCTAGGCTCTTACTAAGTTTGAGGACTTTTACTCGAGCTTTTGGTACAAAAAGATTTTTGAATTCAAAGTCTATAATATTTGGCCGAGGCTCTGATACCACTTGTAACACCTTAGGCAAATCCCACATCGACAAAGCACGGGAGAGATCCATGGTTCGTAAGTAAGAAACCGACCTTAACTGACAAGACGCGTTTTGGGGTGAAATGGAGGAGTTCTTGTGAGAACTCCGAAGTTAATCGTGCTCAGTGTGGAGTACAACAAGGATGGGTGACCTTATGGGAAGTCACCCTAAATTGCACCCCAAGTCGAAATTCGTGCGGGTGTAGAGGCCCAAAGCGGATAGTATCTTGTCGGGAAAAGGTTCGGGATGTTACACTTATTAGCCACTTACAAGGAATTATGACGCATGGTAGACGTGCTCATGTAAACTTTATACTGAACTTTTTTTTTCTTCTGCAAGTACTTATAGTCGTAGTTTGGAGCATTCACTAGTTCTCCATAGGAGTAGAGATAATTTAATGTAGATCCGTTTCCCAAAATTTCATCAATCAAACACCCTCAAATGTGCAATTCAATTTTATCTAACGCAAGGTTTCTCCCCGGAAAAACAATATCAATTGAGAAATTAGATTCCAAAATGTAATTTACTTTTTTTTTTTTATGGTTAATCAAAATTTGCATTAAGTACTAGGGCTTGTAACTGCAAAACCCCTCTCAAAGTCAACAAATCTGGTATCTATGCTTCTCTATACATCAACTCAAACAAACCCTATCTATACAATATATCAGCATACTCAGGATAGTCTAGTCGCCAGGATCCACTTCGCCTCATCCTCAATTCGACCTGCCAATCTGCTTGGGGGGCAGAACACTCCATCATGTGCACGACTGCAGCGTTCACGCCAAATATAGCTCACACACATGGACCACTTCAGACGGCCCTCACAGCATCCACCAGAACTCCCAGCCCACTGTCTGATTGCCCACTGAAATTGATCTTGCCATGTAGAACACTCAGGGAACCTGCAAAACTTAGACAACACAGCAACAAAGACACTTCTGCCATAAGCACACCCTGAGAAAAGATGGTCCCTCGTCTCAATCCCACCCGGACACAAACCACAAGAGCTGTCATCAGTTAAGCCCCAGCTCTGCAATTTATCCTTAGTTGTTATCCGATTAAGGATCACAAGTCATAACAAGAGGCTATGCTTCGGGCTAAAGGGTTTCCCCCAGACCACCTTATACCAGTCAACCTCCTCCTGGGACTCTCTAATTGCTTTCCGCACCAGCTTTACAGAATACCTTGGTAGAACCCTATTATCCCATGCAAGAGACTCCCCACTGCCAGATATATGGGACTGAACTCCCTCCATGCTCTTCAAAATCTTCCTCCATATCCAAGTCCCTGCTGATTGCCCTGTAATTTCCCATATAGACCTTGTTTTCAACCGATACTTTTTCACCCAAGACACCCATAGCGACCCAGAAACTGCCAACAAGTTCCAGATATGGCGGATTACACAAGCTTGATTCCATTTCTTAAAATCTCTTATCCCCAATCCCCCTTCTCTTCTAGGCAGAGCAACATATTTCCAGGCAACCAAAGCCCTCTTCCTCAAACTACGATCCCCTACCCCCACAGGAAATGATTACATATATTCTCAATAGCTTTTAAAAGCTTTTGGGGCAGCAAAAACAGGGCCATCCAATATTGCATAATGCTAGTTATAACAGAGGAGACTAACTGTAATCTACCAGCATAGCTAAGCTTCAGCGCTTGCCATGTACTGATTCTCTTTGTTATCCTATCAACAAGCACAGAGCAATCAGCAGAAGTGAGCTTACCTGATATGAGGGGAACGCCGAGATAACGAACTGGCAGACTACCAAGAGGAAAACCAGTAAAGCCTGATATCCATTGCTGCTCCTCAACAGAAGTACCACAGCAAAACAACTGACATTTGGCAGGGTTACAGCGAAGACCTGAATCTCTATAAAATTGAGCAAGTACTCTATTAATCCCTGCCACTCCCCTTATCGACCCATTTGTAAACACTAGAAGATCATCTGCGAAACACAGATGAGTGATCTCTAGTGCCTTGCAACGTGGGTGATAAGGAACCTGATTATCTAATGCTGCCCTCTGAATTAAGCATGAGAAATACTCCATCGCCACAGTGAATAAATATGGGGAAAGGGGGTCCCCTTGTCTAAGGCCCTTACCAGCAGAGAAGTAGCCACATAGACCACCATTAAAAGAAACACTGAGCTTTGGGGTAGTTATACAGGCTTCAATAAGTCGAACATATGAGTCAGGGAACCCCATAGCAAGAAGCATGTTTAACAGGAAAGACCAGTTGACTGAATCGAAAGCTTTCATTAAATCTATCTTCAAAACGCATCTAAAGGTTGTGTTCTTTTTATGGTAATCTTTCACCAATTCACTAGCCATCAAGATATTATCACTTATTAACCTTCCTTTGATGAAAGCAGACTGTGATCTGCCAATCACCAAAGGAAGAACAGCTGCAAGCCTATTCGAAAGAAGCTTTGAAATTCCTTTATACAGCACATTACAGCAAGATATCGGTCTGAAATCTTTCATTTTATCAGCATTTGTAACTTTAGGGATTAGAGAGATGATTGTAGAATTCACCTGTGTAGGCATTACCCCTGTATGAAAGAAGTCCAGAACTACCTCCTCCACCAGATTTCCAATTACTCCCCAATCAGATTTGTAAAACTCGGCTGTGAAGCCATCTG
The DNA here is from genome assembly GCA_946122785.1 of Linum tenue. Taxonomy (NCBI): domain Eukaryota; kingdom Viridiplantae; phylum Streptophyta; class Magnoliopsida; order Malpighiales; family Linaceae; genus Linum; species Linum tenue. The sequence goes on along the minus strand of CAMGYJ010000011.1, from coordinate 52,799,449 downwards.
GCCCAGGGGCTTTATCATTGGGCATCCTTTTAAACACCTCTCTGATCTCCTCTCTATTGACTGGTTCTAACAACATCTGCACACCCGCTGAATCAAGCCTCTGCCTTAATTGATTCTGGAAATAGTCAACTGAATTGCACTGAACCGCTTTATCAACCTCCCCTAAAAGCCTCTTATAAAAGTCAACTGCTACTAGGGGTGGGCATTCGGTCGGTTCGGTTCAAACCGAACCGAACAGACAAATACCGACTCCCCGAAGTAGTTCACAGCACAAACCGAATTCGAACCGAAATATATTTCGGTTCGGTTCATCCGAACCGAGATATATTTCGGTTCGGTTCGGTTTTCGAGGCCATACCCGAAGTTCCAGAAAATAACTCCCACCCCACCTTTTTCTTTTCACGGGAAGCACTTTTTCCCACTCCCACCCCACCTTTTTCTTTTCACGTGAATCACTCTTTCCCCCTCCCACCACTTACTTTATCTCTCTCTTTACCTATCTGTCTCTCTCTCCTCATAGCACAAATGCAACCACTCCTCCCCTCTCTTGGTCTCTGGACTCGGCGGCAACAGGCGACGATGGCGAGAACATGCAAGTCAAAGCAGGCGACGATGGCGACTGACGGAGAGAACTCAGGGGTAGGCGGCGATGGTGCGAGCAGATTCAGAGACGGAGAGCGTGCAGATTCAGATGGCGATTGACGAAGTGAGTCAACCACTAGCTCCTTCCTTGATTTTGATTTTTGCATGTTGCCGTCAGTAGCCGCTGGATTCCGATTTCTGATTTTTGCCTATTATTCTTGCTTCTTCTTCTTCTTCCTCCTCTTCAATGAGGGCTTTTAGGGTTTCCAGACAGTGAAGGAGGTGAGATGGCGACATAGCGTGAAGGAGAAGAGGGTGGAGGCGATGGCCGATTTGATGGAGTCGCTCGTCGGAGAGCCGAAAGGCAGGGGAGTGCGAGGGATGTGAGTCGTCGCGGGGAATGGCGGCCGCCGAACGGTGTGGCAGCAGCGGCGGCCACTCTGTGACCTGTGGTTTTCATTTGGGAATTGGGAGGGGGCCTTAAGGCTTAAGGGTTGGGCTAGGGTTTTGCTATGAATTGTGGGCTGTGGGGAGTGGATTGTTGTGGGCTGTGAGGTATAATAGTGGGCTTTGGGTTTTTTTTAATTGTAATAACTGTGGGCTTTTAGGTTCAGTTGAGTTGTTGTGGGTCTATTTTGGAATTTCGGTTCGGAACTCGGAACCTCGGTTCGGTTGGATGAACCTTGGTTTCCGAAGTATGAACATTTTCTTTCCGAATTCCGAACCGAACAGCCATATTTCGGTTTCGGTTCGGTTCACCTCGGTTTCGGTTCGGTCCGGTTCGGGTTTACCGAACCGGATGCCCACCCCTAACTGCTACCTCTCCCATTTGCTTTACCTCTGTTACTTCTGTATTGTCATCTTTTACTAGCTTCATGATTGTCTGCTTATGATTTCTCACCCTCACCATAGCATGAAAATAAGCTGTGTTGGCATCTCCTTCTTGAATATTTCGTATCCTTGACTTTTGCCTGAAGAAACTCTCTTCTGCAAGCTGAGTATCATGGCAGAAGGTTGCCAACTCAGCCTCCCTTCTCACATTTTCTGCAGTTGGATCCTGGAGAACTAGCTGCTGCTGTTGCTCAAGGGCTTTCTCTGCTTCTCTAGCTCTCTCAGATATGTCAAAGTACTCAGATCGATTTAATTGCTTCAGCTTGTCTTTGAAACGCTTCAACTTATAGTAGAATTTTTGGTAGGATAGCCCTCTAGCCTCTCCCCCCCATGCCTCATCCAATAGACTCCCATACTGTGGATGCTTCTGCCAGAATTTAAAATACTTAAAAGGCTTTGGAAGTGAGCCTAATTGTGGTTCCAACTCAAGAACCAGACCACAATGGTCTGATACTCCTGGTGCTAACGTTTTGGCTACACTCTGAGGAAAAGAAACCAACCACTCCACATTTACAAGAAAACGATCGAGCTTCTTGGTAATTGGATTTGCCAGCTGCTTGTTCCACCAGGTGAATTGTGATCCAAGGATCTTATGATCAGTCAGATCCATATCCTTAGCCCATCCCCTGAACTCCAGACCCCCTGATTCATCACTGCAGTATTCGAAGCCTCTGAAACATCCAGAATAGCATTAAAATCCCCCATGTAAACACCAGGTTCCCCCACCACTTTATATTTCAACAACTCAGAGTACAATTCCACCCTTTCACTTGCTTTATTCGGGCTGTATATAGCTGTGACAGTGCAATTAGAAGCCCCTTCAATTCTAACCTGAATAAAGTGCTCCCCCATCTGAACTTTCTGAACCTTCAGACTAGGCTTCCAAAAAAGCCAAACCCTCCCTGAAGCTGAATATGCATAGTTATTTAAATGCTGCCAACTACTAAAGTGACGCTGAACAATATCCCCTGCATTCTTCTCCAACACTCTAGTTTCTAATATAGCTGCAAAATCAATATCTAACTTTAATAACTGTCTACTAATATATCTATGTTTCTGAGAGGCATTAAAGCCCCTGAGATTCCAACAGTTTTATTCTTCCGACCCCTCCCCTTCCTAGGAGGGCCTCGATCAACAAGAGCATGACCCTGAGCATTTAAAGGAACCCTAGCCTGAACAACAGAGACTGGAACCTTAAGAGCAGAATCATACATAATCCCCTTCCCCTTCCTTGTAACCAATTGGAACCCATCCTCATCAATCAACTTACCTGACCCAGCATAAGAGCTTGTAGGTGTAACATCCTTCCTACAAGACCCCATTCCACTTCCAGCTGAATCATCAGTGGACTGTCCAGAGTTATTCGCTTGCCCTAGAGCCCCCTCTTCTGCAACAGACAAGTCAGTTACCAAACCCCCATTATGTGATTTAGCAGCTTCATCCTGCCTTTCAGGTTCTGGGCTAGGACCCATCTCAACAGACCCTTCCCCCTTCCCTGACTCTTCCCCATTAGTAACCAGTGTCGAGGCCTTAGGATTTGCAACCCAGGCTACCTCACTTGTCATTGCCTCTGCCCTGACAAAGTCCTTGCTAGCAGCAATCTGCACAACCTTGCATTCCTTTCCCTGACCCTCACAATGCCCAAACTCCTTGCACTGCTTGCATACTGATGGAACTCGAAGATACCGAACATCCAGAGACATTGGAGCATCTCCCTCAGGTGCAACACTGATCGTAGCAGGGAAGTCAAACTCGGCAGAAACCTCCACACAGACTCGAGCTACACCTGCCTGCGTCCCAATCAGAGTAGCTTGATCCATCCAGAGTGGCCTCCCAATTAGACTAGCAATCCTACTCAAACCTTCCTCTGTACTATACTCAAGTGGCAACCCGCTGATACGAACCCAGATCGGGAGGGAATTCAAATTCATACTCACAGCTTGAATACCTGGAACCCAGCGTCGAAGGAAGAGGGGGTTATTGTCATAGTGCCACGGACCATTCTCGAAAACCCAGGTGCTAGTATCTGGATCCGAAAACTGGAAGAGAAATAGTTGCTCCCCGAAGTGAGAGACCGTAATCCGACCATCACGCCCCCAAAATCGACGAGCCCAACGCCTCAGTAGCCCTATCTCCGGCGCCGGTGAGAGAAACTGCCCGACCAGAGCGTGCTTCCATCGAGCTGCCCCTTGGTCCCTCACTGCACGCGGAATGACCAACGAACCATTAATCACGTCCGGCGCCACATACTTCAACCGATTAGGCTCCCCCACGCCGAACAGCTGCGCTCAGTTAGCAGGGGCGCCCTGCGCGGCGGCCATCGGCCCTCCTTCTCAAAACCCTAAAACTCAGAGAGAAAACAACCGGGCTAACAAGGTTTGTGATTTATGCATTTTTTCTCTACAAATGTATTTTACTTTAACTTGTCAAACCAAGATGTTTTTTTTAATAGAGACTCATTTCAAGATATTATGAGCAAAATAATTAATCATTTATTCATTCGATTATCAATTATACCGCTAACAAAATTAACCGATTAACAATCCTAACTATTATCCATGATCTCATAGTAGCCAGTACCGAGCCAGCCACCACTCCCTGCAAAGCCCTGCCCTGCCGCTCTTCATTTGCCTTTTCTTCTTTTGCCTCTCCATCCATCCCTCTGTTTTTCTTTAACCTTTCCCTTTGTTTCTATCTCTTCAGACTTTGTGTCAGCTCCCCAAGTATTTACTCACTGCCCCTCACCCTCAAGTCCTTTCCTTGCCTCCTCGCTGTCACCACTCTGCCAAAGCCAAACGCCCGCACACAATTCACAATTCACAATTACTATTTACTACAAACCAACCCCCGCCCTGTCACCACACAGATTGTTTTTACTTACTCTGTTTTCTTCCATTCTTTTCTCCCTCTGCCCTTCCCCCAAATTTCACCCGCCATCAAACGCACCCTTCTCTTCTTTGTGCCTTCACTTTTACCATTTCTCGCTTCCACCTTCTCACTTTCAGTACTTACTTTGCTTGCTCTCTTTCTGCATTCCCCAACACACCTTTCCTTCTTCTTCTTCTTCTCTCCCTCTTCCTGTCCTTCCGTTACTCTATGTAAAGCAAGAGCAAGGAGGAGAAAAGAAGGAGAATGGATGTTTTGTTGCTGGAGACTGGAGTCGTCCATTGTTGAGACCAGAAAGTGAAAATCTTTCGACTTCCAGAAGAAAAAAAAAAGGGAAATGGCCGCCCCTGCATCAGGTTGTTCTCCCCACTCTTCTTCCTCCGTTAAATCGTTGCCGCCGCCGTGCCCCAAGTCGCCGCCGGACTACCCTGATTTGTATGGCAAACGCAGGGAATTGGCTAAAGTTCAGATGCTCGAGCGAGAAATTAACTTCCTTGAGGTAGAGCATTTACCCCTGCTTTCTTTCAGTGTACTCTGTTTCGGTTTAGACGCGCCTCCATTTGAATCGAAATTTACAGTGAAGCCCTTTACTTTTCCGCTAGTGATGAAAAGAGAGAGTGAGTGCAGAGAGAGAGAGAGAGAGAGAGAGAGAGAGAGAGAAAGAGAGAGTGAAGACTTGCAACACAAACCCAAATTATGTTAAGGCAACAGGAGAGTAGTACAGCCTTCATTTGTAGTTGAAATTGGTCCCCTGAAAGTTGCTATCTTCCCCTGTCGTTTACAATTCATCTCGGCAGCCCAAAGAAGCCCAACTTCACGGTCTGAGAGTGCAGAAATCTTACACTATCTTTGAGTTATGATTACAGTGAAGCAGTGAAACAAACCATCTCCTTCTGCCTCTCAACTGCCACCTTCTTCATGCAGAGATGAACCCCACTTCCACTCCCCCAAAAGCCAGCAGGGTTTATCTCTCTCCCTCTTTCTCTCTGCTAGAAACTGTAGGGAGATTTTCCACTTTCACTAGTTAATTACTGCCTCCCTTTTCAATGGAGCATGATAAAGTCCAATTAATTAATAGGATTGGGGTTTCTGCTTGATTTTGTTTCGTTCCCCCCTCCATTTTCACCCAATTAACTGTTTGGCTACTGAGCAGGAAGAGCTAAAATTTGTACAAAGTCTACACCCAGCATCCCAATGCTGCAAAGAGTACGCAAATCTCTCACTCCTTCCTCCTTCAGTGAAATCTTCACTTCCTGCTAGCATTTTCTAAAACATTTGCCACGAAATTGGGTGCAGAGTAAGCGATTTTGTGGTAGGGAACCCGGACCCGCTGATACCCACGTAAGACCCACAAACAAAGATCTCAATTTCATTAACCATAATTAGCATCTTTCCCCAGACCTGTTTACTAACTTGGGAACTTTTTTCTTCATAAAGCAGAAACCGAAAGAACAGAAGGTCTTGCCGATTCTGGAAATGGCTATGGTACTACTTTCTTGTCTCTCTCTCTCTCTTTCCCTTTTACTTTGGGGCTTGCTCTCTGTTTTGGTGGGTTGCTCTGTTTTTTTCTTCTTTTTTTTTTTCCATTAAGTCATCCAATCTGATTATTGTGCAGTGGGATACCCTGTTTCAACTTCTCATGGATTTGCTGCTGCTGCTGCTCCGGTTTCTCTTGCTGTTGTCCAAAATTGCCACGCTGCTACGTCTCCAATCCCTGCCCTCGCACATCTAGTTGCTGTTCCAGCCGCTGCTGCGACGGCTGTTGTAACTGCCGCAGCTGCCTCCCTCCGCCGCCCAACAACTGGCCCTGCTGCTGCTTCTCCTCCGCCGCCGCTTCCTGTGGCTGTCGTTTTCCCAGCTTCAATTGCTGCATCTGCGGAAACTGTAGAAAGATCAGCAGCGGTGGCGGTGGCGGAAGCAGCGAGAAGAACAACTCCTGCTGCTGTCCTGATTTGAGTTCTTGCTGTTGCGCTTTCAAGTTCCCTTCTTTTTCTTGCTGCTCGAAAAATGGCTGCGGCGGCGGCGGCGGCGAGAAGAACAACTCTTGCTGCACATGGAAATGGAAATGGTGCTGCTGTCCCAAGGTACGGCGCCCTCGTTGTTGCAAATGTACAAAGAATCAGTGTAACTGCTGCAGTAATCCATGCTGCTGCTGTCCATCGTTCTGATGATTTCCAGAGGGAGAAGAAAAGTAGGAATTGCATAATTGATTAGTAGACTGGAAGGAAGCGCCTGCGTATAGTTTAATTCGAATATATCTCTATTGGGTTGGGCTTCTCCTGTGGATATTATGTATACGCAATGATCAATTAGTTAGTTAATAAATAAAGAATGGGTTAGTAATTATGAATATTATGCCTAACACCATATATGGCCGGACTTAGGGATGGCAAAAATATCTGTAACTGTGGATATCCATCCGAATCCGGCCTAATCGGGTAGGGTAAAATCCGAACCCGAAGGATATTTAGTGGGTACGGGTAAAACCCGAACCCGAATATTGCGGGTAATGGGTGGGCATGGGTTTCTAACTATCCAACCCATGCATGTGTATTTTCTCTAGAAATAATTATTATTTTTCTCTAACATATTTTATATTTAGCATATAAATATAATATTTTCATGAAATTGTGTTGTTTTAGTTAATTTTCTTCATTCTAGTGAACTATTGTCGTACTTTTCCTCTTATGTAATGTGAGAATACGTGTGAATGTTAACATATTGGTTGGAGTTATGAAGAGAAATTATTATCCATGGATAACCGTGGATACCCGAAACCCGAACGGGTATGGGCATGATTTTAATTTTCTACCCGTTTCACATGTGGGTATGGGTATGGGTAAAACCCGAACTACTTTGGGTAGGGTAACGGATATGCACTATCCGTCCCCGACCAGACCCATTGTCATCCCTAGCCGGACTTCTAGAAGTGTTTTTTTGGTTTTAAAAGCTCAAAATTGGCCAACACTTCTAAAAGTTCGTTTTTTAAAAAGCTAAAAAGTGTTTTTTTATAACATAAAAGCAGAAACTCCGATTTAGAACTTCTGCGAAAAGCTGTTCTGAAAATACAAGATTATCCTTATTATATTTTAATTTTATTTTAGAATATAAAATTTTATTACATTTATAACATTTCAGAAATAAAATAAATTATAAAATTATATTATTTAATATAAAAGAAATCTAACAAGAGGTGGACATTTTGGTGGACAAGATCAAATACAAGTCAAATGCTCTGCTACTTTCGGGGTTCCATGAGGGTAGAATGTCGGTTTGCTACTTGGGATTACCATTGATCACAGGAAAGTTATCATCAACAGAGGTGGACATTTTGGTGGACAAGATCACCAAAATGATAAAGTCATGGAGAGCTAAACAACTCTCTTATCCAGGTCGCTTGCAATTATTAAACTCAGTCTTGATGGGGATTTTACAGTTCTGAATGCAACTATTTGTTCTTCCAAAAAAGGTGATGAAAAAGGTACAGAAAGTCTGCTCCCAGTTTCTTTGGCATGGTATGAAGAGAAGGCAAAAATTGCTTGGGAGAAGCTTGCGTTTCCAAAGAAAGAGGGAGGGTTGGGAGTTAAGGACCTTCACGCTTGGAATCTGGCTTGCACTGCTAGGATGCTATGGCTATTTCTGCTCAAGTCTGGAACTCTCTGGGTGCCATGGATGTACGAATATAAATGTAAACATGGTGATATGTGGTCGATGAAGCCCCGGTAAAGCAACTCCTGGACCTGGAGAAGGCTACTCAAGACAAGAGATAAACTCAGCCATGGATGCAACAAAGGAATGATGAGATTTATTGGGGAGGGAAGCTGATGAGTGTTTACTCTGTTCGTCAGGTTTGGGAGTCTCTGCGCGCAAAACAGTCTGAGGTTCCATGGTTCAAACTTGTATTGAGTAAGTTCTGTCCTCCTCGTTACAGTCTCATGGCTTATTATTAAGAATGCTATTGTGACTAACGATAAGCTGCTGAGCTGGAGGAAACTGACTGATGCTTCTTGCCCATTATGTGCGTTCCCAATGGAAACTCGAGAGCATTTGTTGTTGCATTGCTCTTTTTCTCGCAGGCTTGTTTCGTTATTACATTGCAGGTTGCTTGATTCTTGCAATTGGGATGCAATGCTTGCTGCAGCAGGTTCTGTAGTTTGTTCCCTTGAGAAAGCAGGTTGGCATGGAGTTGTATGGTGTATGGTGCTGACCTTTATATGGAAAGAGCGTTGCAGGGTTCTTCGTGGTGAAACACGTCAGGAACCTGAAAAGGTCGATGTGTTACTTAAGGCGGATTTGCAGTACATGGTAGCTGGACATGCCATACTGCGAGCTGAATTGGCAAGTTTGGGGTATCTTGTAGCTGGAAATGCCATACTGCGAGCTGAATTGGCAAGTTTGGGGTATCTTGAGTGAGTTTTGGTTTGAGTCTATTTAGGTTATTATGTAAGTAGCAGATATAGAATAGTGTAGGGGAGAAAGGTTGAGAACTAGGGGTGGGATTCGGTCGGTAAACGGTAAATTGTTTACCGAATTTATCGGTTTCGGTATACCGAAGTTGGTCAAATTGGTTACCGATTATCGATACCGGTTTGTAACCGGTTTACCGATTACCGAATTACCGGTAAATGGTTACAAACCGGTATTACCGAAATACCGTAAGAAGCGATTTCGGTCGGTTTACCGAATATTTACCGAACCGAATTTCTGGAAGTGGGTTGATGTTGTAATATTTTGGTTTTTTTGAGTTTTTTTCATCATTTTTATAATTAATAATTTATTATTAACTCTTATTTACAATATTTTGGAGGCCTATACTTACTTACATTCATGTATGTAATATTTTATATTTGTAAATAATGATGTATATGTTATATGTTAGTGGAGTAGGGAGGGGGGATTTCGGTATCGGTATTACCGATTTACCGATACCGTGTCCGGTAAACCGACTCCCCCAACTTCCCGCTCGGCTGCCGATACCGCCGGTAAACGGTTCGGTAAAACGGTAACTGTTTACCGGATTACCGTTTACCACCCCTATTGAGAACTTTGGACCGGCACAGAATCCATGGGATTCTGTCTTCGTTGTATTGTTTTTTTTTACATTAATAAAAGAGAAACTGATTCAACGGAAAAAAATATAATAAGATCCATTTTGAAAACTACTTTTTTATTGTTTAGAATTTTATTCATATTTTATCTTATAAATACTGTATAGTCATTTTACATTGAGGAACTATAACGAATCCGGGTATTTGGAGTTATGAAGGTGTGGCTGGGGCGCATATTGTGTTTTCCGGCTATATTAAAAAGCACTTCTAATAGTTTTCAGCCAAACACTCAACTGCTTTTTTTGAGAAGTACTTCTTTAAAAGCTCCAACCAAAAGCTGCTTCTGCAAAAACTACAACAGGGTCAAACTAGCCCTATATGTGATTGATGAATTAGTTATTGTTTTTTTTATATATTTTGGTTACCTTCTTTTGATCAGCTTATATATTCTAAAGTGTCTTGGTCTCTTGGTTCATGTGGGTAACTACTTACCATAATCATGCATAACCTATCAAAGAGTTGTCTTTTATGGATGAGTTCATGAAATTGACAAATTATGAACTGGCCCGTTGATCTGATCCGAACCCGTCCGAAAAATATAAGTTTCTAGGTCGGATTGGGTGGGTTAGCAGGTCGTTTCATTAAGCCCGTTCCATTTCATGACACTCCCAAATGACAAAATCACTCATAAAAGTTGTGAGATGTTTAAGACAATTTACAATGATTTGAAAGACATGATTGAAGTAAAAGGATGATCAAATATCTTGTGGCTTGTAGTACTATTACTCTTGTCAATATTTTTTGACGATTGTTGCAATTTATATTTCATTTCATTAGCATAGGAGGATTTGAAAATACATTAATTGACATATTTAGGTAAACTTTTGTCATGCATATGTTAAAATTTGTGTTTTTAAAAAAAATATGAAACATGTTTGATATTGTTTCTGAGAGCGCTCATAACTCGAAACGACCTATAACCCAACCCGAAACCCGTTGAGTTGGGTCAATATTTGATCCGAAATTAGCTAATTCAACATGACTCACCCCGAGGTCCAGCCTGAAATTATCCAACCCGACTCGATTGCCAGATCTAGTTCCAGATATATGATTTTCGTCTATGGAGGATTGATTAGCCATTGATGTATCATTTGTCAATGATACTCGATTATGGGAATTGAATTTCTAGATATCAAATACACACAATGAAACTTCTAAATTTCCCCTTTCGAGAAATGGTCCAAATTTAGGGATCAATATAATCAAATTTTTGCATTGATGGACTGGTGCCCACCCATCCAACCGTTGGAATCGCTCTTAGCTTGTCTACAAACCAATACTTAGAAGGTGATAAAAGAGTTTTTTAGCCCAACCATTTCTCTTCAACAGAGGTATAACGGGCGGGATACGGTTACTTCCCTAAGGGTTGTGAAATTTACAACCAAAAACATTTCGGGTATGACAAAAAAAAAATTTATTAATTAATTTTTTGTATTAATTACAGATTTGAAATTAAAAATCCATTATAAATACAATTTTTAAATTTAAATTCTATAATAAATACAATTCTCTCTCTTCCTATCTCTCTCTTCCTTTTCCAGCAACAGCCACTCTACTTCGACCGACAGACTTTCTCCGGCGAAATCCTTGAATAAGACTCGCAACGGAAGAGGGACTCGCACCGAAAGAGGCAAGGAGAGGAGACACGATGACGACAAAGAGCTGGCAACGATAGGGGGTGGAGGGAGGCGGAGGATTGTGGAGGCGGTGGTTGTGGAGGGCAGCGGAGGTTGTCGAGGGTGGAGGGACGCGGAGGCCGGCGGCGGTACTGGAGGTCGGCGACGGTGACGTCTGCTGGAGAGAGGGAGGAGGGGGAGAGGGAGGAGTTAGGTTTTTTTTTATATGGCCATGAGAGACAATAATTGGGTGTGGTAATATTTTCCCCTTCCAAAAATACCATACTTTTAATCCTAACCATCAATTTGAAAAGAAAAAAAAAAGAGACAGAAGAGTGAGTGTATCCAATGGTTAGGAAGTGGGTTGTGACTGTATCTCATCCCAGCTATAACCAAGATTCAAAAGGCAAATAGGGGGCAAAGTTATCTTGATTTGGGCAGAGGCCAAATCAGAGTATTGATGGCAACCGTTCGGGTGGGGCGCATAGTACATATTTTATCAATATCCATATTCATATAAGAATTTGGTAGAAAATCAAAACCACCCTCATACTCGATCGGGTTTCAGGTATCTATGGTTACCCACTGGATAACAAATATTCCTTATAGCTTCAAATTTATTAACATTTACACGTATAATGACATTACATAAGTAGAAAATTACGAAAATAAATCATTAGAATGAGGAAATTTAATTAAAAACAACACAATTTCTTGAAAATATTATATATGTATAATAAATATTGAATATTTTGAGAAAAATAAATATCATTCCCATATAAATAACATATGCAAATGTATAATCGAACAGGTTCGGGTTGGTAGTGAGAAAATCGTGTTCATTTATTACCTGCAATATTCAGGTTTGGGTATTATCCATATCCATTGATAACTCTTTGGCTTTGGGTTTTGTTCTTTCAAATTAGGTCGAATTCGAGGGATACCAAGAAACAACAAAAATGGAAAATTAATGGAATATAGCACACAACCTTTGGTCATTTCTCACTTTTTCACAACTCACAAACCCCGTCCAACCCATTTTTCTCTTTTAAGTTTCAGTCACTATCATCTCTCACCTAATCTATTGTAATTTTCATAGCACCAAAAAACAAATAGTACTCGTCTCTCGACCACCAATCCATCGAATTAAAAATTACCAAAAACAATAACTTAAGATGTCACCTCCTCTCCCTCCTCCTTATCCATCTCCTAGCTCTAGCCAAACTCAAGACCGTTTGTCTAGTCTCTTTGTCCTAAATTAAACAACCAAATCTAATTTATATATTTAATTATTAATTGCAAAAGTAATTAATATTGTATTCGATAATACTTAGTGATGTACCGAAATATTTAGAGATTGAGATTGGGATATCAAAATTATTTAGGGATTGAGATTGAGATTGATTTTAGGGGTCGTTTGGATGAGGAATTGTAACGGATCAATTTGACACAATTGTCTCGTTTTGAGACAATTGTACCAAATTGCCTCGTTTGCCAGCAAAAAATTTGGATGGATCAATCTGCCTGAGGTATTTTGAATTGATCCGTTTTGAGTCAATTTCAATTACCTGGGGTGGGGGCAGGTAATTCGAATTGACTCGTTTTAATTGCCTCGTTTATAAAACGAGATAATTGATCAAATTGACTCATTTCTAGATTGATCCATCCAAACGACCCCTTAGAGTGTAATTTGGTATTCGGTACTTTAGTAATTGGTATCGGGATACCGTACCGATTTCCACCCCTACTGTTTTGCATTCAGAGGCCGCACTAAGCAGCCCGCGCCTGTGTGTCTCACCGCTTGAGGGTGCGGCTCGCTCTTCCTTTTTCCCTTTTTTAATATTAATGTTTATTCTCATTTGGTCTAGTGTGTCTTTTAGACAACGAAGTTCATTTCGGTCTAAACTTCGTTCTTTCAATTGATATTAAAAAAAAATATTTTATTTGAAATTTGAATTTGAATTATAACGATAAGAAAACTTGAGAGTTTAAACTTTTTTCGTGAAACTCACTTAAACATAAGTAAAATTGCATTTAAACACACTCATATATGCAAACACACTCAAACGTGAAAACACCGGTAAACATTAGTCGCCTCATTACTCATGTTTATCTTCCTTCAAAATATGTTCAATTAAATCTTTCTTGAGCCTTCTATGTTCATCGTCATCACGAATCGATGCATTTTGAAGCAAGCATTGTTTGAGTGTCGACATGTTACAATTCAAGTTTGTCTCAACATATTCATAATCAATATAGTCACATGTCTCATCAAACTCACTATGTTGTTCATCCTCAACTATCATATTATTTAAAATAATGCAAGTTAGGATTATATTCTTCAATGATGGGACATCCCAAGACCAATCAAAGTTGCGTACAATCGTCAATAGCATCAGAAAATGTTGAATGCCCTCTAAATGTCTTTCATATACCCTTCTTGACGTTCGAAAAATAAAGCTTCCTTGACATCTATTGGATTTGCAATTGTCTTGACCGAAGTAGACGATGAAAGATAGATATCGTCGGCTAGATAATAACATGTATTATCATACCATTTGTTATCTTCCTTAAACTTAGTTGTGGCGTTGAACGGTTCAAATAGATTAAATACTAGGGAATAATCAAGAATGTTGACGTCGTTCGTAGAACCTGTAGTTCCAAAATAGGCATGTCATGTCGAAATGTCGTAGTATGCTTCCGTTTCAAGGACCACCATAGGTAGTCGATGGACGTGGCAAGTCGTTTGACCTGCCCAAGCAGTAGGATAGTTCTTCCACTCCCAAATGCATGCAGTTGATGCCCGATAATCCCAGGAAATCCACGTTGAGCATATTTATAGAGGAGTTCATTCAAACCTTCACGTGTTATCATAAAAAAAATGTAACGTTCGTATCAAATTATCATAAAAAATATAAATTTAAATTTAAGTATTCAGAAATTAGATATATAAATTCATAAATAAAAATTATTAGTTGTTTCAATTTTAGAGTAGGCTAAAATACTATACTCCTGTTATGGCTCGGGGTTTTTTAACTTCTTGTTATGGTTAACCTTAGTAGAGCAAGCTTTCGAGTAACTGTGGATGCACAAAATACTTTTCATGGGAGATGCCAGGTATAACACCTAACATGGAGAGAAAAATAGCAGTGGAGGAGGATGCAGAGTGGGAGAGAGCGGAGTCATTATTGGTGGAAGAATAATTGAAATAATAATAACTCTAGTGCTCCTCCTCCTGCAGAAACTCAGAAACTACCATCCGGGAGCTGTCTTTTCCTTCTCAGTTTTCCTTTTTTTTTTTTTTCGTTGAATCAGTTTTCCTTTTCTCTCATGGCTGTTTGATCAAAGTATCATTATTGTTTTGACAAAACAATTGGCCCCATTGCCCCAGCAAGCCAGGCAGGCAGCGTCTGCCTTCTTCTCTCAGTATGCATGTGTCTCTCCTATTCTCATCTGGATGGATCTACTTACCTCATCGTACCGACTGGCAGGCTAGTATACAGAGTTGTAAAAAAAAAAAAAATCGTCAAAATTGATTTACGACATAAGAACAATTTGAATCGTTGTCTTAAAGCACATGGTAAGATCGGCATGTACAAACTTCAAACTCATGAGTTGACTTTCGTTTGAGGGGTCATGTAATCAAGCGGTTAAGATCTATACAGACTACAGAGACATCTTCCAATAACTCGAGCTATTGAGACCGATTTATCGCAAGAATTGTCTACGGCTAATTAGGTCAGGGGTGGTATCCAAGTATTAGCAACCCACAATGTAGTTTTATTGGAGGAATATAATGCATGATTGAATATAAACAGTTAGGCTAATATGCTCCTTTACTGAACAAAATCAAAGTACTGAAAACCATATCGCTAACTTATCTTGTAGAATATAAAAAACCATGGTGACAATATCAATATATAGTACAAATACAACTTGGGTGGTAATCTCTCGTCTCTGCCTGCATTCCCCAACCCATCCTGGAAACATTTTTCAAAATTTCATCTGACAGACTGACTTTTGCACCGCAGGAATTATTGGTCCTGTGCCCTGCAGTAGAGGACCTCGGCCACTCTCTCTCTCGCCTGGAAGTCGTCTGTTAGATGGGATGTGGCTGGATCTGCCCTGATTCAGTAAATCAGGTAAACAGCAGAAGTGAAAAGGACTCATGCTATTCATCAAAATGCCGTTGATGGATAACAATTTAGCTTTTTGCTTTTGATGTTCTATATTTACATATGAACCCTTTCTTACTTTGTTATATTCTTTGAAGCTCTAAAATGGGCTATGAATTGAGTACGACCCAGAGTTAGTCGTTTCAAATCATTAATGATAGTCAAGTATCAGTAATAAATCCTGGTAAGGTATAATCACCATGGTTGTTAACCCGCGGTCCAATCATTGTGTCGAACCGAATCGATCCGGATTCGGTGCGAGAAGTGAATAAACGCGGGCTGCAACTGCTCCGTAAGCCACTAACCCGTCAAACATGTCTTTATTTTAAAATTTTCATCCGAAAACTGTCAAGGCGTCAACCACTATCGAACCATGGTTTGGGTGGCATAAATGTCTAAAGTAACCCTAATAATTCCACTTTAACATTTTTTTTTTGTTTCATTTGTATAGCTCAACACCACTAATGATTTCACTTTAACGAGAATTAATTAGAGAAATAAATGGAGAGGGAAAATGACATTACCCTTTCATTTTGTGGAGGTCGGGTCATTTGAACCACGGTTCAACTATGGTTGACGGTTTTTGGATGTAAATTTTAACAAAAAGGCATGTTGGATAATATTTCTGAAATACATGGGGTATATGATGTAAAAAAACAATAGAATAACATGTTCGAATAAATGCATAATAGAGAGACATATCATATATTTCTAGCATGGAAAGACGCAGTAAGGGGTGATGTCGTTACGGAAATGTGCAATCGATAATTTAGACCAAATCAAACAAACACAAATTTAATATGATTCAGTAACACAATGTCGCTAGCTAATCCACTAGCATGGGAGAACAAATTTCACCGATTTGAAGAGAGTACTAGTTACCAACAAATCCTGGAACCAAAAAACCAAGCAATTAACCTGGGTGACCTAACTTTAAATGATGGGATAAAAAGTATTTATAGAAATTTTTTCCTAAAGTTGAACACTTTTCTCAAATCTAAAAGAAGAAGAAAAAAATTATACACAAACCCAAACAAAAATTCAAAGCATGTCTTAATAAAATAGATGACATCAACATGAAAAGCTCTTGTATGAGCTTGCTCTTCTGACATTGCAGAGAGTGTTCATAGCCGTAATTGCTATGAACGTATGGTCTGTCACTAGAGGGAAGTCGAGAGGCATCTTCGAGAAATTTTAGGCGTTTGTCTGTTTGTTTGATTTGGATTATGGATTTGGTACTTAAATTTCAAATTTGATAGATTTAATATAAGTTCGTTGTTTGTTGATGAGTATCTAATTTGTGGGATCCATAAATTTGTTTTTCATTTAGAATCAAATCTATAGATCCCATGGACTTGTAAATCATTAATGGTTACTTATTGTTTACACCAAAAATTAATCTTATACCACATCAGTTAAAAACAAGGAATTAAATGGCTTTATAAGGCCAACTTAATCATATCATTTCAAATAAGTTGAGTGGGCCATGGAGATTGGGTTTTTGGGCTCATTACTCCGGGCCACCACGCGCGCCATGTATCTCCAAATTTGGCTAAGTATGGGAGCCACCCCCAGGACGTGGCAAGGGGGTGGGCACCATACCGCCACCCCCATGACCAGGTGAGGGGGGTTATGACCGAATTTGACTAAGACAAGAAGAATGATAGCCACCCCCAGGAGGTACCAAGGGGGGTGGGCATCATACCGCCAACCCCATGACATGGTGATGGTGGGGATTGCCGAATTTGGCGAAGGCAAGGAGTATGGTAGCCACCCCCAGGAGGTACCGAGGAGGGTGACTATCATCATATCACCCCCAGGAGGCTCCCATGAGGATGATATAGTGGCGGGGGTGATCCATATGACCCCCATGGAGGATGCCCCCAATGGTATGGTGAGGGGGTCACCAATGTACACCCCCATGGTATGGCCAAGGCAGGGGGGTCATGTGTGAGGTGATCTCTTTATTCTACTAATGGTGAAGTACTTTTTGCCATTTTTAACTCATGTTATTCAAATACCCACCCATATGTGGTAAGTGGTATTTCTTTATGCCTTAGCCATTTTTACTCTATGGATAAGCAAAACTACGAAGGAGATGCCAAGAGCATGAAGTGAGGTCTCAAGAGGAGGGGCCAAGATTGAAGAGGGTCTACATCCAACATCAGGGTAACCATCATAACAGTTGAGAGGGTAACCGTCACTCCACGTCAGCAGAGCAGTTTCTTGTGGCAGTTACTTCTGGTTGCTATAAATAGGTGGTGAAGATGACAGAGAAAGGGTTGGCCAAAATCACACCAGACAACCTATTGTCAAATTTTGTCCTTTTATCTTTACCTTTTCCTCTGCAATTGTAGCCATAGTTGTAGTTTCGGAGCTCTCACTGAACCTCCATAGGAGTAGGGCTAATTTAATGTAGATTTGCCTCGTAGTTCATCAAAACATTGAACACCCTTGTTTGAACTTTGTTCAAAGAGGTGTGAACTGTGTTGTTTGATCGTTTGTTTGGAAGTAAAAAAGCTGCAAAAATCCAATTCTGTTCATCTAGATTTTCTCGCCGGGAAA
Organism: Linum tenue; assembly: GCA_946122785.1. NCBI lineage: Eukaryota > Viridiplantae > Streptophyta > Magnoliopsida > Malpighiales > Linaceae > Linum > Linum tenue. The sequence continues at coordinate 52,781,626 of CAMGYJ010000011.1, read as the reverse complement.
ACAAATTGGCACACCTGGTGGGACACGTGTGTTCGATTTGATGGCTCCGAGGCGGAGGAATCAAGAAGGTGACACTCCGGCTGGTTTTGTGGAGGAGCAAGTGGCCAACATTGAACATGGCCAAGTGTCAGAGGCGGTGGCCGGAAACAATGGTGGGGCGGAGATCCTACCAACGGCGATGCCTAGTGGAGATATTGGTGAAGCATTGGGGGTCCTTCGTCAAATGATGGAGGAGAACCGCAAGCTGGTGGCAGAGAACCGTCAAGCCACAGAGGAGAACCGCCAAATGATGGTGGAGAACCGTCGCATGATGGAGGAGGCTAGAGCTGCTTCTCATCAAGTAAATTCTCAAATGGATTGTCTTAATTCTAGAGTTGATAGACGTCTAAGCCAATTATTTGAAGTGGTTAATAAGAATAAAAGTGATTTTGATGAGTTCAGAATAGGGGTGGGCAACGGGAAACAGGTATTTGGGTATACCCGTACCCGTCCCGTTTTTTGAGGGTTACGGGTACCCAAATACCCGTAATTTTTTTACGGGATGGGACTTGGGATCATGAATCACTACTTTGGGTACCCGCGGGTTACCCATTAATACCCGTTTGGGTATTACGGGTACCCGTTATACCCATTAGTCCAAAAGCCCAAACACTACCACCGTAACTCTGCCGCTACTAAACCTATGCAGCAGATTCTTTATGGTTCCAAATCCATAACGGTTGACCCATTTAACCACATTCCTATTTTGTTAATCTTTGCATATACCTTAAGGACCTAGGAAATCAAAGTTCTATATAGTTGTGCGCAAAGAAAAAGCTATTCTCGCATCACCATCTTCAATTGCAAGGCAGATATCAACATCACTCTTTAAAACTTCAAAAGAATTAGCACAGGAACCATAAAGGAGTAAGCGAGCTTCTGGCCATTCCCTGTTAACTAGCTACTCCAACATTTTTAGAGTGGTAATGAGTGGTCTGATGCTACTAACTCTGTTGAAATGTGGCCAGAGTGGTAACGAGACCACATTCAACATATAGTGACAGATGCAGTAGATCCAATAGTGAAATTTCCTACACATTTAATCCAACATCACAATGACAATAGAAGAGAAGCAGAGAAGGTTCTAATAGTCAAATTTTCTTTTTTGGTGGATTTGCTACTACTTCCAATTAGATGGGTATTTACGGGTAGTATGGGTACCCGTTATCCGTCCCGTACGGGTAATGGGTACCCGTTAACCCGTATGGGTTTGGTACATGTGATGGATATTGCTCTTTAAATGGGAACGGGTACCCGTTTCGAACGGGACGGGTATCCCGTCCCGTCCCGTTGCCCACCCCTAGTTCAGAAGGTTTTTAACCACACCAATAATCCAATCTAGAGCTCTGCCATTAGATGGAGGGAATCCAAACCCCATTAACAATTCTGTAAATTCTAGTTCATCTCCAGTCAGCGGAGGAAATGGTCAGCCATGGCAAGATAACCTCTTTCCGCGATGACAAACCAACCAACTCCTGACCGCATGAATCGCGGCGAGATTCCTGCCACTTCTCAAGTGGAAGGGATACCCAATGTGGGAGTTGGAGAAATTCCCCCACGTGGTGAGAATTTGGGAGTTACACATTCTGCTCCAGTGGAACCGCCACCCATACCCATACCAGTGACAAGGCCCTATACGGTGCTTGCTCACATGGGAGGGGGAGTAGGCTTAGGTGGGGGAGATCAAGTTCCTCCCAGAGCATACCCAACACCCATGCCACCCCATTTCAATGGGCATGACATGGACCCCATGGGTTTCGTACCCCAAGGGGGGCAACCAGGGGGGCATGATCCCAACACTCTAAGGGATCAGGTGGCTCAACTTCTTGCCGAGCAATTTGGCATGGGAGTGAGACCCACCATGCCACCTGTTTATCGAAAACCATACCCTGAGTGGGTGGATAGACTCTACCCATTCCCAAGGGGGTTTAGAGTGCCCGAGTTTGCAACATTCACTGGGACAGGGGACCAGTCTACTGTGGAGCACATTGGACGTTTTACTGTCCAGTGTGGGGATGTAGGAGATTTTATTAAGTTAAGAGTATTTGGAAACTCATTGACAGGACCTGCTTTTGCCTGGTATGTCAACTTGCCATCGAACTCCATCCAAACATGGCAGCAGATGGAGCAAATCTTCCATGCTCAGTTATATAGATATGAGCGTGAGGTTTCCATGGCTGATTTGGCACGAATGCGCCAAGAGCCAGGGGAGTCAGTAGAGCACTTCTTGACAAACTTCAAGAATGCTCGTAACCGTTGTTTTGTCAACTTGACAGAGAGAGAGTTTGTCAAGTTAGCACAAGGGGGGTTGAGTTTTGAGTTAAGGAAAAAATTCCAAGATAGAGAATTCTCTGACTTGTTCCAACTCATATCTTGTGCGGTGAGATATGAATCTCTTCTTCAAGAAGAGGAGAATAGGAGGAGTGCCTCAATGGGGCAATACTTCCCCAACATCGGCTACCCTGTCAACCATATTGGCCAAGAGGCCAACGAGGTGGAGGTAGACCTGGCTGAGTTAACTCTGGGGAAGCCATATGTATGTGCTCCTTTGGCTAATATGGACAGTGAACCACAAGGGGGTAGACCAAATTGTGCCCCCATCCAGCCACGGAAGTATTCATTTGATATTTCTAAAGCCGATTTGATATTTGACCAACTTTACAAAGATGGTCAAATCAAGTTGACAGGGGGGCATAACATCCCACCCCCTGAGAAGTTAAGAGGGAAAACATATTGTAAGTGGCACAACAACATGCTACACTCCACAAACTCATGTGTGGTTTTTCGCAATATATTGCAGGATGCCATTGAGAAGGGCCGCATTAAGCTCCCCGAGCCAAAGAAAGATGCCATGCTGGTGGATACCAACCCATTTCCGAACTTGCTTGGTGTCAACATGGTTAACCCAGACTTCTCAAAAATTGAGCTCCCCCGTTTCAAGCTGGTGTTGGATACAACACCGCAACAAGGGACCCCCACCATGGTGTTCGAGCAGGGAGAGTCATCGAAGGGTACGCAGGCCAACTCGGCCGCTTCTAAGGTGTCAAGGGAGGTGGAGAAGCTATGTGCCCAATGCAAAAGGAGTTCTAGACTTGATGAGGTGAGACCGAATCGACCATTCCAACAAAGAATTGGTCCACCCCATAGGCCGAGATACCCATTCTATCAAAGACAAGTAGAGGGGGTCATTCAACCGACATGGGGGCAAAGAAGGCAATGGGTGGCACATGGCCCTCTTCCCATGAGAAGGACTTCCAAGATGCCCAATGTGCCACAAGGAGGGGGGCATACTTATGATATGCATAGTCAACCAGTAGTTATTGGGGGGATGACAATGACTCAAAGGAGGAGATTCCTACGTAAGAATGCTAAAGCACGAAAGGGGCAATACCCATTAGTACCTGGTGAGATAGTGGGGCCATCACAACAAAATGAGGATGGTCATGCTACTATTGAGGTGGACAACTCTATGGCCACGGGTCCCAAAGTAATAGTGTATGACAAGGGCAAGCATGTCCAAGTCCAAAGTGATGGTAAGGGTCAGAAGGGAAAAAATGGTGAAGGTGGTGATTCAAAGCCAGCTTGTGAAGAATCATCTCCTTTGAACAACCATGGCCATATGGTGTATGGTTGACTTGTTTGGTTTAATACATGGACTTGGTAGTGGATGTATACCTTTGGCACTTTGGTTATTGCCAAAGGCTATGGAGATCAATGATGCTTGTAACTACTTATTATATGCAATAAAAAGGTAAAAAAAAATATTAATTAATATAGAAAAGCCAATCATGGCAATATATATATATATATATGGACGGTTCTATCGTACCTTGGGTAAAATCAAAGGTATAGCATACCTTGAGTAAGAAAATGATATCTAGACATTGAATTGACCGGAGTTTGGCATCTGGTAATATGCCCAAACCCTTGAAGATTGAAATCTATGTCTTAGTTCTATAAATCTCATACACTAAGATCAATTTAATTATAAACAAAAATTGATGGTCCTGATTCGTCGCAATATATCCCAAAATTTACATGCACAATCTTAGGGGTTAAGCTTTATATGATTTAGATGAATAAGACATAGGGTTCACCCATCAAGAGTTAGGGTATAGTATCATGCCAAAAAATTCGGTTAATTTGAGGTCTAGATAGCATTTTCTTACTCAAGGTATGTCATACCTTCGATTTTACCCAAGGTACGATAGAAGCTACCATATATGTATATATGTATATATATATATATATTTAAAATGCCAAAGTGGCAAGTTTCAGAAGAAGTTAGTAGGTTTTGATGTGAGAATCTTGCCGCGACTGGTAAGCCTCAATCATTACTCGTATTGTCAGGCCATTAAGGTGGCCTAACCATGCCAAACTTTAAAATTTTGTAAGGTGTGAACCATATACCCCATGACAAGACATGGGGTATGATTAGTAGAAGTTTGGATTAACTAGAGGGGCATGATGTTGTTCTAGCCCAATAACTTCAAAAGATACCACGCCATGTGATTTAAGAGTGACCATAAGTGGTGGTCACAGTGGCATGGGGGGCACGGTTGTGTCGAGATGAAAGGACAATGGAATAATTATGTTTGACTCCCTTCCTTTCTCCCACACGGCAACAAATGAGAAGAAATTGGGATTGTTTTGGTCATTTAAATTGTAAGGCCAACTATTTGAGTTTGATGGCCTAGTTGGTGTGAAACTACTTAGTCCATAATTCTTATGCACTAAGTAGTTGGGGGGCAATTGTTTACACCAAAAATTAACCTTATACCACATCGGTTAAAAACAAGAAATTAAATGGCTTTATAAGGCCAACTTAATCATATCAGTTCAAATCAGTTGAGTGGGCCATGGAGATTGGGTTTTTGGGCCCATTACTCCAGGCCACCACGCGCGTCATGTATCTCCAAATTTGGCTAAGTATGGGAGCCACCCCCAGGACGTGGCAAGGGGGTGGGCACCATACCGCCACCCCCATGACCAGGTGAGGGGGGTTATGACCGAATTTGACTAAGGAAAGAAGAATGATAGCCACCCTCAGGAGGTACCAACGGGGGTGGGCATCATACCGCCAACCCCATGACATGGTGATGGTGGTGATTGCCGAATTTGGCGAAGGCAAGGAGTATGGTAGCCACCCCCAGGAGGTACCGAGGAGGGTGACTATCATCATACCACCCCCAGGAGGTACCAAGGGGGGTGTCCATCATCATACCACCCCCAGGACGTGGCAAGGTGGGTGGGCGTCATACCGCCACCCCCATGACCCCATGTGTGGCGGCTCCCATGAGGATGATATAGTGGCGGGGGTGATCCATATGACCCCCATGGAGGATCCCCCCAATGGTATGGTGAGGGGGTCACCAATGTACACCCCCATGGTATGGCATGTGTGAGGTGGTCTCTTTACTCTACTAATGGTGAAGTACTTTTTGCCATTTTTAACTCATGTTATTCAAATACCCACCCATATGTGGTAAGTGGTATTTCTTTATGCCTTAGCCATTTTTACTCTATGGATAAGCAAAACTACGAAGGAGATGCCAAGAGCATGAAGTGAGGTCTCAAGAGGAGGGGCCAAGATTGAAGAGGGTCTACATCCAACATCAAGGTAACCATCATAGCAATTGAGAGGGTAACCGTCACTCCACGTCAGCAGAGCAGTTTCTTGTGGCAGTTACTTCTGGTGGCTATAAATAGGAGGTGAAGATGACAGAGAAAGGGTTCGCCAAAATCACACCAGACAACCTATTGTCAAATTTTGTCCTTTTATCTTTACCTTTTCCTCTGCAATTGTAGCCATAGTTGTAGTTTCGGAGCTCTCACTGAACCTCCATAGGAGTAGGGCTAATTTAATGTAGATTTGCCTCGTAGTTCATCAAAATATTGAACACCCTTGTTTGAACTTTGTTCAAAGAGGTGTGAACTGTGTTGTTTGATCGTTTGTTTGGAAGTCAAAAAGGTGCAAAAATCCAATTCTGTTCATCTAGATTTTCTCGCCGGGAAAACACTTATATATGTAACAAATTCATGAGAAATATATCATCAAATCTATCATGTAAGAAATAAACTCTTCAAATCTATAATACAATAAATTCATCACAAATTCTAAGATTATTTTATGCCCAAAACCCTAATTATTTAAATCCAACAAGCAAATGAATCCCAGTTTATTTGGGGATTGTGGACACTAGAGAGTATAGTTAGGTAAACTCTTTGTGCATTTTATGTTGTCTTTGAACTCTTATTTGGCTTATTCGCTATGTACATACAGCAATAAGAGTTTTGACAACCTACTTGATAGATAATAGGAAGTCGATATCTCCCATGTTAAATAAAAAAACAATATAGAGTAAAAATTAAGTCTAATTTCACAAGAAAATCCAAACTATTCAAAAACTGTAATTTGTGTTTTAAACTATTCAATATGACAAATCTGGCACGAACTATTTTTTCGTTAATGTTGATCAGCGTTGACCGTTAGTATTTAACAAAAAAATCTAGTTAGCATCTATATAGTGTTGTCAGATTCATTTTCTTTTTATTTTTGCACGAACCTTCGTATTTCTGAAAGGTCACCAAAATCCTAATTTTGAGTGCACAATAGGAGAATGTTTATAGCCAGTAAAGCGACATTATTACCTTACAACGTTGATGTGAACCGCGATATTGTTAAATGTCACCGGTGTGAACCTAAGTCTTGCTGAGTCAACATAAAAATTCGTTGTATTGAGAAACAATCTCAACTTAGGTTGTTATTATTACTTTTTTTTTTTGGGGGGGAGAAATTCTATTAAAATCCTCTGATTGCCAAGAACTCGATCGATATTTTCTATCATATTTAGTTGAGAGGCAAGAAGAGCCATCTTTACCACTTAGATGGCACATTCTATTGCACAAGCAAACACACGGACAACATTAAACTTCCCCCACTAACCCCGAACATCTAACGAAAGCCCAGCCCAGTCCAGCCTCTTTTTCTTCGAGCGCACCGGCCCAACAAACAAATCCCTCATTGGACCATAACACAATGTAAAAAGCAAAAGCTCAACTATGGGCCGGACGGACAGTTCTGACAGGCCTTATAACTCGGACCACGAAAACGCAACTGGGCTCCTCACTTGATGCAGCTCATTCCTCCACACTATCGAACCGAAGTCCGACATAGCGTTCCCTCCCCTGCTCTTCGACACAAAAGTCACCGTGTACCTCAACTTGTCCCCAACCTTCTTGAAAACGAGCTTGGTCGGCTTCACCGTCGCGGTCACGGACCGAGGCGTGGTGACCTCGACCTCGTACGCAGACCCCGCGGCACCCACATTGGTGAGCACACGAGTGTACCTGATGACCCTGGTGCGGGCGAACACGACGGAGAAAGACGGGTAGTTGAGGCTCCCGGGGTCCTTGAACTTGGTTGCACAGGTGACGTTGGGGCGCTTCACGACCGCCTGGACGCGGTCGAGGGTGTAGCCGAGGGAGCACAGGAACGCGATGTACTCGTCCGTGGAGATGTCGTACACGAGGCCCGGAGATAGGGCCTTGTGTGGATCGACATGGCCGGACCCGTGAGCCCAGGGAGTCGAGAGGGAACCGTCGGCGGCGTCCTTGAGAGGGGCGTTGGTGTTGTCAACAACGTAGGAGGTTGTCATGAGTGCCGACTTGATCGCGCTCGGGCTCCAGGTCGGGTGGGCAGCTTTCAGCAGCGCAGCCACGCCACTGAGATGCGGGCAGGACATTGATGTACCTGTGAACAGAAGAAAATCAAAGTTAAAATCTCTGATCTTTTAACCCTTCATCAAAGCATGCGCAGCAGACCCACATGGGGCGGTAAAAAGGGTGTTGAATTGTTGATTCTTCATCATTGTAAGGGCACTGGAGCCCTACAGAAAGGCCAAAGTGGCCTGGCAAGCAAGCACAGTCCAAACTAATGATTCAATGTGAATGCAAGGAGGACGCCATTGGTAGAATGAAAAGAAACCACCTTTAGAATAATAAGAAGGAAATGGAGCAGCAGGGTAGGGCCAAAAAAGAGAGAAGACAAGCGGAATTCCCTCCTTTAACTGTGGGCTTGATAATAATGAAGCTACCTACTCTCTTTATCGAACTCTTCCACTATCCGCTCCAAAGCTCTCTCAATCAATCAATCAAAGCCATTAACTGTTGTCTTCCATTTATCCCCAATAAAGGAGGAACAATAAGACAGTTGGCTGGCTTGCTAAACCTAACTCAGATCAAGATTGGCATACAAATAAATGAATTGCCAACTTGTAATTTACAACTATTAATCTATCAACTCCACCTACTTTCATTAACTGAATTCTCAAATGTGGCTGTGTCACGGCTTAAACTAAACAATAGTACTAGTGTTAGTAGTAGTAGTAGTGGTGTTTCTATTTAGCGTGCTAATGCTATGCTTACATCGTTGGATCGAACATTATGCAATTCGCAACTGTTAGATGCAGTTAGTGAAACTCTCTGTAAGTAATTATCGCGTGTGCATCCAACAGTAACGAATCGTAAGACACGCACAATTCAACGATGTCAGCAAGCCACAACGGCAAAAAGCATTATGGTCTAAGTTTTGAGCAATTCCAGTAAAGTTAAAAGACCGTTTGGGAAAATGTACTGGTTTTGAATTGCGTACCTGACATGATGTTGAATTGCGTCTTTCTAGAGTCCTTCTCGAGCCCAGTGGGCCCAATCGCCTCCGACCATGCCGCTAAGATGTTGACTCCCGGCCCGATCAGATCCGGCTTCAAGATCTGCGCCGTTACCATGTTCGGGCCCCGGGAGCTGAACGCCGCCACGACCGGCGACGGCCTCACGTTCAGCTGCGTCCCGCCGAAGCTCAACGCCGCGGTCGGGTTCGGATCGGACTTGGCGTACAGCCTGATCACGTCGCCCAATTTCCTCCCCACGGCCACCGCCGGCAGCAGGTGGCTGTCGGCGACCAATTCCTCGCCGCTGGCCGCGGTGTTCGCCATGATCATACCGATCCCGCCGGCCTCGCGCACGACCGCGCCTTTCTCCACGCGCGGGTTGATTCCCCTGTCGCAAAGGACCACTTTGCCCTTGACCAATTCCGGTTGGAGCGAACCGGGCAGGCACAGGTTGCTCGAACTGTTGGTTCCTTTGCTGTAAACCAACCCGACCGGTTTCTTACCCATCCCGGCCCCGCTGTAGAGCGACACCCCGGTGAACCGCTTCCCGTTGCCCAGAGCGGCAAAAGCCGGGAAGTCCCGGTCGAGAGTACCGGCCCCGACCGTCAAGATCCACGGCGCCACGTTCGCCAGGCTGGCCCTTGTGGGCCCGCTGTTACCGGCAGAGCAAGAGACCAAAATGCCCCTCTCCATCGCGCTGAACGCCCCAATCGCAATGGTGTCGCGGTAGTACGGCCCCGATCCGCCGCCGAGGGAGAGCGACAGCACGTCGACGCCGTCGTGAATCGCGCGATCCATCCCGGCGAGGATGTCCGATCCGAAGCAGCCGGTGCTCCAGCACACCTTGTAGGCCGCGACGCGCGCGTGCGTGGCCATCCCACGCGCGGTTCCGCTAGCGTACCCGAGGAGACTAGCGTTGCCCACCATAGATCCCGCGGCGGTGCTGGAGGTGTGGGTGCCGTGGCCGTCACTGTCGCGGGGCGATTCTTCCTCTTTTTTAGTAGGCTGCTTCCCGAAGCTTCCCCCGGCGGCCATGTGGTAGCCTTTGGAGAAGTAACGGGCGCCGATTAGCTTCTTGTTGCAGAGCTTGGGGCTGAAATCGGGTCCGGACTCGCACTCCCCTTTCCATCGGGCAGGGATCTCGGGCATCCCGGAGTCGTCGTAGCTCCTGGACTCCGGCCAGACGCCGGTGTCGAGGACGCCGACGACGACGTCGAAGGAGGCCTGGTCGACGTCGAGAGGCCGGTGGTTGCCGTCGAACAGGCCGAAGTCGTTGTTGAGGCCGAGGAACTGAGGGGTGCGGGTGGTGTGGAGGGTGTAGACGGTCTCCTCGTAGACATCGACGACGTAATCGGAGTTCCGGAGCGCGTCGGCCTGGTCGGGGTCGAGGGAGGCGGCGAATCCGTGGAATGCGGCGTCGTAGGTGTAGAGGAGGGAGTCGTCGGCGGCGAGGGAGGAGGAGTACCAGTCTTGGTGTGTGGCGAAGGATTGGGGCTTGGAGTTGGGTTTGATGTGGACGATGTAGGTCTGCTTGTTGGCTATGGCGGTGGTGGTGAGAGTGTAGAGGAAGAGGAGTGTGAAGAGGGAAATGCGGGCCGCGGAGGCCATTGTTGAGAGAGGGGATGGATTACTGCTGCTTCTTCTTCTTCTTCCTGGATTTGGGAAGTAATTTTTTAGATTCAAGATGTGAGAAACTGTAAAAAAAAGGAAGAAAGGACAACAACCACAGTCGCTTGTTGCTGCGACTGTCAGAGTGGGGTTTTTGTGGAGGAAAGGGCAGAAGACCGTTGTCCGGATTTATAACACTGGCTTGGCAAAATGGAGTTGAAACTTGGCCCAATTACGATTTTGCCATTCTCAACTGAAACAGAACTTCGAAATTGAATTGCAAATTGCAACCAGTGAAGTGATCCCCCTATTCCCCTTTGCCCTTTTAGACCTTCTCAATGGCAAAGTGGTAGAGTGAATGTTAAATTTGTATTTTTTTTTTTTACTCCAAAAAGGAAGAGAGCCAAGTGTTAAATCCTCCAACTAAAGTTTTTTACGCAATATTGTTTAACGTAGAATTCATCGTCTTATTTAGGTAGTTCACTTAAATTTTTTTTATATACATAATATGAATTAATTAAGAAGAATATTTTGATGCAATTTTTTAAATTTGGACAAAAATAATGAGAAAAATGCTTATTCAATGATGAAACACACAATAATTTATTAAGAATACATATGCTCAACACATATTTGTTAGAGTTGGGTCATCAACTGTTCATTCAACTTTAATCATAATAAATTGTGTCGTCAACGATTCATTTATTTTTAAATGGGTTAATTGCATGCTTGGTCACTAACATTACAAAAAGCGTTCATGTTTGGTCACTGGAAAAATTTAAATCCATTTTTGGTCACTAACTTTTCAAAAACCGCTCATTTATGGTCACTCTCCGTTAGCTGCCGTTAACGGCGTCCGTTAAGTGATGACGTGGCTGACGGATTCGCCTAATCAACACCTTTTAACCTCAAAATTGACTGACCCGACCCGCCACGTCATTTAAACCCGCCATGTCAGCCAAACCTAACCAAACCTCTACCCAAACCCGACCAGACCCAACCCACCAACAAAAATGACCCAACCGCCACTAATAAAACCTAATTTCTAAAACTAAAACCCTACAGGACATTCCCCTTCTCCTCTCCATCCCGCGCCGCCGTCATCTCTCCCGCGAAAGTTCCTCTTTCGTCGCTGATGAAACGAGTGGTTAGTTACTGTAATTCCAGTGGTTCGTTCTATGACTGAATGAACTTGGCAGGAAGCAAGCTGTAAATTAATTACCTGTTCCCAAGGGATGAGTGGAGGTTGAGGATGGTCTCTTCTTCCTCTTTACTGTAATTCCCTCTCTTCACATTGGGGCGGAGGTAGTTCATCCACCGCAGCCTGCAGCTCTTCCCGCACATTTTCAGCCTTGAAAAAAGTTGAATCTCAATTTTGCTCAGAATTGATTTTTGAGTGAAACCCAGTTGATTTTGACCGAAACCCAGTTGTTGATTTCTAGTCAAAGGCTAAGAGAGAAAAAAAATTTGGTCTCAAGTACCTACAAATTTGGGGAGCTGGCGCCAGTTCCAGCAGCCATAGCGAGTGACATAGGCGATCAGCTTCCTGTCTTCCTCTGCAGTCCAGGTCCTTTTCCTCATCCCATTTTGGTCACAGGAAGGTGTTCTCACCATGTTTCTTCACTTAATGAACTCTGGATATAGAGATTTTGCTACGTGAATCACTCCTTCTCTGTTTCAAAGAAGGGTCAACCACACTGATTGGCGGGCTCCATTCCTCCTTCGTCGCCGATGAAACGAGTGGAGAGGAACTTTCGCGAGAGAGATGACGGCGGCGCGAGATGGAGAGGAGAAGAGGAATGTTCTGTAGGGTTTTAGTTTTAGAAATTAGGTTTTGATTAGTGGCGGGTGGGTCATTTTTGTTGGTGGGTTGGGTCTGGTCGGGTTTGGGTAGAGGTTTGGTTAGGTTTGGCTGACATGGCGGGTTTAAATGACGTGGCGGGTCGGGTCAGTCAATTTTGGGGTTAAAAGGTGCTGATTAGGCGAATTCGTCAGCCAGGTCATCACTTAACGGACGCCGTTAACGGCGTTGGACGGCAGCTAACGGAGAGTGACCATAAATGAGCGGTTTTTGTAAAGTTAGTGACCAAAAATGGATTTAAATTTTTCTAGTGACCAAACATGAACGCTTTTTGTAATGTTAGTGACCAACCATGCAATTAACCCATTTTTAAATCATAATAAATTGTGTCATTAACTGCTTATTCAGCTTTGAGACATATATATTGCTGACTTTTTGGGTTTCTATAAATGAACCTCAAAACTTGGTCATTTTACTCATTGATCATTCAACTTTCAGTCTTGAAAAAATTCATTCAACCTTCAACATCCCCCTAGAAGAAGAAAAAAACTATTTAATGCTTTATGGATTCTCTAATATAGTATCTAATAACAGGCGAAGAGGAACTGATGAGAGGTAAAAGAAAGCTGATAATAATCAATGATATTATTTAATGCCAACTTGAGCGTGAACATGCATAGCATCATCGTGCACCAACAACAAACAACGTCATCTCAGCCACCCTATTTTCGATTGTTGAACTTATATTAATATTGGCCGAATTAAGTATACTTTAAATTCGATAGCATCATATCTTGACTCCAGTATATCTAATGCCTATGTTTGGCCCGGCTTTTAGAAGTGCTTTTCGGCTTCAAAAGCTTAAGCAGGGCCAAACACCTCTAAAAGCTCGGCTTTTGAAAAGCCGAAAAGCGCTTTTGTATAACATAAAAGCAGAAGCTCCGATTTGGAGCTTCTGCGAAAAGCTGTTTTGAAAATACAAGATTATCCTTACCATATTTTAATTTTATTTCAGAAAATATAATTTTCCTTCATTTATATCATTTTAAAAATAAAATAAATTATAAAATCATATTATTTAATATAAAAGAAATCTAACAAGATCCATTTTGACTACTTTTTATTGTTTCGAATTTTTATTTATATTTTATATTATAAGTCCTTTATAGTCATTTTACACAACCGCTCATATTAAAAAGCACTTCTAATAGTTTTACAGCCAAACACTAAACTGCTTTTTTTGAAAAGTACTTATCTAAAAGCTCCAGCCAGAAGCTGCTTCTGCAAAAGCTACAGCAGGGCCAAACTAAGCTAATGTAAGAAAGCTCAATCTCTCAAATAAATTGATATTATTAATCATGTGACTTACTGACTTTCTTACATTTTTGTTGTTTGTTGATTTTTTTAACAAAATTATATTTATCCAATTTGACCCTATTACCTAGGGGTGGGCAACGGGAAACGGGTATTTGGGTATACCCGTACCCGTCCCATTTTTTAAGGGTTACGGGTACCCATATTATCCTTAATATTATAAACGGATGGGACTTGGGATTGTACATTCCTAATATGGGTACCCGCGGGTTACCCGCGAATACCCGTTTGGGCAATATGGGTACCCGTTATACCCATTCAATACAAAGGCAGAAATTCATTTCAACCCATTCCAATTCAGAACCCATTGGTCATTTCGGCCCTCACCCTCACCCTTGCAATTTCAATTCCATTTGCCATTTGGGCCCTCACCTTTGCAGTTTCAATTCAGCAGCAGCCTCCTGGAAAAGGCAGAACTGCACCACCAACAGCTTGAAGAAAGTTTCTTTTATATGTTATAGATTTTAGCTTCCCATGAACCTAAAAATTTGGACACTTTCTGCATTCAGCAACACAAGAAAAGTAGTAGCATGCCTCCCATTTGGTTGTGTTGAATGAAACTTCTTATTTAATAATTTGGTGCTTGGAATGATTTATTTCTACGTGTTGTGATTGTTCATGAATGTATTATTTGCAAGCCGAGTATTTGTGATTGGGATGTATTTTGTGTCTTGTGATTGTTAAGCAAATACAAGTTAAGTTTAAACTTTTGTTAAAATTTTAGTGGTGTAAACTTTGGGTATTTATGGGTAGTATGGGTACCCGTTATCCGTCCCGTACGGGAAATGGGTACCCATTTCCCATATGAGTTTGGGATATGGGATGGACTTTGATCTCCAAACGGGACTGGGTACCCGTTTAAAACGGGACGGGTATCCCGTCCCGTCCCGTTGCCCACCCCTATTTGATGCCACCGTAGGCCATAGGCGGAACCAGGCTTATTTAGCGAGGTTGGGCGGATAAACGGTTATCCTATTAGTGGTGTAATCGAATTGGAATTGATGATAAACGGCAAAATTGATAACGAGCAGTAAATGGTCAATTTTCAGTAATCAAATTTAGATAACTACTAACTGATGATTAAATGATTAGTAACCGACAGTTAAATGGTTAACCGATTAATCGATTACGACCATCCTCATAGTTAGGGTAAAAAATAATAGGCTCAATAAGTCGCTTGCATAGACAAATTATAATGGGATGTTTGAAGAACTACAAGATCTCTTGCATATCTAGTTGTAAGTTGTAACAGTGACTTATGTTCAAATGAGCATAATTTCAAGAAAGGTCTTTAAAAGGAGTACAATAGAAAGTCAGACTTGTACACCATAGTTTGAGAACAATTAATAACATTTTAGCTTCCATGGAATTTGGTGGGATTTATGAGTTGAGTAATTGTTGTTGGGTCTCTTATTTTTGTGTGATTCTTTAATCAATTTGACGGTAGAATGATTATTGTGTACTTGTATTGAATTTAGTTGATTATGGATTCATATCTATAAAAAAGGCTAAATTACATATTTGGTCACTCAAATTACATAAATCTTTCACGTTTGCCACCCGAATTACTTTTCTTTCTTATTCGCCACTCACTTTACGAATTGTTTCACCATTAGTCACCGACCGTTAGCCTCCGTCAAACTCCGTTAACTCCGTTAGTTTTTTGATGACGTGGCAAATGAAACTGCTGACTGGACCATTAACTTAATGACATGTTAATAAAAAAAATAAAAATAAAAAAGAGACAGAGTCTCAGTCTCCCCAGTCCCCACCCCTGCAACCAAATACCTTTTCGGCCTTTCCCCCTTATCAATTATCTCGCCGTCGCCGCCCTTCGCACCAAATCATCAAACGACCATCGCCAAGAACCCCTCCAAAATCTCCTTCCACCTCCCTTCCCCCACCGGAAAACACACACCCACACCGTATCCTCAGGTTTGGCTAGCCCCCATACTTTCACCCTTCCAAAACCCCTCTTTTTATTACGTCCTGGTCGAGACTATTGTTGCCGCCGGAGATCCATCCACACGAACAGCCCGGCGATGCTGGATTTCAGGCACCGGATACCAACCCAGGTCCAGGTTGAGACTATTGATGCCGCTCTTCCGGTCCTCATCGACGATCTCGGCGATGCTGACGTAGTCGGGCTTGCCGAAGACGGTGGCTGAGCAGATCTCGTCGCAGATCAAGTGTGTTGTTATCGATGGTGAAGGCGGCGATGCTTCTCAAGGTGTTCCCGTCGAGAATCCTTCCCAGAGGGTTAGATGGGTTGGTCAATAACCCAGGATAAGAAACCAACCACCAAACATTCGGACAAGAAATCGAAAGCCAAAAGAAGGAAAAGTGTTGCATTCAATGACGGATTAGGAAGAAGAGAAAAAAAAATTCGAAGGACTGAACAAATGCTAGAGGCGATGGTAGAGGAAAAGCTGGATCGCTGGTGAGAAGTCGATAGTGGCTGGTCGGCTACACTAGTCACAGTCGGCAGGCAAGTTTGGAGCGCCGGTTGACAGGGGACTTCTTGGGTTTAGGTCGGAAGGGGGGCAGTGATTTTGGAGCTCATGGAAGGAAGGGATGGAAGGCAGCTGGAGCTTCTGTAGGGGGGCGAAGGAATGGATGGTGGTTTCTGGCGTTGGGGTCTCTGGAGTTTGGGGAGAAAGAAGGAATCTTCCGATGGGGTTTTTGGCGTTGCAGGGATATTTTTTTTTTAATTTTTAATTAACATGTCATTAAATTAACGGTCCAGTCAGAAGTTCTGTTTGCCACGTCATAAAAAAACTAACGGAGTTAACGGAGTTTGACGGAGACTAACGGTCGGTGACTAATGGTGAAACAATTCGTAAAGTGAGTGGCAAATAAGAAAGAAAAGTAATTCGGGTGGCAAACGTGAAAGATTTATGTAATCTAAGTGACCAAATGTGTAATTTAGCCCTATAAAAAAATTATTTTTTATTAAATGTTGACAACTTAAAAAAGAACACATACGTATGTTGGAAAAAATCTACAAAAATGCACAATTGAAAAATGAGGAGGTCATTTGTTGGTTAAGTTACCGATCGATTATTTTGGTATAGCTGTGATGAATCACTTGGTTAACAATTATCCAGTTAACCGACAAAATAATCGAGAACCGACTACATGATTACGGTTAACCAACTAATATAAACGATGCAATCAACGGTAACCACAAAGTGCTTATCGGTACGGTTAACTGAGAACCGACTAAATGGTTCCATTTATAACCAAACCGAACCAATTACTAGTCGTAGAGCCAGGTGTGTCACATCTAATTTTGGATAAAAATATAATTAGCGTCATAAAGGTATATCTACACAATAAATAAAAGCCAAATGAGAAGACTTGAAGCCTCATTTCAAATTTCCTGTATCCAGAGTGAAAGTAGGAGTATTACCCTTCCTAAAATGAAAAACCCGTGTGGTGGGTGGGGATGAGATGATGCAGTCATCTGTGTACACGTATCACAAACGGTGTAACGGCTATACCCTTTGGGGCGATCGTCTTTTTGACTGACGAGCCGGACGGATATTTCATGTGTGTTTGCTTTTTCCTTTTTTACCCTTTTAATTAATTAATTATCATCTCGGCCACAGAAAGCGGCTGGGGTTCCCAACGTAACTTTCGTCAAAGATCTCTCTCCACTTCATTTCTTTTTTTTTTCCCCCTCCCACGCGCTCCTCCGTCCATCTCATTCTAATTTTTCTAACTCCCTAATTTTTTTGACTTTTCTCAAATGAGCTCCTCAAGTTTTACTTGTTTTGGGAGGAGCCTTGGAACTTTACGACTTTTTTTTTTCCTAAACCAGAGCTTTCCGTCAATTATGGCACAAGTTTTCAATCCATATGGTGCCACACTATTCATGGCCCTAATTGAGGGGATATTCCTTTCCAAAGCAAAATCAACCAACAACAGACTATGCTGTCCTGCAAATTTCCTTCCTGTAATATGTGAGTAGCAAATTAACAAACACTAGGCGGCCGCTTGCGTTCCACTGCGGGGTTGAGATGAAGTGTTCTACCGTTTTTTGTGCTCTCATATATTAGGGTCAATAATAAAACGATCCCAAACATTTAAAATGTAACAAAAAATGTCAAATAAATATCAAGATATAACAAAACAATTATATCATTTCTTTTCATCCAAAATGGACAATTAGCTTGCTTACGACAATAGGGAATTTACAGGTTAGTTAGGTGTATTGTATTATCATATCATGATGTCGTGAGTGAATCATGATATGATGATACAAATGGGTTTTGCAGACCGATGTTTTGTACTTATCCACTCGCTTAAAAATATATTGAATTCCAAAAAAGCACGGATTAGGCTTCAAAACATATGTGACAGATACACTTTTCTAAAAGTTTCGCATTGTAAAACCATCCTCATGGGATTAAGCCCAAAAAATTTAGAGGATTGTGTGAACCACTGTCATTAGCACTCACTTAGTGCTGATTATACACGTGCATATATATTTTGTTTAAAAATTATCATTACTTTTCGTAACATACTTCATATTTATCATGCATATATAATATTTTCCTGAAGTAGTATGTTTCTCACTAAACTTCTTCATTTTAATAATGTATTGTTGTGATTTGTCATTTATATAATGTCGGTATATGAAGAGTTGTTAACATTATCCATGGATACCTGAAACCCGACAGGTAGGTATATGGTTTGATATTCTATCTGATGCTTATATGAGTATCGATATGTGTAAAACCCGAACTATTTTGGGTTAGGAAATATATATGCATTATCTGACTCCGACTTGTTATCATGTCTATCCATATTGCATTTTAATGAAAATATTATTACATAAAACCTAGATTTTTATAAAATAAAATATATAGAAAGAGTCAACAAAAAAAAAAACACATTACTCCAATAGCACAACCCCAATGAAAAACCCATTTTGATTTGATATTATTATTATTATATCATGGTAATAAATGTAAAACTGAAAAAATAGGTGACCAAAACTAAAAATTTTAGGCAACAGTAACTTGGATTCAAGTTTATATATAATAATTTATATTAGCTATTTGTTAACAAAGTTAATAATAAGTTGGGGTGGACAACGATCAAATTTACATCTAGTGAATCGTATCATATAGATATTTGGATCGAATCAGATCAAATATATTTCGATTAGGTTTTTATTCTATGAATTATATTAAGTATGAATAAAAATTGGACTGATCAAATCTGTCCTTATTTTTTCATTTATTTTTTTGTTCGGTCATATCTCAATTTGATTGGGTTCTAAACCGAAACAACAGATGCCCACCTCTAATATTATGGAATCAAAGAGTATTCAAAATCAATACATGCCTAAGTAGGCGGAAACCATAAATTACTCATCTAGGGTTTTATGGGAGCTCTAGATGACTATTGTATTAGGAACCATTTGAGGTTGTGGCTCCAACATTCCAAGACAAAAAAAAACTCTTTTCTTATCTTCATCGGTAAGATCTGAACATCTCGTATGGGAACTGTTGGGGGCGTTACTAAATACTCCGTGCACAGACTAAGTAGGAGGGCGCACAATCGGCGATGCGCGACGCTCGATACCCGCTACATGTATTGTTATAAACGCGCTGCTACGGATCGGGAAATCGCCGGAATCGACAAAGCAAGAATACGAAAGCGAGAATCGAAAACACGACACACGATTTACGTGGTTCACTAACACGATGTGTGTTAGCTACGTCCACGGGCGAGAGAGAGCCGATTTCACTATATTGAGGAGATTACAGATTACAGAGGAGTATGAGAAGTATTATAGCACTTCTCCATGTGGGTCTAAACCTAATCCAATCTGACAAAGGAAACGGTTACAGACCAGGCCCAGAACCCGAACCCAAATAACATTGAGCCCCGATTACCAGTCGTAGCGGCTGATAATCCGATTCAAGTCATATCAACAGGTATATAAGGGCTTGAAGCCCTCCAAGGAAAAGAGCTTTTTCTCCTCTCCTCACTTTCCACTTTCCACTATCTCTCTACCTTGCTCTCTCAACTCTCATGCTAAAGAGAAACTAACTTGATCGTCGGAGGTTAATCCGGAGGGCATCCCCGGCTCTTTCACAGGTTTCTTCCCTCCCGACGAGATCAGTCGAACGGATCGTGAGTCAACCCCACACCAACAAATATCATTGTTCATACCTCGAGCTAGAGGGTACAAACAGTAACTAAAGAGACTTGGTTGAATAAGGTCACCTATCTCTCGATCATACTCTAAAGGTATCGTTCGGTTGTAGGACATCTAATGTTTTTCCACATTAAGTTTCAAACGATGAACAAAATAATTCTATACTTTTTTATTATATAACGAGATGATTTCTACGGAAACTGTTTATAACATTATAATTATATATATATATTAAATAAAATTCTACATCCGATGTAATTTGCACTCCAACTATGTTTCGCCTTTGGGAACGGCTCAAAAAACTCCGTCATCTTCTGTATGACTGGAGTAGAGCTGGGACCACGAATTCTCTGCGGAACATCCGTACACTGCAAGGCGAAATTGATCGAATCAAGAATATCCACCCGATTAACTGGGATGAGATTCGTGAACTGGAAATAGAATTAAGTCGGCAGTGGGAAGTAGAGGAGATCTATTGGCAGCAAAAATCTAGGGTCCACTGGCTCAAAAAGGGTGACAAAAACACCTCGTACTTCCACACAGTAACTAGAACCCGACGGAAAAGGAACTTTGTAGCTAGGCTCCAAACTGATAATGGGGATTGGGTGACTTATGAGAAGGGGAAAGCAGAGGTTGCAACAAATTTCTATCGTCACCTCTTCACTTCCGAAAATCAGATCCCTAATATGAGAGATCGTGTCTTTTCTCTGCCCATTGACCAAAATGTTACTCTTGCTATGAATAATTCCTTAACTGCGGCTGTACTCCCGGAGGAAGTGCGTAAGACTATTTTTGCTATGGGATCTAAACAGGCGCCGGGATCGGATGGGTTTACGGGCAAATTCTTCAAATCCTTTTGGGATATTGTGGGGCCTTCAGTGATTGAAGCTGTCTGCTCGTTCTTCTTGACGGGGAAGATGCTTCGTAGTTTCAACCATACCTGGCTCACTCTAATCCCAAAAGTGGATAATGTTGAATCAATGAGGCAATTGCGTCCTATCAGCCTATGCCAGTTTGTGTACAAAATTATAACCAAAATTCTAGCTGAGCGGCGGGCCTGTGTTTTACCTACGATTGTCTTGGCTGGTCAAAATGCTTTTATTCGAGAAAGACAGATTGTCGAAAATATCCTCCTCGGACATGAACTTATGCATTACCTGAAAATCAAAAAACGTGGGAAGAAAGGGTACATGGCTCTGAAGGTTGATATGGAAAAGGCCTATGATAGAGTCGAATGGACTTTTCTCCTTACGGTTTTGGAAAAAATGGGTTTTAATTTTGTCTGGAGGGGTTGGATTCAGGAGTGTCTTCGGTCCACATCCTTTACGGTGATGATGAATGGTACTCCGTCTGGCTACTTCACTCCCTCCAGGGGACTACGACAGGGAGACCCCACTACAAAAAAGACTGGCAGATGTTACCAGACAATTGGCGTCACAAAAGGCCTTTTCTCGTCACAATAGGGTTATTTTGACGAAATACGGTCGTTGGTGGGTCGTGGGGTAAAGGTCCCTCGCTAATAGTTTAAGTGTATTTGCGTCAGAAAATCATATATTTGTGACAATTATTTTTTATCATTATGCAAAATATCGTGATCAGTAAAGAAATGTACTTAACGAAATTGCTTGACCAAATATATTTTCAATGGATAACATAATTTTTGTGAGGAGTACATTTTGTTAGATAAACTATAATTGAGGAAACTATGTTTGTTAGTAAATAAAAAAATCGTTACTAAAAAATTGACATTTTTTCCGAAAATGCCCTTTGATTGTTTTGACCACAGTTGTTTGTCGTAAAAGAACATTTTTTGCGAGGGTTAATTATGTTCCTAAATTACCCCTGTGATGTTATAATGAATATCTTGCGTCACTAAAAACTATTCATAATAATCGTAAATTTAGTTTCCAACGAGATAATAAGGTCACTAGAAGAACATTTTTTGCGAGGGTTAATTATGTTCCTAAATTACCCCTGTGGTGTTTATAATGAATATCTTGCGTCACTAAAAACTATTCATAATAATCGTAAATTTAATTTCCAACGAGAAAATAAGGTCAGAAG
The DNA here is from genome assembly GCA_946122785.1 of Linum tenue. Classification (NCBI taxonomy): domain Eukaryota; kingdom Viridiplantae; phylum Streptophyta; class Magnoliopsida; order Malpighiales; family Linaceae; genus Linum; species Linum tenue. The sequence goes on along the minus strand of CAMGYJ010000011.1, from coordinate 52,759,896 downwards.
AAAATATCTAATATTTGTGATGCAAAAGTTTCGTAGGAAGAAACTAATTAATTAAGACCAACTTTTGTGTTCATGTAACAAGATTATTGCGTTAAAAATAAGATATTTGTCACACAAAATATACGTCGGCATAAACTTATTAAATCTAACCAAATTGTTGTGTTAAAAAAGAATATTTTTAACATTAAATATTCGTTGAAAGAAACAATTAAAGCTAACCAAATTGTTGTGTTAAAAAAAAATATATGTAACCCAAATTATTCATCAGAAATGACTTACTAAAGCTGACCATTTTGTTACATTACAAATAGAATACTTGCAACACGAAATATTTGTGGGAAGCAACTCGCCAATTGTAACCAAATTTAGTGTTACTGTAACCAAATTACATCGTTAGAATTACAATTTTTTTCCCGATTTTGTAAATATATTTACTATATATTATTAGTGATGATAACTGAGAAATAATAATAATAAATTTTATTTTGCAGGTAATTTATTAAAAGCATAAAAGACATTAACCACTTCAATATATTAGCATAAATTGAAAATTCTCCATAAAATTAGGTGGCCTAACCACCAAAAGTGTCTTAAAAGGAGACCACATTCAACACTTGTTCAAACATAAAACAAAACAACTTGTTCAAACATAAAACAAAAACAACCAACCACTTAACAAAACAAAACATAAACATAAACATAATCCGATTGAAAAATGGAACTTGCAAAGTTCCTAAGACTGCCTTCTTCCTAGCTGCTAGCTGCAAACTTCCGATTGAAAATTGGAACTTTCAAAGTTCCTACTGCTGCTTTCTTCCAAGCGCTGCAAACTTAGTAGTCATCATCATCAGGGGGAGCTGTTCTCATGGTCAAAACCATCCGCATCTTCATCATTCACTTCCTCGTCTCCATCTTCATCTTCATCATTCACCTCCTTGTCTCCAGCCTAATTTACAAAGTTAAATAGATTATGATAAGGTTCATACGATTAATCATGCTCAACCAACTAAAAAAACAGCAACTACTTACCATTGAGGACTCTGCCAAATTAACTCCTAGCCTCTTCAATGTATCCTCGACAATCTGAGGAATTCCATTCTTCACCTGCACTAGCTCTTCTTTCAGCATTCTGATCATCTCATCATTCTTCACCTTCTCTTGCCTTCGGTCTTCTTCACACCTTTTGCTGCAGCCCTGACCGGAGCTAGGGCCAAAAACATCCACACCGGTTACCCCATAACCCATTCCCAACACACGTTTCCTAGGCTGTTTTCCTACAACCTCACCATAAATCGCAAACTGGTTCACCTCTTCCCCTTGACTCAACTTCTCAGCTTCCTTATTCTTCAATTCAGCCTACACATATAGTAATTAATAACTAATACGCTGAGTTTAAATGATTTAAAAAAAGAAGAAGAAAGCTAAAATTACTTAACATGCAATGCACTTACATGTATGGTCTGAGCTTTTGGGGTGGTGAATTCACCATTGCCCTTCTTCACATGGAACTTCTTGAATGTCTCTATAGGATCTGGTTCTTTTCCCGTCTTCTTGATCTGCAAACACAAAAATAACGCAACAGCAATGAGCTCACACTTCTGGACCTTTGCTTCGTTCTTATTAAATACAAGAGAACACATTGGGGTACCTGATCAAGCCTAAACTTCGCCATGGGAACAGATCCGCCAGTAGCAGTGAGCTCAGACTTCTCACGATTGGCTTTGTTCTTATCACTGGTGCTCTGCCGTGTAAACATACATATGCAAATTAGATACATCCAACAATTAATCATAATAAGCAATTTTAGACAGCAGTAAATTACCTTCCAGTTTGGATCACTCCACTTGTTAACCATTTCCCTCCAAATATGAGCAGGGATTTCAGTAGGTGGATTGTTAATCCTTTCAGCAAGGGTAGGATATTGATTGAAGACTCGGTTGCGGAACCCATACATCCACTGGGAGAAGTTCCTCTTGATGTGTTCCTTGAGATGAACATTGAGTTCTTCTTCTGGAAGAGAGCATGTGAACCCAGATTCCTTGAAACGAGCAATCACGGTCTGCAAAGCAGAAGCAGGGTACTCCGAGAACTTAATCCATGGACCAGTGATGCCCCTTTTGAAGATAGCAGTGAGTTCATGGGCAGCCTGTGGTGTGACGATCCTGAAAATGCAAAATAACGTTCATAAGGCCTCATTCTCAAATTGAAATTACAGCTTGTCACGTAGAAGGGCAGTATCAGGATTTATTACCTGTTGTCATGTATCTCAAGGTGAAGGCCATGTCCAGGCTTCACCCCTATTCCAGGACCTCTGCCATTCTTCTTCTGAACTGAAGAACCTCCCCCAGTAGAGTGAGCGCCCTGGTTGAGGTTCACGTCCTCTTCAAAAGCTATGTCGTCATTCGGGGTCTGAACCTCTTCATTCTCCAACTCATTCAAATCTTCACCCTCCCTTGTTCCCTGCTGAGTTTCTGGCACGGTTTCATTTTCCTGAGGAACCACTTCCACAGTCTCTAGAGTGGCTGACCTTCCTGGTTCCTCCACTGCCCTTTTGGATGCCTTTGGCTTCCCAGCCTTTTTTGCCCTTCCCATCTAGCTATCAAGAGCAGATCAATAAAGCTTTACGTTCTGAGGGGAGGGGTTCTGTGTATGTAAAAGTAATTGGTGAGGACATTCGTTATAAATAGAAGACTCCTAATCAATCGAAGACTCCTAATAAATGTAAACTAGTTCGCTGAGTTGATTCTAGGAATAGGGTAATGAATTGAAGGCCAAAAACTCTGATGAATCAAGTAAAGGGCAACTCACAATTATGATCGAAAGTAAATGCATGTTGTAATTAATTCAATGAATCAAAACAACTCCAGACGCTTCGTACCTCCCAGAAACGCAGCGGCCAATCCCGATAGCCTTCTCGCGTCGTGCGCCTCTCCATCTGATGATGGATCTCCGCTGTCTCCTTCACTCAGTCTTAAATCGGCGAGAGTTTCCATAGCGATTTCCATTAAGCGGCGAGAGTTTCCATAGCGATTTCATTAGAGGGAAGTCTGGGGAAGGCAATCGATCGAAGGGTGGAATATAATTAGGGTTCTTCGTCTGAAATGAGAATGGAAAGAGGGGAAATAGGAACTGAATCGATCCAAGGGGATTTCCCCACTTTGACACACTTCTCACGCTGCCTATCATCATGCGTCGCCGTTTTTGGTGTTGGAGTGTGTATTGATTTTTTGTTTTTTTTTTTTTTAAATGCTGCTGTGTAACCCCTTTTTTTTTTGCGATTTAACCCCTTTTTTGTGATCTAGGAACCCAATGTAACCCCTTTTTTTTGGGATTTAACCCAATGTAACTAAATATAAATTTTATCTCTAATATACATAAACTATTTTAGCTTTCAAGACTATAGATATTTTTTTTAATACATAATATTTTTTATCTCTAATATACATAAAAAGTTTTAGCTTTCAAGACTATAGATATTTTTTTTATACATAATATTTTTATCTCTAATCTACATAATATATTTTAGCTTTCACGACTATAGATATTTTTTGTATACATAATATTTTTATCTCTAATCTACATAATATATTTTAGCTTTCACGACTATAGATATTTTTTATACATACATGATATATTTTTTTTATGAATATAGATATTTTAGCTTTCAAGACTATATTCAAGAGAAAATAACAATACCATAATCATAATGTATATGTTTAACAAAATGAAATTTGATAATGTATTTAAAATAACAAGTTCGTAATGTAGGAAAACAAAATTTAGAAGTCATATTACTTGATTAAAGAAATTCTTCATAACCCATGCCACGCAAGTTTAAGTTAACATCGTCGTCCTCCTCCTCGATAACTCGACCCCCATTAGTCATTTCGTCTTCTTGGTATGCTTGTTCTTCTAAAATTTCCTCGACATCCGCCACATTATAAAAATTCCTCGGCCTTGTCTCAACCACCATGTCCCATTCCGGATCTCTGACACACTGCACATAATACACTTGGGTTACCTGAGTTGCCAAAACGAAAGGTTCGTCCGTTGGTCGCCTTCGTCTTCGATGGAGGCTAATAACACCATGGCCATCCCTCCTATAGCCTACGCCTTCTCGCGTGGTTTCATACCAATCACATTGGAATAACACTACACGAAGGCCTTCGGTATATCGCAACTCTATGATATCTTCAATTACGCCATAGTAAGGAATCCCCACACCTTCCTCACTTCGCACCATGACTCCACTATTTTGACTTGTTTTTCTAATCTCGTGATCTCGCGTGTGGAATCGAAATCCATTGATGCAATAGCCTGAGTAGTGCAACACTCGTTTGTCCGGCTCTCGAGACAAAGTCAACATAGAGGGATGCAAAGTTGCAACATTGTCATCAATCATTTTGGCCACCTGCATCATGAAGCAATTTTTTTTTGTTGGCTTGTACACGAATATCATAATACGACAACACTTCAAAATTTACGTGTCAAAATAGTTAATTACCTTAATAGCGAACCACTTTTGGAATTCTTCCCTGTGCACTCTCTCAACCATTCGCACACCGCGTCCAGCCAACAATTCCTTATGTTGTCTACATTTAGTATACATACATATGCAAATTCTTAAAATAATGATTATTAATTGTAGCAATACACACATTATTGAAGAACTATAAATTGTACGTACCTCCTAAAATCCTCGACTTCGTCACAGTTTTGCAAGACATAAAATGTTGCAGCCTTGAACAAATCATCATTAAAGTCCTTCATGACGAATGTACCAATAAAACGACCGACACGTTGCAAAATGGACAAATTATGTGGGTGAACGGTTCCCTCCGGAATACTATCATCATTTCTTTCAGGACGATTAAATCGAGTTTCCACATCCGTCATGTATTGCGAGCAAAATGTAACGCACTCATCAATCACATATGCTTCAGCAATAGATCCTTCTGGTCTTGCCTTGTTTCGAACCCAACCTTTCAATTTCTTCAAATACCTAGTTAAAAAAGTAGGAAATATTAATAATTAATCCTCTTCATCGGACAACGTAACATTTCAAAAACAATAAATTTTTAGACATGTTTCAAGAATCAGTAAAAAAGAAACAAAAAATTGAACATGTTTCAAGAATTAGTAAAAACGGAAAACAATAAATTATTAAATTTAATGAAATTCATACCTTTCCACTGGATACATCCAACGATATTGGACGGGTCCAGCAATTTTTGCTTCCAAAGGTAGATGGATGGCCAAATGAATCATGATATCGAAGAATGCCGGGGGAAATACACGTTCCAACTTACAGAGGGTTATGGCGATTTCAGAATCCATGGCTGATAACTCTTTCAAACTTAGCTCCTTCGAACATATATTCTTGAAGAAATTGCCAAACTCAATTAAGGGGTCCGCTATAGCCTTCGGAAAGAAGTCCCTAGCTGCAAGAGGTATTAATCTTTCCAACAAGATATGACAATCATGAGTTTTCATTCCTGAAATCTTCCCTTCCTGAACATTCACACAATTTCTCAAATAGGCAGAATAACCATCTGGAACCTTTAACTTTGATATCCACTCGCAGAATTCCCTTCTCTGCGCTGGCAGCAAGCTATATAAAGCTCGAGGTAACACTGTTCTCCCGTTCCTCTCTATAGGATGTAATTCCTTTCTCAATCCCATCTCCTGCAAATCTTTGCGGGCATTTAGACTATCCTTGGTTTTGCCTTCAATACTCATCATTGTACCCAAAACACTGTCACACACGTTCTTCTCAATATGCATGACATCTAAATTGTGGCGTAACTTAAGTGAACTCCAATATGGCAATTCAAAGAAAATGGAAATTTTTTTCCAATTATGTTCTTTACCAAATCCATCGATCTTTTTACCCTTTCCTTTGATCCCAAACACAATTTGATCGAATGAGTGGATCTGATTTGATACCTCGAGTGATGACAATTGCCTTGGTCTGGGCCTCTTCTCTACTCTACCGTTAAATTGCTTCCTTTGGTTGCGCCACTTATGATCCAAAGGCAAAAACCGACGATGATCCATATAGCACTCCTTATGCCCATTCGTCAACCTCAAATGCGCTGTTTCCCCTGCACACGATGGACAAGCTAATTTACCTTTCGTACTCCATCCAGAAAGATTAGCGTAAGCCGGAAAATCGTTGATGGTCCACAACAATGCAGCTCTCATGATGAAGTTCTCCTTCTTGAATGCATCATAAGTTAACAAGCCTTCATTCCACAAAGCCTTCAAATCATCAATAACAGGTCTCAAAAAAACATCAATACTATTACCCGGAGCTTTTGGGCCAGGAATGAGCAATGTCAGGAAGGTGAAAGGATTCTTCATGCACTTCCAAGGAGGAAGATTATACGGGAATAGAAGGACCGGCCACGTGCTGTGCTTGTTGTTCATATTGCCGAATGGGTTGAAACCATCAGTCGCTAGTCCCAAACGAACGTTGCGGGGTTCAGAACCAAAAGATGGGTCAAACTCGTCCAAAGCAGTCCAACCCTCTCCGTCACATGGGTGCCTCATGATCCCATCTTTCGAGCGATTTAGAGCATGCCATACCATATCTTCAGCATTTTTTGACGACATGAATAATCTTTGTAGCCGTGGTTTGATGGGAAAATACCGTATAATTTTGCACGGAATTTTCTTATCTCTGCCCTTCTTATCCTTATAAACTTTCTTCCACCTTGATTTTTTGCACGTGGGGCAAGATGTCGCATCTGCCAGCTCGGCGTAGTATAGGACGCAATCGTCCTCACATGCATCTATTTCTTCGTAGTGTAGCCCAAGAGCTTTCATAAGCTGCTTTGCTTCATAGTAATTCTTCGGAAGTGATTGCGCCATAGGAAATACAGCCCGGATATACTTTACCAACTGGGTAAATGAATTGTTACTCCAGTTATTCTCCCACTTGATTTTCATAAGCTTTGTGACGAATGACAATCTTGACACATTCGAAGCACATCCCTCGTACAACGGTGATTGGGCCTCTCCGAAAAGTTTGTACAAATTTTGAGCTTGGGCATTAGGTTCTTCCGGATTGGCTAATGGAGCCATGAGGTCGTTCAGAACACCAAGCATATCATCTTCGCCCATATCGTTATCTTCACCCATATCGCCATCATCTCCATTGTCTATTTCAATGTTATCATCACCCAATTCTGGACCTTCATCGTCATCTTCTTCATCTTCGTCGACCTCGCCATGGTAAATCCATTTGGTGTAGTCGGTTCTCATTCCTTTATAAAGAAGATGTCCTTCTACTTGGTTCACTGTCATTCTACGCACATTACCACATTCCACGCAAGGACACCTTATTAGACCATCATCGTCTTTAACATGGTCTGTTGCATACTTCGCGAATTTCTCCACTCCCGCAATGTACTGTGTGCATGCCCGATTCTTCAATTGTATCCAAGCTTTGTCGATAGGTTCCATGCCTATAGATATATGTAGGAAATTTATGTTATTAGACTTGGTAAACAATTTATGTTACGTTATTAGACAATATTACAAAAAAGTAAAACTAACTTAATTATTCAGGAAAATTAAATTCTCGATGTAGAAATAAAAATAATCCAATATAATTACTTAACTAAGCTTTCATATATAAAACAAAGAAACAAATTTTTAATTACATTCAATATAATTTTAATTGATGTATATACAACTAGCTAGGAAACTTTTTTTTTTTTTTTTTTTTTTTTTTTCGGTAAGTAGCTAGGAAACTTAACTACTTCCACTTTATTCCATGTAATCACATTAAAACAAATACTAAATTAATTGTCTTCCTTTACCCAATAAAATAATAAATTAATAAAGATATTACCGTTTGGGAAAAACAAAAGTAAGTTCTGCGTACAACTCTAGACAGCAAAAAATAATAAAGTTAAGTAGGAAAAATTAATTAAGCAGGTTAATAAAAAAAAAAAAAAAAAAAAAAAAAAACGTGGTCGTTTTGAAGAGTTAGAACTGCTTACCTTCCGTCCTCAAACCGCAGCCGCGCGCAGATCGCCGGAGCCCGGAGGAAGTTCTGCGTACAACTCTAGACAGCAAAAAATAATAAAGTTAAGTAGGAAAAATTAATTAAGCAGGTTAATAAAAAAAAAAAAAAAAAAGCAAAGACGTGGTCGTTTTGAAGAGTTAGAACTGCTTACCTTCCGTCCTCAAACCGCAGCCGCGCGCAGATCGCCGGAGCCCGGAGGACCTCCCCTTCCCTCGCGTCGTTCCAGATTCTCAATCGGCGGTGAAGGTAGGCGGTGGGAAACGCAACTCCGATGGTTTTCTTTACACTTTCAGATTGGGAAAACTACATAATCATAATCCTTTTGTTCTTAGTTGGATTTTATAGTGGTTTATGAAACTGATCGGAAAACTCCGATGGTCCAGTTCTTCCCCCTTTTGCCGCAATTAAGAGAAACCGAACGGAAAAATCCATTCATTGAACCCGTTTTGATGCCATTGTATCGTTCCCTTCTCCTGTAATTTCGGAATTAAATGGTTTGCAGGGGAAGAACCAGCCGTCGTTGAATGCAAGGGAGGAAGAACATTGAAACTGATCTGCAGAAGACAGAGAGTTCTCTGCAGTTATGATTCTGTTACACAATAATTAGATACAAAAATTAAAAAACGTACATAAATTGTGTGTAGTGTAACTGGTTAGCAAGCTCGGTTGCAAACATGTGGTCCTGGGTTCGAGTTTCATCAATGACTTATTTTTTAAAGTTGTTTTCCATTATGAAATCCACTAAGCTGTTTCCCACGACATCATGATTCGTCAGTTATGTTTGACTTTTGACGAATTTTTTTCAATATTAATGACGAATACAAGTTTGCTCACTAATATTTTTTTCTTGTAAGTTTTTCAAACCAACTATTCATTATCGATGGGAAATATGTGGTCATTAATATGAGTCGGGTAGCTACATGTAGTGTGCGTTTGTTCCAACCATCTTTTATTGACAACCGTATTATCACCGTCAAAAAAATAGTGATTTTTATGAGAAGTTACTAAAATCCTCGCAAATAAAGTTCTTTTCCATTATGAAATCCACTAAGACACCTTTTCGGAAAACAATATTTCTGACCAATCATTTCCATCAAATCCATTTTCACATTCGTAAAAAGCAACCGAAGGGTAAAAAGGGTACATTTCAAAAATTTATTTCCCACGACATCATAATTCGTCAGTAATGTTTAACTTTTGACGATTATTTTTAATATTATTGACGAATACAAGTTTGCTCACTAATATTGTTTTTTCTCGCATGTTTTTCAAACCAACTATTCATTAACGATGAAAATATGTGGTCATTAAGATGGGTCGGGCAGCTACATGTAGTGTGCGTTTGTTCCAACCATCTTTTATTGACAACCGTATTATCACCATCGAAAAAAATGATAATTTTTGTGAGAAGCTACAAAAATCCTCACAAATAAAACTATACCAAATATTTCTTTACCGAGTATGTGTTTTTGCGTCGCAAAAACGTCATGACACATATGCCATTTTTTTGGACGTCACAAACGATGTTCATTTCTGACGGTTTGCTTAGGACAGTTAGTAATGTTACAAATTATTGACGAAAATAAAAATATCGTCAATAAAAATGGCACGACCTTCCTCATAGATGTGAAAATCACTTTTACTGAGGAAGTATTTTAACTTTTCTGATGAATTTAGCTATTGATTGGAAATAATATACTTTTTTATGATACAAAGAAAGTTTTGTCACAAAAACAGTTATTTCCAATGAAAAAACAGTGTCGTCAGAAGGTTTTGGTCACTTCTGCCAGTCTTTTTTGTAGTGCCCCCTATCGCCCCTTTTATTTGTGCTATGCACAGATGGGTTTGCGGCTCTCCTGAAGAAGGCTATCTCAGATAAGAAATTGGCGGGGATTAAGGTGGCTCCCAAAGCCCCGAGGATCTCGCATTTATTCTTTGCTGATGACTCATATTTTTCTTGCGTGGAACGCTCCAAGAATGTGAAAATCTAATCGAAGTTTTGAATGAATATGAGGAACTGAGTGGCCAAAGAGTGAACCTGGAAAAGTCAGCGGTGTGCTTCAGTCGAAATATTACGATACCGGACCAGGAATTCCTAGCAGCAATTTTGGGGGTAGGGGCAGTCGGGGTACATGATAAATATCTTGGGCTCCCATCCCTGATAGCAAGATCGAAAATGGAAACCTTCCGTTACTTAGAGGAGAAACTCCTGGAACGCCTGCAGGGGTGGAAGCGGAGAACTTTATCTTGGGCGGCTAAAGAGACCTTGATAAAATCGGTGGCCATGGCTTTACCCCTTCATGTGATGTCCTGTTTCAAGCTGCCTCTGGCCCTGTGCCGCCTTCTGGACAAGCATGTTGCCCGCTTCTGGTGGGGAGATGAAGATAATCATTCGAAAGTCCGATGGGTAGCTTGACGGGACATGTGCCGGAGTAAACATGATGGGGGGATGGGCTTCCGACGGTTTGAACACTTTAATCTAGCCCTCTTGGCTAAGATTGGCTGGCGTATCCTCCTGGAGCCCCACTCCTTGCTTGCCCAAGTGTACAAAGGGAAATACTTCCCTAACGGCCATTTCCTCAATGCGAAGGCTCGCTCTCGACCCTCGTGGGGTTGGCAAAGTATTCTACATGGGCGGAAACTCTTAGAGATGGGGCTTTGCTGGCAAATTGAGAATGGTCGTGCGGCATCCATGTTGTACTCTACTTGGGTTCCCCAGAATCAGTTTGAGCCTCTTCGATATAACCCACTAATCTTGCCAGTAGGAGGGGATCCCCCAGTTTCGGAGCTTATTTGTCAAGGGGGAGGTCGCTGGTGTGACTCCAAGCTTAACCAATGGTTTGACCCTGCTACCTGTCGTAATATTAAGGCTATTCCTCTCCCTTGTACGAATGTGGAGAATAGGCTCATCTGGCATGACACGGCGGATGGTGCATTTTCGGTGAAATCTGCTTACCATCTGGCGGTCGCCTTGGACAGGCGCAGGGGTCGTTGGAAGGCTGGGGTAGCCTGGATGGATCGTCAAAGCTGGATCCGCCTCTGGGAGGCTAACATCCCTCCAAAATTAAAGGTGTTTCTATGGCAGATTTTTCAACAAATCCTCCCTACAACCGAGGCCTTGTTGGAAAGAAAGATCGTGGTCCATCCTCGCTGCCCGGTTTGTTGGGAGGACAAGGAGACTATGGAACACCTGTTTTTGGATTGCAAGGTTGCCAGAGCTCTTTGGGGGGCTGCGGGTCTAGAGCATATCGGGGAGGGGCTGCCGCGCCATTCTTTTCCCTTGTTTCTTAAGAAGGTCATGGCTCTTATCCAATGCCCTGCTCTGTTCATGGTTGTTGTGGCCATCCTCTGGCGGATTTGGCGATCTCGTAATTGGGTGGTCTTTGAAGGCAAGCAGTATAGCGTCGATGCTCTGATGCGCCAGTTCACGCAGCAATATGAGGAGTGGTTGAGCCTCCCGGTTGATAAATCTAGCGCGGTTCCTTCTGTTGCGGCGGCCCATCATTCGGACCAGGAAGAGGTGCCAGGGGTTATCTGTGGTTGGGATGGGGCTACTCGGAGGGGATCGCATTCAGCAAGAGGGGTTGTGCTAATGACTCCGAACCGAGACCTCATAATGGCCACTGGGTTACAGATCCCCGTCATTGATGATCCTCTGGTGGTGGAACTGCTGGTCTTGCGAGAAGCGATTGTTTGGTGCATTGGTCATGGGTTCTCTAGTGTGCGATTCGAGGGAGATGCCAAGGTTGTCATTGAGAAGCTCCAACGAATGGATGATAGAGATGGCAGGATAGGAGCTATACTGAAGGAGGTGCTGCACTATTTGTCCTGAAAATCAAGGGTTTTCTGTTCGGTTTATAGGTCGACGTGGCAATAGGGTAGCCCATTTAGTGGCTCGTAAGGCCCTCACTCTGTACCCGGCTATGAACCGTCATTTTGATTATCAGACCTGGCTGATCTCCAGGATGTAACTATCTTTTGATCTAATATATATATGATTACCTTTTGTAAAAAAAAAAAAAAACACTCCAACTAATTCATATTTGTCGTCTTCTACCAAACAACGCAATGTCCTCATGCCCCTTGAACGAAAAGCCGAGCATAATAATGCTCTTATTGGTGCTAAAATTGTATCGTCAGTTACTTATATTAGAATATCTTCATTATGAAATTTGCTTCCTTTGTTTGTAGCTTCATGGTGTGGTAAATTGGTAAGCTACTTATACGAGAAGATAACTAAAAGATTAAGATACCATTCTAATTTTTGCTTATTTACCCATCTAGTACTTCTACTATGCTAAAAAAATCCTCAAAACTGATTTGTGCTTCAAGGTACAATGTTATTTGAATTAATGATATATTTCCAGTTTGTACGATATAAAAGTACAAATTCAATTTGTACCATAAAAGAATATGTACCTTACCTTTCTGTTATAGTACAACGGAACAAGTTCGGTTTGTACCATAATATAAATGTACAAATTCAACTTGTATTATAAAAGAATTTTTAAAAAATATAGGTATTAACTTAACTGCACCATAACATTAAAGATACAAATTTAATTATAACATTATTTTAAATAATTTTAAAATTCCTTAATCTAGATGCTATAATTAATTATTTTGAATAATAGCTGTTGGGCATGTGACTCGGACCTAGCCGCGCCAGAGGAACGCACTGACGCTACCCCCAATGCCGCCAAACCCGTCAGGACGCGACACGACCGAAGACTTCAAGCGCAACACCTCGGCTCGGCGCGAAGACCTCGAGCGCGGCACATGCGCGAAGACCTCGAGCGCGGCACAGGCTACGCGCACGTGGAAAGATCAAAGCGTGGACCAAACCAAAGGGCCGCAGAAAGCGTCGTCGCGCCTCCCGAAAAGGTAGTCACATCAGGGGGGCCTAGACACAGTCATAGGCAAGCCTCTGACATGTCCTACGTAGAGGCATGGCTTAAATTCCTGACATGTCAGTGGTCATGTCATTGTCCCATCATGTAACTCAACCACTCACCCACCACCATGTAGCCTATAAATATGGCATTTACTCCGGTGGGTGAGGGGATCGCATTTTTTAGACTCTATCTCTACAATCATCAACTTCTCTCTTTAAAACTTCATTTCTCCAAACCTCGTGCTTCATATCTTCGTTCCCCGTTCCATAATCAATTCCAACTGCTTACTCTCCTTGACCCCCTTTTTCCCCGAACCTCACTCCTACACTCAGTTAGGTTCAAACAATAGCAATTAGTTTATTTTTACTCTAATTTTACTAATTATTCTATCAATCCTCCAAAATTTACACCCTCTTCAAATCAATCTTGCCTTCAATGTTAGTCCTTAGTTGTAACCAAATTGGCCCACCATTAAGGATTCTAGGTAGGGATGGCAATTTCGACCTTACCCGTTTTATCCAAACTGTTTGACTTGTTTTGGGGCGGGTATGGGTACCTCTCATCGACCTGACCTGCCCTGACCCTCCCTATTCTTGACTCGTTCTTGCCTAAATTATATGTAATTTTAGTCAAATTACTTAGGATTTTCTTTTTATTACCTCATATTTTTTCTATAATAAAGTTGTAAGTAAGTGGAAAGCTCAATTTCTCCAATAATTTAACTATATTTTTATCATATTATGGTTGGTTTATTGGTATTTTAATGAAAATAACGAATATTTATAATATTTTTCATATAAATTACATACCCATTGGGTCGACGTGCCTTGACCCGCGTCCCATGACAAATTACCCGACCTGCCACGGGGCGGGTATGAGTATCGAGATAACCATTTCGAACCTGCCCATTGCTATTCCTAATTCTAAGTGAACCAGTCCCATGAATACCCAATATGGTCAAATCGAGTAAAACTCAATATATATGGGTTTCAAGTTGGGTATGGTTAAAACCTGCCGTTGGAATTGGCAAGTTGGGTCAGGTACAAGTTTTCAGCCTGTTTTCCATCCATCCCTAATAACATAGATAATTTATGGATGATATTAATTTTATGGATACATTGTCCTAATAGTATGGATAATTTATAGATGTCATTAGTATTCATGACAATATAGTTGTAAGGAAAATTTTATAGTATAAATATATGAGTGTTTGGAGGAATTATTCACAGTTGTGTTGGTGAGTGCACTGTTAAATTGGGTTGAGTATTCTCTTCAAAAGCCAAGTGAGTATTTTACCAGAGGTTTTTTGGCATGTTCACCCCACTGGCAAGGACAGTAGAGGTCCTATTCCAAAATTAAAATGTAACCTAGTATTTTTAAAATTTTTAATTAAAAATTCATAACATTTTTACTTAAAGAGTAATATTCTTCTAGCATTGTTCGAAACAAAATTATCTATCAACTCTTCCATTTTCGTATTCTCTTAGAAACCATTCTCATTCGCTTGTATCATTATAGACTGCAAATAGTACTTAAACAATTTCAATAACAAGATTTTATCTGTAGTAGCAACATTCACATGAATAGTTAACAAGATTCTATATACTATATATGGTATCATTAGGAAAAAAAACAACAACACGTTTTAGAAAGTTGAAGATGTCAATTGGTTGTAGAATTTTCTTAGGAAGAAATCTGGTAATAACTTAACTTCCCCATATAAATTTTGTAATTGACTGTGAGTGTAAGAGTCGCATTCATCTTGTAATCCTTACCCATCATTAAGATGCAATGTTTATTGTGGCAGTTATGTTAGATTGCATGATCGTTACCGACATATGAGATTTGATAGATAGATAGATAGAACATGAAGAATTGAGCAGAATGAGAAGAGTTTAATAATAGCGCAACAAGAGTTTAAGAGGTGAAAAAAGATAAAAGAGAAGGATAATTTGAGAGAACGAGGAGAAGATAACAAAAGAGGGAGAGTTTTTTTTTAATAAAAAAATAGTATATTTCTAATCTTCTACCAAATTTGCAATATTTAAATAAAAACAAATGTCCAAATTGCAACCTCTTCCCCTTTGTGCCATGGGCTGCCCATCTCATTAGCACCAAACATTGGCTCTAATAATTAATATCCTAACATAAACATATAATTTCCTCCTTCCGCATTATAGCTACTAATTATTATAAATAATAACCGCCAATGAACCATAAAGTGTTGCCCATAGAGTGACGCTTAAAGCACTGCTTTTGTCTCTTCTAAAATTAGAGTATTTCGACTTTTTTGGGTGGCTTCACTAGGATATTGTATGTAAGAGATTCTTGAATAGTTTTAATTGCATAACTCTTATCTTCTTTTGATATCACTCAGAAATAATAATAAAAACCTCACTAATTTCCCCCTAATTATCCTACCAATCATCCTAGACAAACACATTGGTTTCACTTCATCCGAAAAGATATAGCCACTAGCCAACTACTTGTTCGCTACATCTCCTCTTAATGATCAAAATCAAAGGACAACCATTTCAATACTTTCATCTTCTTTTTTGTCCAAGTTGAAGGCCAATGCCTCTTAACTTGCTAGGCATTATAAGGCTGAGTCCAATGGGTACCTTATTTATGGGGAATCTGCAAAAATGAAGGAGGAGATGGTCCAATGGGGAGGTTTGGGCCTCCAAAAATTGAGGATCCTGCATATGGAACCCCAAATTTGGAGGTGGAAATGGAGAATCCCCCAAATATAGAGGCTCACCAGAGCCCGCCACATGGCTTTTCTTTTTCTTTTTAAGATTTTAGGAGTTAATTGTGAGTTTAATTAGGGGATTAGTTAGGGATTTAATTATTTCAATCATTTTCAAGTGTTGTGTGTAAACCCGAATTAGGTACATAATTTTTTGTCAAAAAAATTCGGACTCGAAATTTAACAAAATTCTATCGAAAATTTTGTGTTAAAAAATGATGACGAACTATACAAAAATTAACATGAATAAATTATATTAAAGCTACGATAAGTACATTTTTAAGTAAATGGAAAAATTGGAAATATTAAGAACCGCAAATATGGAGTTTGTTGCATTGAAGCAAAAGAAGAGAAAATGGGGTTCAATCCTCAAATTTGGGGTTCAAGGCCCCCAAATTTGGGGTTTTGCATTGGACTTGGCCTAAGGACTGCAACATGTACACATATTTTATTGTTATTTGTCAGTGACAAATTGATTTTTTTTAATTTTGTAAAATCGTATAATGTATTTCCATGTGTATTTACAAACCCCCGTATAGTCATATGATTAAATCAAGAATGTTAGAAGTATTTTGTACTGATTTTTCTACCTTAAACATATATAACTCCGGATAAATGCGCGACAAAACGAAATATAAAGATATTTAAAAATTTTGGTAATTTTCCCGAACATACATAATAATTTTCAAAGTTCAAACCCAACACGTAGTGAATATTATAATCCATACATTATCACTAATCTAGCCTCTTGAGATGATTCCTTCATGTTTTTTTTTTTTTTTTTAGATAAGGGATTCCTTCATGTTTTGGAGAAAAGAAAAAAATGAAGAAATTATATAAGTGGACAAGGAGCACTAAACTGCTAAAGCTAGATAGTACCATAATGGAATTGCAATTTTGATAATTATATAATGTATGATATTTAATTCCTTTGCGTGCAGTTGTGGATCATGTGGGAAACAGTAAGAGAGAGGTCCATTATCTCGCTACCTACATTCTTTATACAACAAAAAATCCAGCACAATCTAATTGCACTAAGCTAGGCAAATTTCTCTTTGTTTTGCACTCAAGCTGTTGGGAATTCTCTCTCCTCGTGAGTTCAACTTAACCATGGTCAATTCTTAAAAAAACATAACTGTGAAGAAACCGTTGATTTCAATGATTCCGAGTTGTTAGTAGAGTTTCAATTATGGATCATATATCACTTCCTAACACACCCATCAATGAAAGCCAACATATATTGGCTTGAAATTTGCACATGTCCGAATATCATGTGCTTAACAAATAGGGTCATTGACATTCGAACATAAGACCTCTCGGTAAGAAAAGACTATTATGTCATGTCAAAAACCAGTTGGTCCCAATAATTCAAGTTGTTTGGTGAGGTTATATTATGGATCGTATACCACTTAGTAATAACAACTCGAAACAAAGACTAGGGATGGCAACTAGTTACGGTGGATACCATTTTTCTATACACCATCATTGAATCACAGTTTTAAAATTGTAATCCTCCCTATAATCAAAAGTAGGCGGGGATGTAATATGCCATACCAAAACCTATACGTATGCAATTTAGGGGAAATACATCCACACTATCTACTGATAACCATATACAAAGTTTTTGATGTAATGTGAAATTTTTATTAGAATATCAATATCATCTTTGAACATTGTTACGATTTTTTTTTTGTAAAAGTCCGGAAAAATAGCAATTTTGTTTTTAAGAGATAATTATAATGATTGAAGCATATGGATGACTGAAGTGTTGAATCGAGTGCGTCTAAAACTATAGTTGTACCACATATTCGGGTGGATTTGATATGGATACTTAATATACCAAATCCATTACCCTTTTAATTAGTTGAATTGAGGAAAAAATCTTCCACAAAAATAACTATTGAATATCCCCAATCTTGCCATACAACCTGAAAAATACAAAGTGGGGACTTTATTGATGATCATCACATAAGAGGGTTTTCTATTTATTAATACATTGCAGAAGCTGAAGTGAGCTGAAAGCAAGGTGAGAAATTTCAAATTTGGGTAGAAATTAACAAAGATATATGATGTATAATATCGAGCATGGGAAAAGCTAAAATGGAATGAATGCTGCCAACTCCAGGCGGGACACAAATTGCGTCTCTCAGCAACAACAGATGAGAATGCTTGCGACCACTCCAGAAGGATATGATATGATATGATATGATGATGCATCTTGGCCACCCAACTCAACTCTCCCATTCAAATATTTTCTTATGACATGCAGGCACTGAATTTGATTAATAGTACTGCCTGCCTAGCCAACAAAAAAATACACTTATTTTACGTTTAAATTAAGTGTTCCGTCATCACGAAATCAAGGGTAAAATATTGACAAGAAAAATTTCAAGAGTATCGTTACAGTTTTATTGGATTTTCTCGGATGAATGCTTATAATGTAAAGAAGGGGTGGACGTGGACCCATCTTATCTAGACACCTTTAAATTTTTGAAAAGAAAATTGTAGACTTTCGATAGTAGTTTGAGTTTGAGGTGGAAAAAAAAAAAAGGTGACAGTCTTTATGATTTACATTTGTGACATTGCGAATATTAAGAAAACATGTCATCTCCATCAGACTCTCCCCAGGTGGCCCAATCCTCTCCCATCTGTTCTTTGCAGATGACCTGGTGCTCTTTGTGGAGGCCAATCCTACTCAAGCTGACACTGTCCTTAAGTGCCTTACCCGTTTCTGTGATGCCTCAGGGGAAGCTGTCAGCAAGGAGAAGTCTAGGGTGTTCTTTTCTAGGAATGTTAAGAACCAGACCAGAATGAAAATTTGTAAGAGATTAGGTATACAGTCCACCAGTGACCTAGGAAGATACTTAGGTGTCCCTGTGTTGCATGGTCGTGTTACTAAGTCTACTTGCAAGTATATTATTGAAAGAATTGACCAGAAACTAACTAACTGGAAAGCTAGAACCCTCTCCCTTGCTGGCAGAGTGACCCTAGCCTTATCTGTGCTCAATGCCCTTCCAACCTATGCTATGCAAACTACTTTCCTTCCTGCTTCTATTTGTGATACAATTGATAGGAAAGTTAGAGTCTTTGTATGGGGTTCTGGAGAGGGGAAGAGGAAGGCTCACCTGGTTTCTTGGGAAAACATTTGTAAACCTAAGGAACAAGGTGGACTGGGGTTGAAGTCTGCTAGACAGATGAATATGGCTTACATGATTAAGCTTGGATGAAACATGCTTAACAAGGAGGATGATCTGTGGGTTCAGGTGTTGCAGGGGAATTATTTCAAGATGAGGAATGGTGAGATCCTCTCAATGAAGAAGAGTAATCATTCCAATCTGTGGAAGGCCATAGTCAAAGGAATGAATATGATGAAGCACGCTACCTGCTGGAGAATCCGTGATGGCCAAGCCACCAAGTTCTGGACACAAGCATGGGTTGACAACGACATCATCCTGGAGGATTTTGCCCTTGATGATGTACCTGAAGAAGAGAAAGATTCTGTTGTTGCCAACTGGGTCACTGAGGGAGGTGAGTGGGATTGGGGGAAGCTTAAAGCTGCCCTCCCTGATCACATCCTTTCCTTGATTGCAGGTGTGGAAGCCCCCAACCCAAACCTGGGTGAAGACACAAACATCTGGGGACTGGAATCAAGTGGTCGTTTCAGCTTGAAATCAGCATACAATCTTGCTGCTGAGGAGGTGGAGGAGGAAGGAGAACCAGATAGATGCTGGAAAGCTCTTTGGAAATGGAAGGGCCTTAGCAGAATCAAGCACTTTATTTGGCTTGTCATGCACGAAAGGCTGATGACCAATAAAGAAAGGAGAAGAAGAAAGCTCACCACCAACAGTCTCTGCAGATTCTGCAAGGATGAAGTGGAATCCATTGGCCACATTCTGAGAGATTGCAGCAAAGCGAGGGAGATTTGGGATTTTCCCCCTCCAAAGTTGCTTCTAATAGCACAAACCTACCTTTGAGAGAATGGCTGCTAACAAACCTTACTCAGGAGGAGAGTGCTACTGGTTTTGGAATCATCCTATGGCACCTGTGGAAACAAAGAAACGAAGAAGTGATGGAGGGACGCGCCTTCTGCAAGAAAGGTTTGATTGCCAGGATTGAAGCTTGGTTCCACATTGTGGATCAGGCACACCATAATGTGCAGAAAACTTCACTTACCAGTAGGACTGCAGGCTGCACGAGATTGATCTGCTGGGTTACACCTGATGAAGGATGGATCCAGCTGCAAACGGACGGCTCTGTGGTCACTTCGACTTGGAGAGCTGCTGCTGGAGGACTTTTCAGAAACAGCTTGGGACAATGCAAAGGGGCCTTTGTCTGCAACCTTGGTTCGTGTTCCATTATTGCTGCTGAGCTCAAAGGCGCGTTGGAAGGGCTCAAAATTGCGTGGCAGAGAGGGTACATGAGGATTTAGCTCAAACTGGACTCTTTGACCGCCCTTGAGATCATCAAGCAACGCCAGAACGACAACCATCGACATGGAAGCTTGGCTAAACAGTTTAGCTTTCTTTTGAACCTCGATTGGGAGGTGACTGTTTCTCATGTATATAGGGAAGCTAATTGTGCCGCCAATTTCTTGGCTAACAAGGCACATGACTTTGATTTTGGCACACATCCTTTCAATGTGTGCGATTTGGACTTTGTCCAATGGCTTCGCCACGATGTAATGGGAACTTCCCATGAACGTTTTATTACTTATGTGATTTAGACGCTTTGCGTCTGTCTTTCAACAAAAAAAAACATGTCATCTATTACACTGCGAATTATTTGTTGTTATGTATAAAATATAAATGTAAGTAAAAGCTAAATAAGTCCAGTTAAACCGCAATTTCCCATAATTTTTCCTATGTCTGTTTCTTGAACCGCACAGATTTGACACCCATCAACGATCAATAGAGTGGGGATAAATTCATCAAACTTGAAATTTTGGCTTTTCATTGGTTTTTTATGTTGTGTAAACTCCAGCAGGTTACTGGTAAGTAATAATGTCGAAACCAGCAGAGAGGTTTAGTTGTGGGCCGGGACGGCACTTACACGCATCACCTGCATTAAGTTAGTGCTTCTAACTGGAAAGCAATGAAGAAAACATAACCGCCTAGGGTTTTTCTTCTACTGACATAAGCAGCTGCAGCTCATCTTGATGCATAGCCTTCGCCTTGCTTTGATCCAACAATAACACTGCTTCACCAACTCTATCATCACTTACCAGCAGAGGCGAGCAGGGATCAGTTGATGCTACTACGAGACCTGATGATGTGGAACATCTTGACAACCTAAAATTGGAACTCTGGCAACTCTTGACAAATGCATCTGAGGTTTGAGCTTTCACATGAAGGGTGGCACATGGAATCTTCACCGTTTCACCATTCGCTGGAACGTCGCACTCGATTCCCATCTCAGACTTTATCTTGTCTTTGAGACGGAACATGCCGGGCCTCTCTCCATGTACTAGCATAACGTGCTTCGGAGACAAAAACTTGAGAAGATTCATGATTCCTTTGGAGTCAGTATGTGCACTGAAAGCCAACTGATGGATCTGGGAAACAAAAACACACGGTGAGGATTACCTTTATGTTCAAAACATGCACAAGAGGACTGCAAATGCGGTTTCTTGGACGAACAGAAGATTGGATACTAGGCACCATACATTACAACGGACATCTATTTGGCTATCACTGTCCACATAGATACTAGTACGTTTGCCAGCCACAAGCTTGTGGCCTATTGTTCCTGCTACACAGTACCTGTAAAATATGGACAGATAATAACTCATTAAAAGGCAGCTTTTATCTGAAAGTACAATTCTTCTAGGTTCAGTTTGAGATTCTACAGCTTTATACATTCATGTCATGGAGAGGCTTTCAGATATTGCAACAGTCATTAACTATAATTTCAAGAGCCAAAAGGGTACACTAATGTCTCATTCACTTGCCACGAGCAGCTAACCCTGTGTGCAACAAGGATTGATGATTCTTTCTTACCATGAAATGCTGGAAACTTGACACAAACATAAAGAAATTGGTTTTTTCACAATTTGTCATCAAAATATATACACGATAGATTGTTACCCAGGCAATGTTACGAGATTCTCCTTGAAAGGAGCCCACTTCTTGAAAGCCTCCAGGGAAAGGCCACCACTGAGCATTCCGGATGTGGCGAAGAGAACACAAGGTCCAACAGTATTTATCACTGACCGATCAGAACTGACAACTAGGCCACAGAACCAAAAAAAAAAAAACATCGTACTAAGTAATTGCATTATATTAGGTTGCAAGTGGAATAATCAACCTTTTGCCCATGAAACGGACACAAATCAAACATCGGGATTAAAATTCCTAAACCAATAGAAGTGATCAACTGAAGATGCAAAATGCCGGAAGTACCATGTTTGAAATTGAAGGCATTGTGCATTGCGTATGTATCTTTGATCTTTTGGTTGGTCCAGCTCATAAAGGTCTTGTAGTAAATATTAGCTTGTTTTGTCAAACCTGAAACACGTATATAGCTCAATTAGAACAACGTACCACTGAATGGCAAAAGAAAAGGCAATATGAATAGCTTTTGCGCATATGCACGAGTCGTCAGGCTATTCAAGGGTAAGTCAGAACGCAGTAGGAAGGATGGGCTGAGCGTCAAAAGAACAATAAGCTACTGAAACTCTCACTTTCAATAATTCAGATTGACGTTGAAAAGTAATGTGGGTTCAAGAGAATCCAAAATACGAACAAAAGAAATCTCAATTTTCCATGTAATGCAACTCAAACCGGACCCAAACGATGTGGCATAATGGTTTTGTTAAATCAATCGATGATTCCAATAAGCATACCACTCTCATTGCTAATGTTTGCCTTGGTTTCATAACTTCATCATATAAGAAACTTAACATGAGCAATGGTCGTACCAAAACCCAGATGTGTTGCAAAAATACCAAATGAAATGCTTTACTGGAATCATACTAACAAACAAAAAAAAGTAGGCTCTCGAGATGCATTTCAAGTTTGGAGAATAAATATAAGCAATTACTAAGGATGAATGTTTTTCATTAAACAAAAGAGCGCACCTGACGAGAAATATATTGGAACCTTGAGATTCATGCGCTCCCAGTAGTCATCCAACAAAATGAACAACTCCTGATTACACATAGATTATTATTTTATACAACTAATGAATGATCAGCAAAAAATTGTATTGCAACAGAAACGTAGAATAAAAGGAATAACAGAAAGATCACTCTATGCTGGATATATTATCCAAGATATATATTGATTAAGGAAATAAATATGTGAAGCATAATTAATGCATTCTCATGGCATTAGTACCTGAGCTCTCCCAAGTGCAAATGTTGGAACCAAGACCTTTCCTCCACCTTCAACACATTCATGAACCTATATGAGCAGTTTCAGTAGGTACTTCTTAAAGGGACAGAAATATGTTTAAATTTGGAGACAACTCTTCAGAAGTTAAAAAAACGTGCAAAAAGCATCTGCTCGTATAAAATGCAAATACACATGCTACATCTAATCATGCAAGATACAATATTTCTTAAGTCACAGACCATTGATGGCTCTCTTTCTCGATAATGATGCACTTCTTCAGTCATATTGCATGTGTTTGATAATTTGATTACGTTTGTCAAACCATCAATCCCCACAATTCAACCATATCAATGGACGAAACATTTGGATCAGTGAAACCGAAGAAGTTGTAATAGATAAGATATAAGGTATGTTGTTTTACATACAGCTTGAAGAAACTCCCTCTCACGAGCATATCTTGAATCACGTACAGTCGTTGCATAAGTTGACCTGTTAAGCAAATATAAATCATATGAGTGATTTGATGAGATTTGGAAGAGTAGGTTTATCTACAATGACATAATAATACAAGTAAAAAAGCTCCACTGTTGGAAATGAATATGTTGTCAACCATATAAATACATTCACTACCACTGCATTAAAAACACAACATGGGAAAAATTCTCAACAGAAAGTATATTTCACTCTCATGAGCAGGGGCTAAATAAAGACGGCAAGATAAACTCAACACAAATACCCGAGACTGTTTCCTTAGATTACAGTATATGAAAGTCACATGCAACAAACAACAAACTCTTTAGTTCACACAGATGGTTCGAGATGACAAGCCAGACATTTTGTCAAGAGAACACTAATCGTGAGAAAAACAATAATATCAAACGTGATTGATTATAGCCAAACATCAAACGTGAACATGCATATATCATAAAATCACTTACTCAGATATAACGAGATCTAGTTCTAGTCGATCAATTTGTGCAGCCCCGAGATGCCTATCTGGTGTCATATTATAGTCACCAGTATAGAGCATAGACCCGTCTCCTACCTTTGCATAAAACATTGCAGCTCCAAGAACCTTGAGGTGAATAAGAGGTATTAACACAACACAAACATTTACACACTGAAGGCCAGGCCACACATCAACCCAAGAGAAAGTGTTAATCTTACATGTCCTGCATAGTAGGCACGGATTTGAAGATCCTTGTCAACTTGTATAGTCTGCTTCAGATCAACTAGGGTAACTGCATAAGTAAAATTTGGAGGGAAAATGAACTAGAATTGCCTGTCTTGCACAAATTGAACCTCCAGAGAGGTTAGCTCATTTGGTATAAAAAAACTCCATACCTTTCTTCATGCATTCAGATATATCATCAGTGGTAAACTTCTCTTCCCCACCCCTTCCAACCGTTACCTTCATAAAATCCTCCAACATCAAAGGGGCCAACGCCTTTGTCGGGTACTGCAGAGTGACAAACATGCTGCTAAGTTCAAGACAAAGTACAAGAAACCTAAACCAGAATCTGTGAATCCTTTCAGAATCATTTTCCCCCTAGCAAAGAATATGATCGACAATGTTATCCTAACTTCTACAAGAGTGAAATCCAGAGAAAGTACCGTCATGTAAATAGGACCATTGTACGAATACTCTTTAGTGAAGTAAGGAAGCGCGCCAATATGATCCAGATGACTGCAACAAGAGTTCAGGAAAACAAAATCATTAGAGCAAAACAGGCAGGAACAGGACAGAGGCAATGGCGAACAACAGGAACCTGGAGCCACACTTACTGACTTACAAGTGAGTTATTATAACACAATCTAGGGGACCGTCAATGAGAGCAAAATCAGGGTAACGTTTGTCATCATGGTGACCCATGTGCATCCCGCAATCGAACATGATTCGCTTCCCATTGATTGTTACCACCACGCAGCTCTTCCCAACTTCTTGCCCGGCACCTGCACTCAACCAAGCATTAGGAAATCATCATCATATTAAAGGTAGATGGAGGGCAGGAAAAAGTAGGCACAGTGAACAGTACCTAGAACTAGACAGTCAATACCCATGATGGCAGGAGTGACTGTCTGGTTTTTAAGTGGGAGAAAGAGGAGCCAACCACCGCAAACAAAGCTAGAATCTTTCCCCCCACTTAACCACTTTCCTACATGATTTCTAGATGTTGCTCTTTTGTCTGGCCAGTCGTAGCGAAAAACTTCCTCATTCTTAATGTCGGAGCTGGAGGGAGTTTAGGCGGGAGCGTTTTGGAGTTGAATTCGGAGAAGGCGGGGAGAGGGCTGGAGCAAGGTTGTCAAACCGGATTAAGTCCTCTAACCGGTTTAACAAGGGATTTGAGGTTTAATGGTCGAATCGGGGCTCAACCGGATTAAGCCGGCTGACTTGATACATCACTCGATTCCATCTATCAACCTGTAAAACAAGTAAATAATTAACAAAATAACAAAGTATCATCAATTCCATCAACCAAATTAACCTGCTGCGTTCCTTACTAACTCCTAACTAACAAACAAACGTCAATGCTCTTTCTTTCTTTCTCCCTCACTCTCTCTATCTAACAACAACCAATGCTCGATTCCATTGTGGAAACTGGAAATGGAAACAGAACCAAGATGTGCTTTTCCAATTCTGAAACTACACAATAGAAACCTAATTAAGCACCTACCTGAAACGATCTAAGCTAGTATTGAGGCAGGGGCGGGGACTGCTGTCAAGGCGGCGGGGAGTTGGGTCGATGCGTCGGGCGGGGAGCGACGGCGAGGAGTTGGGGACCTGGTTTGAGACGAGGGGGCGAATGAGCGGCGGTGAGACGTGGGGCAGGGAGTTGGGTCGAAACGAGGGAGCGGCGGCGACTGCGCTGGTTGTGGCCGCGGGCGAAGGCTCTGCTGGCTGCTGCTCGGCAGAAGAAGAAAAGGAAGGGATGCGATCATGCGATAGTTTTGCTAGGCCTAGGGTTCAAGATTCAATTCAGATTTCAGAAGAAGCTCCAGAACAGGCCAAACGACGTCACTTCCTCATGGCCGGTAGCCGGATAAGTCCGGTCAGACCCCGGTTTTGACCGATTTTAACCGGTCTTGACCGGCTACCGACTAATTCAAATTATGGCTGGCACTAGCCCTTTTAATGCCCGGTTCCGGCCAGATCCGGTTCGATCGGCCGGTTCGATCGGCCGGTTCGGCCCTGGTTTGACAACCTTGGGCTGGAGAAAGGGGGTAGCTGAAGTTGCGCGAAATAGGTATGAATATGGGAAGTCTCCTTAATAGCCTCTGCCACCGCTACGGCTGGGATGAGGTCAATATGACCATAGCCAACGGCAAGCCAAAATCCTCCACCAGAAGTTCGCCGACGGCGAAGTGATCCGGTTCTTCCACTCGGAGCAGACGCCGCTAATGAGTTCCTCGCAGCAGTTGGGGGCAAGCAGGCGGCCGGCGAGTGAGCGAGAATTGCAGGGGGGAAGCTGTAGCCTTAAGGCACGAGAATTTCAGAATCATATAAAACCATAAAGGGTCGGACGAAGTCGGGCCGGGTCAGTGGGTATACCGGCCCAACGTCTTCTACCTCCCAATTTGACGGGAACCCTAATGGCTACTGCTCCGATTCTTGTTCGAGAGTTTATTGGTTCATCTTCATTTGCAGTTTCCCATCGTCTTTATAATTCAAACCCTCTCTGTGTTTGCTCGTTCTATTTCCGATTGCAGATGAACCCAGATTACTAGTTTGCCGAGAGACTGCGTTATTCAAACCCCTTTTCTCTTCAAAATGTGATTTTGGTTCAGGGTTAATGGAGACTGGCGGTGAAGCGATGGACGATCATGGCCGTAGATGGGTGCCAGTGAAAAAGGTGTTGCCTTTAACACTTTCTTTGTCAATAAGACCTTGATAACTATTGAAGATGATGGAAAATGGCACCTCAACTATGTTGGTCTTTGATAAAGTACAGTTCTTTTATCGTTGTGTTGCGTTCATGATGGATTTCAGAATGATGCCTAGAAGGTATTTGTTGAATTTAACTTGTTCAGAGTGGCTATATCGGGACAGAATACTAGGAAACAGAATCCATGACTATGAATGGCGGTAGTAGTATTTGTTGTCTTTGAGTGTTCCTGGTTTTCTACTTCATTTGCAGGAATAAGTTCAAAGTTCCAAATATAAGTTTAGCTTAGTTAATTTCTTCATTTGGATCTTTTATATGTTAAATCCATGCATGAATGGTTCGAAAGGTTACTCCCATTGTGAACTACCCCCAATGGATAGGTCTTGGCTCCTGTGTGTTTTCTTGATTATGCTTCTTCTATGGATGCTGCATTGAGTTCATGATTGTTGATCATGCCCGTCTGAATCTTATTTTCTCTTGTTCTTCTCTTCTACTGTAGTGATTGCTGTTTATTTCTTCTGTCAAAGAAGTCGTAGCTCTCATCTCCACTGATAAACAGGTTGCAGAAGTTGCCCAGGTACTGTGGTCATTAGTGTTGTACTGAGTTGAAAATTGAGACCATTTCGCTGATTTTTTTTCCTGAGGTGATGTAAAGGTTTACCATCCTCCATTTAATTTTCCTTTTCTTGTTGTTTCCCCCTACCAGACACATAGAAGTGGCTCAAAGTTCTCGCCTTGTCGGTGCAGAGCTGGGCTGGATGATTTGCGGGAAAGAATGGCTTAGTTATCAGCTTTATATGTCCTCGGTGTGTAAAGTTTGCAAATCTGGCTGCTGCTTTCAGAAGGAGGTGCAAAGCAATCTGCAGCCTGCCAGATAAAGAGGATAATGCTAAATCCAGTCCTGAGAACCACCTGCTTTGGACAACAGGAAAGATAAAGAAATCCTTGCCTAGCTCTTAGAAATCAGACTTCAGCCAGAACTGTGTTGTCGCTGTTGATAATCTGGAAGTTCTACAGAAGGATTGGGTGTGACTGATTGCTAGTTGCTTTATCTCTCAGAAGGTCACAAGCCAACAGTTCCTCACTCACCAACTGCTAAAAAGAATCAGGCATTGGCTATTCAACTCCAGCTGCCTCTGCCTCTGCCTCCTATTTCTGAAGAAAAGCACTCGGTGGTTTCTGCATCCCTAGTTGAAAAGTCAGGCTTGGAAGTTGAATGTTGGCCTCCTGTTGTCCCTGAAGGAACTAATCCAGAAGTTTCTGAGTCGCCAGGAACACCAAATGAATCTGGCTTGTTGCCTCTTAGCTCTGAAGGAGATGGGTCTAGTGCTTCTGAGTTGCCAATTACAAAAGAAAAATTCAAGCAAAGTGGTTGACCGTAAGTTGCCTCTTATCTCTGGATGAAACGACACATTGGTTGAATGAATCTCAGATTCCTTGTATCTGTAAAGAGAATGAGTTGAGAGCTCCTCATACGTGCATTGTGGTTGAATCTCAGCTACCTTCAGTCTCTAAAGAAAATGAGTTCAGAGTTTCTGGATCACCAGTTGACAGTTTAAATACAAATGCTGAATCTCAGTTGCCTCCAGCCTCCATGGAAAATGAGCCTACAGAGCTTCTGAAGTTACCTGCTGCTAAAGTTACAAAATCAGCTACGCCAGTCGTCAGGTTGAATCTTCTTCACCAACCTCTGTTTCCCGCGCAACCTCAACGATTGAAAGGTCAACAAGGCAGGCAGGCAGGCAGGTAATTTCCGCGCGGGTTCTCCTTCTCCATTTCAGAACCGGCCTAGCTGTTTCTTTGACTCCATTCCCATTTATAGACTACTGAAATCAACACCGTGTGCCAAACTTGTAAGCATCTAACTGGTTTTGACTTGGTCTGGACTGGAACGTGTTCATCATCTTCTTGAGCAAATCTCCTCATCAAATACAATCTCAATTTCTACATGATCAGTCCTAGTTCAAGAAAACTCCACATGTATCTCTATTTACAATGCCAAAAAATATACACTTGCAACACTATAGTAGTAAAAAAATTGTTTCTAATTATAAAAGAAAAAACAAGAATAAAAAAATCACGCTCCTTTGGCGTTTGGATGCAACGGAGAGTTCAATCTGTCGGATCGAGGACTCTGCTTGTTGTACCCACCTTCTTCCTCCCGACTCGTCGGCGGCGACCTCCGGCGTTGCTTCCTTACGCCGCCCTCTCGACGGTGGAGCTTATGTCTATGATGATACTGTTCTTGTCCACCTTCTTCCTTCTTCTTCTTCCCATCACTTTCCGCCACCTTCTCGTCGTCACCCAACTCCTTTTGACCAACAACCCCATTCTTGGTCTCTGCCGTGGGGACCACGTACACGAAAGTCCCCACGGCGAAATCCTTGTAGTCCTCGAGCGGCTCGAGCGTCTTGACCACGAGGCTCATGGTGGGCCTGTGTTTGGGCCGGTGGCTCAGGCACTGGTACGCCAGTGCCGCCGCCTTCCTGGCCCCCGTCTCGGAGTACTGCCCCTCGAGCCTCGGGTCCATGATCCGGCTCAGCCTCCTGGGCTCCAGGAGCATGGGCCTGGCCCAGTCCACCAGGCTCTGCTCCCTCTGGGGCCGACCCTTGTCCACCGCCTTCCTCCCCGTCAGCAGCTCCAGCAGCACGACCCCGAAGCTGTACACGTCGCTCATCGACGTCAGGTGACCCGTCATGATGTACTCCGGGGCCGCGTAGCCGTGGGTCCCCATGACCCGGGTCGAGATGTGGGTGTCGGATCCTTCCGGCCCGTCTTTCGCCAGCCCGAAGTCCGACAGCTTGGCCGTGTAGTCCGAGTCTAACAAAATATTGGAGGCCTTGAAGTCGCGGTAGATGACCGGCTTCTCGGATTCGTGGAGGAACTGGAGCCCCTTTGCCGCTCCGAGTGCGATCTTCATCCTTGTTGACCACTGAAGCGACGCCGCATAGCCTGGAAGAATTAGTCAAAAGGTGGTTTTCAGGTCTGGTGTTACCGATCCATTTTTCACAACATAATTAAGACAATATAAAGCAGTGATTTATAACTTACGGCGGAAGAGGTGGTTCTCGAGGCTGCCGCGCGGCATGTACTCGTAGACGAGCATGCGGTGGTCGTCCTCGCAGCAGTAGCCGAGGAGCCTGACGAGGTGCGGGTGGCGGAGGTGGCCGAGGAAGACGACCTCGGTGAGCCACTCGCGGTGGCCCTGGAGGCCGTCGAGGTCGAGGAGCTTGACGGCGACGGGCTGGGCCTTGAGGGCTCCGGGGCGGAGCTTGTCGTCGATGAAGCCCTTGTGGACGGGGCCGAAGCCGCCCTCGCCGAGGAAGTTGGAGGAGGAGAAGCTCTGGGTGATGACCTTGAGCTCGGCGAGGGTGAAGACGTGGAGGTTGGAGCCGGCGAGGGAGACGGAGAGGTCGGCGGAGGAGAGCAGCTGCGAGGAGTCCGGGTTGCTGAGGTCGGAGATGGAGACCCGGCCGGTCGTCGTTGTCGTCGTGACGTGCTGCTTCTTGGGATTGGGGGAGGAAGAGGGTGATGACGTGGGCGTCTTCTTCTTGTTTTTTGTCGTCTTCTTTCGCTTGTGGGTTTTCCGATCATGGGTTGTGGTTTCTTCTTGGGAGCCGAATAAGCAGCTGGAGAGGAAGGCAGCCCACCGGGATTTCTCCGTCGTCATTATCGGAAAATCGAAGGTCGTATATATATGATCGGTTGTCGTTGTTCCAGTTGAGGATTGAGATTGAGAGAGAAGGAAATAGAGGGAGATGTTTGTTCTGAGGAAATGGGTTGTGGATTTGAGAGGTATTTAAACAAAGAGAGAGGGATCGGTGCGAGTGAAATATTTTTGTTTTGTTTTTAAAAAATGGTGCGACAAAAAACGCGGATGCGACTCCTTTCTAATTTTCTTTTCGTTTGAATTTTCCCACCATGTTTGGTTTTTCTTTCTTCTTCAGTTTATTGGATTATTCTGTGTACTTTCCAAAGGATTCTTTTTTCTTCCGCTGCGGTAAATCTACAAACTTCGTAAACCAGTATGTATACTTAACGATTATTGTCGGTGTGATTTCTAAAATTCGGGTTAAATTAATGTTTGTAAGTGTGCATTCTTTAGTAGCAGTTTTGGTGAAATAAAGTGCATTACTTGTGATGGTTGACTGTGAGAGTTATAGTATACGCGTAGTAGTGTGGTTATATTATAAGTGGTCGCGTTATAGCAAAATCAAAGTGGTCGTACTCTTTAACAACAATTTTGGTGAAATAAAGTGTTTTAATTAATCTTGTGATGGTTGATTGAGAGTTATATATAGTACACGTGGTATGGTCGTACACCCCTAGCAAATCAAAGTGGCCATGGATGTCAGTTCCTAGCTAGCCTCTTGAGTAACCTCTCCAAACTCTTATGATCAACTCGTTGAGTCGACAATCTCGAAATTCATCTGACGAACACATCACTAAAACGGGATTCCTGATCCGAAAGGTTGCATAGAAGTTATTCTTTAAGGGTTTCTAAACTATTTTGATTGTGGTTAATTGTTTGGTTTTTTCCTTCTTGTTCATGGTTGGTAAGGTAATGATGCTCTTAAGTCTCAAGTCTGGGAGGTTGGTTCGTACGAAAAGGACATGGCATGGGCTATAAAGTATAAACTCTTGCCCTCCACCTTTTGACTTTCTCCGTCGCCTAGCCTGAATTAGTTCTGTTTGACACTCAAGTTCTTTGGCCGAATCCGCAAGCAAGAAGGATGAGGTAACATCTGATGACTCTTTTTTTTTACATTGGATGACGTAAACTAAATAAATCTTTGGGCGATTAAGGACTGAATCTATCTTGATTAACAGTTTAAATGTACAGATAGCTGGAAAGCTCGTGTTATAATTGACTGTTTGGTATACTTATGAAGAAGTATGTACATTGACGACAATTTATTTAGGAAAAAATATATCATAAACGAACTAGTATTAATAAATAAGTGAATGGGAGAGACCTATATCTATATGTACGAATTTTAGGGGTGAAAGCTTGACCCGGAAGACCCACTGACCCATCCCGTCTCTAAGGGTCGGGTCGGGACGGGTCAATTTGTCTACAGGGACATATTAGGGACGGGTTATTTGTTGACCCTGTAAGGGTCGGGACGGGTCACGTTTTGACCCTGTGACCCTAAGCAACAACACATATCTCACACCACATTGGACATTTTTTAAAGGTTTTAAAAGTTTAGGTACTAGTTTGCAAAAATTAAAAATTTTGGGTACCAAAATGTAATTTTACCATCAAAATTTATGGATTTATTTGTAAAAAAATAAATTTTAGGTACTAAATTGTAAGAAAAAATAATTTTGGGTACCAAAACATAATTTGTAAAAAAGCAGTGTGTTGATTAGGGTCGACCCGGCCCGTCCCGTTCCTTGAGGGTCAGACAGGATCAAGAAGGAGACATGGGCGGGACGGGTCAGTTATACATCTTGACCCTTCAGGAACGAGTCAGACAGGGACAGGGACGGGACATGCAAATTTTCAGCCCTATAATGAATCTTACACGAACTCATAGGAAAAAAAAACATATAATTAAATTGAGATCCATTGTTTAACCAATTCGCCACTAAAAAAAGTACCGTTACAAAGACATTATTATCGAACGCATATTAAAATCAGTTTTGTTTTTGAAATCGTAAATGAGTCAACATATGTATACAATTATACATCGCTATGATGAATTGATGATAGTTCCCCACTTTTAGATCTATTGTAGGGAAGACGACTTAGAGGGACGTAGACCTTTATATGTACAATAAACAAAAGGGGGGAAAAAACGAACACCTAGCTCGCTCGTTAGTTTTAGGTGGTTATAAGAAAACCAGAGAGTAGTTTTGCTAGCAAGTAGGCGACGACGAATTGACCCGCCGGCCGGCCGGCTGAGGACGCGGGAAGACCAATCATCTCATAAAAAATCCACACGTACTATTTGGGAGCTTCATTCTGGAAGCTTTACCTACTACCTTAACCTACCACATATACCAAAGAAGAAAAAAACAACGGTGGATTTTTATCAACTTAATTAGCTAGGTTAAGTTTGGTCTCTTCCCAATACATTTCTGTCCACACTCGACCTTCTAGAAATGAGAAATTGATCCCTATCTGGTTGGGTCATCCACCCTTTTTTTTAAATGCGACGATTAACATATGATTAAATGAGTGCTACGTTACTAATAACTGAGCTATCAGGGCATGATTATTTCTGACTTTCATACGTACGATATGCACTACCGCTGCTTTTGGTTCATTGCATTTGTTAATTAGTGGTGCGATTAGTTGGGAATGGAACTTGGTAATTTGAAATTAATGCCTGATTAAAGCACAAAAATGGGAGTTTGGGTTGATTAATTAAGGATCAGGGCCGCGGGAACTGCGGTCTTGTGTTTGTTATCCAAATCAATCAGACGGTGGTGAATGTGGCAGAGAGAGTTAGTTGACTTTTCCATGGCTAGAAAAGTGGTTCTAATTTCTAAAGTATATGCATCGGACGGTTGGTGAGGGTGTAGACACCACTTTTTGTCCGGGTTAGAACATATATTTAATTAAATAATTTTAGTGTTTTGTCTAAAGTTTGCAATAGCAAATCCTAAATGACATTCTAACTAAAACATATTCGTAGTGCCTGTGATGGGTTTTGTTTGCCTTGACGAGATTAATCTCGACCAATATAATTGATAGTGCGAGAGTTGAGTTGTGTTTGCTTTGATTTGACGAATTAGGCAATTTGTGAATTGATCTTTGATGAATTGGTTCTTAAGATTTTGGACGGGGTACTTTTTTAAAAATATTCGAATTAAGAAAAGATAAATAAGCATATTATTAAACTAAATTTGAATTAAATCAAATATAAATAAAAATTACAATCACAATCACAATGCTATTCCATTAAATTTACAAATAAATACAACAATAAAATAAATCAAGACCTAAAGTCATGGTCAACTCGGGTCAAATCCAGTCAACAATGGTCAAATACCCACTGGTCAAACCCGTCAACCAAACTCAGTTGGACCCAAACCAATATTGGTCCGACCATGAACCGAACCAGCACTGTAGCATGCTTGGAGACCAAGCTGCCTATTCCATATAAAAGAACCCTTTGCTCTTTAGAGAGGAGGGGGGAGCGACGACATTCTTCCATACTACATCTCTTCTTCTTCTTATTCCTCTTCCCTTTCAGTTTCCACTCCTACTTCCCTCTGAAAACAAAATCTCCTCTCCACTTCCTCCTTTTCTAATCCAAAAACACAGCAGGGGAACTCTGCAAAACTTCTCAATTCCAATCCCTTCCTCACAGAAAAACAGAGTCAACTTCTTCTTCTCCTTTTCTGGTTGAAAGACAAAAAGGAGCATAAGGTCTACAAATTCCCACTTCCTCCCCTCCTAAAGCACCATACACATAAATAGAAGAGGTCTTCTCCTCTTCTTCATCCGACCGAAACTCTAAAAAAAAAACAGGGACTTCCTTTCTCTTTTTCTTCTTCTTCTTCCATACTGTTTTTCCACTCTTCTTCCTTTTCCCACAGCAGACAACATCTTCCTCTTTCCTTTCTTCCTCCCCACGAGAACAAAAGGGTGAGACTTGGCTATGCTTCTTATTCTTCCTTCTCCCCCACGACAGGGGATTCTCTTCACCTCTTCTTCTTATTCACTCCCTAAACATACAGAAAGAAAGAGACAGATTAGGAAAAAGACATCTTTTCTCCCTTCTTCTTCTTCCCTACGGGGAGCTCTTCTTCTTTCACCTCACTAAAACCCCCATACACAGACAACAAATCAGAAAGAAAAGACAACAAAAAATGAATCTAGAGATGGACTCCCTGCTACTTATTGCCCGATACCAAAGCAGAAGCTCAGAAATGAAAGAAGCAAAAGCAAGTGAAGAGCACTCACAGACGAGAGAGGAAAGCAGCTTCAGCCCCTCCTCAAACTGCAAGAAAAGGTTAAATAGAGCATATCAACCCATGTACACATCATTTCCTAATTTCATCTTTTTATACCTTTTCTGAATGAACACTCAACCAATACCCAAACAAACTACAAGTTAACCACTAAGTAATCAACAAAATCATTATCTGATGCATTCTCTCAAAGATGTTTTGGCGGCATGTATTTATGTGTATATGTTTAAAGTTTTTGCGTATTATAAACAAAACTAGAGCTACATATATTAAGCTTTGTTCTTAATGTTTCTGATCATACCATACTTATATATTTAGCAATGTTACTGTTTACTTTAACAATTACTTCACTTTCTTTGTGCTAAACATACCATCACAAGCATACTACTCACTCTAAGCTACCAAATTAGATTATATAAACAAATATTAACCAGCAAATTAAACCAACTTGACTCAATCATACTCAAACTAAGGGATGTTTTTTGGCATCCTCTCTTAAAGTTCCAGCAACAAATTCGGTCATAAACTCCCACAATTTTCATTTTCAAAACCCACGGTATACAAATTTCTACACTCAAACCCACATCACACATACAATTTCCAGTTTCAAAACCATCCCAGATTTGCAAACTCCCATATTAACCCCTCAAAACATACCATTAGAAACCCACCTAATCAAATTGATCAAATCTGATTTTCCAAATCATAAACCTCTAAACTCAGAATAATGACCTCGTAAACACCAACGTACACAAAATTTCACATTCAATTACCACAAAACATATCTTCAGACTTTGTCCACCACAATCCAATTTTAGGATTCACAACCACAAATGAACCCGATTTCCCCAATTCATAGACACAATCAATCCTAAGATCCCAAACAAACAGACCTGGAGAAGAGACACTTACCAAAACAAAAATCCCCCTCCTGTCCTTGTCGTCGCCGTCGGCGAAATACAGAGTCGGCGGCGGCGGGCTTCTTCACCCTGCCGTTCCCACTTCCTCCTTCCCTTCACCATCATCTAAAATCCAGAAAAATCATTACCAAACCCAAAAATAAAGTAAAAATAAATCAATCCCAGATGGAAAGAGGCTCACCATAACTCACCGCCGCCAGGCTGCTCCTCAGTTGTCGGTGAGAAGAAGAGTTGCTTGCGGCTTTCCTCCTTTTTCCCTCGATCGAGGGCAGAACTACAATAACAAAAAAAATCAACAATCAGAACCTTAAACCGCCAAGATAAACTAAAAAAATTGACATGCAAACCCTATACAAGAAGATCCCTTACCTTCGCCTCCATCGTCGCCGCTAACGCCGGCGACAGTGGCCGGGTTTTCCTAGATCGTTGCTTCGCCTCTTCCTTGCCTTCTGCTTGTCGTGTTCGGAAATGAAAGGAGAAGGCGGAGGAAGATCGGAATAAGTGGGGTGAAGAAGATAGATGGAGAAGGTTAGAAAACGAAAACGGAGAAGGGAACCGCGGAGGCCGAGAAGCAGGGAGATGGAGGGAGAAGTGATTGGAAAGCCAGCGTTTCTCTGGTTTTCTACAGCGAAGATCGAATGCGATGAATGGAAGAAGAAGAAGAATCGGTTTGCTTTCTGGTTCAAAGAGCAAGAAACGAGAGAAAGAGGTATGAAGGTTTGAGCGGCGTTTAAGTTCAAGATGAATAGTTTAGGGTTTCCATTTCAGCCTAAGGAGAGACTTATATAGTACTCATGGCTAAAAGACGTAGTTGCCCCTGTCGATTTAATGAAATTACTCCATTGCAATCTTACCCACCTTAAAACGACGCGGTTTTAACTCGGCTCAAAACAAAAATTTGTTGGTTCTAAGATTCGAACCACTAACACAAAGATCATAATAAATTCTCATTAATAGAATAAACCTCTAGGCTAGTCGCCTGCCACTTATTCACATGTCAATCTTAGTTTATTTTAACTTAAATAACCATAATACGTACTTAAGCACGATAATTTCCTTAGTATATCTCGAGGATCAATAAACCTTTTATACTGATTTCGAAATGAATCATTAACTTCATTTGAAATAGTTGCCTGCATACGTATGTTTCTTTTAAAAATCCTTAATACGAAAAGTCATGCTCACTAGAACGTGACAATCGTGTAACCAATAAATAATTACGTCAACGCACTAAAATTATCTTCAAAGAAGAAATGCAATATCTAGACTTACACGATCAATAGAACGTGTAAAGTTTTCTCTTTTCAAAACCGATCAAAACAATCGAACTACGTGGACTTTGATCCCGGTTAACCCGGGTACGTAGGCAGCCGATAGGTTCGAGTCCAACCAATCTAAAAAACCTTTTTACGTCAATAGACGTGAAAACCGGTAACTTTAAATTCAAGTTTACACCAATCACATCGTCCTATGGGACTTTAAAATTTACATTTAAAAAAAAACAATTAAAACTACAACTAAAGCAAACAAATCCCAATTAATATTACACCCAACCTCTGAACAAACTTATCGATTTATGTAGTACCCATTATGGGGCGTTGTGGGGTGTGAATACACTTCCCCACACGTAACCGTACTCCCG
Organism: Linum tenue; assembly: GCA_946122785.1. Classification (NCBI taxonomy): domain Eukaryota; kingdom Viridiplantae; phylum Streptophyta; class Magnoliopsida; order Malpighiales; family Linaceae; genus Linum; species Linum tenue. The sequence goes on along the minus strand of CAMGYJ010000011.1, from coordinate 52,722,511 downwards.
AACCTAGAACAATCTAAAATTCGCAGACCAGAATTCTGGTTTTAACAAAAAATTAAAACCGGAAAATGGTGTTCGACCCACTACTTTTAAGGTCGATGGCGACTCCGAGCAGTTCGCGAGCGATACCCAGATCGCGAGGGGGCGGTTGCGACAGTGGCGACTCCGCTGGGGACAATTCGAGAGTCGGGCTACAACATTTAAATCGATAAGTTTTTCTTATTTTCTTCGGTAGCTTGGGTGTTTATTATCTTATTTGTGCAACTACCTTATTGCTTATTAAATTATTTGCATCATACATAAAAGCTCTATGCCCGAGCTCTACCTTTAGAAAACATGAAAGGAGTACCGTGAGGCCTACAGTTGTAGGTTGGCACGCGAAACTATCTAACCAAGTTGAACTCAAATCCGAGGTTGATTTGAGGTATCCGACTAAGCTTGAAAGAGCAATAGTAGGGTACAACTTGGGAATAAATCCCTAGAACTCATTACCCAGCATATAGTCAGTCTAGAAGCCACCTTAAACTATCCAAAACTTATCCTAAGGCCTATCTTAAACGTTGTTGTTAAACCTCGTAAAACCCTAATTTGGCCTAAATAGGATGATGTGTTTATGATTCATGTTTGTTTATGATATAATGAATTATGCTTCATCGATTATGCATGAATGATGTGGTTAGATGTTATGCAAAAGTTTACAAAAATCATGACATTAGCATTTTTTTTCCGTTCATTCTCCAATCGTTCACTCTACAATCAATCAAGAAGGTAATTTTACCAACATTCATGCATTCACAATAAAACATCTTGCATATGCATATTCACACCATTTCGCATGATTATCATATATTCATCTCATTTATCAACATGGCGGATTTAACCATAATAAATCAAGAATTCTCTAAAATTGTTCATCCACGAGGATAAAGTCAAATCCTATGTACCAGATCCAAGGTTGTGCTCATTCTAGAAGAAATTCGATGATAGCAAAAGAAGTCAACGATACCAGATCACAAGGAATCTATCAGAAATTTCGAAGAAGTTATTCGTTCAAACATCAATAATCCACTACCTAGCTATGGAGATTAGTAGGCATACTACTAGAGAAGGCTTAATTCGAGCATCATGTAGCCCCGCACAATCAAACAAATGTCTAGATACTCTACCATATTGAAGATGTGTACCAACCTTTATATCATAATAAAGAATGATGTGTAACTCGCATTTCCACCTATTTGGAACATTGTGTGCCAACTACCAATCTTGATCTAAGACTTTGCATCAATGATTCTTTTTCAAAAATGACGAATATATCTTCCATATCTTTTAAAATCTACCTTTCTTCTGTGGAAATGGGAACCTAAAAACGTATTTCATATTTTCAAGTTGAGCCATGAGATTGTCATATTAAGCAACCATAAGCACCCCATTGGTGCTGAGTGTTTATAAACACCGTACTGGTGTCCAGAATCTAATCCACCCACTTATGTTGAGAATAAACACATTTTGCTAGAGTTGAGAGAAAAACACCCCACTGGTGTCCACAAATTATGTGAGCTAAATAGTCAAATGGTGCAACGAGGATATGACACTAGGCTGCTTATAGAAGCTTGTCACTACCCTAACCAATGTCCTCTATCAAATTAAGGCTCGGCTAGAAAGGAGGTTGAGTAGCCAAATCATATTCCATGAGCACCGATATGCCGACATCAAAATAGCCAAATTCCCACAAAGCCCTAACGTCCAGAAGATTGAGGAGGTTGAATGATCCAATTTGACAAACTCACATCATCAGTTGAGGTTTTAATGAGACAAAAAGCCCCATTGTCCAAATGCCTACATGCCTAAGTCCGAATCGTGGGCTATTCAAGCAGAAAAAGCATTCGAACAATACGTGCCAGCACCAGATATCTCGCTTCTTCGAGAAAGGAATGACCAAGTGGCTTAGCCAACAAGGAGGACCACTCACAAAGATTGATATATTGACAAATCTCCTAACAACTTCATGCTCGTATACAAAAATCAAAAGCGTCAAAATAGCAATATGTATGGGGGGCATAGCAAGCCAAGTAAGTCCTCCAAAAAAAAAGAGCAAAAAAAGAAGAAGCCAAAAAGGCATAAAAAACACACAAAAAAAAGATATTGTGGGACTTACACATTAGAATGCCCCTACATGAGCACTTGGAGTCAGAACCACTCAAACTCATCACATGCTATCTTCTCTAAAAGGACAAAAGAATGATTTCGAGTTCACCTTCAACATGGTCAAGAGCGCAATGTATGACCATCCTCCAACCAACATGATTAATACTCCAAAGCGAGCTATGACCAAATCAATCAACTTTCCAAATCAAATGGCATTCACCCTCCAAGTCTAAAGAAATAACGCAAGAAAATCTTGAATAAGATGGGGATCCCAAGACAAGAATGTTTGCTTGATCTAAAATCCAGCCCCATGATCATCCTCATTATCAATCACTTGAAGTCTCGCATTCAAGTCAAACAAGAATCCCCATGATATAAGACTTTGACGACCATCACTACACCGTACAAGGGTTTTCAGCATTCATCATTTCGAGATCCGATGAGAAGTCAAAGTTTATGTCATACCCATATCTCCTTACCCATCCTTTTGAGGTCAAACATGGATCTCAACAAATGAGAATATTTCCATAATCGAATTTTCTACTCAAATGATCTTGGATACTGATTACTCAACCCCACCTCTCCGAACCAAGTTTCAAGACAAGGGGGCAACTTGAGCCAAATATATATCCACAAAGATGCCCGAGATGAGCCACCATTCTCAATGAAAATGAAACTTCCTGGACAAAGATCTCCTCAATCCATCAGTCGATCTCATACTTTGGGGGCAAGCCAAATATCCCTCCACAAGAAACTTTTTACGACAAGAAGGGATTATCTCATATTTCCATCAACCCGTCTCATACCTTGGGGATAAGCCAAATATCCCTCAACACGAAGTTTCACATGACTAAAGTCAAATTCCATATACATTTCCTTTACCCGCCTCTCATTTGGGGAAAGTAAACTTCTCAAAACACGAGAACTCTTACGATTGGAACCCATATAGAAAAAGAGCCTCGTTTCTAGAAAATTCAAGAAATCCCACAACAAGACCATACAGAGATTACATAGAATCTCCATGATCGTCAACTTATACCTCCGACAGATTTTTCCATCAACTTGACGACAAGAATCTTGATAGTAGCCAAAGTGTCGTATACTCGAAGCACCCATAGGAATGAGTGTGAGCGAAATTGAGCGTGAGAATGAAAGTGAGGGCTTGTGAATATTCTCATGGCTTGACTTCCGAAAAGAACGAATTTTTAAACAAGGTGACAATAACCACACAAGAAATCATTTTTCTCATATTGCATACAATTCCCCCAGCAAGGCTTTGATTTCAAAAGTCAAGTTCCTATTATATCCTCTTAAATTTTTTTTTTTTTTTTTTCAAACATTGTTTGCATTCATCTTAAGTCAAGATTGGTAAAAGTCACACTTTGTTCCGAAGAATGAAAGGCGAATAACACATTCTCAGGGGCAAGATGGTGCCACTCGGAAAGAAAGAAGAAAGTGGTTCTCCAAACCCACCAAATCATGAGTAAATGGGAAATCTCATAGATCTTGAATCATTTTTGTCCAAGATACCCTACCAATCAATCAAACTATCCGTCAACAAAGTATTTTTGTACCTCATACCTCCCCATGAGGTCAATCAAGCATGTCTAGAAAACCGACATCAACAAGACAATACCCAGAGATAACAAATTTCTCTTATCCAAGCACGACATGCTCACATAGCAAGAAGATCAAGCAAACTAAATGAGCACATTATCCTGTGACCAGCATGCTACAAAATCCTCCCATAGAAACAACCTACCAGGCACATCCCATGAAAAGATCATATGGCTAATACATTAGCCATCCAAGAATCAATGTCCAAGGTGGTACAAAATCCTCTTACAGAAACAAACTACCAAGCACATCCCATAAAAAGATCATATGGCTAATGCATCAGCCACCCAAGAATCAATGTCCAAGGTGGAGAAAAGAGAAGACCAACCTTCCATCAATCCCCATAAGCGACATACCTTGTGCTCACTGAGTATATAAAAGAGGATAAACAAGATGGCAAGCCCAGTACCTCGAGATAGTGACACACACCAACGAAATAAAGTACCCATGCCGGCAGTATGCTACCCCATCGCGAGCACAACCAATGATCGATTTTACTAAAAGGGAATGACATATTTTCCTTGTGGATGATCGATTTTAGAGAATCCATAAAAAAACATCAAGACCATGATGAGGGATTATACTCTTTCTTTTGCATACCATCGAGACATCATCCTATAACCCATCATACAACCTTTTTCGAAAGCACTTCACACGCATCGAATGGCATCATTCTCGATGCACTTCAAACTAATCATATGGCATCATCTATAAAAAAATTCATAGCCAAATTAAATATCATTCATTCTCAAAATTCATTTAAAGTAGATGTACCCTTCCAACATATCTCATCACAATATTGCATCATATCATATCACAAAATACCTTGCATTTGCACATATGGGGAAGTCAAAATTCATATCTTTACCAATATCAAGTTTGTCACATACCTTAGATCTACCTAAGACCACCAATTGCTTGTTTCAACCACTCATGTCAATCACAAAAAATCTATACCACTCGTGATCAAGTTAAAATTTCACATATCCTCGTGAATTTTACCGCCATGATACACGTGATCAAACAGGCTATACCGCCACGAATAAAAATCCAAAATCAGGCTCTATCACCAAAATCTCAAATCTGGCTATATCGCCACGGGAACAAGATAACCTCAAATCAGGCTATACCGCCATGCAGAACCCAAAACAGGCTATACCGCCACTCAAAAAAATAAAAAACAGGCTATACCGCCTTACAAAAAATAACACAGGCTATACCGCCAAACAAAAGTCAAAGTAGGCTATACCGCCATACAAAAAGAATCTAAATCAGGCTATACCGCTACCGGATCATTAAAAAACAAATAAGCTATACCGCCACGAGACAAAAACCATATCAGGCTATACCGCCGCAAAGAAAATTCGTATCAGGCTATATCGCCACAAGAAAACCCTTTCTATATTGCTAAGAAACTAGAAAAACCCAAATCAGGTTATACCGCCATGGGAATAAGAAAGCACCAAATCAGACTATACTGCCATGGATAAAAAACCCCAAGTCAGGGTATACCGCCATGGGGAATAAGATAGAACCAAATCAGGCTATACCGTCATGGATAAAAACCTCAAATCTGGTTCTACCGCCGCGATACCTAAATACAAACTCAGGCCCTACTGCCAAGAATCTTAATTACCAACTCAGGCCCTACCAAAATAACCTAAATACACTAACGCATGGGCTATCGCCAAGACACCTAAAAAACGCTAAGAAACCCAAAAGCACTAACGCAGGCGCTACCGCCAAGAAATCCAAAAATCACTAACACTGGCCCTACCGCCATGATACGAAAAACAAAATCGCAGGTTATATAAAAAAACAAATGAACAAATTATACTACCGCATAAATTTACTTACCTCACCTTAACTTACCAAAAGGGAGTGGGCTAGCGCCCCAACCTTGCAATTTATAGCAATAATTAATCGGCCAAAAATGGTGTGCTATAATAACTTTGTATACCTCTCAAAATACCAAGAGATATACAAAGGGGGGCAACTGTAGACACCACTTTTTGTCCGGGTTAGAACATATACTTAATTAAATAATTTTAGTGTTTTGTCTAAAGTTTGCAATAGCAAATCCTAAATGACATTCTAACTAAAACATATTCGTAGTGCCTGTGATGGGTTTTGTTTGCCTTGACGAGATTAATCTCGACCAATATAATTGATAGTGCGAGAGTTGAGTTGTGTTTGCTTTGATTTGACGAATTAGGCAATTTGTGAATTGATCTTTGATGAATTGGTTCTTAAGATTTTGGACGGGGTACTTTTTTAAAAATATTCGAATTAAGAAAAGATAAATAAGCATATTATTAAACTAAATTTGAATTAAATCAAATATAAATAAAAATTACAATCACAATCACAATGCTATTCCATTAAATTTACAAATAAATACAACAATAAAATAAATCAAGACCTAAAGTCATGGTCAACTCGGGTCAAATCCAGTCAACAATGGTCAAATACCCACTGGTCAAACCCGTCAACCAAACTCAGTTGGACCCAAACCAATATTGGTCCGACCATGAACCGAACCAGCACTGTAGCATGCTTGGAGACCAAGCTGCCTATTCCATATAAAAGAACCCTTTGCTCTTTAGAGAGGAGGGGGGAGCGACGACATTCTTCCATACTACATCTCTTCTTCTTCTTATTCCTCTTCCCTTTCAGTTTCCACTCCTACTTCCCTCTGAAAACAAAATCTCCTCTCCACTTCCTCCTTTTCTAATCCAAAAACACAGCAGGGGAACTCTGCAAAACTTCTCAATTCCAATCCCTTCCTCACAGAAAAACAGAGTCAACTTCTTCTTCTCCTTTTCTGGTTGAAAGACAAAAAGGAGCATAAGGTCTACAAATTCCCACTTCCTCCCCTCCTAAAGCACCATACACATAAATAGAAGAGGTCTTCTCCTCTTCTTCATCCGACCGAAACTCTAAAAAAAAAACAGGGACTTCCTTTCTCTTTTTCTTCTTCTTCTTCCATACTGTTTTTCCACTCTTCTTCCTTTTCCCACAGCAGACAACATCTTCCTCTTTCCTTTCTTCCTCCCCACGAGAACAAAAGGGTGAGACTTGGCTATGCTTCTTATTCTTCCTTCTCCCCCACGACAGGGGATTCTCTTCACCTCTTCTTCTTATTCACTCCCTAAACATACAGAAAGAAAGAGACAGATTAGGAAAAAGACATCTTTTCTCCCTTCTTCTTCTTCCCTACGGGGAGCTCTTCTTCTTTCACCTCACTAAAACCCCCATACACAGACAACAAATCAGAAAGAAAAGACAACAAAAAATGAATCTAGAGATGGACTCCCTGCTACTTATTGCCCGATACCAAAGCAGAAGCTCAGAAATGAAAGAAGCAAAAGCAAGTGAAGAGCACTCACAGACGAGAGAGGAAAGCAGCTTCAGCCCCTCCTCAAACTGCAAGAAAAGGTTAAATAGAGCATATCAACCCATGTACACATCATTTCCTAATTTCATCTTTTTATACCTTTTCTGAATGAACACTCAACCAATACCCAAACAAACTACAAGTTAACCACTAAGTAATCAACAAAATCATTATCTGATGCATTCTCTCAAAGATGTTTTGGCGGCATGTATTTATGTGTATATGTTTAAAGTTTTTGCGTATTATAAACAAAACTAGAGCTACATATATTAAGCTTTGTTCTTAATGTTTCTGATCATACCATACTTATATATTTAGCAATGTTACTGTTTACTTTAACAATTACTTCACTTTCTTTGTGCTAAACATACCATCACAAGCATACTACTCACTCTAAGCTACCAAATTAGATTATATAAACAAATATTAACCAGCAAATTAAACCAACTTGACTCAATCATACTCAAACTAAGGGATGTTTTTTGGCATCCTCTCTTAAAGTTCCAGCAACAAATTCGGTCATAAACTCCCACAATTTTCATTTTCAAAACCCACGGTATACAAATTTCTACACTCAAACCCACATCACACATACAATTTCCAGTTTCAAAACCATCCCAGATTTGCAAACTCCCATATTAACCCCTCAAAACATACCATTAGAAACCCACCTAATCAAATTGATCAAATCTGATTTTCCAAATCATAAACCTCTAAACTCAGAATAATGACCTCGTAAACACCAACGTACACAAAATTTCACATTCAATTACCACAAAACATATCTTCAGACTTTGTCCACCACAATCCAATTTTAGGATTCACAACCACAAATGAACCCGATTTCCCCAATTCATAGACACAATCAATCCTAAGATCCCAAACAAACAGACCTGGAGAAGAGACACTTACCAAAACAAAAATCCCCCTCCTGTCCTTGTCGTCGCCGTCGGCGAAATACAGAGTCGGCGGCGGCGGGCTTCTTCACCCTGCCGTTCCCACTTCCTCCTTCCCTTCACCATCATCTAAAATCCAGAAAAATCATTACCAAACCCAAAAATAAAGTAAAAATAAATCAATCCCAGATGGAAAGAGGCTCACCATAACTCACCGCCGCCAGGCTGCTCCTCAGTTGTCGGTGAGAAGAAGAGTTGCTTGCGGCTTTCCTCCTTTTTCCCTCGATCGAGGGCAGAACTACAATAACAAAAAAAATCAACAATCAGAACCTTAAACCGCCAAGATAAACTAAAAAAATTGACATGCAAACCCTATACAAGAAGATCCCTTACCTTCGCCTCCATCGTCGCCGCTAACGCCGGCGACAGTGGCCGGGTTTTCCTAGATCGTTGCTTCGCCTCTTCCTTGCCTTCTGCTTGTCGTGTTCGGAAATGAAAGGAGAAGGCGGAGGAAGATCGGAATAAGTGGGGTGAAGAAGATAGATGGAGAAGGTTAGAAAACGAAAACGGAGAAGGGAACCGCGGAGGCCGAGAAGCAGGGAGATGGAGGGAGAAGTGATTGGAAAGCCAGCGTTTCTCTGGTTTTCTACAGCGAAGATCGAATGCGATGAATGGAAGAAGAAGAAGAATCGGTTTGCTTTCTGGTTCAAAGAGCAAGAAACGAGAGAAAGAGGTATGAAGGTTTGAGCGGCGTTTAAGTTCAAGATGAATAGTTTAGGGTTTCCATTTCAGCCTAAGGAGAGACTTATATAGTACTCATGGCTAAAAGACGTAGTTGCCCCTGTCGATTTAATGAAATTACTCCATTGCAATCTTACCCACCTTAAAACGACGCGGTTTTAACTCGGCTCAAAACAAAAATTTGTTGGTTCTAAGATTCGAACCACTAACACAAAGATCATAATAAATTCTCATTAATAGAATAAACCTCTAGGCTAGTCGCCTGCCACTTATTCACATGTCAATCTTAGTTTATTTTAACTTAAATAACCATAATACGTACTTAAGCACGATAATTTCCTTAGTATATCTCGAGGATCAATAAACCTTTTATACTGATTTCGAAATGAATCATTAACTTCATTTGAAATAGTTGCCTGCATACGTATGTTTCTTTTAAAAATCCTTAATACGAAAAGTCATGCTCACTAGAACGTGACAATCGTGTAACCAATAAATAATTACGTCAACGCACTAAAATTATCTTCAAAGAAGAAATGCAATATCTAGACTTACACGATCAATAGAACGTGTAAAGTTTTCTCTTTTCAAAACCGATCAAAACAATCGAACTACGTGGACTTTGATCCCGGTTAACCCGGGTACGTAGGCAGCCGATAGGTTCGAGTCCAACCAATCTAAAAAACCTTTTTACGTCAATAGACGTGAAAACCGGTAACTTTAAATTCAAGTTTACACCAATCACATCGTCCTATGGGACTTTAAAATTTACATTTAAAAAAAAACAATTAAAACTACAACTAAAGCAAACAAATCCCAATTAATATTACACCCAACCTCTGAACAAACTTATCGATTTATGTAGTACCCATTATGGGGCGTTGTGGGGTGTGAATACACTTCCCCACACGTAACCGTACTCCCGAACCTAGAACAATCTAAAATTCGCAGACCAGAATTCTGGTTTTAACAAAAAATTAAAACCGGAAAATGGTGTTCGACCCACTACTTTTAAGGTCGATGGCGACTCCGAGCAGTTCGCGAGCGATACCCAGATCGCGAGGGGGCGGTTGCGACAGAGGGGTCACCGGAGATCTCTCTTTGTTTGTTTGTTTGTTGTTTGGTTGGTTATTCCTTCCTTGCAAATATATATGGAATGGAACATTCTTGGAATTTTGATTGTTTGATTAGTTCCCTCCTCACCTTAAACAAGAATAATGGAGTTAATGACGATTTATATGGCCAATTATTGACAGGTTCAGAGTAACCTGCAGATATTATGATACAGTTGCTCAAGCGTCCGGCCGTTAGGTACGTGTACTAATAATGCACGTAATCGCTAGAAGGAGAATATGCAAATTCCAGGACCAAAATGTGCCCGCCGGCCGCCGGCCATGAGATGTCACAAGAAACTTAATGGATCACTCTCCCTGTCTTAACACCTTTTTGGGTATAAAAACGGATCCAGATAATAGAAAATGCAAGAAAGTAAAGAACTCACAGATTTACGTGTTTCACTAATATAATGTGTTAGTTAATCCATAGGTAAGAGAGAGTCGGTTCCACTATACTGGAAGATATTACAAATTACAGAGGGATTGAGAAACAATGTACGTGGCCAAGCATCAATTCCTTTTCTCTGTGGCAGTGGAAATATAACCCCTTAGCTGCAAGTGGAAGGGTATATATGTAGCAATGTAAGGTCGTTGGGCCACTGTTACTCGTTCCAATCAGTAATGTCATTCAAAGTTGGAAGTCAAAATGGAAGTAATAATGAGGCATATGCACTAGTGATTTGTTTATTAACATGAACATGAATTTAAACAAGGTATCATTAGAAAAGACAAACTTGTGACCATGACTGGCGAGGGATATCGAATGTAACAAGCTGGCAAGCAAGCAAACAAATTAAATAGTAATTAACAGTAAGCACTACGCAGCCAAGCAAGTTGGCTGATGGATCAGAAAGTGCAGGCCGGTACATGTGACTCGATAATCCATGTAAACTAATCCCCACCACTACTAATCCGTAATGTATTAAGGTTTGTTCCGAAAGTGACTAAGCACTATACGTTGATCTCTCCCAACAACTCAAGACTAATTGGTTCATGACATATTCAAGTCTGATTTTCATGACCCCAATATTAACTATTCTCGGTGGTCTATAACAATTTCGAATGTACAAATTGACTTTCTTTGAGAAGACATGTGCGACATCAAACACGTAAGAGTGCGATTCCACTACGAAATTCGTATGTATATGATCTCACTGTATACGTACTGTTATAAACGCGCTGCTACATATCGGGAAATCGCCGGAATCGATAAAACAAGAATACGAAAGCGAGAATCGAAAACACAGACACACGATTTACGTGGTTCACTAACACAATGTGTGTTAGCTAGTCCACGGGCGAGAGAGAGCCAGTTTCACCATATCGAGGAGATTACAGATTACAGAGAAGTATGAGAAGTATTTATAGTACTTCTCCATGTGGGTCTAAACCTAAGCCAATATGGCAAAGGAAACGCAGACCAGGCCCAGAACCCGAACCCAAATAACATTGAGCCCATACACCGCGGACTCGGGGCGTTGCCCCTAGACCCCACTCGCTGACCGGGCAGCGAAACCCCCGACTACTAGTCATAGCAGCTGATAGTCCCATTCAAGTCACATCAACACGTACATACAGTTCATTTTGACTGGTTGATCTTCGTTTAATTCCTCTTCATTTCTATATGACATATTGCATATATGATGATTAATTAAACAAATATAATACTGGATCTCCGATTGTTGGCGGTCAAAGTCCACAGTTGCAATTGGGTCAGTTGCTGAGATGGTCAAAGGTCATACATGTGGCATTTTAATAAATTGTTTGTGCTACTTCCTAGCCAGCAGCCAGTGATGAAGTGGTTCTTCTCTCTCGGCTCAGACTGCTTGGTGTTTGTTTCCACTTTTCAGTCAGTACTACTTCTCGTAATTAATCAAGGTTTGACTTAATTAATTAGAGCCTTTAAACACATGGTATCCGGAATTCCGGATCCCGGATCGTGTAAGCTACAAACGTATTTGAATCGACTCATAATTAAACATTTTTCATCAACTCAAGTTATTGAGACCAATTAATTTATGATGACACCATCATCGATCGATTTAATTTCCATCTTCGTCGATAAAGCGTAACTATAACTTGTATCGCGCCACGGCTACCGTAGCTGTTTCACAGGCTAGGAGGTCATCTGCGGTGGGTTTTTCTCTAGTCGTGGCATCTAAGCTTCCTTTTGGGAAAACTCTCTCCCCGCACATTCCCGGTCTGTTGTTTATTGTATTGGTCTTGGGCCTCCTTACATGGTCCGTTGTTCGGCCCATATGATATGACTCCTCCCGTCCCTTGCCTTCTTCCAGTGCTACTCGCCTGCGGCTTTCCCGTCGGAACGACCTTGGGCCCCCACTTTCTCTCTTCAAAATCGGCCCATTTAATCTTCAGTTACAAGTCCATTCCCACTCCTTTGTTGCCACAAATCTCCCAGGTCCCTGTTGGATCTTTTTTAACTCGTTTGCTTGCCCTTAATTGATACTTCTTGAAGCATTGAACTATTAACAGTCTGCAAAGCCAGCAGTAAATTGTCTGTTTCCATTTGTTTTTATCTTTTTATAGATTTTATTTTATTTTGGATTGTTATTGTCCTTGGTAAGGGGAAAAGGTAAGATTTGAGCGAATTCAAACTAATTTGTACAAAGAAAGATGGAAAGGAGAGAGCGAGAGAATTAGCTAGCAAACTGATCAATTTTCCAGAGAAACGAGAGATAACAAAATTGCAGCAAATAATGGCGTATCGAAAGCGCCGTGACTTTACAGATCATCTGTGCTTATTTTGTCGCTTTTCATACTCATGAGACATAAAAAAAATCAATTATATATGTACTCCTTCAAAATGATTTACAGGGCGAATAGTATGAACTACGAGTATTCAACGGACTGTCTGAAAACGAGAGCTTGTCGAAGGAGAACAAAGTTGCATAAGATTAAGCTGAGATGAATTTTGATGGAGTGTGTTGCGACAATTTACCGTGTTCACCAAATTGGACTCAACCCGGATAGATTGGAATGCCGTTAAGTTCCCGTTACAACGGAAAGTAGGTAAAACCACGTCATCGTATGCGTCAACCCAAGAGCCTGGAGTTCACAAAACATTGATCTCCCAGTATACGCCAAATAAGTAAACACACCATCCCCAATAATAGAGCGCCACCTTTCCGTTCCGGTATCTCCGTCGTCTCCGACCTCCGTGGGCCCCATTCTCCAAGATTCTTTCTTCGTCCTCCCTTCCCTTCCCTTCCCACACACTCCACAGATCTTTTTTTATAAGCAGCTCCCCCAATTCCCCACTCTCATCCACTTCACCAGCCACATCCTCTCCCTCCTCCGCCTATCCACTTCCTTCTCCGGCAGAGATCATGGCTCGCCCCGCCTTCATCTCCTCGATCCTCCTCCTCCTCTGCTGCGCCGCAGCCGCCGCAGCCTTCTTCGACGACGACTCCAATCCCATCCGGATGTTTCCCGATCGCCTCAGCGACTTGGAGGCTTCTGTGGTCAACGCCGTCGGGAACGCTCGCGGGGCTCTTAAATTCGCCCGTTTCGCTCACAGGTACGGTGATCAACTCGTTTGTGTGGTATAAGTACCGGCGATGGTCGCGATTCTTAGTTCTCTCTCCCGCTTGCTCGTTTTCTACTCCGATTGTTCATGTATCTTTTGGTGCTTTTCCAGGCACGGGAAGAGTTATGCGACGGAGGAAGAGATCAGGCAGAGGTTCTCGATTTTCATGGAGAGTCGTCGTTTGGTCAGATCCACCAACCGGAAGGGATTGTCTTACAGGCTCGCCGTTAATTGTAAGTCTAGTTTCTGAGTTCATCCTCGAATGATTTACTCTTTCAATTGATTGGTTGGCCGGCCGGGTCTTATCTTCGATTCGTTTGTTAAAGATAGGAACAGACATTATTAGAAAAATTGAACGAAATAATGGAAGGGAAGGTCCATGATAGTGACGATAAGAAGAAAAAAAATTAAATGTAATTGTAAAAAATGAAGAATTTATTGTTTCTTGGCTTAATCTCTATGAATAAGCAAATAAGTGAATACCACAAGTATCATCAACTGATCAAAGTGGCTATCTCATTAGTTGAAGTTCTTTGTTCTTGGGGACTTGACCTTTCGTTGGGAAAAGATTGAGGAACTAGCTGTGGCTGAAGTTAAATCAATTGTATAATCTGGGTCGTATTGTGCACGCAGATTATGCTGATTGGACATGGCAAGAGTTCCAAACGCAGAAGCTTGGAGCTGCACAGAACTGCTCTGCAACCAGGAGGGGTAATTTCATGATCAGTGATGCTGTCCTTCCGGAGAAGGTACCACTCCTAAGTTCTTCATTGACCAACTATTTAGAAAGTATATTGCTTGGTTTATGGATTCCACCTTGAGAAGGGTGCTGAGCTAGTGGGAGTGAATGACGTCTCTTTATAATGTCTTGACCTGATCTTACGCTGCAATGTTACAGAAAGATTGGAGGGAAGATGGAATAGTTAGCCCAGTTAAGAATCAAGGTGGCTGTGGATCTTGCTGGACTTTCAGGTTTTGGCTCACTTCCACATATCAATACCCAATATTTTACTTGGATGAAGTGGTTAATGGTATTTTGACATGGTTTGTCCTCTACTGCAGCACCACCGGAGCTCTTGAAGCAGCTTATGCCCAAGCATTTGGGAAAGGGATCTCTCTGTCTGAACAGCAGCTTGTGGATTGTGCTGGAGCATTTAATAACTATGGCTGCAATGGTGGACTCCCATCCCAAGCTTTCGAGTACATAAAGTATAACGGCGGTCTCGAGACCGAGGCAGCTTATCCTTACACTGGAAAGAACGGTCTGTGCAAATTCTCTGCCCAAAACATTGGTGTCCAAGTGCTGAACTCCGTCAACATCACCCTGGTGAGTCCCTGATCATCATGTTGTGCTGCATCTGTTGAGAACCAGTCTGCTGTTGAGATTTGTGATTAATGGTAATAGACGTATTGTTACAGGGAGCAGAAGATGAACTGAAGCAGGCAGTTGCGCTGGTTCGTCCAGTCAGTGTGGCGTTTCAAGTGATCAACAGTTTCCGCTTGTACAAGGATGGGGTTTTCACCAGTGACTCCTGTGGCAGTACTCCCATGGTGTGCTTCTTTTCTCAAAACTGGGAAACAAATTCCTGCAATGAGATAGGTTATGGATTACCCTTTCTGACACACAAATTTTTTTATCCGCCTGTAATCTGTGGTTTATCCAGGATGTGAACCATGCGGTTCTGGCCGTGGGGTATGGAGTCGAAGATGGGGTACCTTACTGGCTCATCAAGAACTCTTGGGGAGCAGATTGGGGGGACAATGGTTACTTCAAGATGGAAATGGGGAAGAACATGTGTGGTAAGCTTAAATTTTCTACTCACCTACTACCAGCCTGCCATGTTATTCAATATGGTGCTTCCGATTGATTCATTTTGGCTTCGTTTTCGACTTGATTGTAGGTGTTGCCACATGCGCTTCATATCCGATTGTTGCATAAATCCGAGCAGGATCTCACCGGTTGATGGTTTACTAGTAAGCTTCTTAGCATTGTGGCTATGTTGTAGCTATTTAAGTTCCACGTTCTGTACAAAATAAGAACCCATATTATGCAGCAGGAAAGAACACTGGTGTAAATCTCATGTATTATTGGATGGTTTCACGTCATGAACTGAAACCTTTGGAAGTAAATGGAATGGATGATGATGGTCATCATCTTTAGTAGTTTGTTTCTGTGTTCGATCTGCCTGCCTTGCTCTCTCTAACCATGAGCCTGGACGTGAGAAACCTGAAATTTGGATGAATTTTCCATTTGACGAGATCAACGAATATAAACAACAAATTGGGTTAACGGGTAGCTAATTCCACTTGGTTGCTAATCTAAACGTATAATCATTCCTCCCATTGTTTATCCTATCTTACTCTATCAGCATTGTAGTTGAGTAATTTATAAGAGTTACGAAATCTCATCGTTAGAAACATAGATTTGCAGTTCACAATACATTATTTTGAAATAGTACGTCCATCAAACCCATAAAATTCAGCAAGTTCTTTCAAATGAGCTTCAATAGAATAATAAGTACGCACGATAGATTATACTGTTTTGTCTGGCCAATTGGCCGGATGAATTTTATTACCTTCCTCATAATTTGGTAGGTGTCCATGTTAGCTTACAATCTCGATTGTTCGATATATATATTAGTTATATTCATAAAAATGTTATAATGTGCATCAAAACAACTAAGAATATTAGCGCCTGGAAATAGTTATGACATCAATTTTTAAGTTTATTTTGACACTTAATCATTAGCCAACAATTCTTAGTCATTGTTGTAAAACTATGATACCTATTTGTTAAATTGAAGGGCACAACTCTAATCTAAGCTAGGCCCAATATAGGCTTGTATTTGAAATTCTAAACATTTAATCTATCACTTAAACGTTGTATAGTTCTTTACACTATTTTTGGGAATAAGGGGTGCAAATTCGACATAGGTACAAGTTGAGAGGTAAATTGCACGAGGGTGCAAGTGGAAAGGTAAATTGTTGTTTAGATGAAAAACTAGGGTAATGCAAATAAAGTGAACAGTGAGGAACTATATAATTATAAAATAGATTTACCAAATAATAAAATTTATCACAAAATAATAATTAATATAATTAATAATAATAATAATTACATAATGATGCTAAAATAATAATTGATTATAACAACTGTAGTAATCATTGATCGATCGACCTCGAAGCTCGAAGCCTAACTCGTAACTGGTCATCCTACATGGTTCTTGTGTATAATTTAATTTTAAATTGAATATGGTCAAACTTAGTCAAACACGTTCGAATCTGTAAGTTTTAGCTATTTAGTCAAGTAATCTGAGTTAAACAAACCGTTCTTCGCTACATTTTCCATAAGCACTTCTTATCTCTAATTTCCTACGCAAATTCGAGTCAACCAAGAGATCTCGATTTGACTAGACGAAGATTGATAAACTTGCTCTCGGAGTCTAATGGTTAACATATCTACATTAATGATAACTATAACAAAAAAAATTGATAATATTAATAATTATAAAACAATTAAATATTATTAGAAAAATAATTTTCTCCCCCTCCCCTCCCCTCCCCTCCCCTCCCCCCTTGCACCTCAATTCGGGGATAAGTTGAAACAGTAATTTTGCACTCTCTATCGTTACAAATTAACCAAACAGAATATTTTGAATTTACATTCTTACTACTTTATATTTTCAATTTTGTGGTTATAAACATTCGAGTGAGGATACCTGATTTTTTTTATGGCTCTTGCTTATCCTATAAACACTAATGAAAAATTGTTAATAAACCTCACTTTTATCTAAAGAAATCAACAATAATTATGATGTTAAACCAAATATTCTTTAGAAGGTTTTGTTAACACGCATACATGATACAACATCCTAATCAATTAAGAAAAAATTCAGTATTTGCTCACCTATATTTTGAAGGTAATGTACTTCTTTTTTACAATAAAAAAATGTACTCAACGGCGTGTATGTATTTCTTTGTAAAATATGATGACTAATGTTTCTCATCTACGCATAAATCAGAGCTTACACATAGTACAATGATGATTAATAGTGATAAAGATTCAATCCGCAGTGTAGAGTCAAGCAAACGACTTATAACTTTTGCTTCAGAGTGTTGAAACTTCATAACTTCACAACAGAAAATGATTTTAACCATTGAAATGGATAAAATATTTCATTAAAAATTCAAGACTTGTAAAGGTAGAAGGATATTTCTGTAGTGCAAAGTTGAGTTCTGAAATTGCGGAAGGTTTTGTAAACCCGTATATTTGATGAAGATTGAAGAGTAGCCTGTGGAAGAAAGAACTTGTAATTGGGCTTACTTTGAGATGAATCCACCCACGAGTGAAAATAAAAGTGCTTGGGCTTGCTTTGGGATACCCGTACCCACGAAGGAAAATAAAAGTAGTTGGCCTTGCATAAATAGGAAACTCATGATGATAACGTTTAGTTAATATTTATTTCTTTTGCTTGAGAAACAATACATATTTAGCAATATCCAAATCTTAAATTATTATGCACAATACAATAACAAAATTAGTAAGAAAATAACATTTTCCATCCATACTATATGCAATGAAAAAGTTGCATATCAACCAAGATACTCTAAATTTAGTTGAAGGATAATCTTATTCACTCAACAAAAAATTTAAACATATCTTTTGGTACCTACCTTGCTAATGCACATGACCCCATCAAACCCGACCTTCATGATTTGTCTTGTACTGCGTTATTTCATATTAAACTAAGTAACTATGAATGATACATCTAGTTAATTACCCTATTGAAATCATCTATAAAAATTGGTATTTCTTTTAAACTCAACCATTTTTCCAATCATGCCATATTATCAAGAAATTTAGGATTTAACGATTAATCAAACTAAAACTTTCAAAAAATTGGTCACTTACAATTTTCATAACAATATCGTTGCTTTAATAGTTCTAAAAATTAATACCAATTTAAGAATTCTACATCACATTTACACATTCAATACTATTCAATTTGCAATATTCGAATCAATGATATTTGGGTTGCAATTTTAAAATTATTCTCCATTTATAAGAGGACGTAAATTAAATTTACTATTAAAATCAAATTAAAATAAGCAAAATTTGAAAATTAAAATATCAAATAACAAAAAAGTACTTTCGGGAGAGTTAGTGGGCTAGCTAACAATAGTAGAATTAGTTTTAGGATTTTAAATTTTGTATTTAAAAAGATACAAAACATTTCTTTAGTGTAACTGGTAATGGTTGTTGTCTTCATTAGGAAAGAATATGGTTCGAATCCCAAGATTGATGCTTTTTTTCTTATGAATGAAAAACAAATAATGATTGTAAAGACACAATTACCCTTCATACTTTCGCTCTCGTTGCAGAAAATTTGAAATGCTGAAAAACTGCCCCCAACTCTGCTATAATATATTTGTAGATGAATTTTATAAAATAATAGGAAAGAGGAACCAATATGTGAGCAAGGATAGAGAGAATGTCATAAGATGAGAAAGGAGAAGAGTTCTTCTTATTCATGTGTATTGTTGGTACAATATGTGCTTTATTTATAGGCATAAACCTATACAACATACAACTCTATCATCAATGTACATAATGATCACTAATGAGCGATTAAGCTCAAATTCAAATGTGAGATGAGAGGTTACATGTAACACTCATTTGTGCACTAATGTGGTTGACACGATGAATATTTTCATAACGCTCCCCCCTTGGATGAACATTAGATGAAGATATGCCTGGTTAAACCTTTAATAGGAAAAATCCGAAGGGATAAAAATACTAGTGTAGAAAAAAAAGAGTACATATTGATTGCATTACGCCATCTCATACTGCCTCATGAAAAACCTTGTCAGGAAAACTCAGTGAGAAAACCATGGTTAAGAAAAAAAGAGTGTAGTGCGTATATGCTCCCCTCACAAAAACATCAGTTCATATTATTGAGTCGTTGAGATCCAATTCCACCAACAAGTTTTACAAAGATTGTCATCGAGAGTGACTCTATGAACAAATCTTCTAGATTGTCAACTTTATACATGTTCCATTAGGACCATTTCTTCATAAATGATCTTTTGGATAATTTCTATGAAGATACTTCACAACCACAAATCATGAATTGTTGATCATTGTGTATGATCAGATGATATAGTTATTATGCTTTCTTTAGAATCACCATGAGATAGATGTATGACCATAAGTACACAAATAACTCATCTCTTATCCCCATCATAACCTATAGGTAATGACTAATGAAGTATAGCAAGATGCATTTTTGCTCTAACGACATCAATATACGATACTTCGGGACCTAATAATTCACTTCTATCTCAAGGCCGAAATTAATCTTTGTTCACTTCTAATGACATAATGATAATTAGGTTGTTTAACATATGTCATTTTTCCATACGAAATCGCTCTTTCACTTTTCCCACATCCTGGTCCATAAAGGATCTCTTTAAATCCTTCATGTTCAATTTCTTTCTTTAAGCAAACCATTTCTTTATGAAGCTCTAGAAGAGTTCCTATAATATATTTATCATCAAAATAATATGAGATCATTACAACTAATGTCAAGACTCTTTTCTTCTAAATAACTATAAACTCGGCTAACACAATTGTATGCAAGAAATTACTTCAAACCATAAAATCACAAGCAAAACCACGTCATACGCACACCATCAATTAACATAATCACACTCATTAATAAAATCTCATACATAAAACTAAAACCAAAATAACACACACATAAGGTATATGTCAATACACAATCATACATGCCAAATGTAAATGCTCTAATACACTAGATATATACCACATTCATCGATTTTGTCTCAATCCATACTAGGGATTGTTCAATTATATTGATAAATGTTTTCGAGAAAGTCACATGTTTGCTTCCGGCAAACTAATCCCTCATGGAATTTTATATAAATATTATTATCAAGATTTACGTACAAATAGGCTATCACAATATCTATCGTCTGCAAATTTCATCCTTCTTAAACTGGTCAAAACATAGTTGCATCCACCACAAAGGAGTATGTCTTCTTATAATTAATGTCATATTTTTACGATAAACCTCTTACGACAAATTGTGTTATATCTCTCACAATTTCAAAACATTATCTTTCATGTTTGTACAAACCCCATTTGTATCACGTTAGTTTTACATCTCCAAATGTAAGCTTCTAGTCCAATCCCCCCCCCCCCCAAATAAGTCTAATGCTTTCTTTTATATTGGCCACAATTTATAGACTTTCACTTTTGAACCTCATTGCATTTATCACACGCAGCGCTGTAACATAACCAAAACTCTCGTCCATGATAAATTCACCTCGGTTCCAACTTTTTTCATCTAAGACAAAAATAATTTGATTGAAACCTATTTCTAGGGTTCTATCGATTGGGTTGGTAAGATTGGGAATTGGTAGGAATTTAGGGATTTAGAATAGAAGTGGGAATTGAGATGAGAATTTGGGTAAGAACAAAAACAGAATGGCCGGCGGCCAGAATAGGGATATAAGAGAATTTGAGAGGATCATAGAAGATTAGGGTTTTGGAGATTTTCTTAATATTCTTTATATCGATTATTAAATGAATAACTATAATAGGTTTCTATCATCTCCTCCCCTTTGAGACCAACCTTGTCCTTAAGGTTGACCGACTCGACCCAATTCCCCACGTCGTACGCGCAACCCACGCCTTGGCTTCTACATTGCTTGCGCTTCATTTTCTTCCAATCATGCTCCAACTCTTCACATGGGCTTCTTGCACTGATCTCCTCATGTTGTTCCAACCCTTCGAATTTCATTCCCACGGACCCACTCTTGGCTTCCTTTACAAACTCAAACTTCAATGGCTCTTCTTTCGTTGGCTTCAAACTCGAGTCACTTAAGGAATCCAAATGTGCTTTATGGCAAAAGAACCTATCCTTAAGAATCGACTCATCAAGGCCCTCAAACTTCTTCTTAGTAGTTAGCCTATAAAAGGAAGTTATTGCCTCACCACTTGATGTTGGGCCATGCTCTCTTGCAAGCCCATCAGTCAACTCCTTAAGCCCACCCTTCCTTTCTTCCAAATCCATTATATTCAAAGGGCAGCCCACGTTGAGCCTAATCATTTTCTGAAAACTAAGCCCACGAACAAGCTCCTTCTCCGCCCCCTGCACCTCCACTCTTAGCCCGCTCAGTTGGTCTGTCTTTGGCCCATACTCAAGTACTTGTTCGGCCCTCTTCGTCCCAGACCACGACCCAAATAATCGATTGATTCACTGTGTCCGGTTCAAGCCCATAGAACTCCTTAAGACGACCCAGATAAGATCTCATGTTGATGGAGCCCTTCTTGCATGCTCCTCCTTATGGCCCATCCGAACGAGCGGCCCGCGTCGCCGCGCGGCCCAAGGGAATCCCCGACTTTAGGGTTGTGAGGTAAAAGAACCCACAGCCACTATGCTTCCTCATTTCATCCTCCATCGGCGACCAAGAGAGAGGCGTTGCCGTCATGGGATCCGTTTCCCGGGTTTTGTTCTCTGTTTGCTCCTTCTCCCGCGTTTCATCCTCCATCTCTTGCTCCAACGACGACACACAGGATTCCCTCCCGGATTGTCGAGCTATTGGCTTGATCCGCGACGCTGGCGAATGAACCCGCTGGTCTGTCGCTTCTTCCTCCATTGCTCTGATTTCAAGCACATCCATCGTTCGCCGCGAACCACTCCTCCGTCGGCGGGGATGCCTGCCAACTTCTGACCTCTTTTCCAACTTCGCCTCCATCTACTCCTTAGCTCTTATCTCGGTGGACGACGCCACAAACGGCTTCAGCCACTCAAGTCGCGGCTAATTTGAAGAGAAAAGATAAAGTTTAACATCGCGTGTCAAATGTTTGGTTGTGGAACCTTTTTCTAGTCATTGTTTTTCTTATTTATAGCCACTGGGTGTAACTGCCTAAGTAACCACCTTGGTAACCGCTAGTTGGCTTGTTCTTCCAACTGCCTTGAGGTCCTCATTGTCGCCTTGGTGGCCAGTTGGTAACTGTTATCTGGGTTGCTTAGCATCGGGCTTGATTTGTGTTGAGTTGAGATCCATCTTGCTACCTCATCCTAACTAGATCGGGTTAGGGCCTCCTTGCTTTGCCTCCATCACGTTGCTTCTTACCACTAAGACTCATTGACAGCCCTAGAGACTTCATACTTAGTCTCCATGTTGCTCTCATATTGGTAGTTGGAACCACCTTCCATCTTGTCACCTTTCCATGATCATGTCTTGATGGGATCATCTTGCACACTTAGTTTCTATATGAGTCTCTAATTGGTACTTGACTTGGCACCAAGATCAGGGAGAGTGAGCTTTGGCCACTTAGACTAAAATACCCAACCCAATAAGGTCCAACTAGCTCATTTAATGTTTATGTTTGATGTTGAACTGACCTTATAATTCATTAAATTTATTAGAATTATTCGATGTGATACAAATTTATTTTTAGGATAAACAGTTATCAATATATTTCACAAGACTTCATCTAATTAGATTGTAGCAGAATCTTGCATAGTCTGATTGAAATTAAAGTGGATTTGAAAACGAATTGAACTCTCGAGATTGTAGTAAGTAAATGATTCGAGAATTATGTGAACTGGAGGAAAACTCTACCTAGACACATATTGACTTATTAAAAACGTAGTATCTCCTCGTAAATAGTCAATTTGGTATAATAATAAAAAAAACTAGTTTTTTGCCCGCGCTTTGCAGCGGCTAGAAATTAATTATATTTCAGACTTCATCTACTTAAATTTTTATTTGTCAGAACATTGTGTAAATAAGATCCCATAAGTTGTATGCCGGGTCTTAATTATCATTATGATTACTTCAATCAGTTTTATTTAGTGTCTTAATTGTTAGAGAAGACGTATGTACTCTATACATAAGAAATAAATATCCCTTGATAAATTTTATGTAATGCATTTGTAATTTATTAACTATTATACAACGTTGTTACTTAAATCTTTCGTAATATGTGGTCTAATAGTAAAATCAAGTTACGAAAAGTATTACACTTGATTAACATCAAAATTAACCTGTATCTGTATGTCTCTTCTTTTGACCTTTCTAAAATAATATTTTCATCCCGATGAACAGTAACACGGAGGCATGCGGGCGGGAATTTCGTGAGGAACAGTGCCTCATACTTGCGTTGTTAATTAATTAATTAATTCTATTGAAACAATAACTTAATAAACTCAAATGACTAATATTACTAATCATTATTGTTAGCTGTGATAGCTAGGGCAGCTATATATAAATCTTCTGAGATCCTATATTGTATACTACCTCTTTACCAAAATCTTCAAGAGATACAATCATACCTTAGACCAAAATATGAAAAAGAATTCTCATACCTGTTCATCGAATATGCTATCAATTATCATACCATTATTTGTTGTATTAGTTTCTATCTAAGTGATTAAAAGTATCAACCAAATATATAAGACTTGTTTTCTTGTTCTGGGTCCAAATTCAAACACTAATTCAGCCTCAATTATGCTATTAATTAGTGATGCTAATTTTGAATAAGGACATGCCCCCTAAGCTAAAGCACATGCAATTAATTTGCCAAATTTGAAACCACCCCGATAACAACACAGTTTCTTCATTGTCGACAAAGATATCAAGACCGGATTTGATCTAGGCACATGCCCCTGCCTGGACCTGAATAGTTTTTGACCAAATATAACAAACCCCAACTCACAATCAAATGTTCCAGAGTCTATTGTCCTTTTCTTATGTTGTTTGTCCCTTTGTTGTCATGGTGGGCCTTAGGGCCAACAACTTGTAAGAACATGCATGTCAAAATATATGGGCTCAAAGGAAAGTTACAAATTCAAACAACCGAAAGCATGCAGTGATGAATCCAGAAGTAATAGTAGTGAAGTGAGGAATTAGAGGGTGGAGGGTTTAACCACAATGTATTGATTTATTGGGTAATTTGATCCAATTGACATTATCTATATGGGTATTGAGTAGGATTAAAAATTTAAAATGGATTTATATGTTTTTTTAAAGGTTTTTGGTTCGATGTGAATTGAGTCATATTTGGGTCAATTCATTTGGGTTTGACCCAAATAAATCTAATTGGATCTAGATGATTACATACACTAAAACAATATCAACTATTAAAATCAACTATCTTTAACCCAAATAACATCATAACTTAACTTGTTGGAAGAGATTATATTCATCATTCATGTATAGATCATATACCATTTATTTACATGCTCCGTCAAACGAAAGTCAATTCACATATTTAAAATTTACACAGACTCACCGTTTCATTGTACTCGAATTAACCGTTAATATTAGAGTCACGAGGAACTGAACATAAAACCTCATAATTCAACCAACTCTAACACTCTATCGTAAACCCACTAATCCTAATAACTCCAACTATTATTGCATCATATAGAACGAGGTCTTACAAACTGCAATAGCTCGTAGGGATCGGGCACCAATATCCTGCATGCACATGGGAGGATTGTGTTTCTGGCTAGTGTCCTCCAAACGACAAAAAAGACTGCTCTTTCTGTTCATCGATTGTGACACAAGCTGCGCGAATTATGGTTGGGAGTATTCGTCATCGTGCGTTTCATTCATCACTATACTGTGCATCTGTTATCCCCAACAATATTTCCTCGAGTGACTGCAATATCTGAAATTTGTTTGTCCTAATAAAGACACGAAAGTGATCCTGCTTAAATGTGCATTTGTCTTCCCCTTACCGGCATTACTCGAAAGAAATCCTAATTAAAGGGTTTGTGATTGCAGAGATGAGAGGCGTTGATCATCTGCATAATTAGCTTAGCAATTCCCATGTGTTATAGTGAAGAGATGAGCGAACCGCGCCGACATGTGTGGTCTCCTATTTAGTTTGTTTTCTTATGTTTGTTTCATAGTACTGCTGCACTTCTAAGATGATTTATTATGAGATCGCGCGGCAGATTGCACAATTATGGTTCATTTCCCTCTTGAACGAATATTTGATGACATTATGTTAATTAGTGCCCAAGAACAAAGAAGGGAATCAATGATCTCATTAGCCGATTGGTTTCCATGTCTTTTTGTGCAGTTGATTGCTAATTCCATTGTGTTTTATTGACTATATATAATTGATGATGTTGATCAAATAAACATATATATGGTATACAATTATGCCTATTCCCTCCTCTATAAGATGGAACTATTTAGGGTTTAATTTTTGTCGGTAAAATGTGTCTCTATAGTCAGATGGAACTATTTAGGGTTAATTTTTGTCCGTAAAATGTGTCTCTATAGTCAAATCTTTCACCTTTGTGATAATGTAGTTAACTATTTAGATTTGGAATAGTCAAATCTTTCACCTTTGTGATAGATGTAGTCGGCTATTTAGATAATTTACAATATGTCGAGATACATAATAATTTCACAAAAATATTATATTTATTAGAATCTTCACAACATCGAAGGTCATGTTAATGGTGTTAATGACGTGAATGAGACGAAGGAGGTGGCGAATGACGTGAAGTTTGAAGGTTGGTGCACGTTACTCTGGTTGTCATTCGATTATGGGAGTTGAAAACAGAGGTTTAGAGAGAGAAAGTGACGAATAGTGAACCTAGATAAAGTCTTCCCATCATTGGAGCTCGATTCATGCCTCGAGGAGTGACGACTGACGACCCAGAGCATATTTCTTCCGTCTACACGATGATTTCCACATCCGACATAGCTTTCCACTCTCTCTTTGTCTATGGATTAATCCCCTCTATCACTTGGGTATATAAGAACCCTATATTGTATGTTAGGAAGAGTTGTATGAACCCTTTGCCATGAATGATTGATTGATGTATATCCAATTGAAGTATTGATTCATAATTGCTTGATTCTTGAACAAATTCTAGCGATTCCTGCTTTGACCTAGAACGATAATCTCTGCATAGGTCAATAGAGCATCTTGAATTGGAGGTAGTGAATCGGCGACTTTAGTCGAGAAGTCGATTCACTGCTTTGTACTGGTGTAGAACCTAGTAGAGGAAGTTTAAATCTTATTGCCTCAGTTAGCTGATATCGGTTGCTCACTGGGTATTCGAATTGAGAGGGTTTGGAGCACTTTAGTCGAGACTCTAGAATGTTTTAGAAATTTACGCAGTTTAACATCAATCAAATTGACTTAGGTGAATTACAACTTGGGAACTGCGATCTAGGGGGACTCATACCTGAGTGAGCCTTCTTAATCTGAATACAACCGTTACTTGCCTTTTGTTTGCTTTTGATAAACTTCACTTGAACCGGATCATTAGATAACAAATATTTATGGAGTAAACAGTAAATCTAGGACCTGGGTTGACAAGTAAAAATGAACCCACTATACTGCATTTTCATATTGCGATTACACTTAGTCGTAGTTTGGTGTTGTGTTTTAGCGAATCAATAACAACCACCCACTACACGAAAAAGTATTTTAATTACGAGAAATCTTGTGTTTGAAATGGTGTTTCTCGTGCATCTAACGAGAAGGAGCGGGTTCCGCCGCTACCTCATTATCATGCACCCCGACGACCAGGTAGGTCCTTCCATCGATCATTATTTGGCCCGTCTGGCTAACCTGGAGAGTCCGTATACGTGCATCGAGCACCAGAATTTGCTATCAATCTATAGCTTATGAGTTGGCTTCTTAATAGTTCATAGGTTTGTTAGATAATATATTTCAAAACATAAGGTGGTTTAAGACGACCAAATATGTTTCACCTATAATTTGAAAGGGAAATTATATATTATGGATGGCTTATATACTAGTTATTGTTGAAGAACATAATATTAACTAGTTAACATTCATAAAAAGTAATATGATACCAACAGATGATATAAGTGTTGAATCAATTAGTCATGAAAAATTACTATCATTCTTTTTCCAACTCGACTCATTTTGTAATGAGCTAAACATAAACTAGTTGTAGTTCCTTCATGGTTCCCCAAAACTGATGTAGTTAAATGCATTGTCCATTCAAAGTCCCCACCAACCAGAACTCTGGTGTAGCTCAAACAAGACCAAATACTACGACTTCCTCCTTAGCTACTCTTAATTCGTTTGACTATCAATTAGATAATTCTATTCAACTCTTTACTAGCTACCTACCTAATACTTTATATGTTAATTGGAAGGTTGGTAGACGCGACAATAGAAATCAACAACATTATTCCCCATGAAAAGCGGTGAGTTGGAACAAGTTAAGAGCTTAAGTATAACATCAAACAATAAGACTAATTAGCTAGCTAGCAATTAACTAAAAGAATCATTAATTACCAGCTGCAAGCACAATTAGGCGGATTCATCAATAAACTATCACACTTCACACTCAAATGAGAACAAATTGATCGTTGAATGTCAAAACTAATTGGGGGGGAATTGTTTTCTAGCTACGCAATTGAAGACAAAAGGTTGTTGGTGGTTACGTGCATATAACTATGTAGTATACTACCAGGACGGTTCTGAGTAACGGGTTAGTGGTCGACCCAGAAATTTTATATAGGAGCATCACTCAACAAAAATTAAATTAAAATTTTAAAAGTTCACGAATAAGAATGTATCTTAATAGTCCAAGTTAACATGAAGCCCATGTCATACTTTTAATTGTGATAAAATGTAAAATATACTCATTGTGTACGGTATTCAACAAATTTATTTCAATATATCCGACTAGATAATCATTCACGAACTAATCGCCTATTCGATTCAGTCATCACCTCAGATCGTTCGAGGTCAGCCGTCGTCAGATCCTCGAAGGACTGGATTACTGGATTTTCAGAGGATGGGGGTCGAATACTCAAAGTTGTTGGTTTCCATGTTAGAATATGGTGGGGATAAGAGGTAGCCCATGAGTGGAGTGAGTTTTTTTTTTTATGTTTTGAAAATTTGCGAATAAGGGGTAGTCTTTTATAATTATGTTTATGTTGAAATTACAACAATAAATGTATTATGTAAATATTGATATATGGATGACCAATGGCCTACCACATTAGATGCTCACTTGGGAGTTACATGTAACTCATATTTCTACATCATTATCTCTCATTCATATGCATTGATATAAGGATGTAGTGGTTACCAAAGTGTGTCTATAAATATAGCACACCATTGTATCAAAAATGAAGAATGAAGAAGAAAGCTCACTTCCCCCTATCTTCTTTGTGTCTTTCCCTCTCTAATCTTCTCTTGTAGTTGTTTATATTTTCATTAGTTTCATAACACGTTATCAGCACGAAGCTCTTCAAAATTATCGTTGCTAAGATCACAATATCTAAGATATTGGAGTAAGATCACAATATGATCAAGGTATGTAAATCTTATATCCTTTCTTATCTTATTGTCTTATTTGTGTTGACATTATCTCATTCCAATATATCAAGATGGGCGCTACTCTTTTCTCATATCCATTGATATTTTATCACGTCAATCTATTTGGATTAACAAGAAAAGTAATATAAGTGATGAGTTAATTTTTCAGTTCTCTGTGTTATCCTATTCTTATCAATCCCACATTGATATGTAGAAAATGCAAGTTCCAAGAGCCCATATATTCCCCAGAAGTGGAAATTGAAGAATTCAAAGGCAAATAAAGAAAAAAACATGGTAATAAGAATATTGGTTTTGTATGTTACCATTGTAATGGAAAATTGCATTTGTCTCGTACCCGTTGTACGCAAAAGACCCTATTCTACCAAGAATCAAAGGGAAAAGCTAATTCATATACGCTCTTGCAATATCAATATTATGGAACATATTTTTTGTATTATAAGTTGGTATATTCTCCATTAAAGATGAAAATGAAATTGCACTTGAGACATTTTCATTCCCAGAAGTGAATGAAACAATCTATTCCCCGAAGTGAATGAAGCTATAAACATGATTATATATATGTTAAATGTATTGTTTAGATCTTTTCACCAGAAGTGAGAAAAGAGGAGAAAAAGGAGAATTATAAATAAGGATGACACAACAATTGCATTATCAAAGTCATGATAACATAATGTACCTGTTGTACATTATAATGTATATTAAACGCATATATAAATCTAAAATCACCTAGTTAGTGATGGTAATCTTCCAAATAAATCTTATTTAATTTTCACAATTTTAGTATTATGATTCTTATTTCTTTTATGTTTTATTGCGACGTTATTTTTCATGTATAATTTAATTTGATAACCTTTATCTTTAACAATTAACTTGATAAATTTATCATTTTTGTCTTAAGTTTGAAATATTCTCATTTATTATTTTAGTATGTTTTTGTAAAGTATGATTATTAGAAAAATTTCATATAAACTATATGGTAGAGTACATAAATAAGAAAAGCTTCCGAAAAGCTTATGTTTGGTTACTTGAAGTAACTAAATTATGTACTCGTGATAACAATTTGTGATGATATTCACTATGAATTAGTGTTTACTAAGAATGCATCAAATCATAAGTCCCCGGAAGAGTTGTATATGGTACAAAATATGGTAAAGCTTTAAAGGAGCTAATTTTGTGGCCTGAAGGAACCAAACTACCTAGTGATGATGCATTATCCAATTAAAAGGATATTCGTAAAATGAATATCTTATCAAGAAAATAGTGAAACTAATATTTGCATCACAAATATGTACTACATGTATATTAGTACAATCAGTACACATAAAAGTGTAAACCAGAAGTTTACAAGATTTGATAACTTGATAATTTGGTTGGTCCGGTTAGACCATCCCGGATCATGATGTGAAAAAAATTCTTGGAGAATTCATGAGAACATCATATGAGAAGGCAAAGAACTCTTCAACTAAAAGAGTTATTATGTCATGTTTGTTCTCAAGGAAAATAGAACAATTGATCATCGCTTGTAAAAGAGTTGATAAATCTCTTGAGATTTTATGGACATGTATGCAGAACAATACATCAATCATGTGGATCATTTGTGAATTTTATGGGTTGATGCATCAAATGGATGATCACATGTATTTTATCTAATCGCAACCCGATGTTTGCAATATTGGTTGCCTCACTAGCTATGGATACATTTTGATGGTTATTCAATCAAACATCACTTTTCTTAAGAGAACAAACTGAGCCTTCTGGTCTCTTGTCGAGGACATGCTAGCTGACAAGTGATAGTATTGGTTCACATCTAACCAACAAGTTATCATAAGTTCCCCCTTTTTACAAATGGTTTTGGTAAAAAACCTAACATTTCTCATATGAGAATACCAGGGTGTGCCGCATACATCCCAATTGCTCCACCACAGTATCTTAAGTTGATTCTCGTTGGAAATTGAGAATTTGTGTTGGGTATGAATCCCGAATGGGAAATTTGTTTGCGAAATTATTGTTTTGATGGATTACTTTTCAACATTAAGGGGGAGAGAAAAAAAATAGCTAGACAAAGAGATGAGTTGGAATGAGTTATCATTATCTAGTTTTGATCCTCAAATTAAGAAACATGAACCTGAAGTTCATAAGATGAATTATCATTACCAACTATCAAATATCTTTACTGACCACACAAAGTGTCCAAGTCATATATACTAGCTGTGAATGCTCCAACCAAAATTGATATCCTTGTTGGATACTCTAATATAAAAAAATGTGTCTAAAAGAGCGCATGAAGCGTGATAGACCAATCGGTTCCAACGATAAACATCCTCGAGAAAAAAAAAAGGAGCTGTGATTAGAATGGTCAACTCGAGGACATGAAAACTCAAGAAGAGTAACCAAGAATTAAGTATAATTTTAGTTCCAGAAGAACACATGTCTCTGAAAGTTATGAAAGTGAAGAGATCTCAAAAACATATTAGACTACAATACTGGGACCGTAATGATATCATTGTCGATGAAATTTGTTTGTTGTACTTCAGTACTGAATATGATATGTACAAGTGAGGATCAAGAGTAAAACTCTATTGATGCATGCGAATGATAATGTTATTGGCCAATATAGAAAGAAATCATGAAACTTGCTCAAGGAGCATAAAGTTTAAGGACCATAAGTCCTTACCCCTAAAAAAGGGCAAAAATAGCGGGATACAAACAAATTTTTGTGCTATTGGAAAGTATGAAATTGTGAGATATATCACATAATGTTTTGCAATGGGTTTCTCGAAGAGACCTATCATTGTTTAGGAGGAGTTATACTCCCCTGTGGTGGATGAAACTACTTTTGCAAATCAATGTTTGAAAATTGTTGTGATAGCCTATTTGTTTGAATTCCCTGAATATGTTATATATATATTTGAAACTCCCAGAAGGATTAATTTACCTGAAGTAAACAAGTAAAGTTCTCGAGAACATATATCGATAGACTAAGAATATTCCCTGTATGGGTTGAGAAAATATAGACGAATGCGAAATACTCGTCTAAGTGAACAGCTACAACAGTAGGGTGAATGGACCTTAAAAGGTTAAATCCGGATAGAGTCATTAGAGCATTTGCACTGTGCATATATAGTTGTGTTGTCTGTATGTGCTTCAAGGATTTTAAATTCTTGATTTATGAGTTGTGATTTACTTTAAAGTATGAGTTGTTTTTTATGAGTGTGCTTTGTCTAGTTCTTATGTTTCTATGATGTGTGTTTTGTTAATATCTTTCGTGATATGAAAGAATTGCTTGCTTCAATTTGTTTTAGTCAAGTTTTTTTTTACCATCTCATATTATGTTGATGATATGTCTATTATTGGAGCTCCTGAAGAGCTTCCTAAATCAGTTGATTGCTTAGAGAAATAAGTTAAATTGAAGGATTTAAGATCCTTTGATGGGCAAGGAAGATAATGCTGAAAAAGTGGAAAAATAATTTTGCATGAACAAATTATGTTCATCAAATAACATTAGGATTCTAAGATCACTAGAAGTGACCAAGATCCATTTATGCAACAAGAAAGAAGTAAATCATTAAGTCCTGAAGTACTAAATGTTGATGTAGGTCCTGAAGTACCATATGTTGATGCATCAGAATTCAGAGCACCAATGAACCTTGCTAGCAAAACACCATACAAAATATCATTTTGGTGTTGATAATATTAGCAAAATACAATATTTCCCTCCATGGAACGTTGGAAAATACTTTGTTATCTTTAGGAACAATATATGCGATTGTTCTATTATGGTATTATCAAAGAGTGATTGGTGAATTATATATCCAAATTATATGTACCATTTGATCCTCATATTGGTTGATCGGAGATGAGCTATATCTCTTACATATGGTGATATAAGTGTTTCATAGAGAAACAAACAAACTATAGTAGGCAAGTCCTGAATATATTCCGTTACACTTTGTGATTCACCATACCTAAAGGATTTGTGGTTGTGAACTATTTTCAAAGGAAATGATCTTGACGATCATGTATGAAGAAAATCTTAAGATCATGGATCAAATTGACAATCTAGTAGATTGTTCACTAACTCACTCCCGACAACAATATTTCTAAAAGTTGCTCGTGAAATTTGAGTTCAAAGACTCAAAGATTTGAAGTGATGTGGTCATGAGGGGGAGCATATACGCACTGCACTCTTTTTTCCTTCACCATGGTTTTTTCCCACTGGGTTTTCCTGGTAAGGTTTTTAATGAGGCAGTATGAGATAGCGTAATGCAGTCTAGTGGTCATCCAAGGGGGAGTATTATGTAAATATTGATATATGGATGACCAATGGCCTACCACATTAGATGCTCACTTGGGAGTTACATGTAACTCATATTTCTACATCATTATCTCTCATTCATATGCATTGATATAAGGATGTAGTGGTTACCAAAGTGTGTCTATAAATATAGCACACCATTGTATCAAAAATGAAGAATGAAGAAGAAAGCTCACTTCCCCCTATCTTCTTTGTGTCTTTCCCTCTCTAATCTTCTCTTGTAGTTGT
Source organism: Linum tenue (assembly GCA_946122785.1). Lineage (NCBI taxonomy): Eukaryota > Viridiplantae > Streptophyta > Magnoliopsida > Malpighiales > Linaceae > Linum > Linum tenue. The sequence continues at coordinate 52,689,122 of CAMGYJ010000011.1, read as the reverse complement.
TTATATTTTCATTAGTTTCATAACAAAATGAATTATATAATCTCATAGAAAATTGTTCACTAATAACTACGATATCGCATGCTTGAATCACTTATACTAGTACCTTTTTTCCCATACTCAAACTGCTATGGGGTTAGTTAATTTTTTCTTCAAATTTTAAGAGTCTACTAAATACTCCGGGCAATCATAATTTTTTACAATTGCAGTCGTTATTTCTTTTGCAGTTGTAGCCTTCAGTGGCGGAGCTAGCTTGGAAGAGGGTGGGTCCCCGGCCCCACCTTGGCTCGAGATTAAATGCTTGTTTGGAAGTTGCGATTGTTAAATATATGTATTTATACGAAATCCAATCTCACAATACAAGTAACAATCTCACGTAAACAATCGCAACTTTAAAACGACCCCTAAGACACAAAATAACAGTATTTGTACGAAACCCCTAAGGTTAAAATCAAACCCCTCATGTTCACTACTTTTCTACTAACATATTGTAGAGAACTTTATAGCACATATTAACCTTATATATTATGTAATTAACTCTAGATTTTTACATAAAACTACATCTCTAATGGTTTATTCTTAGTTTTTTAATTTATAATTTAGGGTAAATTTCTCCATCCTCAAACGAAAATCGATCGACAAACTATAAAAACACATCGTGGATCATGTAAATATTAATTATATTTATCATATATATTTTTATTTTTCACGTCGGACCCACCTTGAATGAAATCCTGGCTACGCTACTGGTAGCCTTGCAAGATTACAACTCTACTACAGACTACTACAACTCATAATTAGTATGATACTAACTCCTGTAATGGTATCGCGATTTATGAAACGCATTTCCACCATCTTGTACCTGCTTTTTATGTCCATAAATTAATTTGGATTTTCGGTGCTTTAATAACATATATGTGGGCGATGGATAGAGGGGGATGAATTGATTATTATATTAAACATTATGATATTTGATCGAGGAGAGCAATATTCTTTTAGGACCGTCAACATTGCTGCATTGTAATTTTGTATGGGCTTTTAAAATTGAGGAATTAAACAAATTACATACGGCGCAGAGTGGGCAGTTGTTGTTTGTGTCTCACATGTCTGTCGCTTTCGATGACCATTTTTTCTTGAATTATACCATAACCAAATTAATAAAAATATTCTGAAGAGAAACAAGATAAAAATATTCGAAGCAACAGCAGCAGCGGCGTATATAAATAAAATCGGTGTGGAATTAGGGTTCGGGCGTTAATTTATGCAAGGAGTTGTATTGGCGCATTATATTCCCTTTCCAGAAGCAGCAACAACAACAACCTTCTTGATCCAGTTGGTAACTCCAATAAATATTAGACCCTCGAAAGCGACAACACTGCCCATTCTTTTCTTTAATTAAATTAAATTACCTTTCCTCCCTCCCAATTTATATGTAGTTTTGTAACAACGAACGGCGGAAACTTCATTTTCCTAAAATGAATTTTCTAACATTTCATTTTTGAACCGAAGTCATGCTTGCTTAGTTCAAAAATTCACACTATTTATTAGTGTTTATGAAATCATATTTAATGATAATCCGACTTGAAAAGTTATATATCTTTGGTTCATTCAAACATAGAGACGAATCATGCCCACACAGAAAAGAGAACAAGAATATGGAATGGAATGGAATGAGATGGAATGGAAGAATACTAGGTCAGAATTCAGAAATATCAAGAGTGAAAGGAAGAGAGGAGTGACGCGGCACTAAAAGAGGATGAAGAGAATTAGGGGTTTGTGCCTTTAGCCTTATCACTTAATCGTCTCCTAATCCCAAAACATCTTCAAAAATATTGTTTGAGCCCAAACGATAAAGGATCGCTCGGGTCCAAAGATTTTGGGGGGTCAGGCATGAACTCAAGGGAGCAGGCGCCCCCCTCTCGAAGAATATGAGAAGAGGGGAGGTTAGAGAGAGAAAATAGAGAGAAGTAGTAATGAATGTAGATAGATTGTCATTTATGAGGAGATAACTCCTATTTGTTCAGATGTTAGGTATGTGGTCCAGGCTCCTGCCAAGTCATAAATGACGTGGTCAGGCGCTTACGACTCCCTGTCACTGCACATTGTACTCTTGTGTTGCAGGGAACGCTCCCCTAACCCTCCTTTGTTGATGTCAGGTGTGTGGGCTTATCTCTTGACCTGTTCTTCTTCTTCTTAGACTCCTTTCTCTCTCGCTTTGTTGATCCCAACACCTAGGATTTTGCCCCTATGCCTTGGCTTCTCTTTGACTCTTCATGAGGGCATTCTCTAAGTATTAAGTCTTGGCTTCATACCCTATCAAATATAAAATAGATAAATCCAAACTTAATACCCAAAAGCATAAATTAAATATTTATGTCTTCATCAAACCACCCTTCTAAGTGAACCTCTCCTCCATTTCATCCTCCAGTCGTCCCAGCACTAGAACCACATCCAAATTGGCACATTTATGCAAAAAAGTAAACTTCTCGTTGCACCCGAAACACCGCCCATCTCGACGTCTTCAATCAATCCTAGCTTGAGAAAGGTTTGAAAAAGTTCTCTATGGAAGTCTAGTACTCGAGCGAGCTATAAAGAGAATAATATGGAGTTTTCATGATAAATAAGAGGTTTAATGACAAAGAAGACTACTAGAAGTCGTTATGTGAGCGCAAGACAAGCCCAATAGAGGAAGACTCGGCCTAAGCTGAAGAAGAAACCAGTGGCGGCCCAGCATCGGATCCAACCATCGTTGGAGGAGATCTGGTCAAGATGTGTCTAAATGATAAGAAGAGGTCATCCATGAGCCAAGGAGCTCAACCCATAAGGAAAATGTATGGGAATCCTAACTATCGCCCTATCGCCGGTCAAGCCCAAGCTTCTAGAAGCCTTCTTCAATAAGTTACATAGTTTACAAGGAGTAGGAAACCCTTTCCTAACCAGTTTATGAGAGTTTTAGCCGAGTTTTTCCCCTATAAATAAAGGGCATGGCTCATTAGTTTAGGCAAGGCTACACAACTACACTAAAACTTTCGTACTCTGCTCAAGTAAGAGCTTAGCTTTCGTAGGAGGCGCGATTCCATATTAGCAAGGCCGTCTACGAGGGCATTCACTATCAATTTGAGAAGTTGCTCGATCAACTCGTGCTGAGCTTCGAGGAGCCATTGAGGGGTCTCCAATTGGCCTGATAGCTTGGACATAGAGGGTGGCCTTGCAGATGGACTTGACAGTGACAATGTCCATTCAGCAAGCGACAGAGGCGTCATGGCATCAACATGCTAGCCTCGTGTTTCAATTTCACGATCTTATTAGTCGGGACTGGTAAGTTCAACTCTCCCACGTTGATAGGGAGGGTAATTTCTTGGTCGACTTTTTGGCTCATAGGGGTTTGTTTGTCACGTTTGGGATGGATTTTGTTCCTCCGGCGGATCTTGATGTCAACTATGTATAATGTTTTAGGAATAACCATTTCTCATCGTTTTAATGTTATGAGATAGTGACACTCTACGTCTTTTTTCAATTAAAAAAAAAACTAATCATCAACATTTTCAGAGAAGCATATGTGATCAAGTTGATTACTTTTATATAATTAATCACCAACATTTTCATAGAAGTATATGCGATCGACCTGATCATTTCTACAACCGACCTCACGGAGCATTTGGTCGCCCCTTATCGACCTCCCACTGGACTTGTACAGATTAACATCGCCACCACTGAATAGAAATGAATGTAGCGGTTCTATAAAAAATAAATTTGAATGTAGCGGTATTAGCCTTTCTCTGTTGAGTGTTTGTTTGGAATTCCCACAATAGAACGTGTTATTTGCGGCTAGGGAGAGAGACAGCAGTTCAGCAGTCATAATAAATGAGTAACAAACAGACCCTATGGCCTATGCTCATCAAATTTCCTTTTATTATCCCGTCAGCAAACGGTCTCCAGAAAAAGAGGAAAGAAAAGCGCCAGCACTTTAGGCATATCCCATATTGACAAAGTACGGAAAAGATTCATGATTCATAAGTAAGAAATCGATTTTAACTGACAAGACGCGTTTTAAAGTGAAATTGAGAAGTTCTTGTTAGAACTCTGAACTTAAACGTGCTCAGTGTGACGTACAACAAAGATGAGTGAACTTATGGGAAGTCACATTGAATTGCGCCCCAAGTCGAAAACCGCGAGGGTCGAGACCCAAAGCGGACAATATCTTCGTCGGGAAAAGGTTCGAGATGTTACAAGTGGTATCAGGGCCTCTCCGCGTCCCTCTTGAACGATGGTGGGGCAAACCTCAACGAGTGCGTTGAGTCCCAAGGAGGTGGTGTGTAACACCTTAGGCAAATCTCACATCGACAAAGCACGGGAGAGATCCATGGTTCATAAGTAGAAAACCGCTATTAACTGACAAGGCGCGTTCTGGGGTGAAATGGAAAAGTTATTGTAAGAACTTTGAAATTAAACGTGCTCAATATAAAGTACAACAAGAATGAGTGATCTTATGAGAAGTTACATTGAAAAAGGTTCGAGATATTACAATACTCCACCCAAATTTTTTTTTTTTTTTTACCGCCATTCAACTTTTACACAAACCTGGGCCCACATTCCCACACCCGTCACCGCAAACAGCCGAGCAGCAACAAGAAGAAGCAAATTGACTGCGAAATGACCGTCTTGACCCCTTTCCCCTCTTTATAAACGAAGCTTCGCTTTCATTTCCTCCCCACAACCAACACATCCCTCTTCCTTTTCCCAACTCCAACAGCAATCAATCTCTCCTAATCATTCCCTCACCTTCTCTGAAAAATCCGACGCCATGGCCAGAAGCGGCAGCAAGCTCTACAAGCTGAAGTCGGTCCTCAAGAAGCTCAACTCCTTCAACACCAAGCTCAGCCGAGGAGGAAGCTCGATCGCCGCCGCGGCCGCCGCCGGCGATGACTCGAACTCCAACTCCTACTCCTCCTCCACATCCTCCTCCTACTCCGTCGACAGCGCCGGGGACCTGCAGCCCGTCTACGTCGGGAAATCGAGGAGGCGGTACCTCCTCAGCCCCGACATTGTGGATCACCCGCTCTTCCGCGAGCTGGCGGAGCGCTCCGACAACGACATAAGAGTCGGGTGCGAGGTCGTGATGTTCGAGCATTTGCTCTGGATGCTCGAGAACGCCGATCCCCTGCCGGAGTCCGTCGACGAGCTCGCCGATTTCTACGCCTGCTGAATATATTATACATATATCTCTGTTTTTACTCATTTTCCAATTTCAAAATTCGTTTAGAAGAAAAGAGAAATTCAATAATCCATGACTCCGGCGGACGTGAGATCCGGTGCGGTCATCCATGTACAGGGGCGGCGGCGGCGGAGGAGCTGTAAATCGACGGTGTGATCAGTTCAATTTGAATTGGTGGATTTGATTAGCAAGGTCATGTTAGAGAGAAACAGAAAGAGGCCGCATACATACAGAGATCGAGAAGAAAAGAAAAGGGAAAGAAAGAGATTAGAAAGGAAGATTCTAGACAAAGGAGGAGGATGTATTGGTCTTTAATTGAACCGTGCGGCTACTGCGGTTAGTGCCAATCAATTACCAGCTAATCACTTCTTTCGGGCCGGGTCTTATATCCTGTCCGACCCGATCCCACAGAATTTGAGAAACACACTTTGTAATGTATATTTTTAATTTTTAATTTAATCAAACGCATCAATACTACTGTCTTCTTTTAAACTTGTAGCAAGAAAATTGCACCGTGAATTATGTTGTTGTAATTTTTAGTAGATAATTCGCGGGGTCAGAATATTGTGTATATTTGAAATCATTTGTTATCATGATTATGTCCGACAATCTCGATTTTCACATTCGTACATCTAAATGGTAAAATTGACTACACATATTATAAACAAAAAAAAAAAAAAGATAATCGATTAAGTGAGTGAGTGACCATGCACAAAGCTTAATGAAGATGTGAAGGACATCAACATACTATACTCACAAGTCACAACATCTAATGTTTTGGTCCTTCTATCCATATAGTGCTGCCCATTCTAGCGAAAATGGCCAAAACAATGTCATGCCGCTATGACAACAGAAAAAAAAAACATTGCTTAAATAAACGAGCATATTACAAAGACTATATGCATTGAATTGGGTAGTTGAAGCTTAAACAAAGGCACTGAAAATAACATGAATCAAGTCCATAATGTTATATGTAAGGGGCTCATGTTAGTAAAACCAGAGTTATCGTATATCCTTAGTAAAAAAATAAAATTATTTAGACGTTGGATTAACCAGATTTTGTGATATTATGCTATATCCTAACTTTTCATTAGCAAATTTTATATTCTAATTCTCTAAATCACACACCTTAAACCCCAAGATGATGCATATAATATTTGATGTATATGGAGGAATTAAAACCATTTATGATTGTTTCTAGTTAAATTGATCTTGGAATATATAAATTTTAAATCGAGGTATATGTTTTACTCGTTATGAATAGGGTATAATACTATACCATACTCCTAACTTTCGTTACTTTAAAGTTTAAACAAATACTTTTTTTTTTACTAAGTCTACATATAATATAATACACCGAAGAGAAAACAGGAGTCTCATTTCAAATTTCCTGTAACGAGAGTGAAAGTAGGAAGGATATTTTGGTATTCACAATTACTTTTTTTTATTCATTAAAAAGAAACGTATTGGGATTCGAACCATGACCATTTTAAAGAAAAGCAAGGATCATAACCAATCACACTAATTACATTTGTTGTATCTTTTTAAATTAAAAACATATAATAGCAGAGAGGAAAAAACACTTCCCCCATTTCAAATTCCCAGCTCCAGGAGCGTTTGTAAGAAGGGTAGAATAGGGAGTGTCCATTTTTTTTTTCTTTCCTCTGTGGAACGGGCCAACTTACCGTACACATGCGGATTTAAACAGGTCCAGGAGTGTCAATTTTTTTCTTTAAGCCCTTTTATTTCTCCCTGGTGATAAAATATATATGAAAAGGCAAAAACAATACTCATTTTTATTGCTAGAAATAAAAAATTTAACAATAAACTAATGCATGGTATCTAATGGGCTAACCGTAAAATAAAAGAGTTGAATGGGTCTGACCTACACGAGATTTGGCCATCAAGTAAAACAAATGAACATCATTGGTTTGTCATTCTAAAACAAGCTATTTTCTCTGACATAATATATATTATGCTATTATTTTATATCATAGTGGCTAAAATATAATGTATTTTAAAGTTATTCAATGGTTCAACCTCGACCAACCCAATTAGTCCAATTTTTATCATTTCAAATAGGAATGGCAATGGGGCAGGTCCGGGGCGGGTATCTCGATACCCATACCCGCCCCATGGCAAGTAGGGCAATTTATCACGGGGCGTGAGTAGGGGCAGGTCGACCAGTTGGGTATGTAATTATGCGAAAAACATTAGAAACATTCGTTATTTTCATTAAAAGGTCAAGAAAGAAACCATAATATGATAAAATGTAGTTAAATTATTGAAGAAATTTAGGTTTTCACTTATTTACAACTTTATTATAGCTAAAAAATAATGTAATAAGAGGAAAATCCTAAGTAATTTGACTAAGATTATATGTAATATAGGCAAGAACGGGTCGAGAATGGGGCGGGTCAGGGCAGGTCGGGTCGATGAGAGGTACCCATGCCCGCCCCGCCCCGCTTACGGGGCGGGTTTGACCTGCTCCAAAACAGGTCGGGTAAATCGGGTCAGGTCGAAATTGCCATCCCTAATTTCAAATATATATTATATAATTATTTGATATCATAATGATCAAATTATAGTGTATTTTATAGAGAATCGTTTGGTATTTGTTAGTAAAAAACTAAACAGAACGATCTATTTGGTTATTTTAAACATTAAAACGATCCTAAACATTTTCAGTTCCTTTTGAATTTTTATGGTTTTATTCTCGAATAAGTGATGTGCAAATGGCGAATTGCAGTCATCTCTTTTCTTTCACTATTTTTTATTTTCAAATAGAAAGTTTAAAAGTAAAGAATAATTAGAATTTGGCATGGGTCGGTCAAACATGCTGAATTTCAAGTTTTGACCCGTTTTGATCAAGTCTAATTTTTAATCACATGGTTCCCTGATACCCGATAAAAATCTCAATCCAAACCAGTTTGGCTGGTGAGTATGTGTTTACCACCATTTTCTAGGATACGACAACGGCGGTTCCTATCCCAAATTGTGTTATTCGTTCTTGATTTCCTTAGATTTTATCATGGCCTAACAAAAACCAGAAAGCACAATGACGACAAGATGAAAGTTTTGTAAAGCAAATTAATCGACCAACGGGCCGAGTTAAAGCTAGCAACGATTATGAGATGCTCATTTCCCGAAAACCGACGGGATAGGCGATTTTTTATTCGATTTTCTGTAATTCGGTTTCTATAAAACTTACTCCACCTCATCATATTACCAGAAACAATATTGTTTCACAAGGTAACATGTACTTGATTTTGGTTCATAAGGCCGATTTTTGATTCATTGCATCATTCATGTCTTTTTCCTGTTAAAATTCACTATTTTTATCACAAATTTTCCAAAAAAAAAAAACTATACAACAATAAACTATACATCCCATTATATTATCAAATTTCATACCTCACATTCCTCCGGCCAACTGGCCGTGGCCACACTAGTATATGTAATAACCATAGATTATCTGAATGCCATAAAAGTGGTTAGATAGACAACCAAAAGAGAGTATGGGATCACAGAAAAAAATGTATCTGAAATAGCTTTTTTTAGGGTGGAACCGCAAAGGGCCAAGGAAGGATATGTTATATGTATATGATTAAAGTAATTGTAGACAGAAAGCAGGGATTTTAATTTGGTAACAAATATTCCTTTCACTTTTTCTTCTTTCATTGAATATTTTTTTCCCCGCCGGCCCGTCGCTTCCTTAATGAACACATTGTATGTGGCTCTCGTCCATTTCTAATCATTGGGTTGTTAGCTAAAGTGTTTCTGCTCTTATTAATTTCTTTTCTGGTCACCTTTGTCATATTATATATTGAAAAAAGAAAACCCCCAACATCCCCATTCCCTGTAGTCCAAGAGACCTTTTACTGTGCTTAGTGACTCAGAATTACTGTTTCGACTGGGATGCGACTCTGGTGTGGGCGGTCGCAGGTGAGGGCTATTTTGTTCGGGACGGGATTTATCCAGTTTCGTTTCATTTTGGTGTTGGTTTACCGTCTGGTTGGTTGGGAGACCTCTTAGTGGCCCTCACGCGCGTAGATCGCACGGTAGATTGTTTCCACCTCGGGTTATGCGTCTCTCTGCAACTGCTTGCAGAGATTGGAGCGGCGACCTTCTTTCTCTCCTGCTTTCATCATGAGGCACTTGATTTGACTTGACACTGGTGAGAAAAGATAAAGACTAAAGTGTGGGGGTAGTGGGCTTGCTGAAGGAAACAGAGGGCTTGAGGAGACAGGGGTCACAGGGCACCTTGAGAAAAGAGAGTGCAACAGAGATATTATTCCATTTTTGCTTGGTGTCTTAAACACCACGTTCTCCTTTCATTGTGGTCCACTCATCAAACGTACCTCATCTAACATCTTGCTTGACGGTACCCAGTCTAGACCTGCAAAGTGATCCACAGAAACCGTTCTCTCTCTTTTCTCTCTACGTCTTCCTCCCTTCTCTCAACTCACCGGTGCGACCAGGCATCGGAGAACTGACAAGCACTCCGACGACTATGATTCGACTTATTCTCCTCAACATAACGTCGAGCAACTCGGTGACCAACACAGCGTCTTTAGATCTCTTCAGTGGCAAATACCTGGTGTTCTGAAACCCTTTCTGCGGATTCCAACAGCAGCCACTGCATCTACGAAACCGGCAAATATGACAAGAGAAGGTGAAATAACTGGTTGATGAATGTTTTTCCATTATATTAATTCGATTGCCTCCCCTAATCACCAGTTCTGTCGATTCTTCCATCTTTGTAGGCTTAAGTTGCAGTTGGAACGACAACGATGATGGTGGCCACGAAAATCAGGTTGGGTGAGGTGTTGAAATCCCAAAGCTATGAGTCTTGGAATTCCGCCGGTCTATTTCTCTTTTCCATTTATTCTTGCCCAGATCTGTGGTTCTCGGTGAGCATTCAATCTCTTCTTCTTTTAATTTTTCTCTGCTCTTTGTGCACTGTGATTCCAGTCTCTTTCCCCTTCTACTTGCAGATCTGCCGGACTTATCGAGTGTCCACATGATCATTGTCGTCACGTCGTCGGTAGAGAGACTGAGACCAGAGACATAGACAACGCTTATTCTCTTGCGTGCGATGGTTCTGTACCTCTGTTTATCTATTTCTCCTCTCTCTACCCCTATCATCTAAACCAGTTTTTCTCTTTTCTAATCCATGTTGATTGACGCTTTTGAGGGTGATCCTATGTTTTGGAGAGACCACGGTGTGAAGACGACGATTCGACGGATCACCATTTTGGAATTAAGTAAATTAGTACTCAGTAGATACTTCGGTTCGACGGACCGCCGCTACACTGCTTTCTTCATTTCCGAAGAATCGGATTTGCAGTAACCCAACGGTGGCTTTCTTTCCCTTCTTTCTATGGACAGTATATTCTCTTTGCTGTCTTTATATTGAATTGTTCTCCTTTTCATCTCTTTCACTTCTTTTGTGTCAGGTTGTGAAGTCGTTAGAGGAACTAAAGCCGACGATAGCAATCCACTATTGGCGGAGTCTGAAGAGCAAATCCCTCACTCTCCTCCTGTTTTCGAGCCCAATTTTCTCCTTTTGATGTGTGACTTTTGTTTCTTTTTAAGGCCGAGCCTGTGTTTAGAAGGTAGATGATTGGCCTAAACTTTTGATTCGCCCAAGTGGCTAGCCAGCCAGACTGCAGAAGATTTCTTTCACTTCAGACTGTTAATATCTTCTGCTCTATGCATATAGCTCATGTTCTATGGACATTGATTCTTTAACTTTTGTGGGTTTCATTTGATTTCTATAGTTCTATAGTAACTAATTCTTCCACTTTTGTCGTCTCATGTTGCAGTTATATCAATTAGATTAATGGTGGCACAGGAAATCAATGACAAAGGGGTTATTGCGAGCTTACCTGCTGCGATGTGGCCTGGAATACGGCCAGTGTGCTGTCTTTTGGCAATATATTGTTGAATTTGAAGTTCCAACACGCTGTCGACCAGAAATACACTAAAGGGTATGGTTGAGTTTGAGTCTTGATTCTTCGTCCAATTTGAATCACCTTTAATGGGTGTCATTTATCTCTCCACCACTTTTCCAATTGTTCTTGATTGAATATTTTACCGTAGGAGATTGTAGCTATTGTTCTGTGTTTTCTACTGATGGAATTAGTGGAAAGTGGAGACAATGCTTTCATGAATGCTGCATCCCTTCATTACAATGAAGAATTACTTCACCGGGTTGTCTCAATTGTTCCTTATCTGTACAAGTTTTACTATTTTAGTATTATCACTAACAAACTTTTCAAACTATGTTTCTTTTGTTCTATCATATGCTCATGGTTTACAACTTCTGCAGATTTTAAAATGGTTTTTTGTAGGATGTTTTGCTTTGCTGATTTTGGGCCATGATTCTGTCTTTTCAGAGTTTCAGTTACCACAGGCAGGTCATGAAGTACATGATAAATGAAATCATATGTCGTGAAAATTGAATCAACCTGTAGTTATGGTTTTTCTGAACTTCTCTTACTGTAGCTATGAAGCTTTTATATGATATATATAATTGTATTGTTCGTTTACCTTCTCCTTTATTAATGCTTCCTTATTTTCATTTGCAGATGGAATGGAAGTTAAGCGTAAGTTGAGAGTAAAGGAAGGCCATGTGAGAAGTCCAACCAATATCCAGTAACCATAAGATAAGATGATTTCATCAATACACCAGAAGTGTTATATTTTAACTTAATAGATGTGTATACCAATTTTTATGTTATGTAATTATCAAATTAAGTTGGGCTCATTCTATTAAGTCTATCAAAATCACTTTCGTATAAGGTTTTGAAGGTGATCATTGTGGTTATATAGTAGCCCGTATTTAGCCAACGTTATTCGTTGGTGTTTGATGTGTATTTTTATATGATTATTGAACTGCATTTTTTTCAGCCAAACACTCAAGTTCTGATGTGTAATTTGATGCAAAAAGCATTGGTCAATCATGTACCTCTTATTAATCCCACGTCCCAGCGCGGAGCGCGGGCAATGAAAACTAGTATTGTATTAAGGATGGTGAAATGTTGTACTGGAAAAGTCAATGATATAATATTTTATACTAAAATTGTAGTTTAATTGTAGTTCAACCATTTTATATTGTTAAATATCAATTGCTGATAACAAAAATTCGTGTTAAACCGTCGGGCACCTCTACCTTTTCTCAGATGTTATACGATATAGACACACAAAAGAGAGAAATTTAATTTGCATGAAAACAGGTGGATGAGTGGCAAACACGAAACTCTCTAATGATCGATCAGTTTTCTATTTTCCTACCAACAACGCGTTTCCAAGCTGCCATTTTGATTGCCTTTTAATTTGCACCACCACTGTTCGCTACTTTCGAATTTAAAACTTGGTTGGATTTGGCACCAACTTCACTATTTTAAAACAAACTCACACACACAGCAAAGTGTTGAATCAATAGTTCCACCGACATCCTAAATTTTGTTGCCTCGCACTCCCCTTTTATTGCCACCATTTTTATCGCAGTAGAGTGAGTAACAAATTTTAAGGCAAGTCGGCCTATAGTTCCTTCCATGCATAAGGTGGTAATGTTGGCCGAGACCATTCACCATCGAGCCCAGCCATCATCACAGGTTTATCTAGGTAGAAGTGGCAATTGGATAAGATTATGTGAATTGGATCTTAATGAATTTATGAATTGGATCCAATGAATTCACGGATTTGATAGATCAAGTTAATTCATAAACTGAATTGTCAATTTATCACAGTAACTTTCCCCCGATAACTTATGTTTTTCGTAACAAATCGATATGTAAAGAAATAGATGGTCGAAATACGAACAACCTACCAAATTTATGGTTCTTGATATATTAAAATGTCAATTTATTCCAAGTATTTGGCTAAAGAGTCCACTTGTTTGAAGAGGAGGGCACACACAAGGGTTCAAATCTAGGAGTGGTAAACGGTTAGTCGGTTATCGGTTTTAAACCGATAACAGTGATTAGTGATTAATTTATAACCAATAATTTCTTTGTGGTTCGGTTTCGGTTAGCTGTATTTTGTTTATTGGTTACCGACTGACTAATCGGTTAGTGGTTAACCGATGACCATCTATTAGTATAATCACATAGCTTTGCCTTTGGTTAAGGAAAAAAGTCGTCTCAGAATTCAAAACCAACCAAAGTCACAATTCTAATCATCACAATTCACATTTATTGCAAACAAACCTCTATCCAAAGTCTCAAATATGTTTAATAGTCAAAACCAGAAAGTCAACCCTGTTTGACTCTTGTTTGCAGTATGCATAGCGAATCTCGCGCCCTAGTAGTTTTTGTTTCTTTGATGTTTGTGAATAATGATGAATAAGTTTTATGAGATTTTTTGTAAGTTTCATGGAACTTGTGGCATGCTTTAAGAAACTTGTGGTGTAATAGTGGTATGCTCTATGAGCTTTCTAGTGTGCTTTAAGGAATTTGTGGTCTTTTCTAGCAAACTCGTGATATGTTATAATAATTTATAGTTTGCTTTAGGAAACTTGTGGTATGCTTTAATAAACTTGTGGTCTGCTTTATGAGGTTTCTGGACTGCTTCAAGAAACTTGTGGTATGCTTTAAGAAACTTATGATATCTTTTATATAGAATTTGTGGTATACTTTATGAGATTTCTGATATGCTTCAGGGAACTTGTGATCTGATTTGAGTTTTCTGGTATGTTTTATGATTGTGGTGTGGTGACTGGTGAGGTTGTGATTAGCTATATAATCTTTCTAGTATGTTTTTAAGGTATTTGTGGTGTGTTTTATAGTATTTGTGGTTTGTATTTTGTGATATGCTTCATAATATTTGTATTTCTCATAATTTTTAATAATGACAAACGTGCCCCTCCGCTTATTCGGTTTGAGCGTTAACTAGGGATGGCAATTTGAACCTGCCTCGCCAGGTATTACCCGACCTGACCCGCGATGGGCGGGTATTACCCGAACCGCAATAGCGTGGGGCGGGGCATGGGTATCTACTTCCGCCCCGCCCCTTTCTTGGCCCATTCTATCTCAATTTCTTACCGTATCTATTCATATTTCTCATATTTTGACTTTGTTTAACTAATTAGGTTTGATCTTTCAACTAGTTAGAGTCAATTATCTTTTCTAATTATCACTATTGTTCATTCATAAAGTGTTTTTCCCTTCATTTTATCGTAAAAAGTGAAATTTTACGTGTATTTTATCAAATAATATGTCAGAGTGGGTCGACTCGCCCTGCCCCGACCCATAATAACATGAGACGAGACATTAATATTGAGGTACCCACTCCGACCCGTCCCATTACCATCACTAGTTAACAACACCTAACTTCTTCGAAAAACCATACCCACCATCACAGGCAGGCAGTATTCGGTTTTTTTTTTTGTTGACAAAAGATAATCAGATATATTGATAAAAAAGGAGTTACATCCTGGCCTGAAGCCAGCTAGTGAAATCAAACCAGCGAAATACAGCCGGGTACAATAAAAGGGATTTCCTGGCCACCAAATGGGCCACCCGATTGTTCCTACGACCTACAAATCGCACCCTTAACCCACGATGATCCGAAAGGTATCCTATAACCTCCTCCAGAATCGCACCCTTTCGGCTATCCTTATTATCTGCTTGCAGAATCTTGCCAATCACCACCTTAGCATCCCCCTCAAAGCGGACCTCCAAAAGGCCCATACCTAAGCACCAAAGGATCGCCTCCCGGAGAACAAGCAACTCCACCACCATAGGGTCCTCCATACCAGGGTATTGAATCCCACGTGCTATAACGGTATTGCCTTCCCGGTCTAAGAGGACCATTCCTCCTGCCGAATGTGATCCGCACTTAGTGGCCCCATCCCATCTACAAACCATCCTGCCATCCCCAGATCCAGGAACTGCCTGGGCCGGCACCTCTGCCCGCCGAACATCTTGATCTATAGGAAGGCGGATCCACTCTTGATGCTGCTGATGGTACTGACGCATGAGTGCCGGGATCCCGAACTGCTTGCCCTCAAACGCCACCCAATTCCTCGATCTCCAAATTCTCCACAAGAGAGCCACCACACCACCGCCCACCACTGGGGTGGGGACACTATAGCCAGCAACCGTTTGAGGAAGAAAGGAAAAGAGTGCCGCGGCAATCCTTGACCCAAATCATCAAGCCCCGAATGGTCCCACATGGCCCTAGCCACCGGGCAGAACCAAAACAAATGTTCCAGTGTCTCCTGTTCTGCCCAACAGACCGGACATCGAGGGAGGACCCCCACCTTTTTCTCCAGAAGAGCCTCTGTTGTCGGAAGAATCCAATTGAAAATTTGCCAGATGAAAATCCTTAGCTTGGGCGGAATATTAGTTGCCCATAACCGAATCCAGCTAGTCCTATCCATCCAGCTAACCGTGGCCCGCCACCGACCTTCGAGCTGGTCTAGAAGGACAGCAAAATGATAGGCCGATTTGACAGAGAAGACCCCATCCACCGTCCCATGCCATATCAAACGATCCTCCACCTCTTGCCGAGGAAGAGGGATAGCCTTGATGGCCTGACACGTCCCTGGATCGAACCATTGGCTAAGCTTCTGGTCACACCATCGCCCCTCCGCCTGACAAATTACTTCCGCCACAGGTAAAACCCTATCAGCAGGGAGCGCCTGGGGATTATGCACCGGGACCTGAGGATGGATTCGAGGGATCCAATTCGATTCAAGCAACGGAGCAGTCCGGCCGTTACCTATCTGCCAGCGGGATCCTTTAACCAGCACCTCCCTACCATATAAAATGCTTTTCCATCCCCAAGAAGGACGAGATCTAGCCTTAGCTGTCAAGAATGATCCCATCGGAAAATATTTCCCTTTGTAAACCTGAGCAAGCAGGGACTGAGGTTCATTAAGGATTCACCACCCTATCTTGCCAGCAAAGCTTGATTAAACTGCTCAAACCTTCTGAACCCCATCCCGCCTTCATGCTTGCTACGACACATATTCCTCCAGGACATCCAACGAATTTTAGGTTGCCCATCCTCCACTCCCCACCAAAATCTAGCCACATGCTTATCCAAGAGCGGGCAGAGAGAGAGTGGGAGCTTAAAGCACGACATGACATGGAGCGGGAGGGCCAGCGCTACCGATTTGATCAAAGTTTCTTTCGCAACCCAGGAAAGCGTCCTACGCTTCCATCCCTGCAGACGTCCCAGCAATTTCTCTTCCAAGTACTGGAAAGTTGTCACTTTTGACCGGGAGATCAGGGACGGCAGCCCAAGGTACTTATCCTGAACGCCCACAGCCCCCACCCCTAAGATTTGCGCTAAGAATTCCTGGTCCTGGGGCAAAATGTTCTTACTAAAGCACACCGCCGATTTTCCCAAGTTCACTCGTTGTCCACTGAGTTCCTCATATTCATTCAACACTTCAATCAGCCTTTCGCATTCATCGAGAGACCCTCGGAGAAATAAATATGAATCATCAGCAAAAAACAAATGCGAGATCCTGGGAGCGCGCGGAGCAACCTTAACCCCTTCCAACCTCTTCTCGGCAATCGCTTGACGGAGTAAAGCCGCAAACCCTTCCGTACAAAGCACAAACAGCAGGGGAGAAAGCGGGTCCCTCTGCCTCAGCCCCCTAGACGGAGTAAAAAAACCTGCAGGTGTGCCATTCATGAGGACTGAAAAAGACACCGAACGTAGACACTCGTAAATCCACCCCCTCCAAGTCTCACCAAACCCCATTTTCTCTAAAACCGCTAGAAGAAAGGGTCACTCGACTCTATCATAGGCCTTTTCCATGTCAACCTTCAGAGCCATATACCCTTTCTTCCCCCGCTTTTTTAGCTTGAGGCAATGCATTAGTTCATGCCCCAGCAAAATATTATCCACTATTTGCCTCTCCGTATAAAGGCATTTATAAAAATCTTTCACTTTCAAGATTTATCGAGAAGATAGGCCATTCAAATCCCAACATCAACTAATTTTACACCTTCCTTTTACCCTGAGAATTCACCCAAATTCTTACAGCCGCCCGTTTCACCCACCTATGCGAAGTTGCGAACAAACAAAATTTACCCTCTTAATTCGAGAGTCGAGACTCGCTTTCTCCCGCACTGAGAAACCTTTACTAGCTGCCGCACACAAACTCGCCGCCGCCGTCTCCTCCTTCTCTCCTCTGCGCCGTCACCTAACCCCGCCGGATACCCTAGCCGCCGAACGAAACTCGCCGCTGCACTCTTCGCTCCTCTTCTACGCCGCCGTTTTCTCCTCCGTCCTCTTCCCATTTGCCGCTGCGCCTCTGTAAGTCACCAAATTTTGCTGAAATGTATACATTGATGGTTGATGATGAGGAATGATTGGGAGGTAATTGTTGGTTTGTCTGCAAATTGAGAAAGATAGAAACTTTACCTCATTAAAACATCTTTTTTTGGCCATCCTTGTCCCATTGTAGCAGTTCTTGGTGACTAATTCATTAGAGAAGCATCCTTGCTTGAACAGTATAAGTTCCACTTTGATTTTGTTGTATTCAATGATGATAGGTAGAGCTCATTTGATTTAACTTTCATGAAGGAAGTTGCATATGCTCACTAGAACTTATTTACTCAACTGCTAGTCATAGCAACTCTCGTAGAAAGTGGGATTTTGATTTGGTTCTCATCGAATTGGGTTCAGTTTAACAGTGAAACGTCCAACAAGGAATTGCCACAGTCATGATAATGTCTCTTCGGGCTCCTCCTTCTTCCACCTCTTCTTCCTGGTCTCTTTTCCCCTTATGTCCAAGTATGCATTCTGCTTTCCGCGCAAGGCTGCCTCTCTCGGTCGCCTTCTCTACGCGAATTGTCCGTTGCAGCCTATTGCAAGATCAAGTCTCCGTTAATGCCGGAGCTGCGTCTAAAGTCTCTGACCGAAATGAGCTTCGGCTTGGCTTGCCTAGCAAAGGACGGATGGCCGATGACACGCTTGATCTCCTCAAGGTTAGTGCCTCATTGCACAGGTTTAGTTTCTTTTTTCTTGCTCGTTTGGTTGCTGAGAAATTGATTCGAAAATGAACAGTAAAGGAAGGATTATGTTAGTAACTTTAAGCTCTATACTTGTAATTTTTTGTTCTTGTACTAAAACATTATCCATAATTAGTTCTGTCTTCTTTCTTTGTGTGAAGGACTGTCAACTATCTGTCAGAAAGGTTAATCCTCGACAATATGTCGCGGACATTCCTCAGGTCTCTTTTCTCTCTTTATGACACATTAGGCTGTGGCGATTCCTTATGTTAAATAGTTCCCAAAATGGTTTCTATGTCTTTTGTTTGTTTCATGTAGTTGATAAAAATACCGACTTTGTTTACGAATATCTGTCATTCTGTTCTCTAGCTGTCCAACTTGGAAGTCTGGTTCCAGCGACCCAAAGACATTGTGAGAAAGTTGTTATCTGGAGATTTGGACCTTGGAATTGTGGGCCTTGATATAGTCAGTGAATATGGCCAGGTAACATTTGATATGCTGATCAGCATTTGGTTTGTTGTTGATCTCTATTATCCATGCCCAATTTAAGTATCTTATTTTCAAAAATCATGGATTGAGTCTATAATGTAATGGCTCTCTATGCATGCATTCCATGCATGGATATGAATGAAAGTATGTGCTCATCTGTCTGAATCGTTGAATTACAGATACTTAACTTGCTGAGTCATGGCTTTTAATATTTTTCTTGTGTTGAGATACAAGGTTATTGTGTTGCTACAGCTCCTAGGAATTTGGTACTTCCAATGGGACAATTCAGTTCCTTATGTGTGATTTAAGAAAGTAGCATAATTTTGGCTTCTCTCTGTCTGTGGTTTTTGTTTGGTCTTAAGGAGTTGTATTTCTAAACTCAGTTACATTGTAAAGTGATCAATGACACATGTGAAACTTGTGGGCAGGGAAGTGAAGATCTAATCATTGTTCACGATTCTCTTGATTTTGGGGATTGCCATTTATCCATAGCTGTAAGTTTCTTCTTCTTGGCGGGTATGAAAGTTCAAATTCACCTCCCTTCACCCAGGTCATTATTATATCATCATTTCCAGTTTGACATTCTAAAATGCATACCTTGGCTGACTGTTACTCAGATACCAAAATATGGCATCTTTGAAAACATAAATTCCATGGAGGAGCTGGCCCGAATGCCTCAGTGGACAGCTGACAAACCTCTACGAGTTGCAACTGGATTCACTTATGTAGGTTGCTGTATGGCGGTTTGTTGTATCTGTGTGTATATGCTGAACCATTTACTCATCTGTTGTTTGATGTTCCTCATATTATGCCTCTTGGGGTTTAAATTCATAACAGCTAGGATCTAAATTTATGAGGGAAAAAGGACTGAAACATGTGGTTTTTTCAACTGCTGATGGAGCCTTAGAAGCCGCACCAGCGGTGAGAAACGTTTCCCTTCACTTCTGCTTCTATTAACTTCTCTCCCTTTCTTGAATATAGAAGTACAATGTAATATAAATGGAGTAGTGAGTGCCATAACTCATTTGCAGATTGTACTGTTAGTTTTCAGATAATGATGATTTTCGTTTTCTTTGTTACACTAGATGGGTATAGCTGATGCAATTTTAGACCTTGTCAGTAGTGGAACAACTCTCAGGGAAAATAACCTCAAAGAAATTGAAGGTGGCATTGTATTGGAGAGTCAGGTAAAGCTAGATACTTTAAAGACGGGGAAGGATCTTTCCAATCACGTCTCCTATTTTAGGTTGCTCTGCATATTATCTCACCTCAAAATTTAATTGTTACTTTAGGCTGTTCTTGTTGCAAGCAAGAAATCATTAGTGCACCGGAAAGGCTTGCTGGACACAACACATGAGATCATTGAAAGATTGGAGGCACATTTGAGGGCTGTTGGTCAATTCACGGTACTGTCCGTTATTTATGGTCCTATTTGCAGAACACCTTAAAAGGAAGGAGAGAAGAATAAAAATACTCAATATATTGGTTTTTCTTTTCCCAATTATTTCCATGTTAGGTGGTTGCAAACATGAGGGGAAATAGTGCTGATGAAGTGGCACAGCGGGTACTGAGCCAGCCATCTTTGGCCGGGCTGCAGGTAAGGAAGACTTGCAAAAATGCAAATTTGCTGCCACTCCATTTATTTATTTATTTACCGAAGAAACTTCTTTCACACAAAGTACAGCTCGAATCTGATAACTGACCAGGAGCTCTGCAACTAACTTCAGCTTAAGATGAATATGCCTGTAATCTTCTCACATAGTTTTACTTGTTTGGCCAGAAGTTTGATCTAATGATTTTATTTTCTTTGCTCTTCGCACAGGGACCTACTGTAAGTCCAGTTTTCTGCAAACGTGATGGAGAAGTTGTGGTCGACTATTATGCCATAGTCATTTGTGTACCAAAGAAGGCATTGTACAAGTCTGTACAGCAACTTAGAGCGGTCAGTTATAGAGTATAATCCAATTCCATGTGAGATCAGTACTCTTGAGTGTTTCCTTCCTTCATTTTAGTATGTGGGTTTCTGCAGATTGGAGGCAGTGGTGTTCTGGTTTCTCCTCTGACTTACATATTCGACGAGGAGACCCCTAGATGGCAGGAACTTCTTGGCAAACTGGGCCTATAATAACGATGTTCTCTTTGCTTGGTGGCTCATCGTCGTCCAGTACGATTCTGTTCCTTCAATAACCTGCTGGCTTCCAGACTCCAGATACGCAGATCATGGTCGTGCTACAACTAGAGATGGTTGAGAAGCAGAAGAAAGGAAGAAAGGAACCTCCCCTGCATTATGGAGCGGCAGCAAGCAAAGTGCATAAGCAACTTGGGAAAATTTTAGTAATTTTTATGTAGCAATTGTTCCTGTGTTTTTAATAAGCCCTGTGCTGCCTGTGTTTTTTTTTCTTCTCTATTTCGTTCTTGAAAAATAGTTAACTTCTCAACTTTTGTGTGTCCAATCTGTTGAGTTATCCAGAATTTTGTGTTCATTCGGTATCATTATTACTCTGTTTGGTTATGAGGGGGTCTTTTGCCATAGTTAAGGGAAGTCGAGATCTCCACGATTGTCGACTCAAGTGATGCAGGTGTTTCAAGTAACATAGTTTCCCTCGCTCACTTTCTGGTTCACTTAAGCTCGTATTTGTGTCTCTGCAATGAAATTCTCTGCAGAATTTGATTGGATGATAACCTTGATCATCATTCTCGGTCTACACAGAATTTTCCTTGCAGTTCATTCCAAGTGCATGATGCACTAGCTTATTGCAGATCCAGTCAGGCTTACCTACAAATAGGGTTGTTAATGAACCAAGCCGCGAACAAGCTCGTTAACTAAACGAGTCGAACTCGAGTCATACCATGTTCAGCTCGAAAGCTCTCGAACAAGCTCATTTAATGGTTTGGCATAAAAAAAGGATTAGAATTCATAGATTTTATGTATTGAAATTGGGTTAAATATTGTGTTTTACTTTGCTAGACTTTGCTACAGGTTTGAATGTAATTTTATGCGTAGTTCTAGGTCAATCTTGAGCTATCATGAACATTTTATGAGCTGAACTCGAATTTGGGCTCGTTAAGCTTATTTGACGAGCCGAGCTCGAGCTTTCGTTTTCATAAATGAGCATAGCTCAACCTTGCATATTAAAGATCGTGACGAACACGAGCCGAGCTCGAGTCTGAAAATATATTAACGAGCCGAGCCCGAACTATGGCAAAGCTCGGCTCGACTCGGCTCATTAACAACCCTACCTACAAACAATGGGTCGTCAACTATCTGATCTTGGTCATGTTTAAGTACTGCACCGTCCCTTGGCTGAAGGAGCAGTAATGCTAAATAGACAATAAAGTCGCGGTGATTCAGTCAGATCACATTACCATTTTTAGCAACATTTCTATCATCACAAACATGAAGCATGCAAATCCAGTGGCGGAGCTAGAAAATTGGCCAAGGGTTGTCTTTTGTTAATAAACGATATATAATTCACAACTGAACTTCTCCCAACAACTCGAGTTATTGGGGTCACATATTATTGACACTCGAATTTTCTCTTTGATTTGCTCTCAACTGCTTTTACACGAAGTTTTTGTAGCTTAATATGGTCTTCGTAGACCTCCTTTGGTGAAAGGGGTGTCAAAATAAACAAATAATTGTGGCATTCGATCATGTACTTATTGGTGCGTCCATCATGTATTGCACTTCGATCAAATTTCCATGGACATCGAAGAAGTATGTGAGCAGTTTCCATAAGCACTATTGATCAAATAATTATGGCATTTTATCTTTGTAATTGTTGATCTCGAAATTCAGCAATGTTCTTATTGTGAGTTTGAATGTCCCACTATTGTTGAGCCATTGAAAATGGTAAGTATGAAAAAAATTCAAAAGTAACACTATTTAATTTTTTTACAAAACTATCATTCATGTACGAAAAATTCCAAAACTATCACCCTTTCTCGAAAACCGCTGGGTGGGGGTGCGGTTTTTGATGAAAACCGCATGGGGCCCGGACGATTTTGTTGAAAACCGCACCCCCACCCAGCGTTTTTCAGTATATATATTTTTTTATCCACATAAATCTCATAAGTGGTTTTGACACAATTTGTTTAGTTGTTTCCTTGTGTAGAAGAGGTCCTAGGTTCGAATCACCATCATTCCTATTAAATCTTTTTATTTAGTAGAGAGATTAAAAAAAGTAACTGTGGTGGTACGAACCCAGATTCATTGAATAGTTAACTAAATTCAGCCCAACATCTAAACCACCCACCACAAATCCTCTTTTGAAACAATTATATATTAACAAATTTTAATCCTTAAACGCTAAAAATCCTCAATAACTTTGGACGGCCATAACTTTGTGCTTCAAAATCCGAATGTCATAATTTTTTTTTATTACTCCTAACTTTTCAATTACTACAACTTTTAACATAACTATAATTTCGAAATGTACATGGATTTGTAAAAAGTAAAGGTAAAGTTATTCCCAAGGTCCCGTATATCCAAAACTAAATCTTGTTTTGAAAATTTCATCCTAGTAAAATTTGTAGATCTTAAAAAGTTATGCGAAATGAATTTTTTTTTATGACGTTCCGATTTTGGAGCACAAAGTTATGGCCGCCCAAAGTTTGACGAAATCGAAAAAAGGCTAATTCGGGGTAGCAAATGATGTGTTTTCGAGACGAAGGCGGGACTTGCGGTTTGCAGCTTGCAAGATCTCGAAAAGTTATGCCGATTCAAATAAAAAATCGCTACGATCGGATACCCGAGTGCAAAGTTACGTTCGTTTGAAGTTTCGACCGAAGTTAGGAGTTGATGAAAACCGCCGCCCCACCCAGCGATTTTCGTCGAAAACCGCGCCCCCACCCAGCGGTTTTCGTGTAAACTGCAGGGTGGGGTGGCGGTTTTCGAAAAAGTCTGGTATTTTTGAAATTCTTTGGGGTTGGGTGGTATTTTTGTAAATTTTTTTGAACAGTGCTATTTCTGAAAAAGTCCGGTAAATATGGGATGTCTCTTTGCTGTTATCCCCAATTTGTCTATCATAGTGGCACTAACCACGATGGTGCAGCTTCACCATCAAATACTAGAGAAAACACATTTCCGACCACCATGCATTGTGTATGAAATAAAGAATAATTACTATAGGTTGCACATTCAACGATCTCTATACAACCATAAACTGCTCCATCGAGGAAGAATTGACTCCTTCTTCAAAACCACCTTTTTTGTGACTAAATAATAATCACCATGCAATGGAGCTACTACATCTCCATTAGATCCTTTTTCTTCCACCACCTCCACTACTTCTTCTTCATCTTCTTCATATTCATACTCTCCATTTGCTTCGAAGAACCATAATATGTTTGTTAGCTAGGTCTTTGGCTAGTGAAATGCCCCCTCCCTTGGCACTTGAAGCACTTTATGGCTCTTTATAGCTGCTTGAGGATGCTGATTTCTCCACTCCAGAAGATGGTTGCGAAATCGGCTTGATAATTGGCTTTGGATCCTCCTTTTTGGCATAGGAAGAATGTGAGGCACTAGATGTACCACTAGTTGATGCAGCAACTCGTCTTTAACAGCCACCCTTTTGTTGCTTCTCCACCTTGATCGCCATTTATGCGAGCTCCTCCAGTTCAACAATGGGTTGAATTTCCACTACACGTCTCATAACAATTTTGACCATTGAGAAATCAAGCTAAGGTGGCTTCTCAATCTTCCCTAATATCATCACATATCATTAGCATATGCATATCTTTGTAATAGTCTTTCACGCTTTTAGAGCCTTGTCAAAGGGTTTAAAGAGCTTGATGCGTCTCTCTTTGGTGATAGGTTGACACAAATCGACTCCTCATGGTTCTCTTCATGTCTCCCCAACTTGACATTTGGTCTTCTCCATTGTGTTTCCTTTGTGCACATAATTGATCCCTTTATACTATAGTATAATCAGTAAACTCTAGGGCAACTAGAGCCACTTTCCTCCTCTTAGTGTACTCGTGGAAATCAAATATCACCTTTATCTTTCTCTCCCAATTGAGGTAAGCATCGACGATTACTTCTTTCTGGAAAGGTTGGAATCGTGATATTGATGCCTCTCATATCACTTTTGTTATTCTTCTTCATAGTCGTCATCGATCCTCTCTTCTTCTTATTGATCTTCTCGATGTCGATTATGAACAAAGTTTCTTAGAGACATCGTTCTTCCCACAAATGGGTGATGTTGCTGAAGGTTCCTCTCTATACGTTCTTGTAAGGCACGTGTTCGTCCAGCTCTGACTTGTTCGGCATGATCCCTTTCAACTCTTCATTGCTCCACCCTCTCTTGATCTCATCTAGCACGTTTTTCTTGATCTTGCTCCACCACAGCCATATGTGCATTAAGGTTAGTTCGACACCTAGAGAGAACCAATCCATAAGGGTTGTGAGAGCCACGTCGCTTAGTTCAACATCTTGTCCAGCCATAAGTCCACTACACAAACTTGAAAACAAGATAATTAATTAATCGAATGACAGTCGAGACTGTTTCGGGCTAGAAAGAGGAAGGAACGTGAGACTCCAAGAGGAGAGCTCGAGTTACTGTCAGCACATGGCAATTTTTACGCACGACCAAACCATTTTGCTGAGAAATGCCAAGATATGATTTATGGGTAAGAATGTCAAGAGACTGGTATAGTTTCAAAAGAGGATGAGAGCTAAACTCCCCATCAAGACCAGAACGGACTACATGAACGATTCTATCAAATTCAGTTTTGATAATTTGTAAATGTTATGTGTCAATAGATGAAAGATCAGATTTAAGTCGTAGAAAATACACTCACGTATAGTAGCATGATCAACAAACATCGCAAAATACTCGTAGCCATATCAAGGCATGACAGGGCTAGGACACAAACATATGTGTGGATTAAATGGAAAGGATTATTGATGACTGTAGTACTCAAGGGAAAAGAAATACGTTTAACTTTAGCTTCCACGCAACTTTTGCAAGAAAAATCCGAGAACCAATCCATTTTCGAAAGTGATTCAAACAAAATTTGCAGAAACATGGCTACAAGTCCACTAGAATTGGGATGATCCAATCTGGCATGCCACAAATGAAATTATTGATCACTAAGTCTTAGGAAACGTTGATGCCCTAGACTATTCAACGGCCGAAGCTATCAACACCCGCATTAACTGGCAGTATGCAACAAACGTTTATACATGCTCACAAACACACAAACCTAGCCGAGATAGGAAGAGTGATTCGGCCACAATCTCGAGTCTACTAACTATCTCTATACAGCTAGTTTAAAACATCATCGATCCATAATGCGCCACAGCCCATGGTTACATATAGATTCCGTAACTCCACATACTTTTGGGGGAAAATCCCATCATAGTTGACCAACAATTATTAACTTATCCTTGCTTGTATTTCAACAAAATAGCATTTTGGGTTACATTACATCTCCACACGAAAAAGAAGAAAAAAAATAAAGAACATGTAAACCCACCGAGCCTCAGTTTTCAGCAGACGCAAAAAACCCACACAACCCTGCAGCCCATCTATATCTAATTAAACCCTCCTTTCCTACTGTTTGTCAATCGGGCGAAAAAAGAAGCCAATTAAAAGAAAGGCAAAGTAAGATAGTAAAAATTTGGAAAACAAGATATATCTGCAGATTAAGGTGCATGCATGCCCCCCATTACTCTATCCTTCCTTAACCGTTAATGAGTGATCTTCACCTGCAACAAAAACAAACAAAATGAAACCATTTCCCAATTAGCACTTGATTAGTAAGTGGTTACCATAATTTAACCTCCCTAACAACATATCATATCAAGACTCTCCGTTGATCCTATTAATTCGAGTTGTTCGAACAAGTTCAATTATAAATCATGTATCATTAACTTGAGGAGATAACATGTCAGAAATTACATACAGAAATTCCCTCCAAAAGTATTAATGGTAGGCCAAGTAGCGTCAGATTTTAGTTATCTCTAGTGGCGGAGCAAGGTTAAAGCCCACAGGAGGCTATAGCTACCCCCTACCCTTCAACGTAAAAGTAAAAATACACGTAAAATTCGTATCAAATTTAATAAACAGAGTAAGTTTGTACGAGTTTTCACCCCTCTCCCCAATTACGACGATTCAAATCAACCCCCTCGTTCAGATTTCTAGGTTTCGTAGTAATGAATACTCATGATAGTTCATTGCTTATTACCTGTGCCATCATCATCATCATCATCATCTGCATTATGATCCTTGGGATGATGCTCCATGCATTTGAGCAGAAACTTAAAGGTCTCGATCTCACAAGGGATGGTTAGACCGCCGCTGTGGTCGAACCCAAACTCCTCCTCCGCCTTCTCCAGCAGCACCTTGAACAACGAGTGGCTCAGGTAGCTCGTCGGGATGATGAACCTCCGGAGCTCCGGCCCGACGTAAACCGCCAGGTAACCCTTTGGGACGTCGACCGGCGGCTCGGCGTCGGGGCTCGGGCATCCTTCCTCGTCGGAGTCGCAGCTGCTCTTGATGATGTTCGCCACTCTGTTGTTGATCGCCGGGGAGATCCCTCCTAGAGCCGGCTGGCTAACGCGAGATGTTGCACCGCCGCCGCCGTTGGATCTTGACGACGACGACGACGAGCCGATGGTGACGGCTTGCCACTTGTGGAGGATCTCCCTTAGCCTGACGATTTGGCGAATCCCGGTCACCTTGTTGCCATTGATGTGGTCATCCATCTCTGGAAGAAAAAAAATTCTTTTAACGGCGGCGGATTTTTATTCTTCCTCTGCCATCTGCGTACGTACGTGCATGCATGCATGCATGGGAAGCGAAACAAGGGAAAGAGAGATCACAACGTATACGGATTTATAGTAATTTGTTTATGAAGAATATAGGACACAATTTTTGGGTCCTTAAAATTGTAGATAATCAATTTTATGAGATTGAATCCGATAGGTCACAATTGCACCCTTATTAACCAAAAAAAAAATATATTTCAATATCATACAGGAAATCGATCACGGTTTCACAGAATTAATCGAATCCCTCGTAGCCTCCAAAGAGAACAAGATAAGATAAGATGAAACTAATCCCTGATTATCATTAATTACTATATATATACAAAGATCACGAAAATGATTAATTAACGTACCTGGAGCTGCCTAGCAGGGATGGAGACTGTGAAATCGACTAACAGCTTCGAACGGATAAGAGGAGGAGATCCATGTCGGAGGAATTTGACGGTGGCGACGGGACTTTCTTGGGAGAATCGAGGAGGGATTAGGAAGAAGAATCCTGATTTTCTTCCTTCCTTTTTCTGTTGGGTGTGTGGGGCAAAAATAGATTTAAAAAAAAAAGAGAAGCAAAGATAATGATATACTTCTTAATTATCTCTTCTTCCTTTTTTGTTTTCTGGATTAGTAATGAAATCCCAAAAGCGAGTTTGGGGCAAGAAAATATGGTAGAGCTACTCTTTTTCTTTTTGTTATAATAAAAAGTGGAGGAGGGGTGTTGTTGGGAAGTATTTCATGGCTGTAGCGATGCTTTCGGCCAGATGGTTATGTTTGTGCGTTTTATAATATTTCAACAGGAAGAAGAAGAAAAAAGATCGAGAGAAAAGATGGGGAATTAGCATGGAGAAGAAAGATTGATGGGCTGTTGATCTTTGATGAATTGGGCTCTCATCTTGTTGTAATGGTGGACCAACTTTGTCTTCATAGTCCAAGTGTGCATGTACCTGGTGGTTCTCATCTATCTAAACATAGTTTGCTGCAATTAGGAATGGCAATTATCTAGTAATTCAAGTAAATTCATTCATTATGTTGGGTAGGGTATTGATGAAGTATTTATAAATTTGGGATTTTGTAGATGAATTTGGGTTGGGTATGAATATTGTTTTTTATAAAATTTATATTCTAAATGGATATGGGTTGGGTACGGATAGTCGATACCTATTCACTTGATTTTGTTTTAACTACACAAACAAAACCATACCTATATGTAAAACTTAAATGTAAGACATAAAAAATTTTATATACTAAAATGTAATTTTTCATTGATATTTTGAGGACTTGCATGCAAAATAATTAACTTTATGTACCAAATCTAAAAAAAATAAAAAATAAGTTTAGATACCAAATTGTAATTGCATTATGGTATTCAAGAATTGTCCAACCCAAATAAATAGATATGGATATAAACCCATCAAACTCTAACTCGTTTACCTTATAATTGGGTTTCACTTTCATACCCAACCCATTGAGGTTGGATAAGAAAATACCCAGGGGTTTGGGTATTGTCATCTCTAATTGCCACTAAGGCACTAACGTAACCATGCAAGAAGAAACAATGGTTGAAGAAGAAGTGTATTCTTCAAGTCAGTGGCGGATCCAGGAATTTTTTATAGGGGTGTCTTCTTCCAAAAATTAAATTAAAAAAAATATTTGACTAGTGCAAATATACCATATTAGACAATAATTCACGAACTGATCGCATATTCGATTTTTAACCTTGTTCCTGATGTAACTCAAACTTGAAAGACTCTTTCAACTCTTGCAATATACCTATAAAATCAATTCAAATTAAGGATAGATCGAATGAATTTAATTGTTAGGTTTTGAAAACAATTGGGAATAAAGAATAGTGTTTTTACTATTACATAGTGTTTAAAATAGAACAACAAATGAGTTGCAACCTAGAGAATATGTTTAATAATAGTAGAGTCCTAGGTTTGAATAACACAGAGATTACTACTTATATATTTTTAATCATACGCAAACTACTACCGAGAACATGATAATCATTTTTTCAAAATTTAAGGGTGTCCTGGATTACCAAGTATAATTTTTTTTATCCATACAAAACTACTACCTGAGAGTGGATAATCGTTTTCCTAAATTTTAGGAGTGTTCCGGGACACCCCTAGAGGTCCATGTATCCGCCACTGCTTCAAGTGTAAGTGGAAGCGTTTGTTTATTGCCCTCCTTAGATGACGAATTCTACAACCCACATTGATGATTGATGGTCTTTCATCGGGAACTCAAGCCCACGTTTGTGTGTGTTACATCTCTCATAATTTAGAAGCAAATACTACTCCAATTCACTTCTAAAATTTAGTTGTGCGTTGATAATGACGAGCTAAATCATTTTCCAAAATTTCAATCCAAGTCTTGCGTTGATAATGACGAGCTAAATCATTTTCCAAAATTTCAATCCAAGTCTTGTACAAATCTTCATCCTCCTTCCAATATGGAGGAGGATTAGTTTGAGACATTATGAGAAGTTTGGAAAGAAGAGAAGTTCTTCGTTTTACTGGAACAAGATGAAGTTTCTTTCTAATGTTGGGAGGCTAAAAGAGCCGTTGTAGTGAATTTGGAAGCTTTTTAATTAACAGCAAAACCCATATAACGGTTAATCGGTTCTATAAATCCACAAACCAGCCCACCATCATCTTTGTTTTTTTCAATATGATACTGAGGTTACACCAAAAGAATATTTGATAATGAGGAATCAAAATTCAAAACCAGTAGTCAGCCCCAATACAGAGCATAGAACCTTACAACAGTGGGACAGTTGATTTCTGTTTCAGATGTTTTCTATTTCAGGATAACGAGATCAACAGCACTACCGACCCAGATTATTGCATCAGACAAACATGTAGCAATGTAAAGGGGAGAAATTTAATGACACTGGAGAAGGTACGTTCCTCATCAATGCTAGCTACAAAACTGGGACATGGAACGATAGATCCCCCTCCAGCTATTCTCCAACCCAAGATTGTGGGGCTGCTAGTGCGGTTTCGGTACATAACCATCAACGGCGAAATTCCGAGTGGCGGAAGGAATAGCTAGCCGCATGCCATCAAGCTCAGGACTTGCAATCACTTGACATCCAAGTCGAGAGCTGCAACATACAAAGAAAACATATCCAATATGAAATTTGTGAAGGTTGTTTTCTATCCACGCAAATCCATGTTGCTGAGGTACTTTCTGCAGGGGTACTCACGTCTCTGTTAGCCCGAAGGCCAAATCCAGCATATCGTTCTCCTCGTCTGTTGGGTCCTCCAATTTGTTGTAATAGTCAACATCCTAATGATGATGCAACAAACAATGAGCAAGTTCGCTGATCAATAATTGTCAAGTAATAGTTGAAGGCTCAAACAACAAACCATCACTATAACGTGACACGTCGAACATGCAAGCGAGCCTTCGCATGCTCCTGAAGATGACATTCAAGGGGGAGAATCAAAGTTAGTTCCTCATCCTTGTGATAAGATAAAATAAAATAGATAACTCCTGAGTAAGAAATATTAGGAGAAAATCAGCAGAATCGTCCTTGCCTTCTAGCTCTATATCATGCTCATGGGCAGCTTCCAACATGGACATTCCCACTGGGACCTTGATCTGTTTTTCCTCGCCATCCTTGTCAACAAAAGTTACAGATATCCTGCAGAAGTTAACCTGGTGTGAGGGAAAACAGCAGAAGCAGTAGCATGAACAAATAGAATTTTAGAGAGTGTATACATTATCGGAATTCTCAAATTTGCCCCAAACTTAAGGATAACCGATTTAGCAAGGTTTCAAATTAACCAATGTTTTAATTGTATAAGAACTGACACTACAGAACACTTGCGACAGAGTACACCAAAAGTTGCTAGTTTTAAACACAAATTTTAGAAGCAGTTATAGACATCAGATTCTGCTAAATAAGGCTGACACAACTAAGGGCATGGTTTCTTACGAAAAAGCAATAACCCATTTAGATTCATAACTGAGCAAATACGTAGCCAATGGTCACAAATGCCAACCATGGAGTAGTTAATAACTTGTGATTACACCACATCATAGGGATATTAGTATTAACCCCATTGCATACACAATTGCTTACGATTGCTTCTCCTGAGCTCCGTCTGAAGGTTCACCACTGGAACCTCCAGTACAAAAATGATGATGCTTCTGAAAAATGGAAGCCTCATACAATTCAATTTGATGTGATTGAACCTGCTCCACAAAATTAAACAACCAAATGGAGTCTTCAATTTAGAATAGTTGAACACATATCACAGATAACACAGTGCCAGTAAGAAGACTCCCTAAACCTTTCCCCATAGAATGATGAATAACACGACAATCGTAGCTTCCCTCGACACTGAGAATGAGTTCACAAATCTTTCCACAATAAATGAAGTGTGGAGTGACGAACAAAGGCTTGGCCTAGTGGTAATAGCACTAGCCTAGAACCTGGAGGTCCCAGGTTCGAATCCTTTAAGTAGTACCTTAATCACAAAATGAAACATATATCACTCTTATCAATAAAATATGAAGTGTGGAGTGAATATGATGACATAAAGACAACAAAGATGATTTCCCTTGCCGTTGTTAATTAACCTATATCACCCTTATCAATAAAATATGAAGTGTGGAGTGTAAATTAACAGTTGAATTGCACACCTCTATACTACTAGTTCCTGACCCAGGTTTAACAACTAATGCCCTAAATGTCACAATGTGTTGATGAACAATCAATCTTCTAAACAAGAAAATGTGGGGACTAATCTTCAACCATGAATCTTGATGGTCAAAAGTTAACTAGTTGGCCAATCCCAAACCCCAACTCATGCTACGAATCTGTTTAGAAGTGTGAAAATAGGGACAGCAAACATGCATGATGTATTAATTAATTGATTCTAGTCCTTCGCCAGTATTCAAGTTTAGCTATCTATACGAAACCCTCGATTTCAGGACATTCATTAAGACTATTATAGTAAGATTTTTATGGGAGTTGAATGTTTATATCGGTGTGTCCAGACCAATCTAAATGAAAATCGGGACAGCAGGAACAATCAATGCCCTAAATGTCACAATGTGTTGATGAACAATCAATCTTCTAAACAAGAAAATGTGGGGACTAATCTTCAACCATGAATCTTGATGGTCAAAAGTTAACTAGTTGGCCAATCCCAAAC
This sequence comes from Linum tenue, assembly GCA_946122785.1. NCBI lineage: Eukaryota > Viridiplantae > Streptophyta > Magnoliopsida > Malpighiales > Linaceae > Linum > Linum tenue. Next base: position 52,656,503 of record CAMGYJ010000011.1, on the reverse strand, counting down.
CCCAACTCATGCTACGAATCTGTTTAGAAGTGTGAAAATAGGGACAACAAACATGCATGATGTATTAATTAATTGATTCTAGTCCTTCGCCAGTATTCAAGTTTAGCTATCTATACGAAACCCTCGATTTCAGGACATTCATTAAGACTATTATAGTAAGATTTTTATGGGAGTTGAATGTTTACATCGGTGTGTCCAGACCAATCTAAATGAAAATCGGGACAGCAGGAACAACAATAGATACACTCACCCGAGATTGCAAATAATGACCATAAAGCCTTGGTATCGCTACTGTTTTACACACGGGTCTACATCTTCCTGTGAACAAGAGAAAGACAAAGACAAAGCGATTCCCAGTAAGCACAACTGATATTGACAGAAATGTACACTAAATATTGCATGGGTAGAGTAATTTTCCTGGTTACCCACAAACATAAAAGAAAAGGCATTACAGAACATACCTTGTGAGAGGCTCCTTAACGCTCCAAGGCCAACTCGAAAAAGCCTAGAAGGTAACATGCTTGCTGGTGCAGTTTATGAAAACCTGCCTTCGACAACAATTAGAAGATGTTTTAGCAGACATAACTAATAGCTGAACAGCGTATGAAAGAAAGAAGGCCACAGTCCTTCACATTCAACTCATAGTCAGGGTTGCTGGTATTCTTCTCATTTCTAAACAAATTATAGCCAATGAAAAGAGCAAGCTGAAGCCATTTAGCAGCTCATAATCTTCCGTTCTTTCGAGGGGCTGAGGAAAAAGTAAAACTTGCAAGAGCAACCCAGGAGCAGGTATGAGTAAATTTTCAAAGGTGAAGGGATGGCAGTAGCCAGTAGCTTATAGGAAGTTGTTGCCCCATTATGTTTGAGCAACTGTCTCATAGATACCAATGAAGTTTCAGGCATCCAATCGGAAAGTTTCCATATCTGATACCTATTCAATATCATATTCACTTTAAAACCCCAAAATCTCCTCACTTCAGCACCATTGCTACCACAAAAAATAAACTAAAAACATGGCTTTCCAATGGGATGAAGCTCAAGAGAAAGCATTCGAGCTTCTGAAATAGAAACCAACTCATGCTCAGGTGTTAATGTTGCCTGACTTTTCTAATTTGGCCTTGTGTGATTGTATCCAGCATGTGGACACTTTGTAACCGAAAAAGAAAGCACTAGTCTTTTTAGCTCGTTAAACCGACCAAAATATAGCTTACTGCAGGGCCATCATCAAGGAATGCAGACACAGTAGTAAACTAGAGGGGAAAGCGAGAAACCTGGTGAAGTTCAGCAGGATAAACTAATCCCGCAAAGTTACTGGAATCGGGAGGTCGCCAGTGCTGCTTCTCAACTGCTGTTTCCCTTTGCTAACGGAAGCCGAAATCAATTCCTCTGTTCCATAAACACGTCGTCTACAAGTTAGCTCGGAACTTCAATAAAGCAAACACGAAGCTCGAAGAAGAGGATAGTGTCGCAAGCGGCGAAGAATCGCAGAACGTTTCAAACACCAGGCCGTTGCCCAATCGACTAAGAATTATCTGAGGGCAGAAGAGGCGTACCCAAAGGAGAAATGGACGCGATTATCGCCAACGAGTTGGCAGGGAGATCAGCGCGTTCTTCCCAGCTGGCATGGATCCATGGAATTGGGTTCTTTTTCCTTTCGGGGTTTATGGTGTTTGTCGCTTTGAATTGCCGACGAAGGTAGAGGGGGTTTAGCCGGTTAGGGTTCGAAGTTCGAACCACCAATTGACGTTCCAAAAACAAGGAAGAAGCACCCGCCGTTGAACGTCAATTTCCGGCGCTGAACTGAAGACCCGAAGGTTTGATACAAGTAGTGGGCTTCAAGCTTGTGGACTTTCGCAATCAGCTGCGAAACCCAATATTGCATAAAGCCGTTACGGCCCAGTTTGAGTTGGTGATAATAATGGGGCCGGACGGGGCGGGTATCTCGATACCAATTTTTAACTCGCATTAAGCGCGGCTCAGGTTTGGTAATATCAACATGGGTACGGGGAGGGACAGGTCGACTCATTCTTATTTGTTATTTAACGAAAAGAACGTTGATATTAAACTCTTTTACAAGAAGACGAAGATAAAAACTCTTCATAAGTGAATAATAAATATAGCAAAATGAGTAGTTTAATCTAAATAGTTGAAAGTTAGTGTCTTAAAATTTATTTCAGATGAAAATATGATTTTTGGAAAAGTTAAAAGAGGATAAATACAAGTAAATATTGATGAAAATCATGAAAGAATGGGTCGGAGAGGGTGGGGCAGGTCGTAATAATTATTTATGCCCTGTCCCACGCTAATACGGGTCGCACGAGTCAGATAAGAAATTTTCATCACTAGTTTGAGTATCGACAAACTATCGTTAATGGATCCTGCTTGTTTCGATCAAGTTTTGTGCCCGTAAGAGAAAAGACCTAATCAGATCCAACCTAGTTATTACAAAATTTATCTTTTATCAATGGTTATATAAGTATGATGCTGAATAATTTTTATCTACAGATTTCGAAGGATATGTAACTTTTTTTATGCAAAATTCACCTATATAGTAAATAGTATAGCCACAAATTCTCACTTTTGGACAATAATAGTTACTTTTTGAATAATGCACAAAATTAGTCATTTCGTCAAATACTTTAACGGACCAGGTGCGTATGCTGACTAGACTAACAATTGTGGTTGACTAGGCTGTGCACATCTGATGCTCAATGACAATTATTGCTAACAAAACATCCCGTCGCCACAGCGACACCGGAAGGCGATTAATTAATATTTAAAGTGGCGCGCGCATTCCTTGCCGCAGTTGAGGCAATCAGGGGCAGGGCTAGGCGACTAGAGCTCAACGTCCCCCAAGTATCAACGCAATTACGCAACTGATCATTACGCTTGATCCTCTCTTTTAGTTAGTGATCAGTTTTAGAACCCTCAAGAAGAAAATTACAGCGTGTTGAAGGGTACCAGAAATCAGAATATATTATTTGTCAACTACTTACTACTATATATAGTTAGAGGTGGCAATTAGGATCCAAATTCATGAATCCAATCCAATCCATCCACCAAATTATCCATCTAATCCAATCCATTTGATCAAAATCCAATTGGATTGGTGGATTAATGGATCAATTCATGGATCAAAATTGCAAATTACGATTTGATACCTATATTTTCTATATTTTACATTTTGGTACCTAAAATTTATATTTTATACGAAAAATATCATTGGAAAATTACATTTTGGTACCTAGAATTTTTCATTATGACATTTTAGTATCAAAACTTTTCAAATTTTACATTTTTGTCCAAGCCTTGGATGTCATTTGGATCCATGGATCAATCCACCAATACATTTGATCTAATCCATGAATCCATCAATCCATTTGATCCAATCCATGAATCCACCAATCCAATGCACGAATCCGATCCGATTGCCACCTCCATATATCGTTACTATTCTTTCTCAGCGCCAAGCCTAAGCACGACTGAGGGCGGAGGCGTTGAAATCGTGGGTGTCGATCGGTTGGAAGGTGTCCGTCTTATTTGGATCATTTTTTTTCTTCTTATTTTCCCATTTTCTTCTTCGCCTGTGGTAAACTGGTAATGTAATGTAGTACTAACGAACTACCATTTCTCTCAATTTTCTCACTTCATCACCATTCTCCTCCAAGCGAGAAAGAAGGAAGGCGTGGGACACTGTGGGGAAAAGATTCACTTCGACGCACCCACAGAAGAAGGGGACGAAGAAATGATCAGATCGCCGCCGTCCTTCGCGAGAAGCGGCTCCCAGCTCTCCAATTACAGCCGCTCCTTCGACCTGCCCGACGATAATTACGAGGTTGACGAATCCGCTGGCGCAGGCAGCGACCGCGGGGGAGGAGCAATGCTGCCGATTTTCCTCGACGGCCTCAGGAGAAACGGCGGCGGAGGCGGCGGCCAGCAGCAGGAGGAGGAGATGGTCGAGGTCACAATCGAGCTGGACCACGACTCCGCCGTCGTCTGCAGCGTCACACCTCCCTCCGCCGCCGCCGCCACGCCGCTGTCCGACCGCCGCCACCGCAGCAGCCGAAGTGAAGGCGGAGGACGTAGTCAGGCGGCGAATACGAGCCTGTGGAGGAGCTTGTCGTCGACATCGAGGTTCCGGTGGCTGAGATCGGGATCGTCGCGGACGACGGCGGCGTCGGAGATCGACGGCGACGTCGCGATGACGGCGCGGGAGGCGAGGAGGATGAGGGCGAACCTGGAGCGGACGAAGTCGAGCGCGGAGCGGGCGCTGAAGGGGCTGAGGTTCATCAGCAAGACCAGCGCCGGAGGAGGCGGCGGTGTGGTTGAGGTGGAGCAGCTGTGGCGGCGGGTGGAGTCCCGGTTCGACTCGCTGGCCCGGGACGGGTTCCTGGCCAGGGAAGACTTCGGAGAGTGCATAGGTACGGCGCCGTAGTGGTTTAATTTGATTTCTCTCTCTCTCTCGGTGAGGAAATTGATTGGGATTTGAAATTTGAATTTATTGATCGGCCGGCAGGGATGGTGGACTCGAAGGAATTCGCGGTGAGCATATTCCAGGCATTGGCGAGGAGGAAGAGGCAGAAGATCAGCAAGATCGACAAGGAAGAGCTGAGGGAGTTCTGGTTGCAGATTACCGACCACAGTTTCGACGCCCGCCTTCAACTTTTCTTCGACATGTGAGTAAGGCACTTTTTGCCTTGATTGCTAATTAATTTGATTTAGCCGTGGCGATGACAATTACGTAAATAATTGTATTATAATGTGTGTTTAATAATTCTGAGATGTGCGATGTAATGGTGTAAGATTGTCTTGTAAGGGTGTGTTTGGATACAATGATTTGGATTTGGTATTTGTGATTTGGATTTCCAAATACCAAATCATGTGTTTGGATATTAATTACATTTGGTATTTGGATTTGTGTCAAATTCATGGGGTGATTTCCAAATACATGTCTAGTGTATTTTTTGTCAACTTCAAATACATTTCAACAACTAGTGATTTGAAATACCTCCTAACAAAAGAATGGACCTGTTTGTAAAATATGAAAAGTTTAGGTACTATAGTGTGAGGCAAAACATATAAAGGTACCAAAATGTAATTTTACCATCAAAATTTCAGGATCTTTTTGTAAAATTTTGAAAGTTTAGGTACTAAATTGTAAGAAAAAATAATTTTGGGTACCAAACTGTAATTTACCAAATTTGTAGTAAGTGACCAGAAAATTGAAAATTGAAATTGAAAATCATAAAATACAAAATACAAACAAATTACAAATGAGTATCCAAACAATGAATTTGAATTACATGTATTTTAAATGCTAATATTTCGAATACATCCATTTCAAATGCTAATATTTCAAATACCTTACATTTAAAATCCACTTATCCAAACGCACCCTAATCGAATTGATGATGAATTTGAAGCTATGTTTATCCCTTTTTTTTCTTTCTTATTTATCTATTTCTTTCTATGGTCATTGAGTAACTAATAAATAGAAACCAAGGAAATAATTTGACTGAGTAGAATCAGAATGACACTTGTGCAGGGCAGATAGCAACGATGATGGAAGAATCACAAGACAAGAGGTCCAGGAGGTAAACATTTTTCTTAATTCATTCTTTGATGAATTAATCTAATATTGTTTCATGCTAAGATAGATTCTCAAAATATTTTCTTTAGGCATTCATGCTTGGCATGATTTCAGGGGAAGATTCCAAAATAATTAAAATCTTGCCTAAATATTTCTTATGTCAGTTATGTTCTCTATTTTTTCAATAGAAATATTTTTTAATATAATAATGTGTAAAAGCTATAATGCTTATATTACTACGATGTTAAATTTAAATGACGGATTCATACGTGGCATCCAGCTTATAATGTTGAGCGCGTCGGCCAACAAGCTGTCAAAGCTGAAAGAGCAAGCTGAAGAATATGCATCGTTGATAATGGAGGAACTAGATCCTGAAAATCTTGGATACATTGAGGTGAGTAAATCAATAACTATTAATTAACCACTCTCTCATTTTACCCTCTGGGTCGGTCACAAACACACCAAACAATATACTAATTACTACATTCTTGGCATGAACGACCGAAAGTCAGTGTGACGTGCAACTCAAGTCTTACCAGAAGTGGGATTCAATGCATTTACCTTCGAACTTTTCCCGCTAATTACTTCTAGGCACTAAATTCCACAAAAAATAACATAATTTGGTGCTTCTAATTCCGAATATATTGAGTCTTACATATTTCTTAATTGTTTTGTGTTTTGGTTTTGATCAGTTATGGCAACTAGAAGCACTTCTGCTGCAAAGAGACACGTACATGAACTACAGCAGGCGACTGAGCTCGGCAAGCGTCAGTGGTTGGAGCCAGAACCTGACCACATTCAGACCGCACAACATGGCTCGCAGGCTCGCCTTCAAACTCAAGTGCCTCGTCCTCGAGAACTGGCAGCGCGGCTGGATTCTGACCCTCTGGCTAACGGCAATGGCATGGCTGTTCGCGTGGAGGTTCGCCGCCTACCGAAACAGAGTGGGCTATCAGGTGATGGGCAACTGCCTCGCCACAGCCAAAGGTGCCGCCGAGACGCTCAAGCTCAACATGGCTCTCATCCTCTTCCCCGTCTGTCGAAACACCCTCACCTGGCTTCGCTCCACTTCGGCCAGGACCATGTTTCCTTTCGACGACAGCATCAACTTCCACAAGGTGATTGCGATTGCAATTGCCATCGGGGTTCTCGTTCACGGAGGCAACCATCTAGCCTGTGACTTCCCTCGTCTGGCGAATGCCTCCCCCGAGAAATTCGACCTGATAGCATCCGATTTTAAAGGAGGCGAGAGGCCTACGTACGGCAATCTGTTAGGCAGCGTTGAAGGCGTGACAGGGATCTCCATGGTGGTGCTGATGGCCATTGCATTCACCCTGGCGACTCGGCAGTTCAGGAGAAACCTAGTGAGGCTGCCTTCGCCTTTGAATCGGCTCACAGGGTTCAACGCCTTCTGGTACTCTCATCACCTTCTCTGCTTCGTCTACGTTATGCTCTTTGTCCATGGAACCTTCCTCTACTTCGCCACCAAGTGGTACGAGAGAAATGTAAGCTTTCCTTCTTGATTCAGTATCCACCTTCTTTGCATCTCCAACACTGAACTTGGGATCTTCAGTTGGCAACTGAATAGCTTACGGGTGGGAGATTTTGCAGACGTGGATGTATATTTCAGCTCCACTGCTGGTGTATTTGGCAGAGAGGAGCATGCGCACTTGCAGATCAGAGCATTGCTCTGCTAAGATACTGAGGGTATCGGTTTTGCCTGGAGACGTTTTCAGCTTAACAATGTCGAAGCCACAGGGATTCAAGTACAAGAGTGGGCAGTACATATTCCTGCAATGCCCCTCCGTTTCATCCTTCGAATGGTGAGCGAATGCGCGCAACTCAAACCAAGACCATTTTTGGATACCAGCTTCCAGTTGATCTGTGCATCAACGGTTTGCTTCTGAACTGCAGGCATCCGTTTTCGATAACTTCAGCACCAGGAGACCCGTATCTGAGTGTCCATATCCGGACAGTGGGTGACTGGACACAGGAGTTGAAGCGAGTTTTCACCGAGGTAAATGACTCATCGACCATAATTGGTCGAGCTAAATTCGGTCACCTTGGGAGTGTAGATCACAGAGGGTAATAACAAAGCTCACCTCGAATTTACTCATCTCATACGTTGTTGATTTATATATAGACGAACAAATTCTCAGTGTCTTACAAGTCATTGTTTTGCAGACAACCAAAGCTCTATCTGGATGGTCCATACGGGGCTCCGGCGCAAGACTACAAGAACTATGACGTTCTTCTCCTTGTGGGATTGGGAATTGGGGCTACCGCTTTCATCAGCATCCTCAGGGATCTGTTAAATAACACCAGAACGACAGACTATCAAACGGTATTTCCTTCTTCCCCCAAATCAGAACACGCGGTGATATATGCAGATCAAACCTTCTTTATGTTTCAAAATCAACGACTTCTACTGTGTATGCAACAATGCAGGACTCAAATACAGACACAAGTATATCAGATAACAGTTCAAATAGCTATGCATCTTCGATAGCCACAGGAGGGAGCAATGGCAAGAAGAAAACGCAGAGAACCACAAATGCCCACTTCTACTGGGTTACAAGAGAATCTGGATCTTTTGAATGGTTTAGAGGAGTCATGGATGAAGTTGCAGATATGGATCACAAAGTAAGTTCACAAAAGACTTATCAATTTCCATATTGATTGCCATCTTAATTTGGGGTTTCTATAATGAGTTTCTAACATTGGGAAATATTAATGGCAAAAAGGGCCAAATCGAGATGCACAACTACTTGACAAGCGTATACGAAGAGGGAGATGCAAGGTCAACTTTGATCACCATGGTTCAAGCTCTCAACCACGCTAAACATGGAGTTGACATCGTCTCTGGCACTAGAGTATGAACTAATAATATATATGCATCCCTTCCCCCCAAAACATTATACCTAGAACTGGTGGCAGAAAGTTGGCATCTTGAACCCTAGATTTCACTCTTGACAGGTAAGGACACACTTTGCCAGGCCAAATTGGAGAGAAGTTTTCACCAAAATAGCCTCGAAGCACCCGTTTGCCACAATAGGTATGATAAACAAACCAAAAAGCTAACCTGCATCTTCTCTACAACACAGAACATCTGGGTTGACACAATAGGTATGATAAGCAACCTTGAGCAAGCTACCACTGGATGATTTTGCAGGGGTGTTCTACTGTGGGATGCCTATATTGGCAAAGGAGCTAAAGAAACTATCCCAAGAGCTGACTCGTAGGACGACGACAAGATTCGAGTTTCACAAGGAATACTTCTGAGACAATCAAGCAACACAATGATTTTTCATTTTGCCAGAAAAAGAACAATCTCTTTTCTTTTTGTAACTAATACGTTAAATAATTCGAAAAAGCGAGACATAAGAGATATAGAGATATGTATACATATAAATTGTTACCAGAGCTCAAGGGAAATGTAAATCAAGTCACATTCAACACAGTTTTTTGCAATGGTATGAAGTATAAACCTCAGAAATAGAAAAAAGGTTTCTTTGTATGTATATATGAGTAGTGCTAGTTACTACAACATGTTTCAACTACCTCGACAACATACAGCTAGCTAGCTAGTAGCATACTGAGAAATGAAAATGGATCAATATTAGTCAATGAAGATGAGACTGTAGTTTTCAAGCAATTTGCTCGATGATGAGGTTGACTTCGTTGGGTTGATAGTTAGATGAAACAGTTTGATTTAATTTGGTTCAGCACCTAGCCAAGCATCTACAGCATTGCAAATCAAATTTCTGATTTAGAAGTGAAAAACATGACATGACTGAAAAAACCTCAGATGATTGAATAAGCTGGAGTACCGGCAGCTAATTCATGTGCAAACCCTTATCTTTCAACAAAACAAGTTTTGAAACAGGGGGCTTTAAGAGGGTTGACATGTTTTTGTCTCTTAGGTAACTATGGTAAATGGTACATTACTTCAGAACTGGGATGAGCAAAATTCGACAGAATAACTGGGGCTCATAACCAAACAGGGACAAGGGAAGATGGGGTCTTGCTATTTTATAACACTTTGATGATGACGGAGAAATGCAGTAATCTGACAGTTGAAATTCTTCCCTACTTGCTAATGAACAGCTGAGACTGTAGCGATTCACGGTATGATTTGCTTCAGCTTCACATGTACATCAACAGAAATTGTGTAAGGAACTATAAGCCCTAAATTTCTCAAAATTTTGTCCCACGAATTAGACATGAAGAAGCCTTACTGGTGGCTGTCAGTCATCTTTCAACCTCCTGAGCAGCCTAGAAGCCCAGCCACGGACACGCCTCTTCAATGTATAACCAGCCACGATACCAGCAGCAAAGAAAAACAAACAGAGCTTGGAGCAGGTCCATGCAGACACCATGTTCCTGCTAACATACAAACACAAACCATCCAATCTCAAAAGGCTTGAAAATATAGCAATGAGGCAAAGAAGATTACTAGAATCGCATTCTTTTGTCTTAAGATTAGCGGAAGAACAGAATTCCACACATTCCAAATGCATTGAAAGACAGTAGTAACTCTTACATAACTAGACCAGTTGCCAGGTTAACCTATTGCTTTCACTTATCCAACATTCTGCACATTTCGGAAGGGCATGTTTCACCAGGTAAACTCAACCAAGTGAACGGTGCTAGATGGTTCAAAATCTAGTGGCAATTGGCTGGGCGTATATTCATAAGAGAATAAATCTCAGCTTAACTAATTGGATCACTGTGAAATATAAACTTAGTTCAAGCAAGCAGTAGAACATTAGCGCTTTATTATGCAATGATTTATCAGATTGATGACTGATGATCACCAAGACATTCAACCACATAGTGTTGGCAAGCAATTGAATAGGGGGAAAATGCAATCCTAAGAAAACGAACACAACTGAGCACCTCCAAACTTACCAATTCAGGAATTCAAAAGCTAGCTGCCCAGTGATTCCACATCCAAACAATGGCTAAATCAAGATGGAACTTAAAAGCAAGCAGCTGCTACTTCAACAAGTATACATGGCGGAAAACACCGAATTCAGGCGGGGAAAAGTAAGCTTAGCTACCTGGGGGGCCTGACCGTCAGAACACGAGAGTGGTTGGCAGTAGAAGAAGATAGAGTAGCAGTGGCGACTCCTAATTTCCCACCGAGATCGTACGAGTTCTCCGACGAGGAAGGAGAGGAAGTTACGGACTGTATCTCCTTTGAGACGTTGCGGACAAAATTCTGCAATCCCTCCATTTGGAGACGTATGAGCTTCGGCTGGATATAGAGAGAGGTCAACTGCGAGCAAAATTCGGCAGACGAATTAGCTCCTAGCAACTGGTTAGTTGCAATCGGAGAAAACTGGCAAACCGTTGATTTTCTGGAGTAGTAGGGTTTTAACGTTTAAGAAATAAGAATCCGTTTTCGTTTCGACTTTCGAGAGATTTGGACGAAACGGGGAGATAATTTCAATATTTGTTGCTAGTCGATTTCAGAAAAAGCCCAATGTTTCTGTGTAGAATAGAATAATGGGCTTACAGATTTGCCGGCCCGTTGGCAGGGCCTTTTACCACCGCTTCGGCCCGAAATGGTTTACTGCCTCCATTATCTTTATTTTATCGATTATTGTATTTAATTAGAGATTTGTTAATTGGATTAAATAAATTCATGAATATATAGATTTTTTTTTCGTTGGACTAAATAGATACATGAGATTCATTTGTGGATTTTTAGTGATATTTAATTTTTGAACTATTTCGAAAAGATTAGGTACCATTAATTATGTAGACATTTACAAGGCAATAAACCAATAACCATCCCAAACTAAACATTGTTATCTAACATTATAGCCAAATTGGTATGAAAAAACGACTTACATTATGATCATAATAAATATTAAATATATACAATTTCTTCACCAAAAAAGCTTTTAGCTTATGGCATAATTGGCATTTCCAAATTTTCAATTTTTTACTAATTAAAATAACAACAAAAAGAGCCCTGCCTACCAAGCTAAACAACAGCGGGGATTGCATTTGCTCTTGATGCTGCCATCATCGTAACACTCTCCGTCTCCGCTCCTAACGCCGTCCCACAACCTAACGACGTTGCCGTTAATCGCCGTCAGGTCCTGGTATCTGTACCATCCCAATTCCCCTTCCATCCTCACCCTCAACGCCGTCTCCAACCACCCCTTCCCCACGCCGCCGTTACCACCGTCCAATACTTCCCCGTCGTCAAATACAACAACATCCTCCTCCTCCCTCGTTTCCTCTTCGCGATAATACGCCACGAACTTTCCCTTCGTGACCACGTCGCCGTCGTCGCAGGCGACCGGACTCGAAGCGGGCGTCTTGGGAGTAGTACTCGCCGGAACCTCATCGGGCACCGAATCCGTGCGTTGAACCCTAATTAATTTGCGGCGGAGGATGAAATCGGGAGTGGGGACCTGGAGGGTGAGGCGGAGGACGGAGGAACGGGACGGATGAGTGGGTGATTCGCCGCCGCCGGCGGTTCTGATCCTCCAGAAGCTGACGGCGGCGGCGAGGACGGCGAGCCAGGTCCAGAGGTTGTTGACGATGTCGGAGACCCCACAGCTGACGTATTCGAACACCAGCGGGTCCAAGGCTGCGGAATCGACGGCGTTCATGATTATGAAACCGGAAATTGAATGATTGATTGGAGAAGCAGAAGAAGACGGCTGGGTGGGTGAGTGAGTGGAGGGGACGAGTTGGGGGTTTTATTTATTAAGAAGATGATGAGAAAAGGGGAGATGCTGGGAATCGGGAGCAGAGATGCCAATGGTGGGAACTGGTGGCGGTGGGGAAGGAAGATTAGCTTAGCACTCGTTTTAGTTTTCTTTATTTTTAGTACTAATTTTAGATCCCAAGTTATATTCCAAAATGCTTTCTAGCCAATTTGGCTAAATTGCTCATAGCTTGATAGGGGAGAACGAGTTAATAGATCTAAACATCCATCGTATTTTGCATTGGGCGCTTTGCAGTTAGTTGGATTGATATGGTAACAATTTAACAAATAAAATGTCATTACTTTCATTTAATAGTTAGTGAGTGTAATTAGCGTATAATCTGACAATTGTGCGATCTATGAGCATGTTTCACAAATGTGTCGTGAATACTATTGTCGGATTGCTTTCTAGTCTAGCTTCTGCTATGCTGCCACTCTGTTATCGTTCCAATTTTATCGGATGTCCCCGAAGAGACTGCTATGCTGCCACTCTAGTACAATCTGTTGCGAATTTTTCGGCGGCATGTGACACGTGTCGGGTGGGAGGATAATCTTGGGGCCTGCATTATGGTGTCGTTTTATCTGGGTGCGGACCATTGGAACGCATCTCCTGGCTGAAAGTTGACGAAGAGAGGGCCTGGGCCTGGGCCTGGGCCCAGGAGGAGATGGGAATTTGCTACTGGGGCTGCTGTTGCCTGTTACTAGCCATAAAAAATTTGAACTCTACTATTATGTCCACTCCTGGTAAAAGCATAAAAAAAAAATAACAGAAAGATATTTTTCTTCATTAACTAATTTCCCGACCAAATACATATATAGAAAAGCACTTTATCATCTAATAATAATCTAAGCGGGATTATAAGGTACACTCTGGAGTAACACACAGCATTAATGATGTGGTACACCCAACCAATATCATAGTGTCTTGTGCTTATTTAATTAAAAAAAAATTATACCAAAAACATATATTCAATTAAAAATATATGCTACTGGTCATCCGAGGAGAAAATCCCAACCACCCATGTCGTCCTCTTCATGTCAACGCACTTTAGTTGCATTCTAGACCGGTTCCCATCAACGATTAGGAACCACAACTAAGGGCGACTGGCTTTTCATCGCCGATTAGGAACCACAGTGCTGATCTGGAGCTCTGATCGAGGACGACTGTTCCATTAACAATGAAGAGATCTTGTTGTCGACTCGAAACTCCTCTCTTCTCCTTCTACTTCTTTCTAGCGCAGGATTGTGAAAAAGATTTTGATAAGTACATGGTACTCCCTGTGTATCTAATAATATCTCATAATCTAAATTTATTCAGCTAATATTAAAAATGCCTGATTTTATATTTTGCTTTGTGTGAAGAGAGAAAGGAAGTTCCAAAGTGGAGGAAGTTGAAGCTAGCGGACTCCAAGAAGTAGAGAAGCTAGGGTTTTGGGAGGTGATTGTTGAGTCAGACTATAAGATCTAAAAGTTGAATATAAGAGACCAAAAAATATATTTCACAAAGATGAACGAGATTTGTGACTGAGAGAGGAAGTTGTTCCCGTTGGTTTTTGGATATAGGGTTTCCCCAAGATAATCAAACAAAAGTGATCCAAGATCTTTGAGTTTAAACCTAGACACTACATTCAATCAAATTTGTATTGTTGTAATCGTTGAATTGCATCGCAACAACCACTTGTAATAATATTGTCTCGTTTCAATTGTCATAATTCAACACGAATTATGTATTGAAAGACATTATTATCATGCTACGAACTTGCGGATGTTTAAAAATGTGTTCATCATTTCATGATAAATTAATTGCTAAGACAATGAATGTAGTTGCGATTTGATAGATTCAAACGAGAAAAAAAAGTAAAAACTAAATATCTCTATTTTTACGATGATAAGGTAAAAAAATAAATACGATTCAATCAAATCGTCATCTATCGTTCTTCACATTGAATACGCGTCGTCGACAAACAGGGCACGTAATTTTAATGCGAAGCCAATCATCGATACAAGCCACATGGAACATGTGCTTGCACACCGGCATTATTCTGCATGGTTCGCCCCCGTCGTAATCCTCCAAACAAATCGCGCATTCTCTGGATGTGGTCTCTATGCCATCGCTTCCGTACTCAACACAGGGCAATTCCATCATCAACCTGCGATACTTCCTCTGGCGACGTCTTCTCCTTCTCTCAACTCCCTCCTCGAGATTAGACTCGACTTCTACGTCGTCGTCGTCGTGGCCTCCGTTTTCCACCACACGCCAGTATACGAACTCGAAAAGGATGTAAATGATTACCACAATCAAGGACGCTGCCACGATGCAAATGATCGTCAAGCAAACCAGCAAGATGATCGCCACGGTCAGGACAGCCGCAAAATGGGGATGAAGATAGTTGCCCAGAGTGACATTAGTGAAATTTTGCGACGCCATTCTTATTGTTCTTGCCATTGATGCTTAAATGTAATTATTATAAGCTAATGATAATTGCTTGAGGTGAGTGATACGAAGGATCAATGTGGGAGACGTTGTTTTTATACATTTAAGGGGGAAAAAATCAATTCTTATTGTTGAATTTGTGTATTGATATGCGCTGTGTGAATGTCATCAATTGGTTAATTAGATAATGAACAAAGATTAGTTTAAGGCTAGCTTGCACATCATGTACAACTTAAATTCTAGCCATTTTTCTTTGTTGATCGCAATTATGAGTTAAGCGCATTTGTTTTTTCAGTAGATTTTGTTGAGCAACTGTTTCGTTTGAAATGGAAAATCTTTAGTTTCAGAACAAGTTCATGATTTTCGTTGCAGGAGAAAGTTCTTCTCATTTGTTTCCTTTTCAACTGTAATAAAAGATTAATGTAATAGGACTAATGCCTATTTATTTAGAACCACTTCTTGTTTTCCAAGTTAATTTTTTTTGTCAGTGTCTAATTACTAGTTTGACAAATTCACATTGTTAATTCAATTTTATTCGTTGCGAAAGAAAATCCATCACAAACAGCAAATTAAATCTCAACATTCATGATTATCAAACAAGCCCATGACAATGATTTAGATTGGTATAATTGCCCTACTAGTATATCAACTAGTTCATCAAAAATTCGAAAATGTGAGCCCATGTATTTCATTCCCCAAGTAATGCAAGTGGATTGCGGTTTACCTGAACAGTTCGCGTCTCAATTTCACGTAAAATAGGTTTTACTACTATTAAAAGGATCATCGTGTCTACTAATCGCAACAAAATAATCATCAAATTCAGGTGTGAAAAACACATGATATTCATGACTATTATGAGTTATTATGTTATCTAATATTTATTAGATATTGAGATACAAAGTGTAAATAATTAATTGTACCAAATTGGCAACAAATGTCAACTTTCACTACAACTGTTATTTCATCCAAAGAAGTTAAGTCCACGTGCATTGAGAGCCTTGGTTCCAATGAATATATGGGTAGTGCGTATTTTTTTTTATGTTAGCGAATACATAGTGGCTAAATAAGCAGTTTGTATGAGTAATATGAAACTTTGGACATGTTTATGCCTGGAATGTACCGGGCGGTTTGCGAGGCTTCACAGTCTTCGTGCGGTCTTGGGAGGTGAGAAGCGACCTTCGAATTCCTGCAACAAAGGTCCTCAGGGGAGCCCTGGGACCTCCTCCGATGCCTAAGTTAGTGAGAGAAGTGGATATAGTGAATAAGAGAGAGAATGGAGTAGATCGAAGTTACCCCAAATGTGTCCCATGAGTGGGTATTTATACTAGAGGATGTCGGAGTGAGGATAATTAATGCCTTGTCGGGCGTCCAAGGTCGCGTAAGGACCCGTTCTCAGGAGGCTGTCAGGATCGTACCTTTGTCAGCCTCCGTACTGAGGTGTCAGAGAGACGTTAGGCCCAGTGTCGGGCGGTTTCTCAGAGTTCCGTTGGGGACGTGTCAGGCGGTTCTTTCGGGAAGACCGCCTTCGAACCTTTTATTAGTGTGCCCTGGGCCTATTGGGGCCGGGCTCGATTGTTTCGCTGGGCTTTTTGTAGGTCATGGGCCTGTCGGCCCAAGAGACTCCATGGTTGGCCCAACATTTGCCCCTTAGTCGTGATGATCGTTAGGTTTTCGCTGGCCCCTGGCCGCGGAGGCGTGGCGTTCGAACGCCTAAGGGGCGGCTTTACCGACTTGTTTGTATGATGGGCGGTCTATAACCGCACTCGGTTGTCCCACGTGGTGGCATCGATTTTCGCGCTCTGACAAGGTCAGACTTTTGCCCCTTGAGAGTTTGCTTTAAATGGAGAGAGGCGCACTGTTTTCGCCATTGTGTTTCTTCATTTGGGGAAAACTCTTCGTCGTCTTCCTCCTTGGGCCGTCTGCAACTTTCTGCGGAGCTCTGAGCTTCGCCGTCGTCGCCCCTCTTTAAAAGGCCGAGTGTTTGTACTTTCGAGGTGAGTTTCGGAGCTTCTTTCTCCTTTGTTTCTCGCGTCTTTGTTTGCCTTTGACTTGTGTGCTTTTCTTTTGGGTTTATTCCGGCTCGGGACGTCGGCCTTTCCCTCTTCCTCGTCGGCGCTAGATGTCGAGCGGAGGCCTAGCTTCGTCGGTCGGGGTAGGCGCGCCTCTAGCTGCCGCCACGGAGGTTGTGTCCGATGCGCCCACTGCCCCCGAGGTCTGCATGGGGAAGCCGCCGTCGATCTTCATTGCTCCGCCGCTTTCCCCTGCCACCGGGAAGAAGTCAGTGGGCACCTCTGGCGGTTCCGCGACCGCTGCGCAAGGTATGGCTCGTTCTGCCCCTGCCCAACACGCCTCTGATTGCGTGTGGGATTTGTCTGGACTTGAATTGTACTTTGGGGGTGGTTCTGAATTGGACGATTGTCTGATCGAGGACGCTTTAAGTTTAGATTTTTCTTTTGCTAACATCCGACCTGTACCAGTTGGGGTTGTGGCCACTTCGTCCGCGGTTGGGGACAATCTGGGTGAGTTTGGGGGTTTAGACTTAGATAGTGATACGCTGAATGTGGATGATGCGGTTGGTAGTAGTGAAGAGCGTTCGGAGGCGCTGGCGAGTACCTCGTCGTCTGTGGAAGCAGTTGACTCTGAGGACGAGGGATCGCCTTTGGTGGCCATTGCGGATTCTACGTATACCGTTCTTCATCACGAGGGAATGTGGGACGGGGCCGCGGTTCCCACCGGCGTGTTTTCTCATGGACCTCCGCACGAGGCGACCTTGAGGCCGGGTCAGGTGCTTCACCGTTTGAACGCATTGAGTTTACCTACGGATTGGCAGTATGCGGCTCCTACGGAGACAAGTAGATCTGGGTCATGCCCCGAGGGTTGGATCCCTATTCACGTGGAGCACGTTAAGTTGGGATTGCGGTTCCCCTTAGACCCTATTCTTACTAAGACTTTGCACCTCCTTCAGTGTACTCTTGGGCGCTTGTCCCCTTCTGTTATTTTTCAGTCGGTCATGTATCGGTATGCGTGTAAACGCCTTGGGGAGACCCCTTCCTTTGATGCATTCCGACTGATTTATAACATTAGGGATTCGACCAACTGTTGGTCTATCGGTCGGCGTAAGGACGTCGTGGGGTTTGTGACGGGGTCGCCGAAGCTTGATTCTCCATGGTACAAGGAGTTTTTCTTCGCACGTCCCTCATGGAAGTGGTACCATGGCGATACTGCGCCTTTGACGGGGTACGTGGTGGGATCGAAGGACGACTGGTGTGTTTCGACCCAGTTTCCACAGTCAGTGAGAGATCACGTAGACCGCCTTGTAGAAGGGTTTCAGCTGCGAGTCTTTCCTAGCGGTCCCGAGAGTGCATACCAGCACGTTCGCAAATTCTATGGTTAGTGCTGCGTTTTTCTGCTTGAATATGTCCCTCTTCTCATGTATGTTTACTTATGCTTTCTTTTGTCAGGTTTGAGAGCTCTGGCGGATGCGGTTCGTCCGAAGAGGCGAAGGGTAGTGGTGAAGACCGGAGTCGGCCGAGGTGGAAGCTCGTCCGTGGCGGTCGGAGATATTGGCGTCTCTGTTGCTCGACCGCCGCCGGTGCAGCCTATGGCGGCTCCAGCTGATGTGGCCGGGAGGAGAGGCTCCAAGAGGGTGGCTGAGAAGACCGCTCTCGGTCAAGCTAGCCAAAGAGCGAAGGCAAGTTCTCCGCCTCGGAAGGCGGCTGGTCGGGGAAAGGGCGTGAAGCGCGGGGAGGAACAGAGTTCTATAGAGGTGTCGACTCAGGCGGCCACGGATGGGGAGGCGGCTGAGTTTGCTTTGCACACTATTAGTGATCATCTCGTTATGCCTTCCGAGTACACCCCTTCAGCTTTGGACAGTCACAGGAGACTTGCAGAGACCGCTTCGCGGTTCTTCTTTTCGGTAAGTGGTAATTCGTTGTGGATGTTTCGTCACGCAATCTGTTGTTTGCTGGCTAATCATGTGTATGCCGTTGACAGGCTCAGATTGGGTACTCGCAGGTCATTCTGTTGAATGACCGCCTGTCCCGGACTGTGGAGGACAATGCCGTTGAGATAGCGAAACTGAAGAAAAGCGCCGATGAAGGGCGGGAGACTACGATGGGTAAGTTGAGACCGCAGGTTAAGCGTGAGTTTGAGGAGCGACTGGCCAAGAAGGAGGAGGAGTTGCTGGCCGAGAAGGGGGCGGTCAAGGCTGTCGGTGAAGAGAGGGACCGCTTCCGCGAGAAGGCCCTAAAGTCTGCGGAGCTGGAGAAGACCCTGCTGGAAGAACAGGAGGCGCTGCGGACAGAGCTGGCCGCCTTGAAGATTGAGAAGGCGACTTGGGAAGATAACCGCGAGGCGGAGCTGGCCGCCGCCCGGGCTGAGGCGGGACCCGCCTACTTGAAGTCAGATGAGTTCGTGTTGCTTGACAACGAGAAGTACAAGTCCATGGTGGGCAATGCGGTGGCTGCCATCAGGCACTGGTTCCGTCGTGAGCAGCCTGACGCGGTTTGGAACACGGATCAGATTTGGGACGCCGTTGGTGCGTGGACCGATTCCGATGTCAACTCGGAAAAAGACGAAGGAGAAGAAGATGAAGAGACCGCCCCTGAGGGTGGCGCATCTCCTCAAGTTTAAGATGCCTTGTGTATGTTTCTCAGTTTGCTTTGTGACATTTGCTACTCGAGGACCGCTGGATGTCCTCTATTTTGTGCACGTTTTGCCCCTTAATCGTGGTGATGGGGGTTGTATGCTACTTCGAATTTGGCATTGGCGTGCCTTGTGAACTTGTAACGTTCTCTTTTGCACATTTGAAGCGTTGAACCGCCACCGTTTGGTGCCGCGGGTTATCTCCGACTTTTGGATGTTTCGCTCGCATACTTAGCGACTTCAGTGTTTAGTAGCCTATCTTTTCGCGAGCGTGATTGTGTTAGTGTTAATGGGGAGAATTTTGCATAGGGCGGGTCGGACCGCTGGGATTCTTGGACGCCTCTGAGGGTGGTTGGTCGTTGGAGTGACCTTTTTGAGCGTGTTGGAAACGAACGCCTCGTTAGTAACGTTGTGCCGAAAACATGAAACATGTGAATGAAGGCAACGTGTTTGGGCTTAAACGTTCTTGCGAACTTGTTGTATGAGAGGGAAGCGTGCTGGGACTATATCATGGCCAGCTGCATGTGATAAGCTGTTGGGCCGCGAGATGGGCACGAGCTTGTGTGCATGTTAAGCGTGAGTTGTTGGCTGATTATTAGGCGTTAGCTGTGTTCTAGGGAGGGCGAATGGAGTTTCACCCGTAGCGGTTTTATACACCGCATGCTGCGTCCATCGGATGTGCGAGAGTTCGCTTGTGCTTGCCCCTTGGGCGTCTCTCAGGCGTTTTTTCAGCCTTTGGAGGGTTAGCTTGTTTGAAGCTCCATCTGGACCGTTCGTCTGCAGGTATGCCGCGGAGACTGCCATTCCTGCGATGCGGTTTCTTGGCGCGGAAATTTTCGAACGATCGACAGTTGAATTGGGTGATGGAGAGTGTCATTTCCTTGAACGGTCGTTTGGCACATTTCGCGTTATTCTTTTAAACCTTTCGAAAGGTGTTTCTCCTTTGAGCCTGTCGTGAGGCGTGAGACCCTGGCGGAAGACATTTTTCCTTTAGGCCTGTCAGAATGCGTTTCTCTTCAAGCCTACCCGGAGGCGTGTGGGCTTGTCGGCACTAGAAGGTGGAACCTTCCCGTGGTGGGAGTGTCGCTCGTCGACTTTGACATTTTCGTGAAGAGAGTGCTCGATGGGAGCGTCTTCGAGAGGCGAGATATCCTCATAGTCTTTTGGCTTCTAAGAAGCGCGTGAGTCATCAGCTTCTTGGGCGGATATGAGGTACTTCAGACTGTGTCTGAGTAGTACTTTCTCAGGCGCCTGTCATTCCGTGTTTGTGGGGACTGGGACGCCCTCCATGGTTGCATTACGCTTGTCGCGGTTTTACCTTTCATGTTTGAGCACGGAGGGAGGGTAAGTTTACTTCGTCTAGGGCGACCGTTTTGGTGCCGTATGTCAGAGCGAAGGGGGTATCTCCCGTGGCCGTCTTGTAGGTCGTGTGATGCGACCATAGGATGTGTAGGAGCTCAGTCATCCTTGCCCCTTAAGCGCCTCGGAGACGCTCGTTTGAGGGTACATCACTGATGCTTTGGTGTCCATGGCGTGGTTTGGCGCGCGAGGATTATTCTGCTATCCTTTCAAGCTTCTCGGGAGGTGCCTCCTCTTTGAGCTTGTTGGGAGGTATGTGAGCCTGTTGGAAGGCGTTTTCTTTAGGTCCTGTCGGGAGGCGTTTCTCCTCCAGCCTATTAGGGGGTGTGTGAGCCTATCGACAGGTGTTTTGATGATGGCGATATGCTTGTGAAAAGCGAGATTGGGCTTTTCGCCTTAGTAGAAGATGCATTCCCGTGAGATGAGCATCTCATGGAGGCGAAATATACTCGACGAGAGTGTCGTTGTGAGGTGGCACATTCCCCGAAGGGCGCGTCGCTGGGAGGCGATTTTCGGGCCTTGCCCGGAGGTGGAAGGCACGAATCGTGCCTAGAGGGAGGGTCGCTCATCGGCGAAATCATCGCTCAAAGGGAGTATCGCTCGGGGGCGGTTTTTGGGCCTTGCCCCGAAGGCGGAAGGCGTGAATCGTTCCCGGAGGGAGCATCTCTCAAAGGGAGTATCGCTCGGGGGCGGTTTTTGGGCCTTGCCCCGAAGGCGGAAGGCGTGAATCGTTCCCGGAGGGAGCATCACTCATAGGCAGAAACCATTCGCCGAAAGGAGCATGGCTCGGAGGCGAATTTTGGACCGTGCCCGGGGGCTTGAAGCATGGCACTTGAGATATATTTTTGTACAAAATATTTACCTTTGTGATTTGCCGTAGGAAAGGTAAGAGTCAAATTCCGAGTGCTACAAATCATTTGTACAAGACCTCACTGTAGCATACTGGTGAGCACCGTTCATCTTATCGAGTTAGGACTCGCATCCAAATCCTGGCATAGGCACTTCGTTTTTTGTATAGAAGGCTTGTTGCTGGGCAGGAGGATGGAGGGGGTTTACGTTGTCGACTTGGAGAGGGATATGTTGTGCCCGCACAATGGGCCTCTACGTGGGTGCCGTTGGCCGGGCGGGTCGTGATTGTATGTGAGACCACGTTCGCAGAAGAGGTTGCGATTCTTGACATAGATATGGGGTTGCACCTGGTATGAGGTGCGCCTAGTGAGACAGGTTTACTGAAGGCAAGTCTTATTTTCAGCCTACCGGGAGGCGTTTCTTCCTGGTCTATCGAGAGACATTCTGTCTTTCAGCCTTCTGGGAGGCGTGTTTTCCCTTAGCCTATCGGGAGGCGTTTATCTCATGACTTTGCGGGAAGCGCTGTGGAGTCTTTGAACAAACAGAGAGCTTAGCCTAGGAGGCATGAAATATGATTAGTATGCGGTTCCACGTTCGAAGTGGCCATGGAAGACGCGGGTGATGACGCGGATGGGTATGATACACGCGACCAGACTTATCTTGTGTCGACGCACCGCCATGTGGGAGACGGGGGTCGGGTGGTGTCTTCGGATGCGTTTGCGCGGGCTTGCGTCCTAAGGCAGGCCGGACGATTTGCACGGTTGGCGGACTCGAGTTGAGGATTTGGAGTGCGGGCCGGACAGGGGTGGGCCCACGTGATGCGGGACTGGACCCTTGGCGCAGATAATGTACAGAGCGTGATGGACCGCATTAGAATCTTGGATGCGGTGCGTTGGTGATGCCAGGTTAGACGCACACATGAGATTTGATGCGAGGCGGCCCAAGTCTTCAGTGATAACGTTGGGTGGGCTCGGAGGTGCCATAGGCCGAATGGATGCTCGGGCGGCCCAGTTGGAGGGCTGGAGGTGTGTACGTGGTTGTAGTCTTCTAGTCGAGGGCGCTTCCTGCAAATGGCTTCAAATGTCGAATGTTGCCAATAGCAGACACAAAGCGGATTTGTAGTGTAACGACATGATCAGACTTTCGTTTCAAGTGGAAACGTTTTCGCGATGATAATATCGCACGGAGGGGGAACGTAGCATGGTGGTGATGATCATCTTGTGCTTGGCTGGATGAGGGTTTGAGGCTTTGCGTCAGCGGTCCTTCTTTATTTTTGCAATGCGACAATTGAGAGCTTCATGGGTCGTGTATGGCGTGTTGCCAAGCTTCGCTCGTTGTAGGCCATGGTTGATTGTGGACCGGGATGCAGCCCATTATATGCTTGGACTACCGACTGGGATTGAGGTTGGAGCTCGACGCGAGGTTGGAGCTCGACGCGAGGTTGCAGCTTGGACTTGGCAGACGGGTCTTGTGATAGGACTGGATGCGGATTGGGCCCGCACGGAGGTCTTGGCTCAGATGGTCTTGGAAGCTGAACGCTTTGTAGGTGACGGATTTGAGAGGTAGGCCGCCTTGAGACATAATGCGGGCTTAGCAGCTTTGGGAAGGCGCGCGGAATGGAATGGGCTTTGGAGGCAGCCTTTCGCGCAAGTTCGAGGCGTGAAGATGTCACTTCTGCTGGGAGGCGGTATCACGTTAGCTATACTGATGGCGCGTCCACGGGGAGGCGGTTTCAGGCTTCTACGTAGAGTGGAAGCATTGCTCAGGAAGCGGGATTAGTGTGGCGCCTCCCGATGATGGACGCCCCCCGGTGTACTGGACCCTAGAATGGGCTTGGGCCCAAGGTGAGACGCTTTGTGGTGGGCTTGGGCCCGTATTAGGCGGGTTAATACTAGACCCGACATTTTTGCCCCTTTGCTTCTTGTATTCTGTAAGAATGGAAGGAGTAAAATAATGCGTTAAGGTGCATTAACTTGCCTTACTTGCGAGTCCGCACGATGCGGTTTTGCCCCTTGTGCGACCATTGCTTGGTGATGGACGACCACGAGTGGACTGGACCCTTGCGGGTCCAAACGATGCGGTTTGCCCCTTGTGCGACCATCGTCTTTGCTTCTTCGCTTAGAATTCGATGTCCTGTGTGCGTTTTGCGTGGAGGGATAGCACGGGATGTAGATCATGTGATGCGGTTTTACATCTGCGAAGGATGTGAGTGACAAACATAAGCATAGCCTGCGTGAAATATATCATAGCATGGGATGTAGTGAGAAAACATCATTGTGTGCTATTGGGAGCGGTCTGCATGGCATAGTATTTGAATATATCGTAGAAGGAAGTACTCAGCTTGAGAATAAGCGGTAGAAGACAGCTGGGAAGCGGTTTAAGTAAGACGAGTCGCTTTCTGATCCTCAAGGCGGTCTTGTGGCCGACTGGTAATTGCCCCTGCCTTTTGGACTTTCGGACGAAGGGGTCCGCGTGCGAGACGGATCGCGTTGATGAGGGAGGCGACCCATCGACGATGGATAGGATCGCCTTGGAGAATCGGATGTGGAGCGAGGCGGTCCCGGTCTTGCATCCGCTCGGAGGTGGAGCGAGGCGGTCCCAGCCTTGGGCTCCTGGCATGTTGGAGACGAGCCTGCAGTTGGGCCGTGTTCGGTTCCTGCGCTGGATCTTGAAAAAATAGCTAAAAGGCGGCTGCCCCTAGGGACATGAGAAGATGTTGTCGCCAGCCAGTTGGCGTTCTTGTATCCTAATTAATGCGGGTTCGAATCTTGGCCAGGAAGTTCCTTATTTTTTATTTCGTTAAGAATGAAGTCTGCTCAACTAAATGAGTAGCGCCTCGGACTCCACTGTGGGCTTCCTTCGCAAGGCGGGCCGTGGATGGATGTGAGCCTGGTAAGGCTGCTTAGAGGGCGGTCACCTCCGGTTTGAGGTGCGTCGACTTTGAATGCAGGGGCGGTCCTTGAGCCCAAGGGTTGTGAGATGTTTGTAAAGCAATGATGATTTACCGCTGCGTTTGTAAAGCAAAAGGTATCCTCGTAGTGTACTGGTTGTGTGAGCTCCTTTGTGGGGAGATGATGTGGGTTTGAAACCCACCTATGATGTTTTGCTCTCTGGGCGCTCCTTGAAGTGTCAAGGGTACCTCCGAAAATTTCTATCACCCCTTCCGGGAGGGAGGCATACCACGTCCGAAAATGACCGCTGAAGGTAGCGGGAAACGCTCGGCACAAGACGGAGTCCGAGGCGTTGATGCACTGCACCTTTGACATGAACGCGCAAAGGTGGTCCGCGGGATCTGAGGTCCCATTGTACGCGGGTAGTCCGAGGGAGGAGGAGTTTGGCGGTGATGGGGTCTTGAACAGCTCCTCAGAGAGCGGGTTTTTGAAGAACATTGGGACTCTTGTGCTTCCCGTAAGTCGACCGTAAATGTTTTTCAAGGATGCCTAGATCTGCACCTCTTCTCGCGTCCTTCCCCTCGACCCTTCAGGAGGGTTTCCCTCGTTTTCGGTAGTTAGAGGATTCGCGACACGCTGTCTTGCATGTTCGCGATTTGCAAGTCATGACCTTCGACTATCTCTTCAAACTCCGATTCGTCTTCGACTCTCGGCGATAGACCCCGGAGGGTGTTGTTCTGGGTCGTTCCCTTGAGAGGAGCTTCGAAGCCGTCTCCCATTTTTTCCGGTGACGAAGTCGTGAGGCCCCACGGTGGGCGCCAAAATGTTTATGCCTGGAATGTACCGGGCGGTTTGCGAGGCTTCACAGTCTTCGTGCGGTCTTGGGAGGTGAGAAGCGACCTTCGAATTCCTGCAACAAAGGTCCTCAGGGGAGCCCTGGGACCTCCTCCGATGCCTAAGTTAGTGAGAGAAGTGGATATAGTGAATAAGAGAGAGAATGGAGTAGATCGAAGTTACCCCAAATGTGTCCCATGAGTGGGTATTTATACTAGAGGATGTCGGAGTGAGGATAATTAATGCCTTGTCGGGCGTCCAAGGTCGCGTAAGGACCCGTTCTCAGGAGGCTGTCAGGATCGTACCTTTGTCAGCCTCCGTACTGAGGTGTCAGAGAGACGTTAGGCCCAGTGTCGGGCGGTTTCTCAGAGTTCCGTTGGGGACGTGTCAGGCGGTTCTTTCGGGAAGACCGCCTTCGAACCTTTTATTAGTGTGCCCTGGGCCTATTGGGGCCGGGCTCGATTGTTTCGCTGGGCTTTTTGTAGGTCATGGGCCTGTCGGCCCAAGAGACTCCATGGTTGGCCCAACAGGACATCACAATTCACAAGTACTAATCATTTAAATGAGAAGTAAGAGCTACTTTTGTAAAAAATAACTCACTGTTATAGTGAAATTTTATAGCATGTGCCATGTAGGATTAATTTGCATTATGTAGGATAAATTTGAATACCAATGTTATCCTTTTCTACAAACAACACGACAATACATCTCTATAGCATGTTGATAACCATAACCAAACCGCACCAATCCGCAGTGGGGAGCGGGTAACCACTAGCCGCCGCAGTGTGGTTTGTGGTTAACATCATCATAACTTTGTGGTTGTGGTTCCCAAAGTTATCAAACCGAATTATACCATTGTGCCAATTTAGCAAGTGAAATAGTTCGCCCAGTGGTACAACCAGTTTGTGTCTATTCATGTCAGTTTAACAAAATATGTAAATTTGCGAACAACTATTAACATTGAATAATTTAATCATTGTATAAAACATATTTTATTTACAATCCATATTCATTTTTAAATAAAATATGACATTCTCAAATAAAATAACAAATACTCATATTTAAATACAAGATCTAACAACAATAGGTAGACGTTTATACTTGAATCCAATAAATAACATCAACATATAAATTTATAAAAATGAATAATAAAATTATTTTTTATTAATAATATTCATGAAGACAACGCCATTTACTTGAATGTCGCGTAAATCAATCATACCAGTCATACTAATGTGGTTCACGTCAATTTCGTAATCGACACAAGTTAAAGCAAATTCAACCAACACCGACAAAACAACCACAGTAGTTACGAGAATTTTGCAATACTTTAAAGCATTGGTGCTTTACTTTTTGTCTCTATGGTACAACTTCGAGTTGTAACTATACTCTTTTGAAAATTCCCTTTAAAATCTCATTTATCTGGAGCCAGGGGTATCAAGAGATGTGTCATATGGGTAGTTAAGTTAATTAACGGCGATGACAGTAGTACATTTTGCTAATTATATATTCATTTTCAGGTTAAGCAGATGGAACCATACAAGAACATTTTCTGATTCAGGAGATGAAGAAACAAAAGACAGTGATGTTGATATGAAGACCTTGGTTTCCGGTAGAAGAAGCAAGGCTTTGTCACAGCTGAAGTCTAAGGCGTCTACATTGCGCGCGGTCAGTGCACTTTTCAGTTTTTCACCTCTTCTTCTACTATATATATACGGGGACTGGAGTTGAATATAAGTAGGGGTCGTTTGGAAGTTGCGATAGTTTTGTTGAGATTGTCATTATGCATGTATTGTTTACAATGCATTGTTTTTTTGTTTTTTAGCATAAACAATACATGGATTGTTTCTGTGATGTGACAGAAACTATCACTCATTTTGAGTGATTTTTATATCTCAACTTTTAGTTGTGATTGTTGAGATAGTTGAGTTGAGATTGTTTTGTCTCAGCTTTTAGCTGATGCGACATACAGAATCACACATACCAAACGTTGTATTCTACAATGCATCAGAATGCATCAGATTCGACAATACATGTATAATATTATACATGCATTCTCAACAATACATCTATTTAACAATCGCAACTTCCAAACCACCCCTTAATTACTACTACACATGAGAATGTTCATAGAGCGTATTACCGACTGTTGGAGGATGAGCCACTTGATTTGCTCGACAAGAACAAAACTAGAGCTGGAGCTGCCTTTCTCCAATTCGGAAATATCCTTCTACCTTTTCAAGTCTTTAAATAATAATTTAATATTTGTTCATTTCAATGGTTAAAATTCTCTTAGTGTTGGGAAGTTATAACACTCGATCTGAAGTAAAAACTCATAAGTCGTTCACTTGATTCTCCACCGCGGATCGAATCTTTATCACTAGCTAATAGTCACCGCCATTGTAGAAGTTTTGGTTTATGCTTAGATGAAAAATATTATTCGTCATATTTTACAAGAAAATACATACACAGTCGTTACGTACATTAACTTTAAAATACATTTGAGCAAATAATGAAGCTTTCTTAATTGATTAGGATGTTAGATTCATGTTAACAAAACCTTCTCAAGAATATTTGGATTTACATAAGAGTTATTGGTGATTTCTTTAGAGAAAAATATCAACAATTTATCATTAGTGCTTCTAGGATAAGCAAAAGCTTTGAACCATTGAACCATAAGTTATCCTTCACTCAGCATGTTTATAACAACATAAACAAAAGTATAAAGTAGTTTGAAATGTAAATTCAAAAGGATTTGGCCAAAGACTCGGGTCTGCCGTCTGTGATCTTCTCTGATTGTCAGATCATCATCAACATCTTGCTAGGACGAAGTAAATCCTGGCATGTGATGGCATGGATTCATTGTATGAAGCATATCCTCGCGCATAATGCCTACATTACTGTGGCTTTTACTCATCGTAGATACAACAAATGTGCTCACTGGGTTGCTAAAGAAGGTAGGATTGGATCTCTCCCTCTTGAGTGGATTCAGATTCTGGACTTGATCTCACCTCTATTGTAATAGGCCGAGCTTGTACCTCAATCATTATGGAATGAAATCTACCAATTGTAAGAAAAAAAAAGGATTTGACCAATTGGCCAGGTGCAGAGTAAGGATATGTGACAATGAGTTTAAATGTTCCGAATGACAATTTCTGAATGACACCTCGTGCCGAGACAAATTTTAAGGAAAGCGTTCATAAGTCAATATTAGAGAATTATGTTACGTTTAAGTGGTATATCAAATGTTTAAGACTTCCGAATACAAGCCTATGTTGGGCCTAGCTTATATTAGAGTTGTGCCCTTCAACTTAACAATTAGGTATTGAAGTTTTACGCCAAAGACTAATATTTGTTGGCCTATGATAAGTGTCAAAATAAACCTAAAATGTTGTCATAACTA
Organism: Linum tenue; assembly: GCA_946122785.1. NCBI lineage: Eukaryota > Viridiplantae > Streptophyta > Magnoliopsida > Malpighiales > Linaceae > Linum > Linum tenue. The sequence goes on along the minus strand of CAMGYJ010000011.1, from coordinate 52,627,769 downwards.
TTCGAATGCCCTCGATAAAGAAGGCCTTATTATCTTCTGGTCTTTCAAACCGCATAGAGGCCAATATTCATCGTCGTTTGGTGCACATTATAACGTTTTTATGAATGCCACACCTACTAATGTTTACATTTATGAGCAAGATAATAAAATTCATCAGACCAACTGGTCGGATAAAATACCATATTCCATCGTGAGTACGGATTATTCTATTGATGCTCATTTAAAAGAACTTGATGGATTTCTTGGGTTTGTTGGACATACTATTTTAAAATAACGTGTCACCGGCTGTCGAATCTACATTTCTAACGATGAAATGCCATAACTCTTATAAACGACTCAAACAGATCGAGTAAGACAAACGTAAACAATTCCGATTGTTCATATTAATATTGTTATTATACCAAATAATACCCAACCAAACGGTCGGGCACGATGGTACTAGTGAAACTCTTAGTGTGGAAGTAATGAACTGGTTTTGAGAATGACATTCTTAATTTCATAAACAGACTATTTATGATCAAAATGGACAAAGTAATCAGTCCAAACAAAGCTTAAAAGATACTTATTGCATTACCTGTTTTATGCGAAAGATCATGCCACTCTATGAAAGACAGATACGGCTCCAATCCTACCAGTGTGCTTATTGGTCTGCTTCGTCCAAAATGAGTGCCTGCTGGAAGTTTGTTGTTCGACATTTTCAATGAGTCTGATGTAAACTCCAACGGACGAGTCAATTCTCTATTTTCACAACGTGCTAGCATAAAACTGCAGCATATCCTCCGTGCTATAGGATCTTCTGACTCCGACAGCCAACTCATTTTCGATTCTTTAGCAGGAATCTACCGTCCACTTCCTCGTCATGTAGTCGCAGTCGGAGGCAATATGCTTATGCTGGAATGGTTGGAGCTGAGGTTGACGTGGATCATCCAGCGGCACCTAGTTTCTCCCCCCACAGATCATCGCGCCCAATCCAATGACGAGTATGTTCTCGCAGCTGACCTGTGAGCACGATAGCCGGGTTGTCTTCGTTGATAGCAATGATCGGTGTAACGGCAAAAGCACTCTACTAACTCATGGCCACACAATCATGGTTTACATCGTACGTAGGATACAAGACTTGGCATCTGTTTGAAGGACAAGGAACCCTTCATCTTCAAGTCTCTGCTTTTATAGAGAAAGGAAGGAGCCAATTTGGGAGACAACCATAGACTAATCGAGTCCGTTTACTCTCCATAAAACCTCACATGGATACAACCACGTACGATGGTGGTTGAGATGAAGTCTCGATGGACATTCGACTCTCACAAATGATCGTGTTAGTCTATCATAACTTCGAAGCAAACATGCTGTGGTGGCTAACGATTCCACCAACAAGAACCATAAATAAGGATTCCCGCTCCATCTCAGTAGAACAGTCCTTAATGTCTCTGCTAACATCAAGAACCGATTGACCCGACAATCATTCGATTCAATTTCCATCCTGAGTTGGAATCCGGTAACCACAACTTCAACCATATCAACCTTCAGCATAGAAAGGAAGGAAAGCAGCAAGGAAATGGAAAGGCAACGCGGCAATTGTCTGCTCAAAATTCGGAGTACAAGTTGACTGACTATTGAAAACCAAAGTCCAATGTCAGGCCATCTACACAGGAAAACCAAAAACAAACAAGTGAAAATGTAGCTAGGTAGGTGCCATCTACTTTCCTCATATCATATCCTAACTCTAAAACACAGACCGTGCCTTTCTTTCCTTTGTCAGATGCCAGGAGGGGAAATGAGCTCTCCCCCATCCACTCTTTCCCAGAATTCTCACATTGAGCTGTGCAGTTTTACTTGGCAATCAGGATTCTTCCCTGAAGAGCACTGTCCATTACCAAAACCGACTCATTACTCACTACTGTACTCTACAATTGTCCATGATAGTTGCATTCCCCCCCTCTCGTTTTCTTATTGTACTAAGGTTTGACTTCTTTGGATTTGTGTATCTCTACTCAATTAGAGGTCATCATCCCACCCATCACTACCAAAGTATCTATTATGACTTGCATTTTCCTCACTTGGGTCCCAATGCATTTCCTTCCTTGAGAATGACTCCCCCAAATAAAAATTAAAAAAAAAAAGAGACGAGCAAGTTACCAAATGTACCGCACCTTAAGTAGTCATCATCAGTAAGTAAACTTGAAGCCATCCAAACTTCTTTCACTTGTACGGAGCAAAAATGATCGACGAGTTGTGACCACCAAACCCGAAAGAATTCGATAATGCAGCTTTCACGTCCAGTCTTTCTTTCTTCGCCCCCACCAGCACACTCGGATTCTGCATCGTTCGAACAACAGTAAGAAACAAATATGCAGTGTGTAAATGGAACATTAGAAAAAGCATAGGATAAAGTATGAGTTATGGAAATGGAACACATACCACCCCTTCATCAGGAGTTTCCAGATTGATATTCGGATGAACCCATCCTGTTCGTATTGCCTAAGGTGCCATTGATTAGAGATCCAGCATCAGAAAGTTGATAAACAAAGCTCAAGCTCCAAGTAAAGGTACTTCACCGTATTTGCTTATTAACAAAAGGGCACTGGCATTGGTGCACAGCATTCAAAATTGGTTACCTGTACAGCTGCAATAGCTTCCACAGCTCCAGATGCTCCGAGCAAGTGACCAATCATAGACTTCGTAGAGTTCACCTTCAACTGAAATGTAAAGAAAATGACAAGAGTCCGTGACTACACTATTGTTCAAATTTCCAGATAGTAACAAAGAATTGAAATTGCATTCATATACGCACATCAGGATTTTTTCCAAAACAGTGCATGAGAGCCTGGTACTCTTTAAGGTCTCCAGCAGGAGTTGATGTAGCATGTGCATTTATGTAGTTCACTTCCTCCTTGGACACTCCAGACTGTGCTAAAGCCTTCTCTATGCACAGAATGACTCCAGACCCTGTGATTATGACGTTGAAAGGAATGTTAGCTGGCTTACACATGGTAGTTCAACATATAATAATAAGATTAGTGCAGAGGCACAACATAGAGAATAAACTGTCTGGTAGAGCAATTAGTACACAACCCCATTACCGTCAGGCCGTGGCTCAGTCATATGATAGGCATCACAAGTAAAGCTTCCACCAAGAAACTCTGCATATATATTGGCACCTCTCCTCTGCAAAGGTAAAACTAAACTTACATCAGTCTCTGGAAATTGAAAAGGTTACAGTTAGATCAATTTTTTGAAGGTGCAGCATCAGTGATAAGGCTATGTGTTTTGAAAGGAACATAGACTTTAAGAAGCTGTTGGGAGCATGAGGTGCAAAGGGTGGAAATTAGAAAAAAGACACCAATAATGGGGAACATTACAGTGAAGATGAAGCCAAACAAATGAAGCAAGCAGTTATATGGTCAAGGATACAGCTCTATAGACCCTTATAGGAGCAAACAACTCGGATCTGATCCCCACTTGCAGTGGCTTCGAGAAGTATGTACCTTTGCATGTTCAAGCTCTTCCAGAAGTAGAACACCAGCTCCTTCACCCATAACAAATCCATCTCGACTCTGCTCATTTTATTAAACAACGAAAGCAATAAGGTAGGAAAAAACAAGGAATGTAAAATGTACAAAAAATATACACTACAGCAGGACACTATCATCAACAGACATACAAGAGCTATGTTAAGTAATACTAAATCAGAAATATTACAAACTTTAGATCGCAACCATTAAGGTCCAGAAGTTGATGATTATGACAGAGGTTTCAAAGTTGATAACAGACAGTCAGCAAACATGAAGCAATTAATTTATTGATTTTGGTAGAGCCAAACGATTAGCTAGAATGATTAAACATTTGGTCTCTTCTATTTCGGTTTTTCCAGATATCTCATATAGTTCAAGGGTTCTGAGTTCCATTTATAATATACTTGCTTTCACTGGTCCCAGCAACACACACCAGTAAAGAGATGGCACACAGAAATGTATATGAAGAACACTCTGGGCTCATAGCCCACAGCTAGGCCGCTATGAGTTTGTCGATGATGCTAAAGCAATGGACTAGAACTTATCTCACTAATTGATAAGACGAACTTAGTGTGCAGAATTTATCAGTTTGAAAATTGTATTGTAGGTCTCGCTAATAAATACGCTTGCAGTATAGCCAATGGCACGGCGATTCACTTAAAACCAACTAAACGATAATTCGTAAGAATGATCAGGCCAGAATTCCGAGCAGCCAAGCAGGGAACCATCTTTACGCTTCAAGAGTATCAAAACATTACCTTATCCCAAGGCCGTGAAGCTCTGGTAGGATCATCGTTCCTCTGAGAGAGCGCTCTGCAAGCCACAAAGCCCCCCAAACCTGTAACGAGAGAAACAGAACCAGTCATGTACTCATGTTAATTGACAGTGCAAGTATGGAAGATTTATATCCTAGTGAAAGAGGAAACAACTACCAATTGGAATTATAGCTGCATCTGAGCCACCACACAGCATAACATCCTGAAAATTGACAGAACACAAGTACTTCGGTCACCAGAGCCTTCAATTTTGTAATTTATATCTTGGACAACCCACAACTGACTGTTGAGCATTAATAGAAAGGACTTACAGCTTCGCCTCTAATTATATGGTTAGCTGCATTTAGTATACAGAAGTTACTTGTAGCACAAGCTGTGGAAATAGAATAATTTGGCCCCATCCAACCCTGCAGCTCAATTTAGAAAATCAGAAACAAGATTAAGCATGTTACACTTGCCATTTCCCGGAATAAAAACTTACAATATCCATTGCGAGCATGGCAGAACCCATATTTGTAGTTGCAAATGGTACACAGAACGGGTTCATCTTCCGGTACGAAACCCTAAGAGCTTCAATGGCATCATTGAAAACCTGTGCATAAATTATCCAAAGAAGATGATCACTACAAATCTGAAGTTACAGAATGATAATGGCTCTAGTGTTCTGACGCAGGGAATAACCATGACTTGACAGTGTATAACTACACCAATATGACATCAAAATAATAATATAAAAAAACTTGAATTGAGTCTATGCACAAGTAAACGAGAGCTGCAAATAGACTGTAAGTTCTTATTTTATAAAGGTATGGAAGCAAAATTGACACTGGCGCCAACAATATCACAATATGGCTGCTCTAGCTCCCCTCACCCTGATAGGATATTGATTTGGCAAGGCCAGAAAGGAAAGCAACAAAGTGCCATTCTATAAGATGAGACAATTGAGTGATACGTCTGAAGCATTACCTTCATGCCACCCATTGCTGAGCCAATCAGAACACCACATTTAGCTTTATCCAACTCATTCATTACATACTCAGTAATACCACCATCTGCCAAAGCCTTCTTCCCCGCAATGAGCATGTAAAGCATGAACTTATCCATTCTCTTAGAAAATTTGGGTGAAACCCATCCATCAGTTGAAAAAGACTTGATTTCACCAGCAATTCTCTGATCAGTTGAAATGAAAGAAGAAACCATAGAAAAAGTGAGCCAAGGAAAACATGGTCACCTACACATTGCTAGTCATCCAATGATTGTTTGGCATCTTACTGTTGGGAATTGAGCACAATCAAATGTCTCTATCTCGCTTATGCCACTGGAACCTTCCAGCAGATTATTGTAAAAGACATCTGCATCATGACCAAGTGGAGAAACAAGACCCATCCCTGTCACAACCACTCGCCTCTGCTTAGTAACAGGCTTCTTTTTGGTTGCAACCTCCTTTGCAGGTTGCACAGCTACGGCCATCGGTTCCCCTGGAACATTTGAATAGATTTATTACCATGGGTACATGTAACTGAAAAGAAAAGTCCGTGCCTTTATAAAAACCAGTATGATTGAGTTGAATTCACTCTGCTGACAAAGGCAGCATTGATAAATTAGACACGAGATGTTTAGCATTGGAGATGTCCAAATTAACTACATTTTTTACAGTGGTGATTCCATGGCTCCTTGATCTTTTATTCACCCCTCCCTCCTTTTCTCTCTTATTTTCCAGAACAGATAAGTTGGACACCAACCCAAATCGTGAAACTATGATCACACAAATACAAAAGGCATTTGGAGGCCTAAAGGCTGAGCATCGGTTTGATCAAAAGAATTGAGTTATGAGCTGGTATACCAAACTAATTGGTAAAAAAGCAACTGGATGTACACCACTCTTAACCACAGTAATAGTTTCTAAATTCCATTAGTGCAAAGAAACATTGGCATCCAAGTGATTGTAGCTGCGCCATGACTGGTCTTCACCTTCGAGAAAACTTACAAGGGCAAGTGACGATAATAACGAGGAAAACTGGAGTTCTAACCAAGCAAAAAGTGAACAGCAAATCTTGCTCCAAACGCACCACATAGATACAAAGAACAATCCGAAGCCCAGTTCACGCAAAAAGAATGAACAGAGAAACCAACAAAAAAAGAAAGAGGGAGAGAGAGAGAGACCGAGCAGAATTGGCAAGCAAAATGTAGGCAAAGAAATCGTATGTAAATTGAACAAACCGTAAGGAATTAAGGCAGCATAGACCATTTACCAGAATAAGCAGGGCGACCGAGTCGTCTCTGCTTCCGGTTGAGAGCTCTGGATCGGAAGGCGCCATTGGAGGTGTAGTACTGGCTACAAGGCTCGAAAGCCAAGCAAGAGTTCATCAAATCTTGAAAGCTGGATCCACAGAGAGAAGCGACGAAGCGACTGGAGAGCGAGTGCGAACTAGCAGCAGCGACGGAGGAGGCGTTGCATTTGGAGAGAAGGAGCTTCCGCCTGCGGCTGGTGGTGAGTTTGGAGCTCGAGGAGGAGGAACGGAACGCGTGTGCGCTGGTCCGGTGGTCCTGCGAGCCGCACGTGACGGACATGCACGCCGCCACCAGCCACGTGCACAACGGAGAAGAGAACGAAGTCGACCCCGCCATTATCACCACCGCTCTTTTCCCCCTTCTTCTTCTTCTGTTCTTCAGTACCTCACTTTCCTTTCACTGCCTCTTCTTTACAGAGTTGGGAAATCCAGCAAAAAATCCAGAAATCGATTCCTTACACGAAGGAACCAATCAATCCAATGGAGATTGAGGCCGTCGTACTGGCAGTCAGCCCGGTCAAATTGGGGGAGATGACTGCTGCCGCGGTGGAGATTGACGGAGGAAGAGTTGAAATGTGCGCATTCGAATCGATATACCGGCGGCGGCGACGGTGAGAGGGAGGGGTGACGTTCCCGTCGACGTTTACGAGGAGGAAGACGAGGGGGCGAATTTGGGTGTTTGGACTTTGGAGGGTGGGGGCAATCTGAGAGAGACGAAGTGCGCAGAGCTGAGCAACAGTGTTGCCAAGTACGCTTCCGTCTTCTCTCTCTAATTTCGGGGGATGAATGAATGAATGAGAGACTGAAATAGCGAGCAAAGGGGGGCCAGCAAATGCTAGAAAAAATTAAAAAATACAATATAATATATTATATACTATTATTATATAAAGTGGAGAAAAAATTTAAAAGGAAAAAAACTGCAGACTACAAATCAGAAAAGAGAAAGGGGAGAAGAATGGGAAACTAATATGTGGAAGGATAGATATCTGTGACTGTAACCAGAAATATTTGTTTATTAAAAAAAAAAACCAGAAATATTTGTTTATTTATCAATCAGAGTTTTGTAGGTTTTTTTTTTTTTGGTTTACTCAGTTTTCATTTCAGGGGGATAACAATTTATTTAATGTATATAAATGTACAATGTATTTTTCTCTGCAGACAAAATAATATTAATTGTTTTTAAAAAAATATAATATCAATGTATTTTCAGATTTCACCAAATGGAGAACTGTTTCTACCTGCCCCGTGTCAGGATTGTATGATATAGGGTGGTAATCGGTTCGTTGTCGATTAATCACTAATTCATATGGCAGTTAGTGGTTAATCAATAAACAAAAAACTCATACTAATAACTGTATCGATATATTTTATCGGTTAACCATTTATTCTTAGCTGTTAGTTTGGCAGTTAACCATTAACATTCATTACAAGTACGAATATACCTGATCAAATCAATAACTTTTATTTTCTATCACGAAATATAATAAAGCGAAACAATAATCGCTTGTAATACACAATTCATCATCCAATTAAGTTTTAAAAAGTGATATTTAATCATAAACACCCTGTAAGAAAATTTAACTATACTTCTACATTATCAACGTAAAAAACTAATGATAAGAAATAACATCAATGCAATATTCATTGTGAATTCATAATCCAAATTCAAATTTCAACATCTAAAATTAAAAATAATCAAACGTCTTAATCTAATTAGTTAACACTAACTGCCAAGACATTAAATACAAGAACCACAAGATCATCAGCATCCACAAAACATAAAAAAAAAAAGCAAAGACTACGAGGGTGCAATGTTCGCTTTGTCGATTGCAAAGGGGAGTCAGAAAGGATGACTTTTGAGTTCTGACTCTTACACACATTTAAGACTTTGGGTAGAGGGTTGTTTGCAATAAGTGGAAATTGAGATGTCTAGAATTGCGACTTTGGTTGGTTTTGAACTTTGAGACTTTTTCCTTTAGTCAAAGACCAAAACTATGTGGTTATACTAGTAGGCGGCTATCGGTTTTCTTATCGGGTAACCAATCAACAAAATACAGCTTATTGAAACCAAACTACTAAGAAATTAACGATTATTGATTAATCATTTATCATCATCATCGATTAAAATCGACAACCGGCTAATCATTTACTACCCTAGTTTGCTGCAGGTGGAAATAACAATAAAATAGTTAGCGAAAAGTAGGAGTGTAAGCCCAACAGATTTTTAGGTGCTAATGAAGTAAACGGGCTCAACTGTCCTTTCGGTTGGCATTGGTCATGGGCCTACTCGTAGGGCAAACCCATTTAAGCCATTGCTTTAGGGGTCGTTTGGATGGAACATTTCTAAAATGAAGCAATTTGAATCAAATGTCTCATTTTAAAAAATGAGACAATTGTATGAGATATTTGTACAGAATTGTCTCGTTTGGTTTGTTAATTGATATGAGACAATTAGAATGAGTCATTGTCTGAAAATACACTTTTACCCTCATTCTTTTACTCTCTTATCTTCCTCTAACTCGTAACCAGAACCCCATGAATTCATACACCAACAAACATGAACACTAAACATCCCAATCAATATTGGGGAAAATCCTAATAAGAAATCAAATGACCCAAAATCCCTTTTGGGAATCATTGTATCGAACAAAGCCAAATTCCAATTAGAACATAAACAAACCACATTCAAGCATTCAGAGATTCAGAGGAAGAAAACAAGAAGATTGATTAAACATTAAAATCAGAAATCGACAAATTGTGAAAGCTAACTCTGGGTTTCATCTCCCCATAGATGGAATCGAGCAATCGAACAAGGATCGGAACGATCCCTTGACCTGGCTATCCTATTCATCTTCACGCAACATACGTAGGAACCAGTCTATCGCCCAGTTCCTCTATTCGCGCACCTGATCTAGAGTCGGGTCAACAAGTTCCTGAACTCGGCCAGAACAACATCGCGCTTGGAGAAGGACCCAGAAATGGCATCGTGGAGGACCCTGCTGCGGATGAGAATCTCGCCATCGTTGACTTGGCAGTTGAGCCTGGTGAGGATGGAGCCAAGGTCGCCTAGGTCTCGAGCATGCCTACGGATAAGAGACTGCAATTGGCGGCAAGCAAAGTGGCGACGCCGAGGGTGTGAAAATTGAACGGAGGAGATCGAAGAATAGAGCGGTGGAAGTTGAAGTGGGGAAATTGCTGGAATCGGTGATGAACTGGGTCTCTATGTTTCAGAGCAGAGTGAGGGAGAGAGATGAAGAATGGAAGAAAATAGAAAATGAAAAGAAAAGGTTACTTTTGGAAGAGGCCCACAAAAACGAGCCAATTCAGAAAACATACCCCCAACCCAGGTAATTTGAAATGACCCAAAATGAAGCAATTAACATTTCCCCAAGCCCAATTGACTCATTCATTTTTTGATTTGCCAAATGAGACAATTTACACCAATTGTCTCATTTTGAGGCAATTTGGGCAAATTGCCTCATCACATAGATCCATCCAAACGACCCCTTAGTGGATTTTCTGAGCTCACTATCAATAGAGATGGCAAAGGATAATTCAATGTTGTGTTTAAATTTCATGTTTAAGAAAATATTAAATAGGTTGCTCCCGGTTAGATAATTGCATATCAAAATTTAACAGTGATGCTGATTGAGCAATTTATTCAAACTTCAAAGTCCGGGGGCCGATGTCAAGAGACATTTATGAGGTGATTCATTTGTGGTCGCCTTCTTTCCAACTATTCCATCTTCATGGTTTTAAGAGAGTTCTTTACAACTATTACTAGGTTTGGTTCGATTATAATCTTATCATTAATTTGGTTATCGATTAACTGTTAAATAATTTATGTTCACTATTAACAGCACAGTTTACATTAGTTGATTTATCATAATCATATAGTCGGTTATTGCCTTATTGGTTAATCGACTAAATGTTTAGCTAGTGATTCGACAAAGTTAACCAAATAACCAATCAGTAACCAAACCAATAGAAGACGTCCCTCCTTTTTTAATTATGCATTTTTGTAGATTTTCACTAAATGTGTATGTGTTCTTTTTTACATTTTTATCTTTGGTTTGAGTTTGGCTTGTTGTTCTTATTCCTATTGGGAATGAGAGAATAAAACGAGAGAGAAAGGAGAAGAGTGATTAGTATGAACTGGATGAGCAAAGTCATTGATAGAAGAAATCAGGGCGTGCTCTTTGCTATCTTTCCTCTAGCATAAGTCATATGAACTTTGCTATCCAATCTTGATGCTTACATTTCAATAGCAAAATCGATGATGTTCTTTGTCTCTTTCAATTTTAGGATTCGCACCTAAAAAATTTGGGGACAGAAGAAGAGGGTCGCGGAGAAGATTGTTTGTTCGAAGTTCGAGAGTTTTTTTTGGAGAAAACGTTTTTTTGTTTGGGCAGATAAACATAGATATTTATACTTGTTAATTGTTGATTAACCATTAACCAACTATTCGGTTATCGGTTATGTCGGAAACCATTGCAACCTACAGACTACCTTATAATCAGTTAACGGTATAATCGTTAACTAACTAACTAACCAAATATCAGTCCTAGAGCTCTTTACTTTACACGTTGTCGGCTGGTATTTTTGGCGGGAGAGAAATGATCGAATATTACAAGATAAGACTTCGTCACCAACAAGAGTTTGCGAGAGGTTACTTATAGTTCGTCAAATGGTTTCAATGTATGAGAACTCGTTGTAGAAGTCACCAAAGCTCTTACGTACCTATATACTCCTTAGATGCAGGGGAATCTCGAACGCCATAGCAAGAACCGGACCTCCCATTGAGAGGAGTGACACCTACCCGCCTTTTCTTCGCGTGAATGTAAGATGATGTTAAAAATGGGTGAATTATATGTTTGGTCACTCAATTTATTAATTCTTTCACATTTGCCACTTATTTTCATTTCTTACTAGTCATTGACTTTAAATTTATGCATCATCATTGGTCACTGACATCTACTTCGTTAGCTTTGTCTTATGTAGGAGTCTACGATGATATTTTACCGTAAGTGGCGAATGTCTCGCCTAAAAAATTAATTATGTTTGTATAATTTGTACTACTTTAATTATTTTTCACCATTTCCAATTTTATAATTGGGTATAGTCAAAGCCTTAAACGGCACAGACCCTCACCCCCACCACCCAGTCAAATAACCTTCATCTTTTCCTCCTCCATAACCAACGATATATCCACATCGGCCACCAGTGCATTGCCTCTGCCCAGTCAAAAGCTTATAAAAGTTGCATGTGTTCTACCTTTATAAAATAATCCATCAAAACACTATAGGCCGCATCCACAAAGCAAGAGAATTGTCGAAGATACTAATTAGATGGAAGAAAACAATGAGAAAAGGAAAAGAAAAAAAAAACAAGCATCTACAAAACTAGACTTACACTATGCATCATAGATATAGTGCAAACCCACGCCGGCCGGTGTGCCACCGGTTGTACCTGGTTCAACCGGTACCGGTCATAAAACCGGTGTGACACCACCGGTATGATCGGCATGATCGATATACGAATCTCTAAGTAAAATGATCTTATTTTAGTGAATTTAATTGTTAAAAATTATTTTATTATTTATTTTATTAGTATAAAAGTTAAATTTTGATGTTATTTGTTGGATTCAAGTATAACTGTTTAGGTATTGACGTTAAATGTCATATTTAAATATGAGTATTTATAATTTTATTTGTAATATTGATCGGCATGAACCGGCACAAACCGGTATATGCCACCGGTCGAACCATTCCACTTGTTAAACCGGCACACTGGCATAAACCGGTTTGACAACCTTGGTGCAAACTAATGTCCAAATACTATACCACAACAGATACATCATCCCAATAATACCTCCAAGTAATTATAAGTTTTCCTATTTGCCTCTTCAAGCTTACATGAAACATTACTAACATAACTGATATACCTCAGGATTAAAGACTGATTCTGTTGTTCAGGCAACCATGATATCCATTCACATGTATATACAAGATAAAAATGGGATGAACATAACAGTTGCTTAGTTAAATATCTTAAACGTTTCAAGTGTACTGCTACAAAACAATGACACTACATACCCAAAGTCTCATTCTAACATTTCAATCTCTCTAATATGTGAAGTATAAAGAAACCAACCAACGAGAAACATATAAATTTATCCTACATTTTAGTACATTACCCAAGCATAAGCCAAAAAGAGACATCACATGTAAATGTTACCAACTGACCGGTCAATCAAGGGGATAAACCTAAACTCTTTGGATTCATCCAATTAAGTTATTAATCAAGTGTTCTAACCACCTAAATAAACACATAAAAACACTCAATACGTTGAAGCTAACCAGTTCATAAGTAAGAAACCGACCTTAACGCATTTTGGGGTGAAATGGAGGAATTCTTGTGAGCACTTCGAAGTTAAACGTACTCGTTGTACTTGTACATCACTGCAAGGATGGATGACATTATGGGAAGTCACCTTGATATGCACCCCAAGCTAAAATAGGTGAGGTTTTAGACCTAAAGCATACAATATCTTGGTAAAAAAAGGTTCAAAATGTTACAGTTTCATTGAAATAAAAAAAACCCCCTCTAAACTAAAGCTCACCCTGCCCTATAAGAACTCAAAAAAATTTCTCAATGCCCCCAAAACAAAATAAGAACGAGGAGACGAACGGACCTGAAACTGATTCCTTCGCCAGTCCGCCATGCACTAGTAATTTTCTTTTTTGTGTTTTGATGAAAAAATATTTACAAACTTGCTCAATAGTTTACCCTCGAGATTTTGAAAGCTATGAGATGCATTTTTTGAAGAATGACTACGATATTATGTCTGTCTCGAGGCCAAATCAGGGTCACCACTATAAACTCTGTCTGTTTCCTGACGTAATGTGCTTGTCCTAGAAAAATCCCAAAATACAAGGGTTGGGAAATTCCCACAATACAACGCTTTGCAAAAAATTTCCCAAAATACTACAGTGTGGAGTTGTTTGCTCCAGTGTCGAGCAAACTAGGAAATGGTTCGCGTGACACTAGAGAGGTCCACATTCGAAGGATCCGGGTTGCGGCCGAGACACATGAATTGCCCTAAAATCACTATGGTTCACGACTGACACCAACCAAACCACACTGGATCGTTGACGACCCCTGCGATCAACTTCAATCTAGGTGAAAATGTCTAACAATCATAACTTTGCTCTCAGCTGTTTAATCATAACAATTTTTTATTTCACATAATTTTTCAAGATCTACAATTTTGATTAGAAAGAAATATCCAAAGATGATTTTTTTAGTTTTAAAGGGTTTTGAGAATGACTTTAGATTTAATTTTCACATTTGTTCATACTACAAAAAAAAAATTCTATAATTTTTTTTGTAATCCTTCAAATTTAAGCAAAAGAAAATAATTGAAATGATCAGATTTAGGTTTTTTCAAAAAAAAAAAAATAATCAAATTGAGTAGCACAAAGTTATGATCTTCCGAAGTTTGGCAAACTTGAAAAATGACCTGTTTAGGGTAGAGTGATAAGATGTAGAGTGAGAATGACGAGTTTGGAGGGGTTCAGGGTGATTTCTTCCTCGTCCTAAACCCAAAACCTTTTAAGATTCAAGAAGGGTGCCCAAAGCAAGAAGGATCTGACCATGAATCGTTGCCCTTCTTCCCATTTATACACTTTTTCTCTCTCTATCTTTTAGCTTCTCTTGTTGTTTAGGAAGACGATTTCTAGCTTATAGATTGTTTATGAGTTTGTATGCATGGCATATTTGTGTTTAATCAGTGTTATTAATGCTTCTATCAATGGTTTGGACACATGAGATGGTATATTGTATGAATTAGCTCTAGGTTCAACCATGCAGATGTATGTTGAATTTACCATACCTTGATTAGATTATCTAGAGGCCTCGTTAGAGGAAAAGGTGACCATCCTCTCTAGCTAGGAGCTCGCCTAATTATGCATATTAGATGAGTGCATGACCAATGACTCATCTAACTTGTTTGCGTACGTGTAGAATCCATTTATAGGGCATATAACCATCTCTAGTTACTGACTCCAGCGTAATAACCTTCCCACCTCGAATTTGCATTGCATATAACCTTTGTCAACCTATAGTTATAGGAATTCAATCTAAACAATATTCTATCTCTTGTGATTTTCCTCTTAGCTTTGTTCTTCTTGGTTTGGTTAGGTAGGTCACACTTAAACTCCAACCATCTTGTTTGGCCAAATAGTAGACCGAGACCAAAAGTAGTAGTACATCTAGAGTTCTCGAGAAATACAACTTTGTTCACCACTATACTACTTCGTTAATCTAGGGTGCATTTGTTCTAAATTGGGGGTGGTTAGCATAGTCGACGTATGAAGCTATAAACTATAAAGCTCAATGCTGACGCATCGCCATGGGCATGGGTATGGGGCGGGGAGAATAAAACCATATCTGCCTCATACCCATCAAACATTTTGAGTGTTTTACCCATACCCGCCCCATACCCAATCAATGTGGAGATTCCCTGCGTTGACTGGGTCGGGGGCAGTCGAGTACTCTCGATCATGGGTTTGATTGTTATTCCTTGCGTTGACTGAGTCGGGGGCAGTCGAGTACCCGCGGTCATGGGTTTGATTGGCATCCCTACTTCCACTTGATGGTTGTAATTGTTTGAGAGGCGTTTAAGATTTTCTTAAGATGCCCGAGCTTAATAAAATTTTGATTTAATCATAAAATATATTTAAAAATTAAACTGATGAATGGAACAAGTTGAATGGAAGTATGGAACTTAAATTTGGACCAATTTTGATTCTGTTAGATCTTGTCTCACCTCCATTTTCCAAACTGACCCAATAAGCAATTCAATTGGATTTTGGAACCAGCTCACTTTGCCCTTAATTAGGGATGACAACAAAACTCGAACCCACGGGTACCCACCCGATCCAACCCGGCCAACGCGGGTAAAATCCGTGTTGACGGGTTTTGGGCCGGGTTTGGGTTTAAACCCGTTCACTATTCATCGGGTTGGGTTTGGGTTTAGGTAAACCCGATCCATGGGTACCCGCCCACACTAATATAATTAATTTTTCGGTATATTTAATATTCTAAACAACTAATCTTATTTATGTTTGTGGAGACATGTCTAATTTTTTCTTTCTAATTGTGTAGAATGAAGTTGATGTTATCGAGCGGAGAGTGAAGAAACTTAATTGAAAGGAAGAACCTTTCAATTAATCATGTTATTTATGGATAATTTTTGATTTGCTTCAATTTTCTTGAGTTTTCTAGATTGGTTTTGAACAATTTGTATAGTTAATTTGTGATTTGTTTGAATATTCTAGAATGGTGTTTTATATATGGATAATTTGTATTGAGAGATTGATATTTGACTTTAATTTTGATAGGAACTTGTTATTGTAAATTTTTACGACAAAAACCCGTGGGTACCCATGAACCCGCGGATACCCAGCGGGTTGGGTTGGATTTGAGTTTTCAAACCCAATGAGTTTTACCCCGGATTTTTTTCATGGATAAATCCATGAGTTTGGGTTTGGGTTTGGCAAAACCCGACCCAACCCGACCCATTGCCATCCCTAGCCCTAATCGCAATGTCAACGAAACAACGAAGCCCGCCAAACCTTACAACAGCTGGTGCCAAGTTTTGTAACTGCCAAACCCCGTTAAGCAACTATAACATATGACAACCCAAACAACCCTTCCCCAAATCTTGTAAAAACTTCAACAACTGGTCTCTTTACTTTCCTTTCTCCTTCGTACGCTAAGATCCACCGGCCTCCATTGCACCCTCCGCCATTCCCTCGCCGGATCTCTGACCAGGTATTCACACCTTCCTACTCTGCCCCTTTTCCTCCATCCGCTTATCCATACCTCGCATACCCATATTCCAATTTTTCGATTGTGTTCAAGTCGAGGGTTTCTTTCCCCTCCGAGGTTTTGGACCCAGTAAAAAGAGATAGCTGAGAAAGATTATAGCTTTGATTCGAATTTTTGGTTTACTAGACGATTCCTTTGGAAATTGGGGGTTTTGTTGTTCGAGCTGGTGGCTGCTTTGGCTTTAACTTGGGTTGTGAATTAAATTGTTGGTTCAAGGTATGAAGGAAAAATCTCTGGTTTTGGGGGAAGCTTGACTTGGTGTGGTTTCTTCTTGACCTTTCTAGTTTTGCTTGGGGTGGAGATCATGAATCACGAAGGTGGGTATATTGTTGAAGTTACGGGGCTTGCTCCCAAAGCCACGGAGAAGGATGTTCATGATTTTTTTGCCTTCTCCGGCACCATTCAGCATGTTGAAATCGTCAGGTAAACAGAAAGCAAGAAGAAAAGAAAATGAAGAAGGATCAGAAGAGAGGAAACACTCTGGGTTTCTTTTGCTTCTTCTTTCCAACCTGTTATTTTTCTTTGTTGGTTTTGGCTTTTCTAATTCTGTGGAATGAATAGGTCTGGTGATTACGCCTGTACTGCTTATGTGACATTCAAAGATGCATATGCCCAGGAGACTGCTGTCTTGCTCAGTGTAAGTATTTCTCCCCAACTTTGACATCACTGGTTTTTGGTCCTGGAACTAGTACTTTTCTTGTTATTGTGTAATCTGTTCCTACTCTCACGCTTCTGAATACGGGAGCTTGGTTCAAAATCATCTTCACATGTACTGGAGTAGAGTTAGGTTTACTGATCTGTGCATAGAAGCACATAGCCCGGCAGCTCTTTTGCTGCTACAGTGTGATGGTTTCCTACTTTCCAGCTTGGGAGCATCGGAGCTCGATTCTAAATAGTCTTCGCGTCAATTGACGTAGAGTTAGTTTATTGATCTGCTCACTACCATAGAGCCATTTGTAAGTCAATTGACAAGTGTTGCATACATGGTTCCGGCAATGCAAGTGTTTTTTTCAATGCCTCGTAATATGGACAGGACCATGAACCAGATTAAGTGTTGCAACTTTCCTCGTTAGTTTGTTTTCAAGCACGCATGAGGTCGTTGCAATCTCTACTGCGGCAACTGCTTACTCCTGTTTGGTGCATTTCAACACACATGAACGAGTCCTGTTTTGTGCATATCATGGATGTTGATAAGTTCAAAATATCCACTTGCAGTGGACTCTCTTGTTCATTTGGGTTTATTCCATGACCAATGTAGTTTTTATTTTAGCGAGCCATCCGAGTGGAGCTTGACTCTTACTCTTTCAGAATACCTTCCCTTATCGCTCTGTGACAACAATTTATTTTCTTTTCTTTTCTTTTCTTTTGTGTTCTTGTGACTACAGGGTGCCACCATCTTGGAGGAACGAGTGTGCATAACACGCTGGGGACACTACGAAGATGAATTCGATTTTTGGAACAAACCTTCAACAACAACGGCTAATGAAAGTGAATCGACTGTAAGAACATCGTTGATATCCATCTACCACACTTTTAGAAGCTTGGGTTAATCGATCCCATACCAACTCTTTCAGTAACATACCCTGTTGTTTCCACAGCAGCAACACCAGCAAACAGGGCAATTCACCAGCGATGCAGGACAAGCAGTGACAAAGGCCCAGGAAGTGGTGAATGAAATGCTAGCAATGGGATACGTTCTGGGGAAAGATGCACTTGGCAAAGCGAAAGAATTCGACGAGTCCCATCAAGTTTCAGCGACTGCAACAGCAAAGGTGGCCGAGTTCACTGAGAGAATCGGCCTAGCTGACAAGCTCTTTGCCGGAATGGAAGCTGTCAAAGCCGTGGACGACAAGTACCATGTCACCGAGACAACCAAATCAGCAGTATCTGCCACGGCTAGAACAGCAGCATCGGCAGCAAACACCGTGATCAGCAGTAGCTACTTCTCGAAGGGCGCTCTGTGGGTATCGGGAGCTCTGAATCGGGCTGCTGATTACGCTTCTGATTTGGGTAGCCGGGCTGCCCAGCATTGAGCCCTATTCAGTCCCAGTTGGTCAACCTCTAGAACTCAGAAGCTTATTTTGGTGGCTGAAATGAAGAACTCTTTGTATAGAAACTCGTCCTGCCTGGCGCCTGCTTAGCCGTCCGGTAACAAAAGGGTTACGTAGAAACATTTGTTGACGACTGATGAGTATGACAGAGTTACTAATAATTCCGTCTGTGGAAGGTGGGAAATTGACTATCAAACACGTGATATAAAAGATCGAAAGGGCAAAATGCACATTGATTATCACATTTTGTTATTCAGTTTATTGACATATACCTTATAAGATGAATACCCGTCATCTATCACAACATATTTGACATGATAATGACCCCTAGCCCCTAGGGGTGTTGGTTCGGTTAACCAAACTGAATACCAAAACTTGCACTTCCCTGATAAAATCAAAACCGAAAACTCTCCTTATCGATTTTCGATTTGGTTAGAATGAACCAAACTCGAATTGTAATTCTCCACCAGAGGTCCAGAACCATGAGATTATCACAAGATTAAATTCATTGACATACAAACAGATTTTGACCGAAAACTCAAAATGATAAGCTAGTTACATTACACGGACGGTTTCGATTTAAACAAAAAACCGAACCAATATCTCAACGTTATTCTCCTGCAAGTTTTTTTTTTATAACTCCTGCAAGCAAGCTTAATTTTCCTGAATGGCTAAACGTCGCCCTAACTTTACTAGTATCGCCCTAACTTATTTGTTGAAATTACATAACAGTCCAATAAAAAAAAACCAAAACGCTTTTTAATTCACAAAACTCTCCCCCGGATGACAGCAAATCAGCCGCCGGCGACTTCCTCCGCTGCAACCACCCCAATCCCGCCGCCTCCATCCTCTTGTCGTCGTTGGAACTCTCCCCCGCCGGAAGACTGCAAATCTGACGCCGCAGACGTCCTCCGCTACAACCAACCCAATCCGGCCGCCTCCGTCCTCTTATCGCCGTTCTCCTCCAGCAGCGCACCCTACTATCATCATCATTCTCACCATTGCCACAGAGCCTCTCCTCCATCCTGCCGTCGACCCTTCTACCAGGTCTTCTCAATTATTTCGTTCGTTGTCCCTTATGTAAAAATTGAGAAGCAAAATTGGATTGAATGGTGGGTTAATGATGTTAATACCAAATATGGTATGACAGAGAGGAAGGGGGCAGCCAGGCTACTGTCGGTGACCAAAGTGGGTTGCTGGTTGAGGAAGGGGGCAATCGGGCGGGTAGTGGTGGCGACGAATCAAGGTTGTCAACCCGCGGGTTGACCCTGACCCGATGAGAAAAACGGACCGCACGCACTCGCCGGGCCGACCGCTATAAGGTACCGGGTTGGAGGTCAAATTGTGTAATTTTTTTCTTGATTTGCGAAATGCGCCTATTTTCCGATTTTTCTTTTCGCCCAACTCAATCTTTGGAATCCTAAGTTGAACATTTGAATATTTATGTTATATAAGTGTGTGTGAATTTTCATTATATATTGGATCTAAGTACGATATGTTATTTTGGTGTAATATTATATGTTATAAGTATAGTTAGTAAATACTCCGTTTAATACACGTATATGTACCCGTACGTACTTTATCCGTTTAAAACTTCCGTATCCGTATTTTTGTCAAGCCGTTTCATTTTTGTCCGTTCATTTGGTGGCTCCCGTACTAAACACGTATAAAATCCGTATAACACGTTTTATATCCGTATTTAATGAATTAAATTGTTAACTTTACTATTATTTATATATTTATTTATTTTAAAAAATAATTTATTTTATATATTTATGACTATTAACGTACTATTAAACGTAACATTAGCTTAGAGATGAAGTAAAATACCCGTACGTATTACATCCGTAACTTTCCCGTACCGTATTTTACTAACTATAACTCATATGTTAGATAAGATTTGATATAATTTATAAGGATAAGTACAATATAATGACTTTTTTCATATTTTCGGGCCAAACCGGGCTAAAACGGTTGACCCATTAACCCTTGACCCACTAGCTCGACCAGGTCCGGGTCAACCCGCTAAAACGGTTGACCCATTAACCCTTGACCCACTAGCTCGACCGGGTCCGGGTCAACCCGCGGTCGCGGGTTGACAACCTTGCGACGAATACTACGGCCGCACAACAGTCAATTTTTCCGGAGTGTGTTTATTATAATAAAATATTTTTAAAAATAAAAAGGATATGAGGACAAAAGTGTAATTTGAACTTGTTAGTTAGGATGATTGTAGAAAAGTTAGGGCGACAATTAGCAAGCCCTAATTTTCTAAAGTGGTCACGCGTTTCAACTTTCAAGTCCATTAGTGCGCGACGTAAGAAAAATAAAGTTTTCCAAAGCGTATACTAATTGACTCCACGGCGGCGGTGGCGGGGTTCACATCAGCGGCGATCCTTCTGCGGGAAAACCGGAAAAGTAATAGAAAGTTCCACGAGATGAATCCAACGGGCAGATTGTAGTCAATTCGCGCCTTCACGTCGATCTTACTCGTGCGACTACTCGATCCTATGGTTCCACGATGAACCGAACGCGCCGTAGCCTCTCTCGCCCAGTTCGGTCGTTTTGTTGGCTCGCTCGAATGCAGCAATCTCTCTCTCCCTGCACCCGCCCAAAAGAATTTTGACGGAAAGGAAGATCTTTGTCGGAGTCGTGTCAGATCTGCCGGGAGCGGTCGAATCTCGTCGGCTTTAATTGAGAAAACTCGCGACGTCAAATGCTCGAGCAGTGGACAGAATCGCCATAATAATCCAGCTGAGAGGAGAGGAGGTCGATGATGGATCCGGCGTCGATTCGGGTTCCGTACAAGAACCTGAGCAAGGATGAGGAGGTGGAAATGGCGAGCATGGATGACCTCGACCTGCAACCGAATCAGCGGATCGATTTGGATTCTCCCGTTCATCGATCGTCGAAAATGACTCCTGATGGCGCCGACTCCACCGAAGTCAGATCACAGGCGCCTAAGCATTGTAGCTTGGTTACTCTTGTTCTTAGCTGTACGGTCGCCGCCGGGGTTCAGTTTGGTTGGGCGCTGCAGCTATCTCTCCTGACTCCATATATTCAGGCAAGTGAGGAAGATCGCCAGTGTATTATTACGCGTATGTATATTGAGTAATTTTTAGTTCCAGTTAAGATTTCCTGTTCCGTAATTGAATTCTACAAGCCGAATGCGTAAGGGTTTTTGCATTCATCGTTGAGATTGCTGTAATTTGACGGTTATGGAAATGGATAATGTCAATGGTGCATTTGCTTAGAATTCAGTTCATTATGAGCTTTTCCATCTTCTTGTTAACCTTGGGCTTCTGTTGCCCTGCAGACACTTGGAATAGAGCATGCTTTCTCATCGTTCATTTGGCTCTGTGGCCCTATCACAGGCCTTGTGGTAAGTTGATCAACCTGAAATTTAGGATTCTTGCACTTGGAGCTTGTTTTGGACCTCATAGACAGTTTTAGGCCTAATTATTAGTTGAGGATCCCTTGACTCAAATGGGCAGTCTTCTGTTTACCAAACTAGCAACGAATATAAAATAATGCTATTTATGTCATGTAGCATATATGCTTAACTAAGGGCTGCTTGCCTTGGCTGTTATATTTTTTGTTCATAGGTGCAACCTTGTGTTGGTATATGGAGTGATAAGTGCACCTCAAAATATGGAAGGAGACGACCTTACATTCTTTCAGGATCACTAATGATCTCCATTGCCGTGAGCATTCTTGTTTTGCTCCACATTTTATTATCTGTTGTGGCAATCTCCGCTCAGCTAAACTAAGTGTTGCGAATTTAGGTGATAATTATCGGATTTTCTGCAGACATAGGGTATTTGTTAGGCGATACCAAGGAGCATTGCAGGTTTCTGCTCTTCCTCTCAGTTTCTTGCATTGGATTACTTTTTTTCTTTTTTATAGATATGAGCTTAAGACTAACCAACTTCCCGTTGGGTATGCAGTACATTCAAAGGAACTCGAACTGGGGCAGCAATTGTCTTCATTATTGGTTTCTGGATGCTGGATCTTGCTAATAATACAGTTCAGGTAAGTTCATCTCAACATGGTTTCTATTCTATTAACCTCTAATTCTTTGTCAAAAAGACAGAGCAAGCGGGTGACCTTTACTTTTTTTACAGGGACCAGCTCGAGCTCTTTTGGCTGACTTATCAGGTGAGGTTCTGCCTAAGCTCTATTCTTTTCTTTCTTCTTTTTGTATCTCTTTTTTACTGTGTTCTGGGGGCAAAGATGTTGAGTTTTGGGTTCAATATGATGCTATTATCAAATATTGATGTTGTGATATCATCTGTTTTAGGCCCTGATCAACGCAACACATCAAATGCAATTTTTTGTTTGTGGATGGCTGTTGGAAATATTCTAGGATTTTCTGCTGGTGCTAGTGGTAGTTGGAACAGGTAAAAGTAATAAAAGCTTGTCTGGGGTAATGACTATTCTTTGAGCAAATGCATGCACCCACGTCTTTTTTTTTTCAAATCTCTGTGCTTAGCTTCAATATCTTTCTATTTGAGTATGAAGTATTAGAAATGCTAGAGCAGGCAGAAGATACTTCGTAATATACTTTTTCCGTTACTCTTATGATATTTTTCATTCAGATGCCTAGTTCATTGTTCTTTTCTGATGATCACTTCTTGGCAGGTGGTTTCCTTTTCTGATGAGTAGAGCTTGTTGCGAAGCTTGTGGAAATCTCAAAGCAGCATTTCTTGTAGCAGTGGTATGCGACTGCAAACGAGAACATATTTTCCTCCGGGAACCAATTGCCTCTGAATTTAGTATTAAGCTATGCTCTTTTTTTTTTTTCTCTCTTCAACTGTTAAGCTGTGCTCTGGTTGCCTGGATATCGGGCAGTTATCTGTTAATCTGGCTTCTATCTTAGCTTCCCACTCAATATAGTTCTATGGACAGTTCGGCAGAGATAATTAGAAGAGTTTATATATTACAAATTTCTTGGAATGCATTTCGAATGGGTTGAGCTTGCTGAAAAACTATATTGGTGTTTAGATATTTGGGAACTGTCTGACCTTGGAAATAATTTTCTTTCTTTCACTTTGAAGACTTCTTGAAGAGAATGAGTATTTGTACGTGATGTCTTTGCAGGTGTTCCTCACCCTCTGCACACTTGTTACCCTTTATTTCGCTGATGAAGTCCCACTCAGTGCAAGTCAACCTCGTGGATCAGCGGATTATGCTCCATTATTGCGCAGTCCTAAACAGAATGGCATTGAACTATCAAAATTCGATTCTGATAATAAACACATAGGGAATCCTATTGCGAACAATACAGGAAATGGGTATGAGAAGAACTATATTCATAATAATGTTGAACATGTGGATGGAGCGAGTGAAAGTTTTGATGACGGCCCTGGAGCAGTTCTCGTCAAATTGTTGACCAGTTTGAGGCATTTACCCCCTGGGATGCATGCAGTACTTGTTGTTATGGCTCTTACTTGGGTAAGGATTTCAATTGTGCAATTATCTGTCAGTTACTCTTGGAGCTTTGTGGTAATTTCAAATTAGCATTATACCAAATACATGTTCGTTCATGGCAACTGCTATTACATTTCTCTTAATTTGGAAGTCTCTTTTATCTGCAGTTATCCTGGTTCCCCTTCTTTCTTTTCGACACTGACTGGATGGGCAGAGAAGTTTATCATGGAGATCCAAAGGGGGATGCCGTTGTGATTAATTTGTATGATCAAGGTGTCAGAGAAGGTGCATTTGGTTTGCTATTGAACTCTGTAAGAACTCGAATTTGAGCATATTAGCTACTTGCCCAGGCATCAGTACGACATATTGGATTATCAGTCCAACTCCCTACCTCAGTTGTTTTACTAGTTACATGACTGTGTTCTTCCTTGCATTCTTATGACGTTCACTTTTGTCATATATCCTTGAATCACAAGTTTGAAAAGTTCACCTCTGCCAAAATGACTATGCCTGAAGAGTAAGAAATTATGGAACTGAGGCCAGCATTAGGATATCAATGAGGCTGCATTTGGAAAAATTTTTCCTTACTGCATGATTTTCAGTGTTGATGCCACTGATCTACTGCTTTCATTACAACTTTGTGGAATGAACTTTGGAAAATGTGCATTCAAATCATTTTGAAACATAATCTCGATTCTGTTCTCTTCCTTTCTATCATTAATCCTTTGCTTTCTCTTCAAATCCGGAACAGGTTGTTCTTGGTATCAGTTCTTTCCTCATCGAACCAATGTGTCAGAAGATGGGGGCAAGACTTGTATGGGCAATGAGCAATTTCATTGTCTTTGTCTGCATGGCCAGTACTTCCGTCATTAGCATGATATCTCTGAGTGAATATTCCAGAGGGATTGAACATGTCATTGGAGGGAATTCTTCGATCAAGATAGCTTCCTTGGTTGTTTTTGCTCTTCTCGGATTTCCTCTTGCTGTACGTACCATTTCCCCTTTGCAAGATCTTCGATATTTGGTTTCTTTCTCCGCAAGCATCTACTGACCGTGTGCTCTCTGACAGATAACGTTGAGCGTCCCTTTCTCAGTCACAGCTCAGTTGACAGCTGATTCTGGTGGTGGCCAAGGTTTGTACTCTTACTCGACTTTCCATCTGGCTGTCGTTTCTCCACATAATACCAGCACAAAAGTCCATCATCCCTAATTCCGTTTCTGTTACTCCAGGACTGGCCATCGGAGTTCTCAATCTCGCAATTGTTGTTCCTCAGGTAGATAGATGAATCTTTTCCATCGCTTGCTTCGGTATCTTTCTGCACAATGCTGATCGCTTGTATTGATTTGGTCGTCTTCAGATGATCGTATCCCTTGGTGCGGGTCCATGGGACGCATTATTTGGTGGAGGCAACATACCTGCCTTTGTCCTTGCTTCGGTAGCCTCGTTCGCAGCTGGTGTGATCGCAACTCTCAAGCTGCCAAATCTTGCGGATTCTTTCCAGTCAACCGGTATGCATTTTGGCTAGAAAAACTGAAACAAGGTATGTGCATTTTGTACAGGATCACCTGCATGTTTTTGACAAGGAAAGATACAAATTCCAGTTCCAGAGGAACGATGTTCCTTCTTACGGACAAGGGTAAGGCAGACTGATATGCTTCTGTAATTTGAGTATATACAACTCGCATTCGTTCATTCTTTTAATGGCCCATCACTTCACGTCGTCACCTAATTCTTCAAGATGTAAAAATCAGCAAAAAGTTTCAATACAAGAGCGTATACAGTCATTACTTGTACCAATGTATTATTATTGGTTAGTAGAGTTATGCAGTGGGGATTTGGAGATGTCAAAGTGTTGCAACAAACAATCCAGTCAAAAGCGTCTCGCCACGATGCTACATCGAAGTGTTTTTGGTGGACTAGAGGTGTTGCGTAAAAGACTAACCTTTTAAACTTTAAATCGCGATTTAACTATATTAATTGCAACTAACATAGTTTCAGCCAATAGAAACCGTCTTGTTTTGATTAATTTTTAAATTAAGGGGTTAATTAATATGAATTTATAAAATGAAGGGTACGCTTGTCATTATTAAAAATTTGGGGACACATGCTTGTGGCGTTACACAAATATTTTGTGTCTCGCGCCTCACCACAAGTATTATGCAAATCTCAAAACACAGACCAAACACATAACAAACTGCATCACAAATGTCTTAAAGAAAAGCATAAATCTTAAAAAGCAGGAAAGAACCTCACCACACCACAAATTTATAACATACTAGAAAACTCAAAGAGACCACAAGTTTCCTAAAACAGGTCAGAAATTTCATAAAGCATACCACAAGTCTCTTGATGCATACTACATGTTTCTTAAAGCATACTACAAACTTATTAAAGCATACTACAAATTTCTTTACTTAGAGCGACATAACAACCCTCTTTACTCAAGATTTGCGTATTACTATTGTTAGTACTACCAACAATTCCAACTTTCAATAAATACAATTACAACTAGGAGTGGAAATCGGTACAGAATCGGTATCTCAATACCGAATACCGAAATTCCGAATACCGAATTACACCATAAAGTTAATCCCAATCCCTAAATAATTTCGGTATCCTAATCCCAATCCCTAAATATTTCGGCATCCCAATCGGTATTGCGGTATCCCAATCGGTATTATCGAATAAGAAATTGATTACCTTTGTAATTAATAATTAAAAATATAAATTAGATTTGATTGTTTAATTTAAAGCAGAGACAAAGCAAAGAGTCTTGAGTTAGCCTAGAGCTATGATATGGATAAGGAGAATGGAGGAGATGTGGCATGATGGCATATCAAATTATTGTCATTGGTAATCTTTAATTTGAGGAATTGGAGGCTGAGAGACGACTATAATAGTGTTTACTTTTTGGTGTTATGAAAATAAAAAGAGTTGACTTCAACGGGAAAGTCAAAATTGAGTTGGATGGGGGCTTCTAAGTTGTGAAAAAGTGAGGAATGACTAAAGGTTGTGTGCTATATTTAATTAATTTTTAATTTTCGGTATTTCTTGGTATTTCGGTATATACCGATTCCAATCCCGTAATCCCGAATACCGAATAGCACTCCAAAATGAATCACAATCCCAATCCCTAAAAAATAAACCGATATTCGATGATACCAAATAATGATAAATTCGATACGGTATTCGATATATCCAAATACTGATACCAAACTTTCAGCCCTAATTACAACGCGTACGGATACAACTCATCATTCTTAGCCATAGAATCAACCCCCGGTATCCGTGGCAACAGTAGAGTGGGAGCTATCTAGCTCTTGTTGAATATAAGCGTTGATTAAATAGTGATGGTGGTATGGTGAATATCGCCAACATAGATAAGGCCGGCCCTCTCTATAATTCGTAAGGATCACTAAGCCAAATATGTCGCCAATCAATGTTTTTAGCCCCACAGCATGGTTGTCACGCCAGCCGGTGTGCCACCGGTTGTACCTGGTTCAACCGATTCCGGTCATAAAACCGGCGTGACACCACCGGTATGACCGGCATGATCGATATACGAATCTCCAAGTAAAATGACCTTATTTTAGTGAATTTAATTGATAAAAATTATTTTATTATTTATTTTATGAGTATAAAAGTTAAATATTGATATTATTTGTTGGATTCAAGTATAAATGTTTAGGTATTGACGTTAATGTCATGTTTCAATATGAGTATTTATAATTTTATTTATAATATTGACCGGCATGAACCGGCACAAACCGGTATGTGCCACCGGTCGAACCATTCCACATGCTAAACCGGCACACTGGCATAAACCGGTTTGACAACCTTGCCCCACAGCTTTCCTTTTGAATTCCATCATTTCTCACTATTACCAAGGCTCCCACTTCACTCAAATTTGAGTTATTTTTGCTCCTAGCTACTCCTATTTTTGTCAATAAATAAGAATCTTGGGTTATGATGATTATGATCACTAACTAAGCAACACACAAGTACGTACATATATTTTATATCTCTAAACCCCACATCCATTTGCTGCTCCTTAGCCCTTACAGTCGTTTTCTTACTCACCATCAAAACTTGGCTTCCAAACAACTGCACTAATGGAGGGGGAAAGAAAAAAAAATCATATTAAAGTTCACACAAGGTTTTTTTTTTGAATTGGTTACATAAGATAAACGGAGTACTAAACTGTCACTGATTGTACACTTTTTCTTTTAATGAAGAGTGCCACTGATTGTACACTTTTTCTTTTAACGAAGAGTTATACGTACACTACTTCATATTCATCCAATGTAGTCAAAATCACACTTTAAAGTTGAAAAGGTTAAAATTTTATGTTTTTAGACCATCAAAATGTGTCTACGCAGAATTGCGCTCTTGACTGCATAAGTCATCAGTTTCATTTGTATGGTTATTTGGAATATGGAAACATAGGGGATGTATAATAATATAGATGAATGGAAAACAAAAGTAAAAAAACATATGAGGTTTATATAAAATGATATTATATTTAGGAGTTAGGATGACAATTTCGAGTTGATCTATTTCATCTGTGTGTGAGTATTCTCGTCAACCTAACATGTTTCGACTCCCTTTATTCTTAGATGCGGAAGCCGGACAAAAACATGGGTAAAAACAATTAAACTCTTCTTACTCTTGTCTTGAAAATTTCACCTAAATAATTTCCATTTTACACAATTGATCTCGAGGTTTGAACATAAATTTTGGCGAATGGTAGTATGGTACCCGTCAATTCTGTGGGACAAATAATGATGCCATTTTCAACGTGCGGAAAGAAAGAAGCTATATTTTGGAAGTCGGTTGAGACTTGAGAGTAGTAGGCCATGCTGAAGCTAAAAGTTTAGGGGAAAATGAATAGTAGTTGGCAGCAGGAAGCAGGCAGCAGAGGAACAAATTAAGAAGATATTAATCACTAATTTATTTGGGATTAGTGGTTAATTTATAAGCAAAAAATGCATACAAAAATCGAACAAATAAGGTTTATTAGTTGAATCGCATATTATCGGTAGGATTTGCGGGTAGTTTTGTGATTAATCAATAACTAATAACAACGTCCCATGTTACATTTTTATTTTTTTCATTTTGAAATTATATATGGTATCTTTTCTAATAATAAAGTATAATCATACGAATAATTCAAAACAATTTAACTATAATTCTACCTTGTTAATTACATACAATAATAATTATAAGAAATAGCATCAATACAACATCGTGAAATCATCATATTCCACTTCCAAATTCCGCGCTTAAAATTACAAATAATCAAACGTTTGCATACAATTAGCGTGTAACAACTAGCAAGACATCAAAGACAAGCACCACAGGATCATCATCATTCACAAAACAAAAAACAAAAGAAACAAAGACTACTTGGGTGTGAGGTTCGCTCTATCGCCTACATAGGAGAGTAGGAGAGGGGTGAATTTCTCGTCTTACCTTTAAACATACTTGCGAACTTTGAGTGGATGGTTGTTTGCAATAGGTGTGAATTGAGATGTTCTAGAATTGCAATATTGGTTGGCTTTGAATTTCTCGTCTTACCTTTAAACCACTGAATAAAATACAGCTAGTCAAAACCAAACTACTAAAAACCCCATTGATAATCAACTCACACTAACCATCATTACCGATTCAGTTATCAATTAAAACTCATAACCGACTAACCATTTACCATCCCTAATCATTCCTAGAGAGTTCAGAAAGAAATAGATAACCCACAAACCAACACAGCAAAGGAAAGGAAAGGAAAGGGGGTCCAATTGGAGGAAAATAAAATTGGGCGAAATGGACGGTTCTGATCAATGGGCCCAATACCTGTATTTGGGAAAAAGTCAAGAAGAGTCTAGCAATCGCATAGCAAGCCCACCACAGCCTTACAACATTATTTATTTATTTATTTATAAAAAGACATTGATTATTTTTATTTTCTTAATTTTGGCCCTAGCGGAGGGCAGTGGTTGATAAATCACAATCACACTACTACACATTTTTCCTCTATCTGGAAATCAAGCAAATAACTAAATATATCAAATCATAAGATAGATAGATCCTAACCATGTCTAATTAGTAACATAAAACCAACCAAAGCAAAGGGAAGCAAAACAGAAAGGGTAGAGGAGCCCTTAGGAAGGGCACATGGAAATCCATTTTTTTTTTCCCTTCTCCTTTTTGTTTATTATGGTTTTATTGGGAGGGCACATGGACTAGTGTGAAGCTAAAACATGAAGGCATGTGGAGAAGAAGATTCACCTTTCTCTTCTTCTTCTTCTTCTTCTTCTTCTTCCTTTTAATTCCCATTATCATGGGATTATTATTAATTAATTAATTAATTAATTTCATTTTCTTCCCCTCTGAACCAATAAAAAGTCTTCCCACAGACGTTGTTTGCAAATGCGGGCATATTGATTATTATTTTTAATTACTAATTAACACAAATGGGGTGTACTATTCCAGATAATTGGGTGGTAATGAATAATAACAAATTTGTAAAGAAGAGTATTTGGAATCAACAAGACATATCAAAATATTATATTTTTTTCCCCCTGGATTTGCTGTCACAAATTTGATTATATTTTTGAAGGAAAAGGGAAAGGGAACATGGGCATGGATCCACCCAATTCCAATGGGGTATCCCTTCAGCTTCCAACTAATAAAGTCATGTGATGCTGCGACTCTGCTGCTTGCTTGCTTGTCCTTTCCCCCTCTCTTTTTTTCTTCACTTATTTAAATTTTGCCCCTCTTTATTTTTTAATTATGTTGCATTTCCCCACTTCCTTCACAATATATATTTCCATGTAGGAACCCTAGCTAGTTAATATGTTCCAAAGCAAGCAAGCTACATATGTGATACCATTAGCTAGGGAGGTAAATGAGTCGCATTGCTCATGAGCGGTTCAACGTTCGTTTATTAATGAGTCGAGTTTGACCTATGTCTTGTTCGGCTCGCAAGGCTTGTGAGCTAGTTCGGTTTGGTGCATTGTTGAACTCAACTAGTTAGTTTGCTTATTTTGAATTAGGTCAAACTGTAGTTAGCAAGCCAGCTCGACTAGCAATTTATGAGCAAATCGATCAATAGATTATGAGTTGACTTGTTGATAATCAATTAAATTGTTAAAATTATATATCTCACCACGTATGATGTTTAGTATTTTCAGTACTTGATGAAAATATATCTCATTTATAATGTAAAAAAAATCACGAACTGATTTTTTGAGCTCGAGTCAAGATCATGAACTGATTGATGATCCACGAGTTCGATGTGGAGCTTAAACTCTCTACTCATTAACGAGTTTAGGTCAAGTTGAGCTCAAGTCAAATACGAGTCAAAATTTCAATAAATAAGCTGAGTTACCTAATTTGGACTCATTTTTCTGATACATGAGTCAAATTCGAGCTCGGCTAATTTACTAAAGAATTATACCCAAACTACATCAAAATTTCACTCGACTCATCTGCATCGGATACACTAGGAAGACCAATGAAAACAAAAGAAAATAAGGAAAAGAGGTTCCCAACCCTATCCTACATATATACCCATTTCTTCCTATTTAGATAGATACATCGATCCCTAGTAGAATAAAAAATAATATTTCTCTAGGGAGGGAAGGATATACTTACTAATGATTTTGCCAATCACAAGCCTACACTTTTTCATAAAAACCCAGTATCTACCTAGCTATCTAGCTATGATAGAAAAAAGGCAAACAATAATTAAATTTATTAATCCATTCATTCATATTTTATAAATTTATTAGCAAGAACCCTAGCTAGCTTTTCCCATGCATGCACACCACCTGCTTTTCAACTTCCCTTTTCCTTTCCCCCTCTCACTTTAAACGGTTTCTTTTGGGGGGGGTTTGGTTAGGTCAATGGATCAAACAGTATTCTGCTAAGAAATATATATATGGCTAGCTTCACTTTTCATATCCACAATCATTGTGCTTCCTGCTATGCATTTCTCCAACAATTTGATTATAACTCCGATTACGGTTGGTGTTTGAAAATCTTAACGTGATTCAATAACTATAGATAGAGAAGAAGTTGTACGATCATCAGGAGGTCGGATGGACCCATTAACTAGATTTTTTTTTCCACTAACAACTGAAATTATGATTTGAGAAATATCTCTAACATCAAATCTCAACTATTACATGACAATTATTTGAATAATAATGCATAACTTAGCATATTAATGCAAAAACTGTGTTGTGGATGGGAGGGTTTTGGCATGCCTAGCTAGCTAGTGTCACAATCCAGACCCAATTCAGTTCCCCCCCTGGCCTTTAATTTTGATGGGTTTCAATTCTTTGTTCCAATCACTTGAGAAAGAAGACCAGTGAAGAAATACAGCCAGCAGGAGGATTTGAAGCTATTGTATAACAGCACTGTTCATTTGGGTCCATCTCCAGTTGAAAAAAAAAAACAATATTCCCTTTCATGGGTCCAATGTGTCTCCCAATTTTTTTACAAGCTAGAAATTAGGGGGGGAAAAGTGAGATATTGAAATAACAGTAGTATATTGATGTGTTTTTCCATCTGTTTAATTTGTTTCTGATTTTCCCTTTTGTACTTTCTTTCATGTTCTGTGATTTGATCACATTTTTGTGTACAAAGCCACATAATTCAATTGTCCACACCATATTCCCACTATAGTGATAACAGTATCAACAATGTGTGTACAAAGAGTCTTGTCACACTTGGGGTTGTTCTATTGGTAAGTGGGTGGTGGTGTGGAGCTTCAGTTTCTCTTACCTGTTCGATGAAATGCCTCACTGAGAAATCACATCTCCATCTCCTGCCTCTGGTGTGCTGTAGTTAGGCAATCAGGCAGTAAAACTTGCAGCTTCATCAGCTACAGGGGAGCATTTCTCTGTCAATCAGAAACAAGAAGAAAGAAGAAACCAATTTCAATTCCTAGCTATCCTTTGGTTTCAGTGTGTGTGAACAATGAAAATTGTACAGAATGGACAGCCAGGTCAAAAACAGAAAAGGGTCATCATCATCAAGTATACTTTTTGGGTAGAAAAAAGAAAAAAGTTGATGGGGGTAAAATGGTGGACTGCTGGTAATTGTAACTTTATGAAGATGATTCCTTTCTTTACTTTTTTTCTGTTCTTTCAAAGGCTTCATTGATTGAGCTTTTTGAAGTTTTCAATTTCCCCATGTTTTCATCTGATCGACACCCACAAGAAAGAAAGAGAGAGGGCCTCTGCTTTTTATGTAAGGATAGGACATGCTCTTATTCTGTCATTGAAAAAAAAAAACACAACTGTTGTTGTAGTTACACATGGTTACAAACGTATTGGTAGGGTTTTAATTCAGATGAGATAATCAGTGCACGATGAAATGATCGTCCAGAGGCGGCCCTGCTACTGCAACTGTCATGAGAGAAGAACACAGCAATCCCTTTCACAGGAGCTGTGCAATATTGATTAAAGACAATGTAAGGAACAGAGGCTAGCTAGAATCAAAACATATCATCATCATTGTCATTTATACCTACATGTATATATATGCCATTAGCAAGATGCCAAGGTTCAAAGAGACAAGTCAATCTTCGGTACTAGGGTTTGTTCGAACCGTCCCGGTTCCGGGTTAACCGATAATTAGATAGGTTTCTGTCACATGTGTGCTGACTGAAATCAATCAATACGGGCTACACAACCCGTCTCGAATGTTAGAAAAAGCACGTCGTGACAACCTTCATACATTCGTGTTATTCCGGGGAAGAATGCTGATGATATTTAGCTAGAGTGGGAT
Organism: Linum tenue; assembly: GCA_946122785.1. Classification (NCBI taxonomy): domain Eukaryota; kingdom Viridiplantae; phylum Streptophyta; class Magnoliopsida; order Malpighiales; family Linaceae; genus Linum; species Linum tenue. The sequence goes on along the minus strand of CAMGYJ010000011.1, from coordinate 52,594,019 downwards.
AGGGTAAGCTAGTAACTTGTGCAAGATGTGATATCAGTATTAGAATATTGATGGGAATGAGCTAGGGAGGTGAGAATGGAGGGGGGGAAGAAGGTGACGAATGCCATTTCCAAATTTTGGAGGCAGTGAGTGGCAGAGGTGAGTGGGGGCAGAAAGACAAAAAAGACCAGTGGGTTTTTTGCTAGGGCTTTTGACAGCCCTTTTTTCCTTTCACAAACACACAACAAAGCCATCTCTCCATTGCACAATTGACGCAAAGGAAAACTGATAAGAGTATTGAAAGAAAGAAAGAAAGCAAGAAAGAAAGAAAGGGTTGAGGAGGGATAATGGGATGGGAAAGAGGTTCTGGCCCTGATGCATGATACCTGTTGGTGGGTTAGGTAGCAACCTCTGCCCCCTTCCCTCTCTTCCATTGGACCCATCTCTCTCTCTCTCTCTCTCTCTCTCTCTCTCTCTCTCTCTCTCTCTCTCTCTCTCTCTCTCTCTCTCTCTCTCTCTCCTCACATTAGATTCCCTACATGCATTGCCCTTTCCTCTCTCTCTCTCTAGCTAGGACCATTTGAGAGGAGGAAGGGAAAGGAAGGAAGGATGCAGCCAAATGAGGTTTTTGGTCACTTTGATCTCAAGCAAGCAACCTCCTGGCTTAGCTAGCTTAAATCCACCTAGCCCCTTCTTTTTTTATCTCTTCTTCTATTCATAAAAGGTAGAGGACAAAGTATAGCATAGAACAACTAGCCTTGTCATTGATTGTTTTTCATCATAATCAGGATCAAGCTAGTGTGAACAATAATTTGGAGATGATTGCTTCTTCTTTTTTTTACTTTATTAGTTCCCTTCCTATGTGGCAGCTGAGAGTCACCCAGCTCAGATTAAGTCCCCAATATAATAATCATCAGAGTTACCAAAAAAAGAGGAATATGATTGAATTAAGTATTGTAATTATGGAACAAGTGTCCTTTCTTAAGAACAACAGCAAATTAGTTTATTATGTCTGTTAAAAAGCATATTGGGAAAATGAAAAGAGGGAAAGCAGAGTTTGGAAGGGATTAATGCCCCTTGAAAATGACATTGGGATTTGTGGAACTTTCTTTGCATTGCTATATTGTATTTGCATGGCAGAGCCACAGACACAGCACCACCATTCCATCCATGCAGGCAGAGGCAGAGGCAGCTAAGCAAAGCAAAGCAATATACATTATAAAATATCACACACAGCCCACCCAAGTTGGCACAATTCTGCAGCAGAGAACATGATTTCAGCAGTTCTTTGACAGTCCTCTCATTTTTTTTATTTATTACTATGATGATCTATGAATGAACACATATTTCCATCCTCTTCTAATCAAAAGGGGAAAAATGGGTGGGTGAATCTCATCCTCTTGACAAAAGTAAATCCAGAGAGGTTCTTGCTTACTTCAAGAAAAGGGAGGTCACAGTCTGAGTACTGTTGATTGATTTGACTATTTACTGGTATATTTCAGATATTTTTATTATTATTTAAAGATGGTATTCTTTTTTATAATTATAAGAAACAGTAAACCCACACAGAAAAACAAGAGGATTCCTTCTTCTTCATATATAGAGAAGCATAACTACAGAATCACCATCTTCCCCTTCCCTCTCCTTCCTCTTTCTCCCTCTCTCTCCCTCCTTCACTCTAATAAAATCCCCCATCCATTCCCCTCTCTTTCCATCACAAAATCTGGTATGAAAGAGAAGTTAATAATAACTCTTCTCCAAGGAAATTGATAAGGTATATAAGCTGTCTATATCATCAACCCTCTTTGCCCAAATACCACTTCCATCCTATCTTTCCCTGTCTCTCTTTCTCTTTCTCTCTCAGTTTTTGATCAAGATTCCACCTTTCTGGGGGAGGGGTTAGCTACACATATCACACATCCTGAGAAAAAAGTCATTCTGCAATCTCTTCACAACAACAGGAAGCATGAGAAAACCAGACTGCTATGTCCACTGCCTGTGAGATTTGTGGCAGAAAGTCCAGTACTACAAGGAGCTAGCATAATATAAAGTCAAATGACTTGCAATGGGATGGCTTTCTTCCAAACAAACTTCATGCTCCAAACCCATCATGATGAGGAAGAAGAAGATCACCATCACCAGCCTCCAACTACTCTCAACCCAATGCTCCCTTCCTGCACACCACAGGACTTCCATGGTAATTAATTAAAGTTGGGTTTTTTGGTAAATTCTGAAGTTGGGTTTTTATTTTGCTGATTTGAATTGTTACGATCTTTCAGGGATGGCATCATTTCTGGGGAAGAGATCCATGTCATGTTCAGGGATTGGAGATCATGAGTTGGATGGAGTTAATCATGGAGGGGATCAGCTGGATGAGCTGTCAGATGATGGGTCACAGGCAGGGGAGAAGAAGAGGAGGCTGAACATGGAGCAGGTGAAGACACTGGAGAAGAACTTTGAGTTGGGGAACAAGCTTGAACCAGAGAGGAAAATGCAGCTGGCTAGAGCTCTTGGGTTGCAGCCTAGGCAGGTTGCTATTTGGTTTCAGAACAGGAGGGCCAGGTGGAAGACCAAGCAGCTTGAGAAAGATTATGATGTCCTGAAGAGACAGTATGAAGCTGTCAAAGCTGATAATGAAGCTCTTCAAGCCCACAACCAGAAGCTTCATGCTGAGGTAATTACTGGTTTTGGGGTTTTTTTTCTTCTAGGGATTCTGGATTTGATCCCTTTTTTTTTGGCATGGAAGAAAGCCACAATTAATAAAGAGGGGTCTGGAAAATGGAAATGGAACTTAGCTGCAATCATACACATATTATGGTCATGTTCTTTTTTCTCTCCCAAGGGGTTAAAGCTTCTTTTACTTTTCTCCCCCTCTCTTCTGCAATGATTTTGGGTTCAGAACTTTTATCCAATACTGATGACTATTATTATGATCACTTACCTTGAAACCTGAAATTGATGACCTTTTTTACAAAGCTTTCATTCATTTACCTGTCACCAAAGGCAAACTTTTTCCCTTTTCTCTGCTATGGTCAAAAGATGAGCAAAGGGTACTGATTATTACTGAGTACTGACCCTGAAGCCATATATAGTTTCAAGCTTCACTCATATTTTTCTGAGCCAATTTTCATGCATGATCCCATCTCTGACTTGATTGGCCCAAATTATGATTTTTCTTCTTTGTGGGGAAGGGCAGATATTGGCACTGAAAAGCAGGGGACCAACACATGAAGCAATCAACCTGAACAAAGAGACTGAAGGGTCCTGCAGCAACAGAAGTGAGAGCAGCTCAGATATCAAGCTGGACATCTCAAGGACACCAGCAGCCATTGACAGTCCTCTATCAAGTCAACACCCAACCACAACAACAAGCAGTGGCAGGCCATTCTTCCCAACTACATCATCTCATCATCAATTACAACAACATAATAATGTTAGGCCTCCATCAGCTCCATCTGGTCTAGTACAACAGCTTTTCCACAACAACAACACTTCATCTTCAAGTCAACACCATCCCCAATTAGGCCTCCAGTGTCACAAGAACATTGAACAGATTGTGAAGGAGGAAACCCTAACCACCATGCTCTGTGGCATGGATGATCAGTCTGGGTTTTGGCCATGGCTTGAGCACCAACAGTTCAATTGAGAACTTGATGATGATGGTGATGATAATGGTGATAAGTTGAAGAGTGATTAGTAACAAGAAGAAGAAGTGGGGCCAAGATTGGATATTGCTTGTACAACTAGCTAGCAAATGGCAACTTCTGCATACAAAGGTTTACCACCACCACCACCTCCCCACAACCATGCAGAAGAAGAAGAAGAAGAAAGTTTGGTAATTTAATATTTTTTTTTCCCTCCCAAGTGTTTGTTAATTTTTGAATGTTGATTATAAAGAGAAAGAATCCTCCTCCCATGTGCTGATGGTGCTTAATTATAATACATTTGGGTGCATATAAACAAATAGGAGGTTAAGGAGGTGATGATGAAGAAGCTGCTCTTCATGAGTCTCAAGTGACTGTTTTTTTTTTCCTTTGATTTGTTTTTTCTTTATTTTCTTTTTTTCTCCAGTGAATTGAGAGGGAATAAAGAAAAAGGGGTTTGTGTCCTTTTTTTTTATTTACAGTTTTCACATACCATGTTCTCATTTTTTTCATTTCATTTTCTTTGTAGTTTGTTCATTCTTATCATCAATCTCTCTTCTGGGTTTTTGTTTTTGAGAGTTACTACTGAGTCGGCATCTGGTTTCTTGCTTGTTAAGTATATCAGCATTGACAATCAAACACATACATATATTTTTGTTTTCATTAAGCTTTTTGAGCCCTATCGTACTCTAGTTCTTCGGTGTTAATCGAATTACGATTATATGTTATCATCCTAAGTTATCACTAATATTGTTGATAGTCTTAGGGTCAGGGGAGACAAATTTTCTGCAGCTAATAAAAGGGATGAATGAATTAAAACCCAGAAAGTTATAAAAAAAATGGTTTTCTTTGTTAAGGAATGGCATCAAAGCTCGCATTCCCAACACTGCTAAACACGACAAACAGCAAAAGAAAGAAAACTGTGAAAGAGAACAAAAAAGAGGGGTAGGGTTGGGAAATTGAAATGGTGTATATAGTTCCAGTGAAGGCGACACTAGTTGCCAAGCTTTGCTGCTTCAAAGTTTTTCCCGATTCATGTATGCGCCCATCTCCTCAACTACTACTGTTCACATAATTGATAGATCACCAAAATATCGCCTTCATACACATCAACATATATAGCTAGCGACCAGTGCCGGACCCAGAATTGTCGGAGAGGTGTATCGTCGATAAAATTAAAAAAAAATTAAGTAGAAATTAAAAAAAAAATTAATTCATAAAGTTCACAATGTCATGTTTACAACGAATCACGATGACTTTTCATCTGATGAAATGTTTCTAAAATACATTAATCACTTATACTGCAAAGAATTTTTTTTTCAATATACACAACTAAACAATCATTCATAAATGGGTCACTCAACCGATTTCGAAGATCATTCTTGATTATCTTCATAGCTAAAAATGTTCTTTCGCAGCTTGTCGTTGCAACAGGTAATGATGGGGAGTTAGTGGCCGCCTGGGCTATTGGCCATTAGGCCTGTGGGTTTTTTTTCTCTTTTAATTATAGGTCGAGGCCCAACACACATCACACATGTATATTGTATGGGCTGAGAGTTTGTTTTTTTTAATAGGAATTGATAGGATTATGATTTATGAGTTATTTTAAACAAAATTAAAAAGGATTATGATTAAGATTGATTTATTCAGAAAATAGATTCTTCGAGTATAATGAAGGTGTGTCGGCTATAATTATTAAAGGTGTGTCGGCTATCTCGAAATAAAAAAATTTGTACCAAAAATATGTAGGTCCTTCACAAAATTCTCGAGCGAGGGTGTGTCGGACGACACACCCTCCCTTGCCTTAGGTCCGCCACTGCTAGCGACTATACATCCCCTCATTGACTTGTTACAGGGAAATGTCCAGCATTCCTAGCTGGCTAGCTATATTGGTCATTTAGCGACGGATCCAGAAATTTTATAAAGGGATGTCCTTTTACAATGTTACTATTACAATGTTTAAAATCTAACAACAAATGAGTTGTAGCATGATGAGAAAATTATGTTTATTAATAATAATAGTGCCCTATGTTTGAATTATCCACACTACCACTTATATTCTCATACGCAAACTAAAATATGAGAGTAGGATAATTTTTTTTCCCAAATTTCATGGGTGTCCCCATTATCAATTATAATTTTTTTTTGTCTAGACGTAAATTACCACAAAAAATTGGATAATAATTTTCCCAAAATTTAGGGACGTCACCAAATCCCCCTCGGTTGTTGTTGGCGGATGCCCTATCGTTAAGATTAAACGGTCTTTGTCATGTTGGATACATCAATCGTGCTATAGCTAGTGCGGCAGGTCCATTTCCAGTTAGACGTCGATGAAGGAAGGATATCAAAAGTCTTTTGGGTCGTTTTTGGTGTTACATTATTACGAAAGCGATTGGTTACATGTTTATTTGATTTGTATTTTTTGTAGATTCGGAGCCGCACACTTAGAGATTTGCACAACACAACCAACACATGCAGCAACAGTAGTAGTAGACCAGTAGTAGAGGAAATATTAATTATATTATATAGAAATTGATGAGAGGCTGTTACGTTGCTTCTTGTGAATGAATAGAAGAACTTTCGTAGCCTCTAGTTTTCAGGAAATTTTGAGACCATCCACAATACCAGTCAGCTTTGTACGGGTAAAAAAATCTAAATTTTATTTGCTAAATTTATTACAAATTTTACATATAATTTTATATATTTCATATTGCATGTCTAAGGTATTGGCCTAGAGGATTATGTGTGTATGTTATCCATTCCAACTTCATAATAATCATTTTGATACATTTTAAAACAATTTTAGTGGGTAAATGCCACATTTAGTCACTGGGATTATTAAATCGTGTTATGTTTAGTCACTATAAAAAATAAATATAAATTTTGGTCACTCTAATTACTAAAACAGGTCACAATTAGTCACTTTCCCGTTAGTTTCCGTACAACTCCGGTCACTCGAATTACTTTTTTATTTATGAATGTCACTCGAATTACTGAAACATGTCACATTTAGTCACTCTCCGTTAGCCTCCGTCCAACTCCATTAACGGAGTTGGACGGAAACTAACGGGAGAGTGAATAAATGTGACATGTTTCAGTAATTCGAGTGACCAAATTTGATATTAATTTTTTCTAGTGCCTAAACATGACGTATATAATTTAGTAATCTCAGTGACCAAATGAGGCATTTTAGTCTTCAATTCTATAACCCAAAATGTGTAAATTTATGCGAAATTATATATGGTTTGCTTGCATTTTAATTACTTTTATGAAAGTTACTTGGTACAAATTTACAAATTCTTCCCAATGATCAGAGTGAGGACAATTTGATGATTGAAAATGCATAAATTAGTTAATTCTATGCCATATCTTTTGTATTAACCACATTACAACGATTGAAATTTAATTTTGTTTTATGTTAAGGTACACCATATGACCCAAATTCAAAGGTGTAACATTTGCGTTCATATTCAATATCCAACAGGGCAACAACTAGTGTTTTGGATAGTGGTTGTAAAAATGGTGCGCATAACTGTCAACCAGATACAATTATTTGCAAGTTGCAGATACTTCAGTATATGTCAGTGATCTGAATCCTGATCGATTCAAATTTCTTATTGTTTTCACATTGAGTTGCTCAACCCATAGTTTAATGAATTCAAAAAAAAAAATAATTCGGGCAAAGGTTAGTTGAAAACCAGCAGCCTTTCGTTTTGTTTTTCTTTTGGATCACCTTTTGTAATCTTGTAGATTTCATTGGGATCTGTAATCTATAATTTCATTAATCAAATATAATAAATGAGGAGGTTTGATTAACATCGCAATCAATTTTTCCACCAGAAAGAAAATTGGCTATAGAATCTAGTTTTTATGCTCTATTGCTTTGATTTGTAAATTTATGGGGTTCTAGACCATCATCAAGATAATTTGAAATCTAAGTTAAAAAGAAGGATACAAAATCGTTTTAACTGGAGATTAGTTATACATGATGGATAAGTGAGGAGCTATATGCTAAATCTATACCTAAAAAAAATGTACAAAATTTTGCCATAAAGTTGTAAGATCTTGTTTTGGTGGGAAGATCATGGGTTGAAATTAAATTGAGATTAGGAACTAAAACCCTAATGAGCAGCCTAGCTGGAATGCTAATGGTGTAATGGATGGACAGCCCAGGTTCTCAATTTTGTGCACATATGTTTAAGTGGCCACGTGCATTATATTAGCGGGTCTAATTAATTCCTCCAATAATCCCCTTATTCTAATGAACGATCTTCTTTTCTCTTATCCCGGTTTAATTTTTTGCACTATTAAATTGGTGCATTTCTGAGAACTTCTAATTAAGCATATTTGACGGGAAATGCAAGGAAGCAACAGAACATAACATGTGCCCAGCAGCAAAATGTAGCATAGAATTATATTATTGTTTCCCGCGACCAAATATCCACTGCCGGTGCCGAATTCGTTTACGGCGATGTTGATTCGATGTTTCGCGGTGGAAACTCTTGCGGTGTCGTTTGATCGGAAGCACCGCTGATTGCTAAAATCGAGACGACCGTCAAATATCCATCGGGCGGTGTTGATTTGATCGGTACAACTGACTTCTGAAAACGATGACGATCGTCAAATATCCAACGCCGTGAGATGTTGATTTGATCGATGCACCTCTGAATGATGAAATCAACGTGACCGTCAAATATCTACCGCCGGGCGATGTTGATCTGATCGATGCACCTCTGACTTCTAACCAACGCGACCGTTACTACGGTTCGCACCTCTTCAAACTACGTTCGAACGACGGTGTTTGAGTTTTTGAGGAATCTACACTACCGCTACTCCTATGGAGATTCCTGTGGAGAGCTCCGCGACTACGACTAAGACTAAAACTATGGAGATCCTTCCTGGAAGGAGAGCTCCGCGAAGGAGTTACAGAGAAAAGGTAAAGTTTGAACATAGTTGATCTGTGTTTTTTTTTTGTCCCTTTCTCTCTCCTTGCTCCACTGCTTTTATTCGAAAAACATCTTCGTAGTCTTCACGCTCGGTGAAACCGCTTCCTCAACTGCTCCGTTGTGAACTCCCACGTGTCTCAACCATCTTGATCTCCTCCTCGCTCTGGTTGGCGTGAATCTCACGCGATGTCGTTTTATTCCCTAAACAGCTCTGTCTACTTTTTCTCCGCAACATTGTTTTATATTAAACACTGTCATTTTATACTCCGCGGTGTTGTTTTCTCTCGCGGCGGCGTTTTTAGTCAAACAACACCGTCTAAAATAATCATTAAACAGATTAATTAATTAAACCGGCTCATTATTGCCACACGGTCAAATTCTCATCCCTTGGCGCCGTTTAATCTTTCCGCGGCATCGCTTTTCACTGATCGATGCCGACCTTGAACTGCTCCGTCCTGGTCCCATCAAACAATGTCGTTTTTCATTCCGCGACATTGTTCTC